>WOXC01000605.1:0-600000 GCA_011680675.1 Gymnobelideus leadbeateri | reverse complement strand
TGGCCTCAGATACTTACTAGCTTTGTGACCCTGAATAAGTCACTTAGCTTCAGTTTCTTCATCCATAAAATGGAAATGAGGATAGTGCCTACCTTACAGAGTTGTGTGGGGGAGCAAGTGAGTTAACATATTTAAAGTGTTTTGCAAAACTTGAAGCATATATAAATGCTAGCTACCATTATTATTACTTAAGCAAATCCCCTTACAAAATGCATATTCCCAAAACAGTTGAGTTTTTTTCCAGTTCTGTCTGACTCTTTGTGACCCCATTTGGTGTTTTCTTGGCAAAGATACTGGAGTGGTTTGCTATTTCCTTCTCCAGCTCATTGGACAGATGAGGAAACTGAGGCAAATAGAATGCAGTGACTTGTCCAGGGTCACCCAGCTAGTAAGAGTATGAGGTAAGATTTGAATTCAGGAAGAGGAGCCATCCTGACTCCAGGCCAGGTGCTCTATCCATTACACCACCTAGCTTCCCCAGACCAGTTCATCAAAACTGGGTTTTTTGTAGCATGACTGAGACTAATAAGAACAGGTAGTTTTCTACTTTGGCATTTAAGTACTTTTTTTTGGAGAGGAGAAGGTAGGGCAATTGGGGTTAAGTAACTTGACCAAGGTCACACAGATAGTAAATGTTAAGTGTCTGAGGCTGAATTTGAACTCAGGTTCTCCTGACTCCAGGGCCATACTCCATTCACTGCGCCATCTCGTCACCCCTTAAGTGCTTCTTAACAGAAAGCAAGGCCAGGTGCTTTAACTCTGAGAGCATTATACCAATATTGGCTATTGTATTTTGCCTGAGTTTTTTTGTATTATAATTGTTTGAATGATGATCTACATCATTCATGTTATTCCCATTTACTATAAATGCCATCATATTGTTTACATTTAATATTAATACCAAAAATGGTAAATATAATGATCTTAATCATCACTATGTATTATATAAAAGGTTAACAGACTCTATCTTTAACTTCACACAAAGTGTAAAGTATACAAGACCCTGCTTTGTGTATCATGTGTCAATAAAACAACAAGAAAAAACAAACACTCCTCCACAATCTTGGTTTCTTTAGAATAAAATGTGGCCTTAAATGCTTTCCTCCAACAAATAGTCTTTCATGCATATGTTAAGATCATACAAGATTTCTTAATATATGCATTCACAATATAACAGCTCTACAATCTTTTGAAATGATGCAAATTTCAAAAAAAATGTTATAGGGTTAAAGAAAGTAGATTTCCAGGGGGCTACTAAATCTATCAATGTAACAATCTATACAGAAAAAAAGGCAAAAATACCTATTTCTCACTTTGACATGCATTTGGATGGGCAATCAATTGGGTCTATGCATAAATGTGTTTTCCTAGGACATGGAGTGCAGATGAATACTGAGATGATCCAGGTTTGACTAGTGAGAAGAGAGCTGCCTGGATGTTGTTAGTGAATTTTTATTGAACATTCAAAGACTGTAAGCTGCTCTCTGACTGAAACCCAATAATTAAAAATACCTAATGATGTTATATGCACGAGAATCATGGAACATTACAATCTTTGGACAATCCAAATTGCTAGTGACCCAAAGGGCGGTGGAAAGATCCATGATGAGCATAAATAGACTGAAACATATCCTCATTGAAATAGAGTGTAATGGAGCATAATTTTAAACTGTAGATCCCTTCTCTCCCACAATCCCTCACCATGCAAGTGGTGGGGGTGCAAGTTAGGGGGAACAGTGCCATTATTTCTTTTCCAAGCCCCTAAGCAGAATCCTTAGACTTAGAACTGGAAGTAATCTTAGACATTATCTATCTAAGTCTAACCCAGAGGAAGAAACTGAGATTGAGAAAGGTTAAATGGTTTGCCCATGGTCACATTGGTAGTAAGTAACAGAGTTGTTATTCAAATTCAGGTCTTTTGACTTTAAATCTCGTGCTCTGGCCCCAAGAACCAGTTAGGTGGCACACTGGAGAGGGGGCTATGTCTGAAGTCCAGAGGATAGACTCATTTGTTGTGTAATTCTGGGCTTGTCACTTAGGCACCCCCTGCCTCAGTTTCCTAACTATAAAATGAGGAAAATAACTCCTATATCCCGTGTTTGTTGTGAGGACAAAATAAGATATTTCTAAAGTACTTAGCACATAGTAGGTGCTTAATACATGATTATGCCCTTCCCAAACCACATACCAGATAATTTTCCTTACCTAAAACAAGATGTCATAGGCATTTATTCAACCTATGTAATATTGTTACCTGGGAATATAAACCTTATTTTTTTTAAGTGAACTAGTTCTCATTGGAGTAGAAACATTATCATTTTAATATAGTAAATATTATTTGTTAATTGCTTATTGTTTAAAAAATGTGTAATTCCAAATGAATTCTGGGATAATAATACTTTGTATTTGTTAATAAGAAGTCATGGTTTAAAGAGCATTTACAATGCTTTATAGTTTTCAAACTATAAAAGATGTATGAGAAGTAGTAAAATGTAGGAGAGAGATGGCCTGGGAGTCAAGGCCATCTGGGTTGGTGTCACCCCTCTGAACACAGGGTGACTGTGGCCCAGTCACTACATTTTTCATATTCTCAGGCATTGTGACATTCCATGACTCTCAACCACATAAAATAACTAGGTATTTTAAAAAATTGATGAGGCTATCAGTTGCAGAACAATTGCCAATCTCCATTGGTAGAGGTAGTTTACTCATTGGGTATCTTCCTACGCCAATGAAATCATAGCTTTAGTCCAAAAAAATCATTTCCAAAGTGATTACATATAGTCACAGTAATCCTGGGAAACAGTCTATTCTAGTCCACAGTGATCTTGGGTGGTAAGAGAGCAGATAGAATCTTTCCATTTTACAAATGAAGAAACTGTAGACTAAGAGCTTTAATGATTTGTTCCAAGCTCATATAATTATTGAGCACAGTTAGGACTAGATTACAGATTTTCCTCCTAGCTCAAAGTTCTTTCCACTTCTCCATGATGCAGTAATAAAAATAAGGGTAGACATTAGGCCTTTTGAATGTTTCACCTCCTGAAATGATTGGTTTATGTTACAGTTTATATCACAACTTAGTCACAAATGGCCCTCTTTATGATGTTCTTTGAGTTTCCATGGTCTACTATTGTTTCCATGAAGTTATACTAACAACATTTTTAGTCTATTAAAAAAAAATCTTGCCTGGACTGAATCAAGTCAACAAAGATTTGTGAGTGACCAAGTCAAAAGACCTGAATTTTGTGGTAAAGCTTAGAGGCTTATTGATGGCCAAAATTTTACTGGTTTGGCCAAAAGCCATTGTAAGACTTACCCAGTTGTGAATCAATAAAAAGAGATAAGATCATTATCACATTCTCTTTGTCAGACAGCCTGTCTCTGGGCTCATTTTACAATTTGTTTAAAATATTGTCAATAAATTCCCTTTCTCCTCTCCCCCTCCTCCTTCTCCTCCTCCCCTCCCTCTCCTTCTCTTCCTCTTTCTCCTTCTTCCATTCAGATCATGCCATCATTCTTTTTCATAATTCAATAATGGTTTCATATAAAAGCCTCAGTTAGGCACTCATTCACTGTTGACTAAAAATGCTATGAATCCTATTTTTCCTAAATATCACATCTAATATCCTGACTATGAGAGGAATTTCCAGAATTACTTTGGAAACTTGTCAATCTGGCCAAAGTGGTTTTGAAATAGAAAGAAGAGGTGATGAAGAAAACCGTCCGTGGATATCTATCGAGTTAGATATCAAAGAGAGTATACACAGAACAGGAAGAAGAATGATAATTGAAACACCTAGAAATTCACAAGAAACAAAACCCAAGAAAGTTGTCAGTAATAATACCTGACATTTATATAATGCTTTAATGTTTGCAAAGTGACATAAGGGCTAGGTGGCACAATGTATGGAGCACTAGACTTGGAATTAGAAAGACCTGAGTTTAAATCCTGCCTTAGACACTTGGCTGTAGGTGCTGAGTGTACGTATACAAAAGTGAAGTGAATTAGTTATTTTTTTAAATAGTATTTTCATTTTTTCTCCAATTACAAATTAAGAAAAAAATTTAGCATTCATTTTTACAAGACTTTGAGTTCCAAATTTTTCTTTCTCCTTCCCTCCCCTTCCATCTTCTGAAAATGGTAGGCAGTTTGAGATAGTTTATACATGTGCTATCATGTAAAACATATTTGTCACAGTTGTGGAAGAAGAAACAGATCAAAAGGAAATAAAACCATGAGAAGGAATGAAGTGAAAAAAATGCTTCAGTCTGCATTCTGAATCCATTAGGTCTTTATCTGGATATGGATTGCATTTTCCCCCATGAGTTCTTTGTACTTGTCTTGAATTATTGTGTTGCTGAGAAAAACTAAGTCATTAATTGTTGTTTATCACATAATGTTGCTTGATACTGGGTACAATGTTTTCCTGGTTATACTCATTTCACCTTGCATCAGTTTGTACAAGTCTTTTCAAGTTTTTTCTGAAATCTGCTTGTTCACAATTCCTTATTGTGCAATAGTATTTCATTACATTTATGTTCCACAGCTTGTTCAGCAATTCCCCAATCAATGGGTATTCTCTCAGTTTCCAATATTTTAGCACCACAAAAAATAACTGCTATAAATATTCTTGTACATGTAGTTCCTTTCCCCTTTTTTATGATCACTTTGGGATACAGCCCTAGAAGTGGTATTGCTGGGTCAAAGGGTATGCATGTTTTTATAGACCTTTGGGTATAATTCCAAATTGCTCTCCAGAATGATTGAATCAGCTCACAGCTCCACCAACAATGAATTAGTGTTCCAACATTCCCATATCCTCTCCAACATTTATCATTTTTCTATTCTGCCATGTTATCCAATCTGATAGGTGTGATGTTCTTATATGATATATATTTTTTTCTTTATGGAGGGCACTTGGGGTTAAGTGACTTGCCCAAGGTCACATGGCTAGTTTTTGTGTTAAGTGTCTGAGGTCAAATTTGAACTCAGGTCCTCTTGACTCCAGGGCCGGTGCTCGGTTCATTGCATCACCTAGCCGCCCCTTTTATATGATTTTTAAGCTCCTTTTTTAGATCTTCCATGAGATCTTTCTGGGCTTGAGACTACTTCTTGTTTTTCTTTGGGGTTTTGCCCATAGATGTTTTGACATTGTTGTCCTTTTCTGAATTTCTCTATTGGTCTTCCCTGTCACCATAATAACTTTCTATGGTAAGATTCTTTTTTGTTTTCAGCTCATCCTCCCCACTTTTTTGGCCTTTTCCCTCTTTTTTAAAGTTCAGCTCTGCTCCCAGGGTAGAAGGGGTACTGTCTCTCACTTGTGCTAATGGCCCTGCTGTTTACCTGGTGCTGCTCTGATGTTGCCCTGAGGCCCAAGGGGGACCCTCATGTCTGGTGCTGTTTTGTGGGGGTAGGAATTGGCTGACATTATCTAGAATCCATAGGGGTCTTGCAGCTTACGAGGTGCTGAGCTGGGGTCCTAGTGGTGGTATCTGGCACCTGCTGAAGACTGGTGGGGTGTTTTTGTATTTACCAGTGGCTATACTGAAGCACATGGTGTTGGGCCTCTGGAGGCTGCCTGTTTGCTTGGGGCTACACTGAAGGGTGGCAGGGCCAGTGCTGGCTGGTGGCACCCATCTGGTAGGAGTCCACCTGTTTGCCCAGGGTTGTGCTGAAGCACATGGTAGTTTTTGAGACTGGAGGATACCAGTTCCCCTGGCTATGCTAAGGCATATTGGAGGTCCTGGCATTGGCAACTGACTATTTCACCATACTGGGGCTCAGGATCTCCTGTTGGTTTGCTGAGGTGGGGCTTGCTGCTGACTTGCTGGAACCCTTCCAGTTCTAGACTGCACTCTCCTTTCACTGGAGTGAAATGGACCTTTCTTGCTGATTTTCCAAGTTTCTTGGGCTAAAAGATTGTTTCAACCTGTCTTTTTGCTGATTCCACTCTTCCAGGATTTTGTTTGGGGGTGCTATTTTATAGTTATTTGGAAGTAAATGTAGTTACAGCAGTTTACTGCTTATTCTGGTATCCTGGTTCCTGGAAGTGAAATAATTCTTTCTGTCAATGAGGTCACATTCTCTTGGGGGTAGAATTATACAGCTGATTTATACATATATAGAAAATATATACAGAAAAAATACAGGATAATTTTTTTTGGAAAATGCATAGCAGCCAGGGGCGTCGGGAAAGACTTCTCAAAGGTTGTATTTGTGCCATTTTTAAGGAAAGGAGGGATTCTGAGAAGCAGGGGTGAGGAGGGAGTACATTCTTAGAATGAGTGACAGACCGTGCTAAGGCCAGGGGAGGAGAGATGCAATTTAATAGGACCACAAAGGGGCCAGTTTGGCAGTACCAAAGAGTGTACCTTTTAATGTATAATAGGCACTTAATGTATAATGAGTCTGGAAAATTAGCCTGGAGCCAGGATGTGAAGAAAGCAGAAGAAATAAAAATGAGTGAAAAGCATAAATGGTATAATTTTCAAAAGAATGGAAGAGAATGGAGTATGAAAACTATATGCTGGTGACCTTGATTTTCATTCCTGACAAAATTCTGGGATGCATTATTAAAGGGAGTATTAGTGAAAAACAATCAGTAATCAACCAGAAATATCACAGACACATCAAAAACAGTTTACACTTGGCCAACCTTACCATTGATAAAGTATCATGATATTCTTGTGGGAAACATGGAGAGGCTAGGGGCATATAATAATATTAGTAAGTAGATTAAAAGGTGGTCAGATAGTCAAGCCTAAAGAATAGTTGGTAAGAGTTCCATGTCATTTTGGATGGATATCTATCATTCATAAAATGCCTGAGGATCTGTGTTTGGCTCCATGCTGTTTAGCCATTTTGTCAGCAATTCAGACAAAATTATAAATAGCATACTTACAAAATTTACAGATGGAATAATGTTGGGACTAATAGTTAATAGCTTGGTTGATATAAGGATACAGAAAAAATCTTGACAGGCTTGAAATTTAGGCCAATCAAATAAGGTGTAATTTAATGTGAATTAAATGTGAAAGTTTGCACCTTGTTAAAAAAAAATCAGTCATAAATGTAGGGCAGGGGAGGTGTAGCTAGAGAGTAATTGATCTGAAAACTATCTAAGGGTCTCAGTGTACTACAAGTTTAATATGAGTCAATAGTAGGATATGGTAACCAGTAGAACTAATGCAATCTTGGGCTATAGTAAAAGAAGTTTAATGAACAGGACTGGGGAGGTTATATTGGTAACATTTAGATTATATTCAGACTACAGTATTCACTTTTGAGTGTCACATTTTAGAAAAGATATTGTTGATATGCTAGAGAATATCCAGGGGGTAAAACTAAGATAGTGAAGAATCTTATAATCATGACAAAGTCTGGAGAAGACATTTAGGAGGGAATCAATAGCTGTCTTTAGGCATTTGAATTTCTCTCTGTAGATGGAAGATTGGACAGTCAGTAAATAAACATTTATTAAACACCTACTTTGTACCAGCCACTGTTCTAAACACTCAGGGCTATACAGACTACAAGTGATATTTCTGAGTCAAAGGGTATGCCCATTTTTATAGCCCTTTGGCACATGAAAAGAGGCAAAAGATAGTCCTTGCCTTCAAGCAGCTCATAATCTAATGTGTTAGATTTGATTTGTGTGGCACCATTTGGCAGAATTAGGAGTGGAAGTTGTTGTTTTTTTGGAGGGGGGGGGAAGGCAAGGCAGTTGGGGTTAAGTGACTTGCCCAAGGTCACACAGCTAGTAAGTATTAAGTGTCTGAGGCCAAATTTTAACTCAGGTCCTCCTGATTCCAGGGCCAATGCTCTATTCACTGTGCCACCTAGCTGCCCTAGGAATGGAAGTTCTAAAGAGACACATTTAGTCTTGATAAATAGAAAAAAAATCTTATCAGTTAGAGCTGTTCAAAATGAGATAGACTGCTTTGGAGATAGTGGGCTCCCCTAGAAAGAGATCTTTAAGCAATAAATGGATGACCAATTTTCAGAGATGCTGTAGAGAAAATTCTTGTTCAGGTATGGCTCTGAGGTCCCTCCCATCCCATTCATGTGGTTCCATGCATAGATTGCTTCAGTTTAAATTGATTAGAATGTACACTACTCTCCAAAAGGCCAGATCTCAGAGAATAAGTGGGATTATTAACTATTAATTATTAATCATCCTTCACTAAAGTAGGATTATAGAATGGAAAATCTAGAACTAGAAGTGAACTCAGAGACCATCTAACCCAGATTCATTTTTTTAATAATTTATTAGTTTAGTTTCAGTTAACAAGATTCAATTCCATAGCTCCTTGATTTTCAAATTTCCTTTACTTCCCTCCCCCTTCCCCCCACGACAGCATATAGTCCAGTACAGAATCTGCAAATACATTCATATTAGACATTATTCCAATTACAAAGGCATATTGTACTAGGTGGGATGAAAGATGGTAAGGAAGAAATAAAACCAAACAACGAAAAGAAAAAGATCATTTAGTTTGCTTCCATCAGGATTCAGGCTCAGTTCTTTCTAGTTATATCTCTGGATGGCACATTTCTCTCTTTCTTGAGTCTTTTGGGATTGACATATCACTGCATTGCTGAAAAGAGTCCAGTCTGTCATAGTTGGTCATCACAGATATGGTATGTCTGTGATTGTATACAAATTTCTTCTGATTCTACTCTTCTCGCTCAGCATCGGTTTGTATAAGTCTCTCCAGGTAATTATGAAATCCTTCACCTCCTCGTTTCTTATAGCACAATAATATTCCATTACATTCATATGCCACAACTTGTTTAGCCATTCCCCAATTGTGGGCACCCCTTTAGTTTCCAATTCTTTGCAACCACAAAAAGGGCTGCTATAAATATTTTTGTACATATGGGTCTTCCTCCCACTTCTATGATCTCTTTGGGGTATAACCCTAGAAGTGGTCCCAGACTCATTTTTTAAAACTTTATTTATTTTTAGGTTTCAGCATTCACTTCCATAAATTTCAAATTTTCTCTGCCTTCCTCTCTTACCACCTCCCCAAGATGGCGTGCAATCCAATATAGGCTCTACACATATGATGCTGCATCAAAATAGGCACGGGCCAAACAAAAGAGTGTGGAATGATTGGACACAAGCCATGCAGGTCTGTCATAGCAGTTCCAATTTATTAATCAGAGGGCACGGTTTATATAATGAATATGAAGCAATTATCTCTTTGATTCCCATAAGAGAATGCTTAATGTCCCTCTTCATTGATGTACACCTGTATGTTTTAATATCATTGTTCCCCATATATCTATATATGTCTATGTCTGGATCACTGCTTGGTTATCACATCCTAAACTCCTGCAAGTCAGGAAGAAATGGTGAGCCAACCTTTAGACATAATAAAGCTTTCACGGGGAGCTGGCTTGGGAGAAATCCTGGACCAGACTCTTCCCATGTATGGACCGGGTCAGAGACTGGCCCTTGACACATACACATTCTTATTAAGCTTATTTTCACATTAGTCATTTTGTATGGAAGAATTAGAACAGATAGGAGGAACCATGAGGAAGAAAAAACAAAACAGAGCAGAACAAAACAAAAAAGAGAGCAAACGGTGTGTTTCAATTTGCATTCAGACTCCTTATTTCTTTCTCTGGATGTGGATGACATTTTCCATCACGAGTCTTTTGGAGTTGTTTTAGGGCCTTACATTGCTGAGAAGAGCTAAGTCTATCAAAGCCAGTTATTGAGCAATGTGACTGTTACTGTGTACAATGTTCTCCTGGATCTACTCACGTCACTAAGCATCAGTTCATATAAGTCTTTCCAGATTTTTCTGAAGTCTGTCTCTGCATTATTTCTTATAGCACAGTAGTATTCCATTACATTTATATACCAAAATTTGTTCCCCCGTTGATGGACGTCCCTTTAATTTCTAGTTCTTGGCCACCACAAAAGACCTGCTATACATATTTTATATATGTGGGTCCTTTCTCCAGTTTATGATCTCTTAGAGATACAGCTTTAGAAGTGGTATTGTTGGGTCAAAGAGTATGTACAGTTTTATAACCTTTTGAGCACAGTTCCAAATTGCTCTCCAGAATGGTTGGATCAGTTCACAACTCCACAAACAATGCATTAGTATTCCAATTTTCCCACATCTTCTCCAACAGTTTTCATTTTATTGTTTTGTCATGTTAGCCAATCTGATAGGTGTGATGTGGTACCTCAGAGTTGTTTTGATTTGCATTTCTCTAATCAATAGTGATTTAGAGCATTTTTATGCCTATAGATAGCTTTAATTTTTTCAACTGAAAACTGCCTGTTTATATCCTTTGACCGTTTATCACTTGGGGACCAATCTCATTATACAGATGAGAAAACCGAGGCTCAAGCAATTAAATAAGCCCAAAGTCACACCGGTAGTAAATGTTAATTCTATTCCTTATTGTATTGTAGGAAGACTTTATAAGAGGGCTGGCTCCCAGATGATTATATCTATATATGTCTATGTTTATGTCTGTGTCTGAATCTCTATTTTTAGACCACAATAACTCATGAAAACTATCTTCTAACGGAGAGATTATGATCTTCATTGGTGAATGGGATACCCATATCAATGAACTCACAGGTCTTTGAAAAAATTAAAAGATATAACTAACATAAAAGTACCCAGGAAAATCTGTTGAATGTATAACATAGTGAAAATACTTTGATAAACGTTTAACATATAAACAGATATTGGACATTCAGAAGACCTATATTACCAAGATGTTATATATTCACTTGTTCGTTCTATTGGAAAGCCCACTGGATTTGGAATCAGATTACCTGACCTCAAACTGGATTTGAAACACACCACTGACAATTACTTACTATGTGACCCTGGACAATTTAACTAACTCTTCCCAAGCTCACTTTCTGCATCTATAAAATAAGAATAATAATAGCTCTAGAACTAAATTTGTTGTGAGGATTAAATCATATAATGCATATAAAGTGTTTTTAAAACTGAAAATGCTTTATAACTGACAGTTTTTCCAATAACTTTATTGATACTCCTGGAAAGAGGTACTTTATGTTTCTTTACTTTCTTCCATATTTCCTTTGAATTGAGTCTTATAAAAAATAGTCTCTTACAGTGAGATAAACCCCTTCAGTTCATGTTGAGTATTAGCTGAAATTTAGATGTGTTTTT
This sequence comes from Gymnobelideus leadbeateri, assembly GCA_011680675.1. Classification (NCBI taxonomy): domain Eukaryota; kingdom Metazoa; phylum Chordata; class Mammalia; order Diprotodontia; family Petauridae; genus Gymnobelideus; species Gymnobelideus leadbeateri. The sequence continues at coordinate 588,819 of WOXC01000605.1, read as the reverse complement.
CCAGATTTACAAGAAAAATATGACTGTATCTCCTGGTTCTAATCATGATAAAAATTGACGTTCATTGCTATGTGGGGTTTGTGCCAAGGATCTAACCCTCAGGTTATTCCATGACTGGCATCTAAACAGAGAGAATGTTGTCTAGTACTTAAAGCATAAGACTATCAAGACAGGACTCTATGTCCAGCTTGTTTATTCACTCACTCAGTAGCCTTTCCTAAGTTATTACCTTTTTTACAACTGTGTTTTGGCCCATGGCATACAAAAGGATAGACTCAAACCATATTTTTATGTGCTAAAGATGTTGTAGATTCCATAGTGGGGAGCTGACCTCAGAATCAGAAAAACTTAGACTCAAATACCACCAAACACATACTAGCTATGTGACCCTAGGCAAGTCACTTGGCTTCTCAGTATCCCACGCAATTCTCTAAATGGCAGAACACGTACCAATCTGTATTAGTAGGAGAAGTTCTACATTAGCAGCTCCCTACATCAACGAAACCACAGGTCCAGAACAACAAAAAGTTTTTGAAATAATAATAATAAATGTGTATATAAACACACAAACATGTATTTGTGTATGTGTGTGGGTCAAACAACCAAAGCTTTTGCCCCTCCTTGCCCATCACTGACTTGTGATGGGACTGTGAGTATCTGTACTAATCTTTCTGAGTTTCAGTGTGTCCACTATAATAATTATTATCTCTACCTCAGTCACAGAGGTGTTGTGAGGACAGAGGTAATGTCTCTGGAAGAAACTTGAATTCTTTGGAAGATAGAAGCTCCACAAAGATGTATTTTAATTTAAAGTTTCATGGGAACTGGTTCTAAAGATAATTGCTGGGGCGGCTAGGTGGCTCAGTGAGTAAGAGCACCAGCCTCGGAGTTTGGATGACCCGAGATCAGATCCGGCCTCAGAAAATGACTAGCCGTGTAACCTTGAGCAAGTTACTTAACCCCAATTGCTTAAAAAAAAAAAAAAAAAAGGAAAAAAAAAGATAATTGCTTTTGAGGGGGCTTGGTCCCTTTTGATAGGCTGGTAAAGTCTATGGACCCTTGCTCAGCATGTTTTTAAATGCACAAAATTAATAGATTCCAAAAGAAATTTTTTACTTTGAATTAGATTTCTCTCTCTCTCTCTCTCTCTCTCTCTCTCTCTCTCTCTATATATATATATATATATATATATATATATATATATATGTTTTTTTTTTTAAGTTTGCAAGCCCCAGGATAAGAAACCTTGGTAGCAGAATGTTGGTACTGACCAAAAGCTTTTTGATTAAAGGTTCCCTAAGCTCTATCCCATGTTCTCTTGGGCATTTTTTCCCACTGCCAGGAGCTTCTCTGGGTGACTTGCTTCTTCAGTAAAATGAAAGAAATCATCATCATTTTCTACTTGTGCAGAAGGAAATGGCAGTTTGTAAGGCTCTTTTAGAGTTGACATTTGCTTGTTGGTTTTAACAGGTATTTTCTAGTTCTAGTCAACTTTTCAGAAATGTAACTATGGCAAGGCAACCAGAACTAAGCTAGGAATTAAAAGGCTGTTCAGAAAGCCATTGGAGGTGCTTCTTCTCCATCTGTTTTGTCCCTAAAGTGGTAACAAAAGTATTCCCATGCCTAGGACCTTCCTGCCCCTTTGGTAGCAGCCCAGGTGGGCTTATACCACCCCTCCCTTGTGCTAGATCCAGAAATTGTTTATGCTCTAAACTACTCTATTGAAGAAGTGAATAGATGAATAAATAAAACATTCATTAAGGACTTATTGTGTGTAAAGTTATGTGCTACACATTGAGGGTACGAATAGAAAATTAAGTCAATCCTAGCTCATATTCATTTAATGTAAGGTTTCAACTACAAGTGAGGTGGAAAATCCCATGGTCCCATGTGTGAAGCGGCAAAGGGGATGTTAATTGTTTGTAATCAATGTTATTTTTGTTGCTAAACTCATCGATTTCTGATGTTGAACCATTTAACAGGGTCAAGGGCTTGGGTATCAAGAACCTTGTTTTCTGGGTCTCCAGTAGCTGGGGCCCTGGCATCTGTAGGAGCAGTTGCCGGTCTGTATCTCCACAGAAGTTGCTTCCTGATCTGATATCAGGACCTAAAGGGAGATGGTAGTCAAAATGGTGGTGGTGGTTTGGCACATGCTGCCTTCTCTCTTTTCTTCATGGTAGCCTTGCTGCTTCAGTTAGGCTGGCTTGCCTGCACTTGGTGGGGATGGCTGACCATTGTTCCAGAGAAGTTGCTTTTTTGCATAACATCCATGAGGGTTGAGTTGGAAGCAGGACTGGATGTAGGGCTAGGGGATGCTGTCCCTCCTTGAGCTCCTGTGCCTATCTGTCCCTTGGATTATATACTTAAAACTAGAAGGGGTCACAGATGTCATCTGAGCCAATCAAGTAACTTGCATATGTTCATCCAGGTAGTAAATATCAGAGAGGAGATTCAAACCCAGGTCGCTCAGATCCAGCCATCTTTTTTTTCCATTGCATCATGTTGCTTCCCAGGGGGGACGACATACACGTTAATCCTCAATGCTATTTTCACATCCTTCCTCCGCCACCAGTTCTTACAAACCACCTTTCTTCCTTTTAAGTTTTTGTTCTGTCTAGATCTTTGTTGTTGATGTGTTCCCTCCTGTTCCAAAAGTGTAGTCTCCTAATCTTTATCTCCATCCCAGGGACCCTAAAACATGGGTTTTTAAACTAATACCTTCAAACACCCTCAGTTCCCAATTCTTCAATTTCTCTAATTCCTATGACCTCTATCTCTGATTTATTTAACCACTCACTAAAGTGGGTATATCTTTTTTTTTTGCTTTTTGGGGGGCAATTGGGGTTAAATGACTTGCCCAAGGTCACATGGCTAGTAAGTGTGTCAAGTCAAGTGTGTCAAAGTCTGAGTCCAGGTTTGAACTCAGGTCCTCCTGACTCCAGGGCCGGTGCTCTATTTACTGTGCCACCTAGCCGTCCCTGAAGTGGGTATATCTTTAGACTAGGGTTCTTAACTTTTTTGGAGTCATGGACCCCTTTGGCAAGCCTACAGATCTTTCTACAAATGGTGCTTTTAAATGTGTAAAATATATAACATTACAAAAGAAACCAATTTATGTTGAAATATAGTTGTTAAAATATTTGAAAAGAAGTTTAAGAACAGTAATATTAAGACCCCTGATTAAGACCCACCTACCTCCAAAACAAATTTGCTGTAGGTTCTGGAATTCCTAGCTCTCTTCTGTCTGAGCCAAATCGTTAAGCTTTCATTTTGTCTGTGCACAGTAGAACTTGTATGTTTAATTGGCAACCAGTTATAATGAATTGTCATGTTCCTCTTCAGCAAAGTGGAAACAGAATGATAGTATTCACTTGTGGGAGGAGCCTCAGAAGTCTTTTAGGTCAGTCCTTACCTGAAGTATGAATCCACTCTGTAGCACTTTGTCCATCCTCAAAGTGATTATTTAGCATGGATTGCCTATCTTCATTTGTTGTGTGTTGCTTGAATTGTTATCACAAAAAGAAGTAGTAAGAAACTCAATTTAAAAGATATCATCTTTACAATATAATGTTATGAGGTAATAAAATATATTGAGAAGCAGCATTGTAGTCCAGTCTCTAATACATACTGGCTGACTCTTGACCTCTCACTACCCCAGGCAACTGACTATAAAGTAGAGAGCAGACCTGCACAACTTGGCAGTAAATAGGGGTCAAAATTAAAATAGGCTAAATTTTTTTGGGTCACAGATAGGTTTTTAGCAACTCACTTTCCAAGTAAAGGTATAATTAATGATTAAACTCTTTGGTAAATAAACCGTCTTTTAAAAAATGAAATTTCAATTAATTTCAGTTAATTACACTTATTACTTAAGATTTTTATTTATCAGGAAATTGCTTTGCTCAGACCAGAGACAAACTGATGATTTGTCATGTGACAAATAGGAGAGAGTGCACAGTGGTAACCCACCTGCCAAGCTACATGACAGGCGCTGGAAGACAGGTTAGGCAGGGCAGAGACAAAGTGCTCTTTACATCTTTACTTTCTTTTACATCCTCTACATTTTTTTGCAGACTGCCAGAATCCTTTAGTGGGCTGCAAGTGGCCTGTGACTCAAATGTTGTGCAGGCCGGGTATAGCATATTTCTTATCCAGAGCACCATACTTCAATGAAATAATAGATCCAGTAAAAAAAATTACCAATACCTCTTACTTTCCTAAAGGTAATTAGATTATTCTGCAGCAAGGTAATAAAATAGTCTTTTCATCTTAGTATTAACTTTAGAGATGATTTGATGATATAGAGAATCAGTTTCTATTATTATTTCTTTTTACTATTTTTAATCTTTTAATAGCGCCTTTTGTTTCTTACCAAAAAGGGCATTCAAGGTTGTTGTACTTATAAATGGTTCCAGAATAGTACCATTACGTACTGATCAGGTATCGAGTTTCTCTCTGTTCTAGTCAGCATTTATTACTATGGAGACTCAGCAGGCACAAAGTCTAATAATCCTTGCATTGCTACTGATTTTTCCATTGAAGCTTGAGAGGTAGGAGGGAGTGATGTAATCTATTCGTTTTTCAGTTCCCACATAGCACTTTGTTTTGTAACTTTTCATGCATTTATGTAACAATTATAACAAGAAATGCAAGAATTTTAAATATTATAGTTTTCTGTTTTATTCATTTTCCAGATTATGAACTTTACAAGGTCAAAGACTGTCTTATCTGAACTTTGTATTTCTTCTAGTAGTTAGCATAAAATTCTACACACAATAGACATGAGATAAATGTATGTTGAATTAAACAAAGATTTGCTGAGTATCTGCTTGGTCTTCAGCTCTGTGTAGTCATCTACATCGGTCAAGAAAGCAGGCCCTTTACCACTTTCCAGTCTTTTGTGCTAATCACTGGAGATACAAAAGCAAAAGTGAAACAGCTCCTGTTCTCAAGCTTACATTCTAAAAGCAAAGACAGTATTTATGGATAAATATATCTAGAAATGTGTGTACACGTATATGGAGAATACATATGTATATGGAATTCAGGTGGTACAGTTGATAGCATTTTGATGCTGGAGTCAGGAAGCCGAAGTTCAAATCCAACATCAGTCCTTGCTAGCTATCTTATGATCCTGGGCAAATCACAACCTCCATCTGCCTTAATTTCTTCATCTGTAAAATTGGTACAATAATAGCAGCTACCTCCCAGTGTTGTTGTGAGGAGGATCAAATGAGATATTATTTGTAAAGCATTTTGCAAATCTGAAAGTACTACAAGGTGATCATTATTATTATTTGTACATATGAAATGTACAAAATAAATACAAGGTATTCGTAGTAATTGCATGGGTAGTTTTGGAAGAGAGTGCATTAGCAGTTGGGGAATCAGGAAAGGCATAATGTAGGTGGCAGTTGTACTACTTAGGAGACCAGGGATACCAAGAGGGAGAGATGGGGAGACGCAAGAAAGAATAAGACATCGTCTGTACTCTTGGATCTTGTGATGCCATAGGGGAAGGCATTATAGTTATATGTAGACAAGTAACTATAATAAAAGGTGGGGTGTATGGATGTCAGGGAAGACTAGCACCTCTGGCTTGGGGGCTGCCGAGCCCTTTTTGGGGCTCCTCATCCACCATTGGTGTTCATCTGCCACCCAACTCTCACCTGGGGCTCCAAGAAGCTATAGTATGGGCAATGACCACACCCTGGAAAACTGTAGGTAGACAGGCTAAACCAGTTTTATGGTACCTGATAGGCCTCCAATCCATCGGTGAGTTAAGGGAGTGTCTGTCCTAGGCATGTGAAGACTTCCCCCAGGAAAGAATAGAGATCAGTGGACTAGCAAATGGTCTATAGCTTCTGCTTGAAGATCACCAATAAAGGGGAGCCTAGCACTTTTCCAGACAGTTCATTCCATTCTTTGACAGCTCTACTTGTTACTGATATCAAGCCTAAATTTCCTTTTTTGCCCATGGTTCTGCTGTCTGGGAGCAGAGTAAATCTAATATTACTGTTCAGTTGTTTTTTCAGTGCTATATGGTTCCTCATGAACCCATTTGGGGTTTTCTTGGCATGGTGGTTCACCATTTCCTTCTGTAGCTCATTTTACAGATGAGGAACTGAGGCCACTAGGATTAAGTGACTTGCTCAGGGTCACACAGCTAGTAAATGTTTGAGGCCAGATTTGAACACAGGGAGACAAGTCTTTCTAATATCAAGCTCAGCACTGTCTCCACTGTGATACCTAGTGGCTTTATTGAATCCAAAACCTCTTACACAAAGCAGTTCTTCAAATATTCAAACTATAATCTTCCACAACCATCACCACCACACCACTCTCTGAGTTTTCTCTCTGCCAAGTTTAACTTTCCCAGTCTCAACAACCAAGCCCCAAGTGGCATGGATTAATTAGGCAGCCAGATGGCACAGTGAATGGAGTACCAGGTCTGGAGTCAGGGAGATCTGAGTTTGAATCCAGCCTCAGACACTGACTAGCTGTGTGACCTTGGGCAAGTCAGTTAATCTCAATTTATCTCAGTTTTCTCATCTGTAAAATGGACATAATAATAATACCTCCCTTGCACATTGTTGTAGAAGATTGAATGAAATAATATTTGTAAAGTACATAGCACACTTAGCAGACTCTTAAAATGCTTATTCCCTTCCTTTCCTTCTCCATCTCAGGTGCCTTCCTCTGTGTACTCTCTGGCTTTTCATTAGTCTTCCTAACTTGTGGTACCCAGAACTAATAGAGTTGTTGTTGTTGTTTGCCTTTTGTTTTTGAAGAGGACCAATGACATCACAGCATGTCTTGGATTTAAGTGAGGCAAAGGTGCACAAAATCATAAGCCTCACTCTCTTCTAGTGTCATCATACATCCAGTGGAAAGACAAAATTCAAGATAATGGGCAATGACTTGTGATACAGTAGGTGACCTTGGCATATTTGATGCCTGACCAGTATCTAAGCCCTCCACCAGTCCTTGCTTCAGTTGCCTTCATGGCCATTGGAACAAATTGTTCTCACTTACATATTCCATACAGAGAAGGCTTCACATGTTTGGGATAGACACCTCCTAATTGAGGAGTGTTAGTTATCTACTCTCAACCTGGTTTAACACATCTGCAAAGACTGTTTTGGGGTGTGGCTGCTGTACATGCTACAATTTTTTGGAGACTCAAGTGAGAGTTGAGTGCCAGGTAGACACTAAAGATGGATGGGCATCCCTGAAAAGGGCTCAGCAAAACCCTAAAACCAGTGGTATTAGTCTTCTTTGAACATCTTACACACCCCACTAAATACAATACTGCATATGTGGTTTGACTTGCATAGAGCACCTCCTTATTTGATAGCTAGTATGCCTCTCTTTTTGGGGGTATTTTTTCCCATATCTCCTCCAACATTTGTAATTTACCTTTTCTGTCTATTAGCCAATCTAATAAGTATGAGGTAGAACCTCAGAGTTATTTTAATTTGCATTTCTCCAAGCAGCAGTGAGAATATTTTTTCATATGACTATAGATAGTTTTGATTACTTCATCTGAAAACTGATCATATGTTTTGATCATTTACCAATTGGGGAATGACTTTTTTTTTTTATAAATTTGACTCCGTTCTCTCTATGTTTGAGAAATGAGGTAATAGGCCTCTCTTAATGATTTAAGTATATCCCCGACATGGAAAACAGCATACTTTTATGGAGGCAGGAAAATGGAGCAAAAGAACACAAAGTACTTAAAAATGGTAAAGGATATGTCAACACCAGATTACAAATGCTAATAACACATGATAAGTATCAAGAAAGCATTTCCTCTGTGTTATACTGGTCAACAGGATTTGCTATTCTGGAATTGTCGGCTAATTTTATCTCACCTTTTCCAGGGGTCTGTGAAATATGATGTAGGATTCAAACAATTTTTTTCTAAAGAAAGTCTTTGACTGACACTTGGAATGCCTACCACATAGCTAACTAGCTGGAATCATTCTAATCGGAAGGAAAGAGGGTGTAGTTCTATTTGTTATGAAATGTCCAGGCCTGGCAGCTGTTGCCACTTTTCCTAGTGGCCTCCTCCCTGATTCAATTATTGTACCTCTTATGAAGTTTTCACATTAGGTTTCCAGGTGCTATGTTAATGTGCGAGGTAGGAGTTTGCATTTTCCCATCTTATTTGAAAATGGTTCGATATTTTCTTTAAAATCAGATCCCTTCATTTCTGTTCCTTGTGTTTGCTCTCTTCACTAACCTGTCTCTCTCTGCTTATCTGCCCTAACATCCCCAAACACATTTTAAATTCTCACTCCCATTATTTGTAACCTTCTGGCCCAATGGCAGGTTGAGTGAGCCTTCAGGCAGTGGAAAACCAGTCAACAGCTGCTGAAATAGTGTCTCTTCTCTAAACAGCTGTATAAACATAAGTGTGGAATTACTGGATTGGAAAAAAAACATATCTAAAAACATCTGTGACAGTCTTGGTGGATAACCTTATTTAGAGAACGCACATGTTTGCATATCAAAAGTATTTCATCGTGTAGAATAGATGGAAGGAATGGCAGAGTAGGATGGATGAGGGTAGAAAGAAAAAGGAACAGAGAAAACATGTTGTAAAGTTGTAGTTTTGTATAATGACACATCTGGAACTTTGATTAAAAAACAAAAATGATTTGAAAGTTGGTGACTGAATTAATTATATACATTAAGCCTTTCTCTAGTCTGCCTGCAACAACAAAATCAGCTTTTTTTTGGTGTGACAAAATTTATTGGTGCCTAGAAGGCAAGGTATGGATAAGAGGGGAAGTTCTAAATGGAAGCTGGACTGTGGCAAGACAGATAACCTTAGTTAAGAAGTGATGGAGAAAGGAGGCAGGCTCCATTTTTTCAGCAGATAATTCCTTTTGTGTCTCCTCTGGGCTTCTTGATCTTCTCAAAGTTCTTCAGGATGATATCATATAATACAGCATAAGTATTTCAGATCTCCATGACCATCAGTCTTGTCTCTCCATACTGTGCTTCATCCAATTCATGAACCAGCTGTCAGTAGTCACCCACATGTGGCTGCTTTGCTGCTTTAGCCACTGCATCACCCCTTTCAGATAAGTACTTTGAGATCTGGGTTTGGAAGCCATCCAGCTTAGTTCTGAGTGTAGTCATCAGCTCAAATACTTTCTCCTGGACAGCTACTCCAAAGTTGTTTCCATCCTCAATTTAGGGCACCTGTAGTTGTAGCCACATGGAAACCATATTTAGCTGTTCTTTCACGTCTTTGATCTCAGGCTTCAAGCACCCCAGAAGGGTCACAATTTTCTCATTGCAGCTTACAGGCCCACAAGGAGGACCTTTATCTTCGTCTTCCTCTTTTTTCTTTTCATTCTTATCATCCTTCTCTTGTTGTTTCCGACGCTCTTCCTTTTCTTTTTCTTTGGCTGGGTCAGGGATTGGGATATCCAGGGGGGCCTTTAGGAGACTCAAATCAGCCTCATTCAGAGATGGATCCTTCAAGAACTCATCCAGCTCTGAAATCTTTGCAGGGATATAAGTTCCAAGTAGGATCTCTGCCTGAGTACATAACTCCTTTCTGAACAAATCTACCTTGGCTTGGGCTTTGGGTCTGACACTGAAGGTGGCCATGGCAGGGGGGTTAAGGGGCCAGACGGAGCAGTGAGACAGGAGCAAGGGGGAAGGACCAGCTTTTTTTCTAAAGAAATCAAACCACCACTAAATTCAGCGGCTTGTGAATTCAAAGTGAAAAGGTTAAAACCTCTCTTCAGGCAACTGACCATCTTTATGACATATAGATTATAACCTATTTATACAGATCATTGAACTACTATGTGAATATATCCAGGTGAAATTCTTTTATTCTGGATTATTATCACTTAAAACTAAAGTTTTTTTAAAGACTTACCAAAATCTGAAAATGGTGCCAGATTGACTTTAGAGCAAAGTGGTCCCTGCCTTTAAACTGTGGGGTTATCTGTTCCAGGGGTGAGTTCTTATGGGTGGAGCCACTAAATACCTTAGTGAAGCTCTTGAGCTTGTCTCTGAATTAGAGCTTGGAGATGCATTGGGAAGTGTCATTGATACTGTTGAAAAGAAGCCTTTGTCATCAGATATGACTGAATGCAGTCAATCAGTAGAAGAAACTGTAGAACATATTCTTAATTGGAACATTTGATGTTCCACACTTTGTATATAATCTGGAAAGAAAAATTTCTACCTCTATCAATGACCAGTCACCCTTCACCAAATTTATTTGAGAAAGCAAGAGACAAAGCAGGGGTTTTTCATGAACATTATACCATTTGACAGCAGAGAACCCAAAGACATGAATTGTTTACTGCTCTAGCAACAGGTGCTCATCTTGATGAAAGAAGAAGCAAATACCAGCCTAAAACAATGGAAACCTTATTGGGCAGTACAGCCAAAATTGGAGAAGTGATTGTTCTTGGCATGATAACCCAAATGAAAAAGGGGAAATATTCCTTGGAAGATCCTACAGGAACAGTGCAACTGAATCTTAGTTAAAGCCCAGTTTCCTAGTGGTTTGTATACAGAATCATACTTTGTCTTAGCAGAATGTTGGTTTGAAGATCAGGTTTTTCATGTTAACGACTTTGGATTTCCTCCTATTGAACCTTCCAGCACTACTAGGACATACTATGGAAATGTAAATTTTTTTATGGTGGACCAACTTCTACATCTGTAAAAACTTCTGCAAAACTAAAACGGTTGGGAGAGAACGAAGATGCCGTGTTTTGTATTGGTGTCTGATGTTTGGTTGGACCAAGTAGATGTATTAGAAAAGCTTCACATTATGTTTTCTGGCTATTCTTTTCTACCTCCCACATGTTTCATCTTCAGTGGAAATTTTTCATCTGCACCATGTGTAAAAAATCATGTTCAGTCATTGAAAGATTCCTTAAAGGCTCTTGAAGACATAATATGTGAACACTCTTAACATTCACCAAAGTAGTCATTTTGTGTTTGTATCTGGGCCAGAGGGTCCTGGGCCTGGTTCTATCTTGCCAAGGCCACCACTTGCTGAAAGCATCACTAATGACTTCAGGCAATGGGTACCATTTTCAGTTTTCACTACTAATCCCTAGTAAACTTCAGTATTGCAAACAAGATATCATTATCTTTCATGGAGATTTGGTGAATAAAATGTGTAGAAATTGCATCCATTTTCCTAGCAGCAATCTGGATATTCCTCCTCATTTGGTAAAGACTCTCTTATCATAAGAACTTCTGACTCCTTTACCACTTTATGTCTGTCCAGTGTATTGGGCATATGATCATACTTTGAGATTGTATCCTGTATTACCAATACAAATCGTCTTTGCATAAACCCTGGCTCTTTCCCAAGAAGTGAATTTTCATTCAAGGTTTTCTATCGTTCTAATAAGGCAGGAGAAGACAGCAAACTTCAAGACTTCTGGGATTCTCTAAGAAGAAACCAAATTTACTTGGAACTGTGCTTTATTTAAAATGCTATGTTATTTTTATTTAAAGTGCAATAAAATTATGTTATCCTTTAAAAGGAAATTTTATAGGAGAAAAGTTTTCAGGATCTTCTAAACCAAAAAAAATATCCATTAAGGGCCTACTATGTGCCAGGCATTGTGATATCTGAGGATACAAATAAGAAAGAGACCCTGCTGTCAAGGAGCTTACAATCTGATGGAGGAAGACCACACACAAAAGGAAGCTGAAAGGGTATAAGGAAGGGCAGTACCATGGAGCTGAAACCAAGTAGAGCAGCTGATGGAAAATGGAGCATTACCTTGAAAATTCTGAGCCCTTTTATCAACAATGACAAAATTCTATAGTTAAAATTACCAATGCAATATGTTTTTTCATGAAATATTTGAAATAAGTATATTATGATATAGTGTTAGAAACCAAAACCAACCACATCTAAGTCATTTTAGTGAGTTGTACTTTATCTTTAAGAAGAATAAAGTCATTGTTGTTCTTGGTCCAAAAAAAAAAAAGACTTACAAATGAGCATTGTTTTTGAGATACGAAGACAGGGGACCAATGGCAAAAGAGAATTATTTAGTATTAGAAATGCAATTAGTAATATGATCTGTCAAATATTTTTCATAGAGTCAAATTTTGTTTCGAATGCTATCACTTTTTTGTTTTTTATTTTGGTGTGTGTGTGTGTGTGTGTGTGTGTGTGTGTGTGTGTGTGTATGGCGTGTGTGTTTGAGGGGGGAAGGCAAGGCAATTGGAGTTAAGTGACTTGCCCAAGGTCACACAGCTAGGAAATGTGTTAAATGTCTGAGGCTAGATTTGAACTCAGGTCCTCCTGACTTCTCTATTTCCTAACTTCTCTGGTTCTCTATTCACTGCACTAAGTGCCCCCAAAATGCTGTCACTTTTTAAGAAGTGGAGTGGGAGTGGGAGTGGGATTTTCCCCAGACCTTTTATAGAGCCTCCCTTCTTGCTTATTCAGTGCTAATGGTTCTTAGTTCTTTGAGATGCCAATACGCTCCCCTTATTGGTCTTAGTGAATAGGAGTGGACTTAACAAAATTATTTGGTGGACTTAACAAAAGACAGTGACTCTGTCTCAGTCTCTTTTTCTTTCAACCTTCCAGATAACATCTCTTCCCATGAGCCAAGGTGGGGAAGGGCCTCTGTTCTCTATCTCCCTATTCTCCCATCCTGGTCATGTGAACACATATCAAAACCCCCTTGTCCTACCTAGACAACTCTGAGGTTTTTGAATATCTCTTCTGTGTTTGTTCTTTCCTGATGTTAGGTGAATGAATATCAACCTCCAAGATGAGTATGCCCAGGCTTGCAGGTTACTATTTGAGTTCATGAGGGCAGCAAGGAAGCAAAGGGAACAAATATTACAGGTCTCTCAGAACAGATAATTAATACAGAGATGAGGAGCCCAAGTCCTGGCCTGGCTCGCCAGAGGACATCTACCCTCAGGAGATAATGCTAAACCCAGGTGAAATATAAATCACCTACTTATATAAGGTTTAAGTCTTAACCTCCCAGGAGAGTTATTGTTTATCCTTTGTTTTTGAAGAAGACCAATCACATCACCTTGTGATGTCTTAACTTGCAAGAGAATTCGATTTAAGTAAAGCAGAGTTGCACAGTTGTCAGCCTCACTTTCTCTTACTGGGTCAATGAAGTCCCGTGGGAAGACAAAAATCAAAATGACTGGTAATGGCCTGGGACAAAGTGGATAACATTGGCATCTTTGATGTCTGACCAAGCTATAAGTGCTCTATAATTCTTGCGTCAGCCGCCTTCATGACCGTCAGAACAAATTGTTCTCATCTGCCCATTCTGCTAGGGGAAGTCTGTACATGTTGAGAGTAGACATCCCCCTGACTCCCCAATGGTTTGAGACCTGTCAAGGATCCTTAACTTGGTTTGACCTGTCTGCCAAGATGGTTTTGGCAGGGTATGTCTGTGGTACATGCTACAGCTTCTTAGAGACACAGGTGAGACTTGGGTGTCAGATGGATAGCAATGGAGGACTAGGCAAGCCCTCACACCAGAGGTGCTAGTCTTCCCTGAACATCCATACATCCCTCCCAGGAAAGTATAACTATAGTTATAAGTTAATTTACTTAATCTTAAGTCTTTCTTTCAATGTGCAGTTGTGAGTGTTTTGTGCTTAACTTTTATATTTCTTGGAGGAAATCAATATCTTACATTGTACATCGATTATATGAGACATGAACCAAAACCTAACCATTATGCCCAGGCACCAAGGTTGAGGAATTAATAAACCAAATAATTTGAGAGAAGGAATCTAAATGCTCTTTTAGGGAAGTCAGGTTCCTCCAGCACTGAACACAACCAGAGTTCATGGCAGAAGTGCCTCTTAGTAGAGAAGGGATAGGGATGAGTGCTTAGTTCTCTAGGCAGAACAGCAATTATTACTGATAGATCTGTTTATTGCATCTTTATAGAAGAGTATTCAATAGAAGATAGGTATTGATGGTGCAAATACATCAAAGAGGATGAGGACTGAAGAAAAAGCCATTGGCAATTTGGAGATAGTGACCTTTGGGAAAGTAGATTTGTTAGAATGGTGGGTGTGCTATCTAGATTTCAAAGGGTTAAGGAGAGAGAAAGAGAGAGACAGAGACAAAGAAGAGAGGCAAGAAAGAGACAGGGAAAGGAGGGCAGGAGGGGGGAGAGAGAGAGAGAGAGAGAGAGAGATTGAGATTTTTCAAGAAGTTTAACTGTGGAAGAGAGATGACTGATGTAGTTTCACAGAGAACTCATGAATAAGCTCAGACTTACAAAGGATATGTACAAAAGCTGGAAATAGAGATTATAATCAAGTATGGGTACAGAAGAATTGTTCAAACTTGTATAAAAGCAGCAGAAAGACAGGTTCAGATTAAGCTGAAGTTTGTAAGGGTGCTAAAATCAACATAAAAGACTTCAAAACTATTTGAGACCTGAAAAAGAACAAAGAAGATGATTAAAGATGATGGAGAAAAAAAAACCTAATCATTCAGTACCCTGCTGCTTTTTACTTCTGCTTTTTTCTGTTAAGGAAAATGAACTTCATACAGGAAAGGGTAGGATGAATGTGCTTGAGATAATCAAAGTTCAGAATGGGTGAGAACATAATAAGAAGGCATCTACCTGTTAGAAAGGCGTATAGGATTCCTGAATTGTATGAATTATAAACTAGGGTAATGAAAGAATATTCAGATTTGATTGTTGAACTGCTGCTTATAATCTTCACATATAATAGAGAACAGGAGAAATCCTAGAAAGCCATAGACGGGTAAATATCCTTTCTTCTACAGAAAGCCTTTACCAGCTCCTTTAAATTCTAGTGACTTGCCTCTCTTAATTTTCCCCCGTTTAACCTGTGTATAACTTGTTTGTACATATTTGTTCATCTGTTGTCCACTCCACTAGACTGTGAGTTCCTTGAGGGCATGGACTGTCTTTTCCCTCTTTTTGTATTCCCATCAGTCAGCATAGTGTTTGGCACATAGAATACATTTAATACATGTTTGTTTATTGATTGACTGATTGATGCTCAAAATTTAGAAAAAGGTATATTCTGCAAACTATCCGTTGGTGAATTTGATGTTAAGCCTTGGCAAAACTCCAAAATAAATCATTAAATGGATAGTTTCTGAACACTTACAATAGAAAGTAATAATAATTTAGATTAAAGAATTTAAGAGTACAAGTATAAAGTGTCACATGTCACATAGTAGTGTATGTGAAAAGCTTTGGGGTTTCAGCTAACTGCAAGTGCAATCCGCAGATTTGTATGACTGCCAGTAAAGGTGAGTCCTGTGCTGACTTCTTTTTTTGTAGTATGAACATAACTCTGGCTTCCTAAAAGCTATGCTAGCAGAGTGTAAACAATGGTAAACCCTATCAAATGAGAAGGGCTTTGAGTAGGGGCTCATGAATAAACTGCATATATATGATCTGAAGACCAGGCAGCCTGAACACATAAAGGATCATCACCAGGTGATATCTTTATTTATTTATTTTTTATCCACAGTAATGTCATGTAAGCTATATCAGGCAGTTAGGTGGTACAGTGGATATAGGGCTGGAGTTGAAGTTAGGAAATCCTGAGTTCAAATTTGACATCAGACACTTACCAGACGTGGCTTGACCCTGGGCAAGTCACTCAACCACAGTCTGCCTTGGCTTCTTCATTTGTAAAAGGGCTTTAATGGAATATAAGATATTCTCGGTCCATTAATAGGCCTATGTGACCACGTGTCCCTTTTCCCCTTGGAACAGGAACTGTGTTCCCAGGTCTAAAGGTACACAGGTATTTCAATCAAGGATGTCTTGCTGCTTTGAACTTCAGCTCAGTTCACAGCTGTGACACATTCTGAGTCACAAAGAACCCAGCAGGTGATTCAGGAAGATTTATATTGCCTTGAGGGAGGAACTTGCCTAAGGAGAAGCTGGCTTAAGGGGAGGCTTGCTTGCAGGAAGGCTTTCACACCTTTTGGCACTAGACCAGCTAGGGACTGAGTCACATGGGTTATGATACCTTCTGGCTCTGAGCCTATTAGTTGAAAACTATATATACTGGAAGGTTGGTATTTTACTTTGGGGCTCACTTATGGGAAGAATATTTCTTTGTGATTTAATCAGAAGAGATTCTGGGTAACTGTTGTTAAGAAGCCTCCCTCATCTGGTGATTAGGTATCTGTTACTCTGTTTAGACAGTTGGAGCCCTTTCTATTGGATTCTTTCTCAGATACTCACTTCTTTCTTATCTGCACTCAGCTGTCTGTTAATTAAAGTAAGATATTAACCCCTTTAAAGCTGCCTTTCCTTCAGAAAAGCAGATCAAAGAATCTGTGCTAGCAGCCCGCCCTATGCGCTAGTGTGGTTGCTGTTACATACTTATAATCCAGGGTTTTTGTGAAAGTAAAATGAGATATTTATGAAACACTTTATAAATACTACTGTTATTAGTGATTATTATTATTATTATTATTATTATTATTATGGCAGCTAGGTGACAGAGTAGATAAAGCCCTGGGCTTGGACAAATCTGGCCCCAGACACTAGCTGTGTGACCCTGGGTAAGTCACTCAACCCTGTTTGCCTCAGTTTTTCCTCTATAAAATGAACTAGAGAAGGAAATGGCAAACCACTCTGGTATCTTTGCCAAGAAAACCTCAAAATGGGGTCACAAAGAGTCAGACATGAATGAAATGATTCAACAACAATAGCAGCAACAACATGTGTGCCTGTGTACCAGGTACTGTGCTGGATGCTAGGGAGAAATGAACTAGTACCTGACCTCAAGGAGCTTACATCCCGCTAGGAGAGAAACAACATGCACATAGAAAGTCAAAGTAATTTACAAAGTAATTTCCAGGATGAGAATCCTAATAATGAGGGCTAAAAGAGATGAGGTGATAATTAAGATAGACTTCTGGTAGCAGCAGAAGCTAACACAGGTCTCAAATGGGGCAAGGTTCTTAACAAAGAATCTCTGAACATTTAAAATTTATATTTTGCTAACTATATTTCAATATAATTGGCTTAATTTGTAATCCTATGTATTTTATTTTATACACTTAAAACATTATTCTGAGAAGGATTCATAGACTTTACCAGTCTTCCAAAGGGGCTCATGGCCTAGAAAAAAGTTAAGGGAAAGCTTGTCAGGACAATAAGGGGGCTCAAAATGCTGTTTTATGAAGAAGAGTTTAAGGTACTAGAGGATTTTAAGGGGATGTGACAAAGCTTTTCAAATATTTGAAATGCTTTAATTTGCAAGAAGCATTAGTCTTTAAGAATTGGAAATCAAAGGGATGCCCATCAATTGGGGAATGGTAAACAAGCTGTGGTATATGACTGTGATGAAGTATTATTGTGCTATAAGAAATGACAAGCAGGATGATTTCAGAAAAACCTGTAAAGACTTATATGAACTGATACAAAGTGAAGTGAGTAGAACCAAGAGAACATTGTACATAGTAACAGTGATACCACACAATGAAGAACTATGAATGACTTAGGTAGTCTTAACAATCCCGAAGGACTAGTGATGAAGCATACTTTCTGCCTCCAGAGAAAGAACTAATAATGTCTGAATACAGACTGAAACATGCTATTTTCACCTTTAATTCTTTTTTCTATTTGAGTCTTCTTGTACAAAATTACTAATATGGAAATGTTTTACATGATTATTTTTGTATAGCCTATATCTCATTGCTTACCATCTCAGGGATGGTAGAGGGGGAAGAAGGGATAGAATTTGGAACTCAAAACCTAAAAAAATGTGAAAATTATTTTAGCATATAATTGGGGAAAAATAAAATATTCATATGTACATATCTGTGTATATATGTGTATGTTTGTGATATATATGTATATATTGAAAGAAGCATTAGCCTTAGTCTGCATAGATTCTAAGAGAAAATCTAGGATCAAAAGGTACAA
The DNA here is from genome assembly GCA_011680675.1 of Gymnobelideus leadbeateri. NCBI lineage: Eukaryota > Metazoa > Chordata > Mammalia > Diprotodontia > Petauridae > Gymnobelideus > Gymnobelideus leadbeateri. Next base: position 570,880 of record WOXC01000605.1, on the reverse strand, counting down.
ATTATAGGGAGAAAGATTCTGTATTACTGTAAATAAGAGCTTCCTAACCATTAGAACTATCTAATAATAAAAACAAGTTGTCCTAAGAGTATAAAATTCCCTATCACATTCAGACAATGAGGGTTATTTGTCAGGGTGATTTATTCATTGCTTCAAGGCTTGACCTCTAAGGTCATTTTACAATGCCAAAATTCTTTCCCCCTTTGTTAATAAAACTTCCTTCTGACATTCCAGTCATTGTATTTGTAATTTGGAATGCTGGTACTAAACTTAGGGAGCTGTCCCTGTATATATATCAACTTGGAATTTGATGTAGTTAATCCTTAGCAGGGAGTAGAGATCTCTATGAAATGAACTATAGGAATGAGATGGGAAAGGATGGTCTTGGATAGGATGGTATTGGGTACATAGTGTGTTTCAGAATAATTTTCTTTGTCAAAGGATATGCACAGGCAGTTTTCAGTTGAAGAAATTAAAACTATCTATAATCATATGAAAAAATGCTCTAAAACACTATTGATTAGAGAAATGCAAATCAATACAACTCTGAGACACCATATTACACCTATCAGATTGGCTTATATGATAAAACAGGAAAATGGTAACTGTTGGAGAAGATGTGGGAAAATTGGAACACTAATGCATTGTTGGTGGAGTTGTGAACTGATCCAACCATTCTGGAGAGCAATTTGGAACTGTGCTCAAAGGGTTATAAAACTGTACATACCCTTTGACCCAGCAATACAACTTCTAGAGTTGTATCCCAAAAAGATCATAAAAATGGGGAAAGGACCCACATGTACAAAAATATGTATAATAGGTCTTTTTGTGGTGGCCAAGAATTGGAAATTGAGAGGATCCCCATTAATTGAGGAATGACTGAACAAATTATGGTATATGAATGTAACGGAATACTATTGTGCTATAAGAAATGGTGAGCAGGCGGACTTCAGAAAAACCTTGAAAAACATATATGAACTGATGCTAAGTGAGGTGTACTGAACCAGGAGAACATTGTACACAGTAACAGCCACATTATTCAATGACTGACTTTGATGGATTTAGCTCTTCTCAGCAATGCAAGGATTTAAGACAAGTCCAAAAGACTCATGATGGAAAATGTTATCCATATCCAGAGAAAGAACTATGGAGTCTGAATGCAGATAGAAGCATACTATTTGTTCTCTCTCTCTTTTTTTTGGGGGGGGGGGGTTTCATTTTGTTTCTTCTTTCTCATGTCATTTATTCTAATTATTCTATACAACATTACTAATCTGAAAATATGTTTAATATGAATGTATATGTAAAGCCTATATCAAATGTTTGCCATTTTGGGGAAAGGATAGGGAGGGAGGAGAAGAAAATTTAGAACTCAAAATCTTGTGGAAGTGAATGTTGAAAATTTAAAATAAATAAATTTATTAATAAATGAAATAAAATCCTTTTTGAGCTCTTCCAAGAAGGAAAAAAAGAATAATTCTCTTTGAAGTACTGTGAAATCACAGTATATAAATTTATTTTAAATTTTAAATATATTTCAATCTCCTGTCTCTGAGTCTTTGTCTGTTATGCTAAAATGTTCCCTTTCCCCACCTCAGTCCATTGAAATCATTTGCTTCCTTCAGAGCTCAGCTCAGTGGTTACTTCTTAAAGGAAGCTCTTCTTAACCAATCTAGTTGTTGAATTGTGCTCACAATTTTTTTTGTATTTATTTGACACATACTTTGTACTTATCTGTGTAAATGTATCCTCCAGGAGAATGTAAACTTTTTGAGTGAAAGGACTATTTAATTAATAATAATAGCTAGAATTTTAAAGTGCATTAAGATTTAGAAAGTGCTTTGCATGTATTATTTCATTTGACACAATGACATTGTGATGTAGATGCTATTATTATCCATATTTTATAGATGAGGGCACTGAGGCTGAAAAAGGTTAAGTGACTTGCCCAGAGTTATACAGTTGGGAGGCATCTGAGGCAAGATAATGAACTCAGGTCTTCCTGGCTTTAAGTTTTAAGTATTTCTAATTCAATTTGAAAAATATTTATTAAGTGCTTACTTTTGTACTTTCCTTATTCTAGGTTCTGATTTTGTAGAGACAAAATTGAAACTGTCCCTGTCCTCAAGGAACATACATTACTCAGGTAAGTAAATAGAAGTTAGTTTGCAATAAAGAGAGCACTTACAACTAGGGTATCAGGTAACTTCCTGTAGGCAATGGCATTTGAGTTGTGCTTTGAAGGACTTAGTGATTCTTGGAGCTGGCACAGGGTAAAGAAAGAGCATTTTAGACACTCATATATGGAGATGAAATGTCATGTATGACATGTGTCATGTATGACAAATGTCATGTATGACATGTATGACAACTAGTATGTCACTTTGAGTGGAACAGAGGATACATGAAAGGGAATAATATGAAATATTGGAAGGTTGGTGGGAGCCCTTTCTGGACTGTTTTACATGCTCAGCCAAGGATTCTCCTCTGTTTTGTCATAGAAGTACACTCAAGATTTTTCAGTAGGGAAGGCTATGATCAGATCTGTGTTTTAGAAGTTTCAACTTGACCCTGTTTTGGAAGATGTGGGGGGGGGGATTTAGAAAGAGGCTATTGTGATCATTTCAAATGAGAGGCTCTGAGTTCCTTAATTAAAGTAGAGACCATATGGTTCTGTGAGCGGAAAGAATGGAGTAAAGTTGTGGACGTAGAATTGAATAGACTTGGCCACTATTTGAATATGGGGGATGAGGGAAAGTGAAGAGTTGGAGTTGGTCCTGAGGTTCTGAGGCCCACTGACTGGATGGATGATGGTACTCTCAACAGAAAAGGGGAAGAATAGTGAAGGATGAGATACTTTTGGGGTGAGGAATATAATGTGTTTTATTTTGGACATATTGAGTTTGAGATGCCTATGGGATATTTAGGTGAGGATATACAGCAGGTAACTGGTAATGTAAGAGATACATTGGAGTCACAATGTAGATTGGGAGGCATCTACACAGAAAGATAACAGAACCCGTGGGAGCTGACAATATCACCTAGGAAGAGTAGAAAGAGAAAAAGGACCAGGTTGGAAGCTTGGGGGACACCCACAGTTAGCATGATTTGCAAAGATGAAAAACCAGCAAAAGAGGCTGAGCAGGGTTGGTCAGATAGGTAGGAGATGTAGAAGAGAATTATTGTCATGATAACCTAGAAAAAAGAGATTATACAAGAAGAGTAGATAATCAATAGTGTCTAATGCTTCAAAGAGGTCAAGAAGGGTGTAGACTGATAAAAAGTCATTGGACTTGTCAGGTAAAATTATGAACACTAGAGAAACCCATCCTTTTATTTTAGAGAGATGGAGTTGGAAGCCAGGTTACAAGGAATATGGAAGAGATTAAGGGGTGGAGGAATGTAGTGTAGATTACTATTTTTAGGAGTTTTGCTGAAAGTGAAAAGGGATCTTTCTATCTGCATGGTTACTGCCTAGCACAGTGTGGTAGATGCTAAACAAAAGATTTTCGAGTTAAGTTGACTGGAAGTGAATTATAAAAACACATTACAAAGTAAAATATAAATCATTCTGGGCTTATCGGTAGCACTACTCCACTTAATGGTTATAGATGAAGATTCTGCTGTGTTTCATGAGAGTGACTCTAGAGTTCATTCAGATTTCTGGATTTCAGGATCATAATGATGAACTGGGAGGCTACAAATTAGTAGTAAAAAACATTTAAACTTTAGATTACAATAACCACTTCTTACACAAATCAGACAGACATATTTGTGTAATGTAAGATGAGCAAGGTTGTCGGTGATAGTAACTTCATACCTAAAATCAATCTCCATTTCAAAGTGAAGAATGTTAATTGTTGATCATGCTACTTTTAATATGATTAACATAGTATTTAATAATTAAATTATTAATTCAAGGTTAATTAAATATTCAAAGACTTTAATTACTTTCCCTATGATTTAAGATTTGTACTGTTAACAGAGGGTCAGTTCTAGGTATGCCTAAAGGGGCATTCATGAGGGACACTTTTTGGTATTACTTTTAATATAGTTTAGATATCTTTAATGGTAGGAAATTCTGTTCTGCATGATGTATAAGTATTATCTTAGTCAAGTTGCAAATGTAGTAATGAAGTCTTAAGGCTTCTACTAGATTGTCTTATACCTTCATGAGGATTTGATGAAGGAAGAACAAGTTTAAATTAATCAGTCAACAAGCATTTAATATGTTCCAGACACTTGCTATGTGCTGATGGTATAAAAAAGGGTAAAAAACCAATCTCTGCCCTTACAGAGGAGAACTTAGTGGAGAATTTATTGAGAATTCTATCTAATGTTACCCATTATATATGAGGATATATAGCTGATTTGTAAATTACATACCTATCCATTGCAAGAAAAGGTGAAAATGATCAGCACAGAGTAAATGGAAGTATAGGGGGAAAAGAAATGGTCAGAATGGGGAGATCGTGGAATAGGATGAGCTGGGCTCAGATATTTGTGTGCCCTAGGCATGCTTCAAAAACTGTGTCCTCTTTTGTCTCATCATAATGTGTAGATGCATTTTCACATGGAAAGAAAAAGAATCATGGAGGCAAGGGGCATCTAGTGAGTACAGATGGTGTAATCATTGATTATGATGCTGCAAAGTGTGCTGACTTTTATGGTGTAATCTGTGATTTTAGTCATTAAAAGAAGAATGGTAATCATAATCAAATTTGCAATAACTATATGGAAGCAGCTATGATCTTATTTTGTGACACTCATTTCCCCATTTGGAAATAAATTTCTCTTTTAAGAAACAAAATTCCCTTTATACTTTCCTTGGATAGGGAAATGAGTACAATTTTCAAAACTTACCTATGAAAGACAAAAGACATGGCCTGGTGCATCTCTTCTCATTATGGATACTTCTCTATAACTCCCTTTCTTACTCTTTTTCTAATCATTTTTTCCTTCTCTTGAATACTGAGGACCAGTATATTCAGCTGATATGATTCCCACATGGACTTTGGAGCATGTGTAGACATTTTGTAACTGCTTCTGGTGGGTTACCTTCATGGTAAAGAGGAGATTGAGAGATGTAGTAATGCTTAAGTAAGAGACACAATAATATAGAGATAATGGGCAAGTGAATATGAGCCTCTGATTTTTTGCTTCTTTGCATTTGTTCTTTCCAGTTTTAAGTGAATGGGTTTTGGGGACAGCTATTGTCTTGTGTACTGCAATAGATCAGAATGATGAGCCACCAGGGTTCAGGAACTGTGTGCGGTCCATGCTGGGTTTTGTGGTCATTCAACCCTAGTCCTATAGGAATAACCTAATAACCAAAAAGCAAAACTTTGAGGAGTGACTTCAGGATGTAGCCCAAAGGTAGTTGACAGAACTCATCTAGTGTCTAAGCTGCATATGGAGTAAACTTGGGAGCAATGCTAATTAAAACTACTTTATGTTTGGGCCCATTTTGACAGGGCCTGAAGTGGCATAGAGGAAAATGTGCCCCCACCCCAGGTGTTGGGGGAATATGTTTTTAATTCCATCCTTGCCATATATCTGAAATAAATAACTATTTGTAAAAGTTCACTGGTGTTTATTGGTTAAATGGAATTGGAGTGCTAACTGCTAGTAGCTAACCTCAGGGAGAACACATTAGAATGGAGGGTACAACTCATAGCATTAGAAAAAGATACACAAATCCTTGAAGTGGTCCCTAGATCCATAACTGGAAGATTCAGCCAGCCTAGCTTTGGGAAACGGACATGTCAAATGTTCATATGGGCTGGAAAAGCAAGTCCAGAGTTTGGACACTTTCAAGGGGTGTGAGTGTTAGACTATTTGACTGCTGTGATTTCTCCTAATTTTAAACATTTATGGTTCTGTATAGATTTTTAAAAAACTGACAAGTTTTGCATATCTAGATTGCCATTTTAGTTCAACTTTTACAAATCCTTTCAAATAATAATATCTAATAAAAACAGCAATAATAACATCTTTTCATCGAGTCTTATGAAATTGTTCATGCATCTAGTATTTTCATTGAGGCAATTTTTATGGCATTTTATTTTAGGAAATGTTTTTTAATCTGATTACAATTCCATGTCTAATTTTGGAATGCTAACTATGGAATATAGCATCCTTTTCTAAGATCCCAGATTCAGAATTTTTTTAAAAGTCTGTCTAATAGATTTGTGGATAAAAATGTCATAACCTCATTCATATTTATCATGGAATTTAGGCCAGAGTTCAAATAATAAACCCCAGGGAGAGATCATCACTGTTTAAGACCATTTCATCTCTTCTAATAGAATGTGATGTCATTTCTATAAGATTCTCTCACACCCGGCACTCTTCTCAGTTATATCGTAATGACATATGCTAATGATGACTTTTTTAAAAAACCCTGCAACCTAAACATAACATAGTCATAGGCTTACCTGCTGCCCAAGCAGCATCATGAATTTTTATAGGCCCAATAAAGGAGAGAAATCCCTAGAGTGGATGGTAAAATTTTTTCTAGGAGAGATGGGCAGGAAGGACATCCTCTTCGCAAAGTAGCACTAATATTTTACTTACTTTCAAATATGAGTTATAATGGAAAGAACTGATCCTGGATGTAGAGGATGTAGGTGTTCAAATTCTGCCTCTCCTGACTACTTCCTTCATGATCTTGGCAGAGTCACTTAACCTCAATGGACCTCAGGTTCCTAGATGCCTTCTAAAGTCCCTATGAGCTCTAAAACCCTTCATCCTGTCAATGTGAAAAGCTTCTTCACTAATCTCCTATTTTAGCACTTCTTCATCAGTGCAGATGTCCTTGTTTTTTGAAGGTAATGACAGAAGTCTGACAGAATCAGCCAAGTTGTAAATGTTTGAGTACGGGTCAAGAATTGGACCTGGAGCTGTAACCAGTCATCTCTGTAACTCTGGCAATCATTGCAGACTGTGCCTAATGCAAACAAAAAATAAGGAACCCTCATTTCATATGGGGGGTGGGGAAGAGAATGTGAGGGCTGGCCATTACTATGCAAGGAGGGACAGATGTCCCAGAACATCATGAGGCAATCTGGGGAAGCTCTCCACCCCATTTCCAAGTGGGCCATGTGGTAACTTCCTTCCTATTTTAATGAATCATTTTTGATAACTAGGAGTAAAGACCAAATGGAAAGAAACAACTGGTATCAAAACCTGATTGGAGGTGGGATGGGTTGGGGATAAGAGTGAGGATAAGTCATCACTCTGACTTCCATTCCCTCTGCCTTTAAGGTGTTTTTTTTTCCCCCAGGCCACCACCCTAGAAGTGACTATACTTTTCTCTCTTACTTATCTTGAGCTCTTGGTGAATCAAGTCAATTTTATAGCATACTTGTATCCTCATCTTTCTTGTCTCTTCATCAATTCACTGTTCACACTTTGCCAAATCCTGACCCCAGATTATGACTACTCATCTATAGCCTTTACTCTTATTCATATGCTGCTGAATGGAGATAGAGGAAATCATGAAAATGAAGGATTTCCACTGGGAATCCACTAGGAATTTATTTTGTCCAGTCACAATTGGCCTGTAGCAAGGCAATCATTTAATTTTTTCCTTATCAATTCAGAATTGCACTCTACAGTGGAAGTTCTAGGCCGTCTGATTTCTCTTCAAACCTCCCATAGTACCCTTTCCTCTATCCTTCTCTGCTAGGGCCCACCCTTCATAATTTATTGGGGAAAAAAAAACGGAGACTATCCACTGAAGGCCATTTTCCCTCTTTCTCCTACTCCTTCTCATTTCGTATTACTTGGACATCTTTCCCCATTATCTCTTTCATATGACCTTCATAAAGAAATGATGCTTCTCTTTGTCAAAGCAAGAGCAGCTAGGCGTGCAGTGGATTGAGGGTTGGGCCTGGATTCAGGGAAAAAACCCTGTACAATAGGAAATATAAGGCATTCCATCATAACCAAAAAACCTTTAACGGAATTAATAATATTGATAATATTAATGATAATTATAGTCCTTGAGTCCAAAATTTATTAATATTTGATATATGTATATGTGTTTATGTACATATACATGTATATATGTAAAATTATTTTTCAGCTATTGATTGTACAAGTGGGTACATACTCTTCCCCAGCGTGTTCCACCTCTGCCTTCTCTACTTAGACTACCACTTCTCTGCTAGTAATCTAGACTTTGCACCCTGGTATCTTGGCTCCAATAGAAAAGCTTTGGTTTTATCTTGCCAAGACCAGGTTGCCATGACCAGCCACAACTAATGGCAACCAGTACATATCTCCACCCCCTTCTGGCTCTCCTTTATATGTCTTCTTTTCCCATTAGAAGGCAAGCTCCTTGAGAGCAGGGGAGGGGCAATCTTACTTGCTTGTATCCAGAACTTAGCACAGTGCCTGTCCTAAACACTTTATAAATGTTCTATCTCTCATGAATTACTTTTTGCATACAATAAACTAATAAACTATCATAGTATAATCATGATATTTTATAGCTAAAAGACTTAAGATGTATAGAATATGACTTTTTTTCTTAATCAAATGGGAATGCTTTAGAGGGGAGAAAATAATGAAGAGTATTGTCCTGGAATTACTGTTAAATGTTTTTATTGTGCAGAATTGTAGCCTTTTACAGTACATGCAGGATAAAAAAGTGTAAAATATATCAGTAAGCATATAGTATTGTAAATATCTTGGAGTCCATTTTTTATTAGGGACTACAGATCTATGTGAAACAGACATCTTTTAGGATAAACAGTTTATACATTGAATCAACAAGGCTATTTCCAAAGTGATTTTCATCATATGAAGATAAAACATTTTATGTTTACATTCTTGACATGATGTGTTCTTATACTGCAAAATATCTAAAATAGTACACTTTCAATTATGTACAAAGTAAAAAAGTAAAACTCTATCCATGCCAGTGTCTGTTTTAAATGTTAAAAAAAGTTAATAGGTTGGTAATTTATGTGCCAGAAAAACAAAAATGGAAGCTGCATTTGGTCAAGCTGGTTTCCAACGTATATGTGGGGGGAAAACTCAACCATCGTAAGCACAAATAACTCAAAAGGCAAAAGCATGCTATTAGCACTAGGAACAAAGCTTTCCACAGTACCAGGCAGCTTTCCGTACAATTCAGATTAATGGTGAGATTCCTCAGTTTGAGTTCAGAAGGAGCTGAACTTATTCCAGCAAAATTACCTTGATGCCTTCCCCCCCCTTTTCCCCTCCCCACCCTCTGCCACAGCTTTTTGTCAGCCTTTAAGAGGCTTGTCTCTAAACACAGTAATGTTTGGACGTGGGCAAAAGCTCCTGGGGCGGGGGTGAGTTGGGGTATCACAGCATAACAACGTGTTGCACATGTTTTATTTTGAAGGGGTCACATTTTGCAACACTTGACAGTCTCACATAATAGATTCCATTAAGACATCACTTCCTGATGCCTATGGATCAGCTAAAAGAGCAGAGGACAATGTCGACCTGTTAAATCACCCTTGTGATGAATTAGTTTGGACTCAGCAAAGCGTGAATATTCCTGAAAATAAACTGTGAGCTAAACAGCATGCTGACCTTGCTTGGCTGGTAAGAGACTCTGAAAGCTGGCTTCAGCCACTGACAGCTCAGAGTGGACCTGGTCCCAATCATCCACCTTGATTCTCTTCCTAGGACTGACCCTGACTTAACTTGATAGGAACAACTGGAGAGAAACGGCAGGCTAACAGCATAGACATTACCTTAGGCAGACACTGTAGCTCAGAGTCAGAAGCAGGCTAGGGGAACAAGGTAATGTGATTTTCTCACTTTGATCTTCACTGAAGCTGCTGACCTTCTAAAAAAAATCTGACAAATAGGCAGCATTCAAGAGGGAGATTATGAAGAAAAAAAATAGGAAGGCACTTCATATGTCTCTTTTATGAGGATAATAAACATTAAGGCACAGGAAACACATAGGTCAAAATTTCAAAATCAGTATGGCATTAGTTGGGTAGCATGAACATAGGAGATTAGTCAATTCTTGTCAACTCCAGCTCTGTCTGTTGGTAGACAAAATCAGACCATTTAAGTGAACAGCTGCAGTCCACTGACAGACAGTGGACAATGGAAAAAAAGAACATTTGTTAAAGACCTGCCAACATACCCTGTATATTCTGCAGTAGTAGCTTAAAACTCTGCCCACAATACAATGATCAACATTCTAGAGTGGGAAAGCACTTTATTTATTTTTTGTTCTTTATTATATTAATGTCAATTTCTCTTACAAGAACGAACACTCCTAACTGTTCGTCTCTTAGTGGAATGAAAATGCATGCATATGGAATGGGAAAGGATTAGGAGTTAGGGTTGGTTTAAAAAATTCAGACTGCCAAGAAGTACAGAGAAGTTTCCGAGAGGGATAAATGGTAATAAGGAAAACCGAGCAAGTGATTTCTTTGTTCTGGGTCGAGATACTAATAACTTGCTGTTGTACAAGCAACTGGAAACTTGAAATTGGCACCAAGAAAATTAAAACAAGAAAGAATCAGGTGGACGTTTCTCCTTGAAATGTCATTTATATTTCCTTTTGTACGGTGATCCGGATCTTGCTGAATAGTTTGCCCACAGCCTCGAAGAGTGGGTCGCAGAAGGTGTGGATGCAGATTGAATAGATCCGGCCGATACATTGGATCTCAATCAGGTAGCTCTTGATGCATGGAACAACTGCCCAGATGTGCAAGAAGGAAAGGATGGCAAAGTAAATGCCCCAGATGAGTGCCATTGGTATGCCGAAGAGTGCAGTGAGCAAGCGGTAAAACCAGTATTTTGTCACAGTGAAGGTAGTGAAGCTTGCCTTCCAGATTCCATCAAAGCTGTGTGTTCCTTCAGGTTCTGCTATCACATCTTCAAAATCAATCTAAAAGGAAGGAAGAAGATAGTAAATTAGATAAAAAGCCAAAGGGAAAAGACCCCTCACACATATTATTCCATCAACAAATATTCAGTGTCTATTATGCATATGACACCACTGTTTTGGGTACTAACTTTGAGTGATAAGAAGAATGAAAATATCATCCTTGCCCCCAAGGGCAAGGATCTAGTTAGGGAGATGATACTTCTCTGCCTCCCCACATGTTAAATAGCATTTCAACAGTACAAAACATGGTTTAAAGCAGTACTTTGCTAATTGCCAAATGAGTGGTAATTTACTCTGAGCCATAAGGAGAGATCACAGAGGATGGCTATAGCTGGGACAACTGTACTGAGGTGGTGAAGCTCCAGCTAAGCCTTGAAGATTAACATTGAAGATGTGCATAGGCAAAGATGAAATGAAAGGTCATTTCTAGTGCAAAATGAACAGAAGCAAGGCAGACCCAAGACACTTAGATTTGGGAGTAGGGTGAGGAGTGGTGATGAATAGCAATATGACTAGAGAGAAAAAGAGTAATAGGAATTTAGGTTAGAATGGCAAGTTGAAGCCAGGCTATGGGTCGTTTTGAATGACAGACTGACAGACACACTTTAAATGGTTTGAAGTAGTAGGAATTGTAAATGGCCTGATAACCATGGGAATGGACAAAAAAGGGCTGAGATTACAAAGGAAAACCCAACAAGACTGTTGATAGGGGAATAAAATAGAGTGAAGAATCAAAAGGAACTCAAGTTTCAAGCCAGAATAATGGAAAGACATGAAGAAGAGTCCATTTTTACATTTTAATTGGTGAGGGTATCACATGTGTTTATTCATTAAACAATTATTTATTAAACTCTTATTATATGAAGAACATAGATCACTGAAGAAAGATATAGATAGCACATTTAATGTGGTTAAGGGTTTAAAAATAGACACATTTAGCTATATGACAGACAATGATAAATCATAGTTTCTTCTCTGAAGAATCTTACAATCAGATAATCTGAGATTCATACAAAAGTCCACAAATTGGTATAGAACAGTAAATCAACATCTGAGCAATCCTCTTGAAAGACAGATTAGACCTTCAGTAGTCTCATGTATTGGGCTTGGCACATTGTAAATGCTTAAGAAATGTTATTAGATGCTTTAAGTTTTTTTTTTTTAACAATTTGAGTTGTATTTTTTTTAAAACCACACAGTTTGATTTCATCTAATCCCTGAGAAAAAGATAGGTCGGGGGAAACCGAAGTAGTTGGCAAAAGAAGTTATATTTAGGGGGCCTAATACACTGTCAAGACATAGAAACATGCTTCTATATCTTATTGTAGGAGTCTTAACTTCCACTCTGGGGATAGATTTCAATGTGGCCATAATCTTGAAGGGAAAATTACATCTTTATTTCAATACCTATGGTTTCCTTTGTAATCCTGTGCATTTTATTTTATTCATTTAAAATTATTTAAGATCAACCAAAATTGGTCAACAAAAAAGGTCAACTCTATTCCTCCGTATGTCAAATATCCTTTATATTTTCCTCCATCTCTTTTCTTTTCTTTAATGTCTCAGAGGAAAATATGGATTTCTTCCTTTTGGAAGCTAATTCTGTCATCTCTTTCTATGGTTTCATCTTTTCCCAACTTCTTAAAGGCCTTTTCCCCAACAATCATCTCCCCTATCTTCTGAATTTCATTCTCTCTTTCTCCTTCTTAAAAGAGATCCAGAGTCTCCATTATACTGCCAAATGGGGCCATGACACGAAAATGTTTAAGAACACCTGACCTCATAAGTTGCTGCCTCATCAGTCTGATTTGCCTCAGTCCAAGAATGTTGAGGTTGGAAGCCTCCAATGACCCCTGCCTCTTTTTTAATGAGAAAAGGTTTGTCAGTGGAAAACTAGGCTACGGTCCTCTCCTAGCGCCTCAGAGAGGATGGTGGATTTGGGGAAAGAACCAAGAAATCATTACAAAGCCATCTTTGAAAAGAAGTATTCTTTTAAATTTGAAAAAAAAAGATGTTGCTTCTCAAATTTCTAAGTTATATTTCTATTGCGTGCTATTTGCTCTTTTCCTAGATGCTGAAAATCCAATTTATAAAATAAAAATGTTTATTATATGAATTGATTGAAATAGATTAATTGTAGTTTGATTTTAAATGATGCATTTATGTAGACCCAGACTTAGTTGTGTTTATTAAGATATGGCTATTTTATAATTTCTTTAGTGGATGGAGCACTAGATTTGGCATCAGACCTTCAAATCACAAAGCCTTGCTACTTTTGGTCTGTGCCATAATGGATAAGTAACTTAACCTTTCTGGCCTTAGTTTTCTCATCTGTAAATTGTTGTGAGATGGTTGAACTCTAAGCCTATTTTTAGATCTAAATTCCCATGAACCAGCGAATGGGCTAAATTAAATTTGATAAAGACTTGTTAAGTACTTATGTGCAAGATACTATGCTAGACAGTGGGAAGACAAAGATGAAATATAATGGCAATCCCTCCCCTCAAGGAGTTTACAATCTAGTGAAGGAGGTTAAGAAACAGACACATTTAATAATAATATAAGGGAGAATGTGATAACTGCAAAAGGAAGACCTCCTTACACTTGAGGAGGAAGAGACTGTTTCTAGTTGTAGAGATGAAGGAAGATTTCATAGGAAAGGAAGCACTTAAATTGGGTTCTCAAGGACAGTCACTGATGTGGAATGGAATTCACTCCAGGAAAAATCAGCAAGGTAAACAAATCAATCAGTTGACCAATTGATAAACATTTATTAAGCACATACTATGTGGCAGGAACTCAGTATGCTCAACACTGGTGATACAAAAGGAGGCAAAAGACAATTTCAACCCTCAAAGAGCTTACAATCTAGTGGAGGAGAATGTGGGCAGGAAAAGATGGTGGTGGGGAGGTGGGGGCCTTGGGGAGGCTGCAAATCCGTGAGTGATTTGGTTTGGCTGCAAGATATAAAAATCAGGAGTGAGCTAGAACTAAAAGGATAGATAGTGGAGGGCCTTGAATGCCAGAATAAAAAAAATATACTTTATTTGGTAAGCAGTGGGGAGCCATGGAAGATTTCATTTGTTTGTTTTTTTTAACAAAGAAGCAATGTGGTAAGGGCAGTGGATTAGGGCATTTGTGTAGGAGAGGAAGTCTTCAAGCAGTCTCTAAGGAGAAATTGTGCTTCAGGCAAGGGTTAGAGTAGGTGACTTCTGAGAGCCCTTCCAACTCAAGGATATGACTATTTTAGACACTGGGAAAGATGAATAAAGCATGGTCCCCACACTCAGAAAAAACCAAACTAACCTATTTTTAAGAAGTTTTTCCTTTTTTAGAATAATGGAAAGAATGTTGAGTCTTGAGTCAGAGGATAAGGGTGCAGATCCTAGCTCTGCCACTTGTTACCCTTGTGATCAGACTTCATGAATTCTCTGTCACCTTACTTCACATTTTGGGAGTCAGTTTTCTCCTCTGTAAAGTGGGTGAGTTGAATAAGTTGATTTCTGAAGTCCCTTTCAGTCTATTATCCTATAAATTGTTTTGTGGATTCTGATAGCTAAAGAATTCATCATTTGTGGGCAAACTTTAGGCACTTTTTTTGCACTTAAGTAGGCTGATTCTTGGATGGGAAACACTGAGCCCATATTCAAAGCCCTTCTAAATTTGACCTAATCTATTAGAGCTGTCATGAGATTAGGGTAGGACTTTTCTGGAGATATAATCTGAGTAAGTCACTTAAAGTCTTCTATATACTTCAGGTACTCAGAAAGAAAATATAATTTTTTTATGATCAGTCAACAAGTATTTATTAAACTCTCACAAGAAAAAGGCAAAAATTCTTTCTTTGACATGAAGTCACTAAAATGCTAATGGAAGAGATAATATGTTAATAACTGTGTATGTTATGTCATACACATATGTTATGTCAGAGCAAGTCTCTGAAGCAGAGGTCAATAGGAATAGGAGAAGTGAAAATAAAGAAATGTAGTTAGTCTCTTTAAATTATATATATATATATATATATATTATACACACACACACACACACACACATATCAGAACTTATGCAACCAAATTAGTGCTATACTTCCATCATAGGAGGCTATGTATTTCTTCCAACAATAGTTCCCTCAGTTTAAGGACTTGCTGAACTCCCCTTTTGAAACTTCCTGACAAGCCAATCAGACCAAGACAGATCTCACATTTGCCCAAAAAGAGGAGGACCCAGTTTGGTCACTCTCTGATGCATTGGAACTAAATGATGAGTAAGCTTTACATAAAAACCTACTTCACCCACAAATGATGAACAGTTTTCACCCTTGAGAATATTACTAATAATGTGCTGTCTCTGAAACAAACAGCTCTCCCCCTCCCTCCCAAAAAAAGATCAAACAATGTCTTGAGTGATGGAAGCATCTTTGGGAATAAGTGTTTAGATTCCCAAGGGGACTAGGAAGTATAACATTCATGCAGATGTTTAAATTCTCCATTAAGGTTAACTAAAATGATCTCCCTCAACTCTGTTTCTCTGAACTTCAAATATTGCTTATGTTTTCTTCCATCTCTTTTCCTTTCTCTAATGTCTCAGAGGAAATTATAGCCTTTCTCCTTGCTGAAGCTAATTCTGTCATCACCTTTGTCTTTGATTTCATCTTTTTCCATCTCTTTATAGGCCATTTTTTCCTAACAGTCATCTCCTCTTTCTCCTGAATTTCGATCTTTCCCTCTTCCTGTAAGTGTGTTCAGATCTCTCATCCTAAGGGAAAAAACAAATCTACAAAAACCCCCAAACTTTGCCTTACTCAGCTTCTATCTTTCTTCATGCAAGTCTTCTAGAGACTTCCAAAATAGTTCTGCATGAGGCTGTTTTAAAAAATGGTCTTTCCATCTTATGAACATGCTACCTATGTACAGCTAGAATTATGAAAACCCAAGGTCCATGCCAAAAGATATTCAGGAAATCTGTGCCTCATCTTGCCTACTTCCGTTAGCAGCAATTCTCATCAAGGACAGCTCTCCAATTTAGCAGAATTCAGGCACAGGGTTCATGCTTCAGCACTATGGTTAAAGAACAACGCAGCCAGTCTTGAATTTCTTCATATTTTCTACCCACCTGTATCTAGGGTTAGCCTTAAGCAAAATTGTAAAGGGGCCTTGGTTCCCTTCACTCCCTTTAAGCAACCCAATATTGTATCAGTGCTATATTTTATATCATCCCTTACCCTCTAAGGTTCCATCTCCTATGGTATCTTATTCAGGAATATTCTTGTTATCTAAGCACCACATAGACTTATCTCCTTCATTTTCATACAAACAACTTGTTCTATATCCCGTGTAGCTCCCACTCCTTATTATGAGATGACCAGCTAATTTAATTAATTGAACTCTGATGGTGTGTTAGATATGGGGGGGGGGGAATTACAAACATAAAACACAAAAATTACAATCACATGTTTATGAGCATAGATAAAGGCCAAATTGGGCCCATACCTGCAATTTCTTCAGTATAGAACTCCCAGTGTGGAAACTTTCATTCACTGATACAAATTATTTGTATCTTCTAGTCTCAGAGAGTTGTTTATGATACTGAATAATCACATGACTTATCTATGGTCACACAGCTAGTATGTGTTAGAGATGAGAGTTGTATCTAGGTGTTTCTTCCTTAAAACCTCACCCTCTACCCACTACCCCAAAATGTCCTCTGCCTCTTTAAGATATCATACTTATTTAACAGGGAATTTCCTAATAAAATATCTTAACTCAAAGGACCTACCAAAATGGTGGCAATTTTGGCTGGACTAATGGAGGACATATTTGGGGCAGGCAGGGAAGATTTTCTACCACTGCTTTAGGGTATAGATGGCCTTGCTGGAAACAGTTTCTCTGCTCATCTATGTCAAAAAACAGGGTATCTCTTTATCATTTGCTAAGAGACCGCCCATTCCACATTCCACTTAGTATCTTGGCCTGGGAACAGCTACGTAGGAGGTTACACTGCCCTTTAGTGGAATGCCTTGGTTTTCAGTACTAAAATTGATAGAACACACTGCCCCACTGGCAAGAATCAGTCTACAGTTCTAGGAGATCAAAGGAATGAATGTACTCTGATGATATTTCTTTGTCTTCAGAGATGCTTTATAAGGAATCAACAGTTTATACTTCTGGTCTTTATAAATGCCATCAAATACCTTTGTGCAACATACTGGCTCATGATACGAAAATTCAGACGCACATGTTACCAAAACCTAGTAGTGGACGTCAAGGAAAGTAATCTATCTTGTTATGTTTTGATAATATTTGGCCAATGTGGCCAATCTCCGAAGATTGCATCCTGTTAAATGCATCTGAAGGCAATATTTTTTAATGGTTTATACATGAACAAGAATGAAAAAAACAGGATGAGTCCATTTTTCATTGCCTCAGAATCTGAATATTTCATTTCTGAATAAGGAATGTTCAGGAAGGAAACTTTAAGTACAGTTGGGATTTCACTGGCGACTTAGACCTGAATCTTCCATCTCTATGGGAAAGTATTCCTTTCCAAATGTAGTTGGTAAAATGTGACTGTAGAAGAGGTATGGGACATATACCAACAACCTCTAATTCTACCTATATAGACAGAGAACATCTCTGCCAGCTGCTAGAGTAGGTGTGCCTCTCGCCATCTGGGAATTTCATGTGGATTATCTCTGCTAAATTTTTAATCTCAGGGAGTTTCTCCCTCCTATGTAGAATGCTTCTGGGTCACCTCCTGCCACCCCCAACCCCAACTACTGTTTAGTCAATGTATTCAGGGAATAAAAATTAATGTGAATATTATATTCAACATAACCTATTAGGAAGCTAAACCTGCTGCAAAATAAATAATTTACCGTGTTGAGGACCTAAATGGAAATTATTTTATCATCCATTATTTTGGACTGTCTGTGCTATTGGCTCTTTTTAAAATTGAGTCAATTTTTCTATCCATGGAAAAAGAGTATGAGTATGCAAATGACGAGTGTGATTATTATTATTATTCAATGATTATATGCTGGCATTTGTGATTCTACGATAGCTCATTTTCTACTCATGTCTTTTACTTCCCCTGTATTACCAGAGCTAGTATGGATTCATATTATTATTGTTTATGAAAGAAATACTCTAAAGGCAGTGTTTCATAGTGGGTAGAATAATGGGTGTGAAGTCAAGAGGATCTGAGTTCAAATCCTAACTCCAATACTTTATTTACATTTATATTATATATAATATTATATATTATAATATATAAATATACAACTTATATTATAGTACATTAATTAATTAATTTCTAATCCTGGGTGATTCATTTACCTTGTGTGTGAATAGCTTATCTCCTAAGTAACAAATAGGTTGCAATCTGTTGATGGAAGGAAGTCTATGTGAGCCCTCACCCAAGAAAATCACAGATAGCTTGAAAAATACCAAACAGCAATAGATATGCTCATTTATTTTTAAGTATTCTAATCACAGAATAAGCTGAATCTGGCACAAGAACTCTAACTGGTAATTAAAAAAGGTATAAAAAGTTCACATACACACTTACTTAGGGTATTTCAAGGCCAGTCATAAGAAGAACATTTGAACCAATTATAATCTTCTTCCTGTATTTGCCAGACATCTTTTCAACATATGGAATTCTCTTTGAAGTAATTATGATGCATGTTTATTGTATGTTTGAGAAACAGAGAAAGACAGAGATAGGGGCACAGCATAAATAAATAAAGGTGAGAGTGAGGGGGAGAGAGGAAAGGGGAGGGGAGTACCTCTTCCTGTTTTCCCAGTCAGTATATAGTTTTTGTTGTTCAGTCGTCCAGTGACCCTATTTGGGGTATACTCCCACTAGGACACTGTTGTTGGGGCCACCCCACAGCAGAATTATATGTGACATATATATGCCTTTAGCACAATTGCCTTCTGCATGATGTCCCTCTTTGCTGGCCTCATTCCCTGGATCCTTTAGTAGTAAACATTGGCTGGATCTCTAAGTAGCATGTACTGGATCTCTACCTTCTTATTCCTCCTGATCAAACTTCACCTTTCCTATGCTGTGACCCCTAACAACTGTGTGTTGAGTGCTAGATATTAATTAACTAATCTGATAGACTAATAGAAGTTAATCTGATACCCTAAAGTAATTTGGGCACTAAGGAGTTAGAAGAGTGGTCACCTCTCTTCCTTTCATCTTCAGTTGCCAATTTATACTTTACAGGGTTGCTATGAGGAAAATGAGAGGGCAGGATGGTCTGATGGATAGTGTGCTTGGTTTAGAGTCAAGCTTCAAATCCCTCCCTTGATTCTTACAACTTGCATAGCTATCAGCAGGTCATTGAATCTTTCTATGACTCAGTTTTCTCATCTCTAAATGAGGGGTTCATCAGGCCACCTCTAAAGTCCCTTACAGCTATAAATCTATGGTCCTATGAAAAATCTTTACAAATCTCCAAGAGCTATATGAATGAGAATGATTATTATTGTTAGTTTTATTGCTATCGGTGTGTTGACCTCCTAAACAATTTCTCCTCACTCTGTACATCTACACACATATATGTATCTATATAGGCACACAAACATGCACATACACATATGTGCACGTGTGTATTTACATGCCCATGTGTGTATATACAGATATATGTCCTCACATTTTAAAATAAGTTTTCTGTACCTATATATTAACATGGAATGACCAACAGGAATTTCTGGCCCTTTGACAGAAAGACCTTTTGGTACCCTTCAAACTACACTATGTGTATGACTACCTACTCTGTTTACTAATGAGGCTTAGTGTGGACTCTGGCAAGTAGAATTTGCTCACTGCTGGCAAGTAGAACAGCATTAGACCTCATCACCACTGTGCACACAATGGTCAAATATACAAAAGCTTCTAAAGCCCCAGTGGCAGAATGTCATTGGATAATGCATCATAACAGTGATGCCAAGTGAAAGTGACTCTTGCTGACTGTTTTCTAGGTTTTAAAGGCAATTGCCCTAGTTCTCAGGCTTTAATTCTCCTTGCTACCAAATGAGTGGGAACATGAATTATTATAGGACACTCACAACTTTAAGATTAATATCACATTTACCTTCTTAGGATAGCCATGATCCTTATTCTCAGGTTTCAGCCTTTTTCTGACTTCCTGACCATTCTTATTTCTCAGGGCCCAAGGCAGATAGCACTATTTTGTCTTTTTTTAAGGTAGTTGAAGGCCATAAAAGCCAGGACTAGTTAGTTCTAGACCATAAGACAGTATGCCTCTTATAAACTTAAAAAGAATAATTTATCTAGTGTCATTGTAATGATCATAAAAACCTCATTGGGCTTGACTATGTAAGAAGCCTGCTACTTATCTCCCTCCCTTCTCCTAGGCATCTGGTATCAATTGGGTGACACTTAAAGTTGGTGAGTGTCATCAAATTGATAAGAAGAAACTAAGAGTGGTCAACAGCATAAAAATAGGATAGGTGTGGGTCGGGTTTTCTATAATGGGCCAGTGGAGAGAAAATAGTAGGAAGACTGAGAGGGAAGAAGCCACCCTAGAAACTGGGTTTGATAGGTAGGGCACAACTTAGTTTACATGTGTGTGTGTTCGTGTGTGTGTGCGCGCACGCATGCGTACGTGCGATCACACATGTGTACACATTCACCAGTGTATGCACATATATGTAATAATCATCTTATGTATATGCATAGAATGACTCCAGATCTTCAAAAACCTGCAAGTTACTCAGGGATGAATTTCATCTGCATCATTTTTATCTGTCTAAAGTTTGTTTTCTACAAACCACTGGCAATCCTGGAAGGTCTGGCTGCAGCCAGAGACCCCTTTCACTATAGTCTGTGTTTACCCTAGGGAATTTGTTATTCTGCAACCTCTTGGGTGTGTCATGAAACAGATAGAAATGAGTATAATGCTAATGCAAATAAAAACTGTTTCATTTTTAACAAGGACACAAGAAAAGGAAATGTCTTCACTGTTTCAGGGTAGAGGTTGGTCAGTGTGCTCATTTGTTTGGCCCAAAGCTTTTAAACACTCCCGACTTCTGTTTGCTGTCTACAATGCACTTCCTGACTGCAAAGGGTCTTTGTTTCCTACCATTCAGTTCAATAAAGATAGAGTTATTAAGAGTTTTAAGTCTTACTTCATTGCACGAATATGTTCCCCTCCTTTGCTTTGGGATGTTTATTAAACAAATATTAAACGAATGAAATAAATCTCTGCAGGTTTGAACACAGCTTGGCGTGTGAGGGAAATGATACTTAGCACTTACATTCTTGTGAGGTCTGTAGAAAGATAACTGCTACTTTTGAAACATAACTAAGGCAGAGGAAGCATGATACTGCTTGATACTTTTAAAAAATTACCAGAGCCTTAAGTAAGATTTTTTTTAACTGTTGAAAGCACTGCACTGTATGTCTTGTGCACACGTGTGTGTGTGTGTGTGTGTGTGTGTGTGTGTGTGTGTGTGTGTGTGTGAGAACTCTGTCGGTCAGGCACACGGCCTGGAAGACAGAGTTTCTAGGCCATTGTTGAGGAGGAGCAAAGTTATAGAAGAGGGATACATGCTAAGTGAAAAATTTTTAAGTATTGCTAGTATCCTCTAAATTTAGTTTCCCGGGACCAAGCCTCAGCTGACTCACACTAGTTGCAGCTGTGATAATTACTCAAAAGACAACAGTTTATAGGCTCTAGCTTCTTAGATGAGCATAGAATAGCATATCCAACTCAAATGTAGCAGATGTAGGTATTTTTCAAATTATAAAATCATAAATTTTATATTTATAAAAATTATAAAGCTAGAGGTTGAGACACACTTGCAAGCTGGAATAGAAGTTTTCATTCTGTTAGCTGGGTAGCACCTTTCTTTTGCATTCAAATAGTATTAAGAGAAGATGGAAAAGGGGAAATGAGGGAATTGTAAAGGAGTGTTAGAGGATTTAGTGATGGGAGGGTCATTGCTGGAAGTGGGCAAGGGATACAGAGGAAAAGAAGCAGCAGATCAATACCAGCTATGCTTTAGAATCATTATTAGAAAAGGATAAATGCTTCCTTAAATTTCTTTGTTTATGTAAGAAAAGAGGGGAATCATTTGAGTGACTTAATGAAGCTGTTGGCATTTGGATCAGTTTTCCTCTACATCTAATTGTTCAATTAAGCCTAAACAACTTCTTACTGGAGAATTCTCTCATTTTGGTATCAACTCAGTTGTGCTTTTCCACATTCTGCCATTTTGAACCAATGGAATCATTTTTACCAAAACTCAGCTTTTGGTCCTCATGCTTTAACTGAGGGATATTTGTCATGACACTCTTCCCAAATACATGTTCAAAATATTCCAATGTCATACTTCTGTGTTTCTGATTTATACCCCATTACCCCAAGTATATCCACTTTGGGGCAGAGATGGTTAGGAGAACTCAGAGGGATCATAGGAATTCATAAGATTACAGACATAATAGTATTTCATGGAATTCATTTCATGAATTGCATATTCATTTCTTTCCATGTACTTGACTAATCAAGGGAAGCAATCGATATTTTTTTTTAGTTTGCTTCAAAATTTAAGCAATATCCTCACTAAAATGATGTTCCTGAGAACAGTAAGATAGTGGGGGGATGAAATGCTATTTTATTTACTTCCAGAATCCTGTGTGGGGATTTAGTGGTGAGATGTGAAAAACACAGAGGGTCCTGAATGCCAGACTTTGTAAAGACTAGAAAGAAACAGACTCTTGGGGATAGGAAGATGGGAAAATCTGACTCAAAGTAACCCTGATGAAAAAGTAAGGGGTGCATCAGCCCTGCTTACTAGCTACAACTCTGAGTCATCTGATCCTACTGCTTACAGATGGGCTGTAAAACACAGAAAGGCCACACTGGTTTGGTTGTCTTTGACAACTGTCAGTATTCAGTGGATTCAGAGCATGTGGTCTTTAGCTAGACTTTTAAAGAAGATCATTGTTTTTAAGTGAAACCCTAAGAGATTGCCCACTTCATCTTTGAAGGAACAAGGTCTTTCACTTTGGCTATAAAGAAATGAAATAGAAATGTTGGAACCAAATTTGGAACAGAAACTCTGCTCCATCTTAAAGAGCAAACAGCCAGTTTGGAGGCAAGTGCAATGAAAAGGAAAACCACAGAACTTTGAACTTAGATTTGGGCAAAAGATCAAGAGGGAAAATGAACTCCAATTATTTACTCTCATACAGTACCGAGTGTTTATCCACAGTATATTTGCAGTTTTAAAGTCAGCATATGATCTATTAATGGCTAGATTCTTGACTGATAATTTAATGAAATCTTATAGTTTGAACATAAAAAGTCTGTCTCTAAGGGCATTGTCATTTATTGGCAGGATTCTAAGCCTGCATAATGATTGTGATAATATCAACAACAATAAAAATGTTAAAGGCAATTCTCTATGCCCCTGCCCCCAATGATTATGCAGTTACCATCGCTCTGAATATTTCCTAGAGTCCAATATAAATAGAATAATGGAATCTTAAAACTGGAAGGAACTGTAGTGGTCATTTTTTCTAAGCTCCTAATTTTACAGATAAGGAAATTGAGGCCCAGAGAGGTTAAATGATTGGCCCAAGGCCACAGAGCTATTAAATGGCAGATCCAGGACTAAAACCCAAGAGATCTTCCCGTCCAATAATCTTTCCACTGTGATACATTACCTCTCGGTACACGATTTGCCTCACTGCCAAATCAAATTAAGTGTGACTAAAACAAAGCAGCTCATCCTCCCCTACATCCAAATGTTCTGAAGAGAGAAAAGCGTAGTCATATCACAGACCTCCCAAGCAAGAAACCTGGAAATAATTTTCAGTTTTTCCCAGTCGTTTATTCCAAATAGACAGTGTGTTACCAAATCAACTAATTCATCCAGTAATCAACAAGCACATGTTGAGGGTCTTCTATGTCCCAAACATTGTTATACCATCTTTGATTTTGCCATTTTCCAAATGTGCTCTTCCTCATTACTACAGTGAGGTCAGTCTAGTTCTTTTATATTCCTCACCTAGACTACAGAAGTCAATTAGTCAATAGACTCACTATTTATAGGATTCCCCTCCTGCTACTCTGAGTTACCAACACCATGACATGGAAAGCCTCTCTTTTCTTTTCCCTTCTAAGTCTTCTCCATTTCTTCCAGGTAAACTCATTTTGACAATGTCTTTATCCAATCATCACTTTCCTACTTCTGACTCCATTGTCTGAAGCTGTACCTTAAACCTGGAATACCACTCTGAAACTCATGGCCTTTATTGTAGCTCATGGTGATTCAGGAAATTTATTCCAATAGTGACTGCTGCACAATTGAAAAACTACCCAGTTATATATATATATTGCTCATTCCATCCTGGCCAGGCTTTTAAATTAAGGCACAAAGGTTAGGAAAAGAGGTTCTAATTTGCAAAAAAACCCAAAACCAAACAAAAAAAAACAGCCAAAAAACAAAACCCTGCAGGGACATTCTTCTTGGGTTTCTAACAGCTTTATTCACCTCCCTCTTAGGGAGGCAGAGGAGAAAAGATGCACAAAAGGGAAAGGTGGCAGAATCAGGCTGAATGGATACTAGAGGATATTTTAGGACAATATTTTTTAAAATGCCTTGGCCTCAAAGTTTTAACTAAGGCTTTTGTTGTCACCACTGCAAAATTCCAAGGAATATTTTTGTAATATTTAGAATACAAATTACAAGTACTATTCTTTAGTGAATGGTCTTCCCAATACTCTTAGCCAATAAAGAAATTTTGAACCAGATTATGTCCCCCTTCCCAATAAAATCATGGATATATAGGTTAAATTTTACTTGCAGGTCTAAAATCACAAAATAAATACTTTATTCCTAAGCCATGTGATACTACAATGGGGGTTTATGAAAGCTGCAAGGCTGGATGAATTTGCAATGTGTAGGAGGGAGTAGATGGTGAGGCTTGCAATAAAAACATTTTATGCTGACCTTTTGGGTACTTACAATATGTGCATTTTTCACAGAATTCAACTTCTCCATGTTTGTTCCTTACACTCTCAAGTTCAGCAGAGATTTTTTTTTCCTATCTCTCCTATCTTCTATCTCAAGAAAAAAGAACCAACCTAAAGAATGAATCTGACCAGCTATCCCACAACAAAGACAAGTGTCATTTTGCTTTATAAGGATGTTTGTTAAAGTAGAATTCATTCAGTCTTTTGTTGTGAGATACTGAAGAAGTTAGATAGAGGCAGAGGCTTTTCTACAGAGATTTCAATTTACAGATAATCCAGGACTTCCCTTGGTAAAGTGTATCTGAATTTGATCACAATGCTGGAAAGTTCTAATTTATGCCTAGTCCTTACAGTCAAGGTACTACCTCTGCATTGCAAAAGACCTGTGTTGAAAGCTTGCTTCAGGCACTTAACTGCTGTGGGACTCTGGGCAAGTCACTTGACATGCACGTACCTCAGTTTCCTCACTGATGAGGAAGTTTACACTAGACGGCCTCTAATGTCTGATCCAATTCTAAATTTGTAATATGATTATCCCTCAGTTTGTTTTATGTATAGATGAATTACATCCAGATAGTTCCATTTTCTGAATTCTTATAATCACCCTTTAGTAATAACTGAAGTCACAGAATCACAGGATTATAATTTTAGAGTTGGGTGGGAACTTAGAAGTCATCTTGTCCAGACTGTTCACTTTATGGATGAGGGCCCTGAGAGCCTGAGGGGTCAGGTGAATGGCTCCCAAGTCAGACAAATAACAAGGAGCACTCTGGCCTCCACTCTGCTTCTGTGGCTCCAACCTTTATCCTAAATCCCTTGGAATTTTCCACAGACCCATCACGTGAACTGTCAAGTATAAACAATGCACACTTTTCAAATGAATATCAGCTTATAAACATAATTACTGACAAGTGCAGCATGAGTATAAGTCCTACATATATCTATGTATATACACACATATATAAACAGTTATTATTTCATATAATCTAAAACCAAATCAATTTTCTATACTAAATATTCTCTATTCATTAACTATTATCTTTCTATCCTTGCAGAGGCAGGCAGCTTGACAGGTTGATAGTCTAGGAGCCAGAACTTGGCTTGGGTCCAAATGACACATACTGTCTGTGCACTCCTGGGCAAGTCACTTAAGTTTCAGAGCCCTTGGAAATCTTCTATGACTGTTGCAGAGAAGATGCAGATCGATATTGATGGGGGAGCTTCCTCCTTTTAGCTCTGTTTGGTTTCTTTTCTTTGGAACGATCATTATGTAGATGTTCATAAAATGCAGAAGGCCAGAATAGCAAACAGTGCTCCGATGAGACCCAGCCAACACCAAGTAAAGCAAATCTCGAGCAAGATTTAAAACATCTTGAATTTTAAAACATCTGAGTCACATTTTGGTTTGGAGAGGAGCAGCATTGGTTTCTGAAGGTTCGAGCAACTGCTAAGCTACTCTCAGTGATATCTGAAAGATCATAGAAGAAAGCAGAGGAATTGCAGGACTGAAGAAGGGCAAATGGCCCCAAAGAGAACAGAATACACAAATCATAGCTCAGTGACCTTTACTTCAAATCCTGGGAATATTTTAGAACAGATCATTAATAACTAACATTTATATAGCACTCTGCTAAGGACTTTACACAATTATCTCACTTGATCCTCACAACTCTGGGAGGTAGGTACTATTATTATCAATTCCACTTTATAGATGAGAAAACTGAGGCAAACAGGCATTAAAGTGACTTTCACAGGGTCATATAGCTAAAAAGTATCTAAGGCTCGGGAATAGAAACATCACTTCCAAGGTGCTCTGCCCCACATAACTTCCAAATAATGTAAAAGGGGACTCTGAACAACTTCTGGAGCCCCAGCACCCACAGAACTACACAGAGAAACTAACCTCATGCTGAAGAGAACCCAGCAGCTCTGCAGGGAGCAGTGAGGGCAGGGCTCTGAGAGCAGGTAGCACAGTGAACTGGGAATCAACAGCGCAGTGCTCTGGGAGCCAAGCCCAGGCCCGTGTGAGCCTCGGTTTTAACCCTAGGGCGGCTGGGCCAGCAGCCGGCTGGAGGGACCCTAGAACACCAGAAGCTGTGGCGATTCCAGAATTATCAGCACAGATATGCCTAGGACAAAGTGAGAGGTTAGTGCCCTGTGGACTTTGGGACCAGTATTTGGGGAATGCCCCCTGGGGGCGAAAAGCTGCTGAAGAAATGCTGCACAGAAGCCATCTTGCAGCATCACTGGCAGCTCTAGCTCCTGGTCTGCAAACTGTAGGGAGACTCGGCAATCAGTCTGGGGGTTAATTGCTCTTGCTTTAAACTGCCTGGATCTGGATTGTGGTCTGGCGGGGAAGTTTGGGGTGGGTATCCAATTTGACAGAGCAGGTGGAGGCTTTACAGAGGCCACCCAACCGGTAGAAGGTGTGAAGACTCCACATTTGGGATGGAAGCTCTCCTGTCTGGTGGCAGAGTCCTACTGTGGCAACAAGCCCAAAAATCAAGTAATTAAGTGGCAACATGCCTAGGCAAAAGAAACAAAATAAACAGAAAAATTCAACATTGGACTCCTATTTTAGGGGCAAAGAGGATCAAAGCATGGAGGAGGACTGTGAGGTCAGAACTCCTGCACTAAAAGCCCCAAATGAAAATGCAAGCTGGCTACAGGCCATAGAGGACCTTAAGAAGCAGATAAGAGAAGTGGGGGAAAATTGGGAAGAGAAATGATAAAGATGCAAGAAAAGTATGAAATGACAGTCAACAGGCTGACTGAGGAAAATAACACCTTAAAAAATAGACTAACTCAAATGGCAAAAAAGTCTCAGAAAGGCAATGAGGAGATGAATACCTTAAAAATCTGAATTTGCCAGATGGAAAAAGAATCTCAAAAGCTCAATGAGGAGATTCATTCCCTCAGAGTTAGACTGGAGCAAATGGAAGCTAGTGACTTTATGAGAAATCAAGATGCTGTTAAACAGATCCAAAAAAATGAAAGAATAGAAGGCAATGTGAAATATCTCATGGGAAAAACCACTGACCTGGAAAATAGATCCAGGAGAGATAATTTAAAAATTATTGGACTACCTGAAAGCCACGATCAAAGAAAGAACCTAGAAATCATCCTTAAAGAAATCCTCAAGGAAAATTGCCCTGATGTGTTAGACCCAGAGGGTCTAATAGAGGTTAAAAGAATCCACCGATCACCTCCTGAAAAAGATCCCAAAAAGAAAACTCCTAGGAATATTATAGCCAGGTTCCAGAATTCCCAGATCAACGAGAAAATACTACAAGCAGCCAGGAAGAAACAAATTCAAACACAATCAGAATAGCCCAGGACCTGGCAGCTTCTACACTGAGGGATCAAAGGGCATGGAATACAATATTCCAGAAGGCAAAAGAGCTGGGATTGAAGCCAAGGGTCACCTACCCAGCAAAACTGAGTATCTTGTTTTAGGGGAAAATATGGTCATTCAGTGGAATAGAGGACTTTCAAGCATTCTTGAGGAAAAAAACCAGAGTTGAATAGAAAATTTGACATTCAGACACAAGAAGCAAGAGATGCTTGAGAAGGTAAAACTATTTACATTCCTACATGGAAAAACAATAACTGTGTTTGATGAAACCTTTCTCATTATGAAAATAATTGAAGAAGGGTATATGGGCATATGTTTACAGGTATACATGGACAGAGGGCACAAATTGAATTTGATGGGAAGGGATGATTCTTAAGGGGTGAAGTCAAGAGGTGAGAGAGGAAAGTGGCAAGAGGAGATGGGGAGAGACAGGGTAGGGTAAACTATCTCATGTAGAAGAGGCAAGGGGAAGTAGTTGCAGGGGAGGGAAAGAATAGGAAGGCAAAAAGGCAAAAGCATATTCTCATTGAAGTTGGCTCAAGGAGAGAATCACATACATACTAAATGGAATATCTTACCCTCACTCACTCTCCTGAGTAGGGGAAAGGGGGATGAGAGGGGGGATGATGGAGGGCAGGGCATTCTGGGGAGAGGGGAGGTTAGAAGTACCCACTATCAAAGAGGGACAGGATCAAAGTAGGGAATGGACCAGGTGGGAGGTGAGATGGGTGGGAAGGAAATATAAGCAGTCTTTTACAATATATCTACTATGGTAATGTTTTGCATAGCTATACATGTACAACACATACTGAATTGCTTATCTTCTCAGAGGGAGTGGGTGACAAGGGTGGAAGGGAATGGATCTGAAAATCAAAGTTTAAAAATTAAATATTTCATAAGATGTCCAGGCATTGGGGCTCAGAGATTCACCTTGCCCTAATGGCAAAGTCGAAGGGGTATGGGAGAAGATATGGGAGAGAGTGGATTGGATGAGGGAATATCTAGTGGGAATGCTATTCTGGGGTGGTGGGTAGGGAAACATGGGGGAAAATTGTAACTCAAAATTTGGTGGAAATGAATTATGTAAACCAGAAGTTAATAAAGCATTTGTTTAATAAAAAAATAAATTTTCCCCTACAAACTTCAAAAAAAAAGTATCTGAGGCTCAATTTGAACTCAAGTCTTTCTGGCTCCAGGACTGGCTCTCTGTACATTGCATCACCTAGTTGCTCCACAAAAGAAATTGTCAGTGAATAACTAGAAAAAGAAATGGGGATTATAGCACGTCTTCATTGAGAATAGGTCATGTCTGACAGGCTAACTTTGTTTCATTTTTGGGTAGGGTTAAAGAACTCATAGATAAGGGAAGTGTTATGGATATAGTTTACCTAGGTGTTAGTAAAATGTCTGATAAAATGTACAAGATTATTCTTGTGGAAAAGATGGATCCAGAGACCATAGAACACCAGACCCTTCCATCCTCCACTATATCTCAAAGTCTGTCCAAGTTCATATTCATTGTTTCCATGACACTGTATATCCATCTCATCCTCTGCCATACCCTGTTCTTTTTGCCTTCAATCTTTCCCAACATCAGGGTCTCTTCCAGGGAGTCCCATCTTCTCATTATGTGGTTAAAGTATTTAAACTTCAGTTTTAGTATTTGACTTTCCAGTGAATAGTCTGAATTAATTTCTTTAAATATTGGCTAATTTGATCTCCTTGTTGTCCAAGGGGCTCTCAAAAGTCCTCTCTAGCACCACCATTCAAAAGTATTGATTCTGTGGTGCTCAGCTCTGGTCCAACTCTCACAGCCATATACCGCTACTGGAAAAAGCAAAGGAGAAACTAGACAGTTATATGAATTTGCAATTGGTTGAATGACCAGACTCAGAGTAGTTGTTAGTAGTATTTGTCTGCTTATCAGTGTCTACCCAGACAAGGAGAGGAGTGCAACTACTCCAAAGAGAAGGATTACAACTGATTCTGTACTACCAAGTAGGCTAAATCTAATGAACTGAAACCTTGATGAAGCCATGAAGAGTCCTGAGGAGACATATTCAGGGTAGGTACAACCAGGGGGATGCCTCAGTGATCCGTGTTTGGCCCAGTGCCATTTATCCTATTTATCAATGACTTGGATAAGAGCACAGATAACATGCTCATCAAATTATTCAAAAGACACACAAAATGGAAGAGATTCTTAACACACTATGGTAGAGTCAGGACCTAAAAAGATCTCCATGGGCTTAAGTACTGGACTGAATTGGATGAGATGAAATCCAACAGGAATTAAGTTGAAGTCTTAAATTTGGGCTCAAGAAATCAACTTCACACATAGAGGATTTGGAGGCAGTAGTGGTAGAAAACAGTTAGAGAGTAGTTAGTCCAAAGAGGATTTAGAATTTGAAGGAGTTATAAGTTCAGTATGAATCAACTGTGTGTTACAGCAGCCAAAAAAAGCTAATATAATCTTGAGCTGCATTCAGAGGCATAGTTCCCAGGGATAAAGATAGTCCTTCTGTATTCTGCCCTGGTATAACCATATCTGAAGTATACTAAAGTTGAGGGAGGATCTTGATAATCTTGAGAACATCCAGAGGTACCCAGGATGGCAAATGGCCTTCAGTCCATGTTATATGAAGGTCGGCTGATTGAATTAGGAATGTTAAACTGGAGAAGAAGACATTGAGAGAAGATGAATACTATCTTCATGTTTTAAGGGTTGTAGCATAGAAGAGGATGATGGAAACAAATATAGACTTGGAAATGACATGGGGTATACTGAATCCAACCCTGTCATTTTGTGGCTGAGAGAAGCCAAGGCACACAGATTATAATTGTCTGTGGTAGGAATATAAATTCAAGTCTTTCTGACTCCAAGGCCAATGTTCTCGCCATACTATACCATGTTAGACTTGTTCAACCAGGGACAATGGTGAAAAGTTACAAAGAAGTAAATTTTGCCTTCATTTCAGGAAAATAACTTAGTAATAATAATTAGAGCTGTTCAAAAGTGGAATGGGTGCCTCAACAGTTGGTGGGTTTCTCTGAAGGTATAGGTTGAACTAGATGTATGCTAAAGTTCCTTGAAATTTTCAGTTCTCTGAACTATGGATTACTCATGATCAACTCCTAATAAATAAAATATTATTTTTATTTTTCAATAACTAGAGGTGTTAAAAATTGATGAAGAAAAGAGAAACAGATGTGATGGAATGAAATGTTCTTATGAATTTCTAGGGTAAAACTATGATGTTTCATAATTTTTTTTCAAATGCTTTATTAACTTCTGGTTTATATCATTCATTTCCACCAGATTTTGAGTTACAATTTCCCCCCCATTTTCCCCCTACCTACCACCCCAGAATAGCAGTCCCACAGGATATCCCCTCATCCAATCTGCTCTCTCCCATATCTTTTCCTATACTCCCTTCGACTTTTCCATTAGGGCAAGGTGAATCTCTGTGCCCCAATGTCTATATATCTTATTTCCAAATTATATGTAAAATAGTATTAACAATAGTATATATATATATATATATTCAAAACATTTGATTTTAAAACTTCGAATTCCATATTCATTCCCTTCCTCCCTTGTCACTCACTCTTGCTGGGGAGATAAGCAATTCAGTATATGTTGCACCATGATAATTTTTTACTCTCATAGACTTTAGTAGCAATATAGTGATCACATTTCCAATCAGAAGGAGCTCAACTGATTTTAAACTACATAGTAGACTGAATTTAGTGAACTGAAACCTGGGTGAGGCCAGAGTGAGCATGAAGGGTCCTGAGAAGACCTATCAGGGTAGGTGGATCAAGAACTTTGGTTCTGCAATCCAAACCTCTTTTAACTCCAAATACATACAAATTAACTTTTTTTCATTTTAAACAAACCATTCCTGTAACTCATTTTTATTTGGATATAAGGAAGAATATGAGTTAGGGAAAGTAAAAATAGAATAAATGTGAGAATAGACATATCTTGAATAATAGTAGTATGGTTTAAGGGTAAAGAATTAAGGACTAGAATACTATACAGGGCACTAAGATGGATATTAGCCACTATATTACTAATTAATAATAATGAACATTCTAAAGAATTCAACCAAACCATACTGGCACTAGGCCAATATCAAAGACTGGGCTGTTAACCACAATCACCCATAGATAACACTGACCTAGAAAAACTTAACAGCAACATTTAGATAGATGTTCTAACACCCAATGTACAAAATCTCCAAATTACATGTAACAAAAAAGGTTTGAAAATATAGAGATCTAGCAGAGAAGCTCAAAATCATGCAGGAACATCATAAGGTGCATATCGTTCCTGTTATCTTTTCTGCCATTAGTGTCGTGGTCTCACTGACCCTACAAAAGGTGAATTTACATCTTAATACTTTTGTTCAACTACCAAAATTTATTTTGTTACACTAATCTGTTGAAACATTAAACATAAAGGAGACTTGTCTCAGTGTTATCTTACTCTGAGTCCAACTGAAAAAAGATAAGAACAAGATAGTAATAACTAACATTTACATGGTAAACTAAGGTTTTCAAAATTCTGTCTATATAGTCTCACTTAATCCTCACCAATATGGTTAGTGCTATTATCTCTGTTTTCTAGATAAGGGAAAAAACTCAAGAGATTTTCGTGACCTGCCATGATCCACCATGTCATGCTCTGGGGACAGAATAGAACATGCTATCTCTTCAGGACAGATCTAGGAATAATCTGTGCCTCCTAAAGAAAATGTCAACCTTGTAGCATCCTTAAGAAGTCATCTACAAATTGTACAGCCAGAATAAGAGCATGTTTTAGTGACACTCCAAAGAATTATCTTTGCTACAAATCTCATAAATGCCAAAGTAAAAGCACTGGAAAGAGGGGCAATACTTATTAACCTGAATATGGGGATAGGAGATAAGAGGCTCTGTCCATCCTACTCTTGACTAGTCATTTGCCTGCTCTTGCTTATTTACTTATTTCAGTCTTGTCCAACTCTTTGTGACCCCATTTGGGGTTTTCTTTGCAGAGATATTAGAGTGGTTTACCATTTCCTTCTCTAGCTCATCTTACAGATCAATAACTGAGGCAAATAGGGTTAAGTGACTTGCCCAGGGTCACACAGCTAGTAAGTGTCTGAGGCCAGATTTGAACTTAGGAGGATCAGTCTTCCCGACTCTAGGTCCAAAATTCTATCCACTGCACCACCTAGCTGCCCTTTGTACATGTCACATGTGGAATAAATAATGTAATACAACTATTACACATTTAAAACAACAAGCAGAGAGCCACAGTGCTCTGATACTCTAGAAACTGTTTGACAATAATAGCATCATTGAAATTTCCTGTCTGCTTTATGGTCAAACCTGCTAGCCATATTTTCTGGAAGGGCCAATATTATACCACTATACTCTAGGTGACTTAGACTGGGTGTTGGGGCCTCCATGTGCCATCTTGAACTTAAAAAAAATGGATTCATTAGGAATAAAATGTGTTTTCTTTATATAAATGTGAAGGTTTGTTTTATCTTTATCATGTTTAGAGGACTGGATTTATTTATTTTTATTTTTTTCTCTCTAATAATTTACAATTTTTAAAAGTTGCTACTATGAAGGAACACAACAATACCAGCTTATATCATTAAAAAGCAAACCCCTCCACATAAAAAACTTTAATTATTAAAAATTATTTCATTGTCAGATAAGGATAAGAACATGTATGATTTTCCTCTTCTCATTATAGTACCTAAGAAATGAAGTCTAGGAAAGTTAGTCATCAGGTATCCTAACTTTTTTATTTAAATCAATTTGTTCTCTATTTATAAGCTGGTTTCTCATAGACTGCAATGGAGGAGGGATCTGATATCCCAAAACATGAGTGAAACTCACCAAAAGCAATTCATTTGGATGACATTTTGTTATGTACATTTCCTGACGCACACTATTACTAATGATATGGAAAAAGAAAACAATGACCTATGATTTACAGAACATTGTAGTTGTTCTTTTGAAAGATTAATGATAGCTTTCAAATTGTGCTGTTGGGTTTGTTCATTACTTCTGGCATTTGTGCTTGAGAACATGCACAATTACTGGGGATCAAATGACAGAGAAATGACTCTTAGAATTAACATGGAATTTCTCCCCCTAGAATGAAAACAAAGCTCTCTTTGGTCAATTTTCTGTGTTCGGGAAAGAAAATGGAAATAATATAATGAGTTCAATTGGCCAGTTATCTCTAGAAAGGAAATGTGTATATATTCAGAACTCTGAAAGCCATTAGTATTGCACAATGAACATGTCCATAGGCACAGGTCCATAAGTGACTATGATAGTGGGCAAAGTATGGGTGCAGAGAGACCAGGAACCCTTCCTCCCTAGGAAAGAGCACTGGCCCAATATGAAGTGGCCCTGGGATCTAGGCATGGTAATATCCCTGTATGTTACAAAAAAAACACTCCAGAACCTTGCTATCTTAAAGAGAAGAGGAAGAATAGGGACAATATGCTGATCTAAATGACATCGAATTTGACACTCACTTTTTCCATTTTTAAGAAGATTTAATTTTTAAAAAAACTCTCAGGATATGAAACATATCATTTTTGCCAGTATTTATCTTCCATGAGAAAAACAGGCTAATTTTCCACTTTCCAATTATGCCAAACACCTGTGACTAATCGGTTTCCCAGACTTAATGGTATATGGCAGGGGTAGAGAACCTGCAGTCTCAAGGCCACATGTGGCCCTTCAGGTCCTCAAGTGTGGCCTTTTGACAGAGTCTAAGTTTTATAGAACAAATACTTTAATTAAAGGGATTTATTTGGTGAAGTTTGGATTTGGTCAAAAGGGGGACCTAGAGGGCCACATGTAGCCCCAATGCTGAAGGTTCCCCATCCCTGGAGATGATCCACAATCGACTTGTGAAATTTCTAGAGGTCTCTAGATCGTTTTTATGCAGACTTTCACTGAGATAGTTTAGGTTTCAACATTTTTACTGTGTTTCTTAAAAAAATAAAATAAAATTGCTTGAAGTACATTGACACATTTCTGTCAGATTTCGCCTTCAGTGTCTGATTAAATACATAGTATCACAATAAAAGACATTTTAGTTTTCAATATGATAAATGTTCTTCTTTTAGGTAACATACAGCTAGAGGGATAAGACAGAAGCTGACACCACCCTTTTAGGGACATATATTTCCTTTCTTGTTAAATAATTAGCAGTGGGGGTACAATAGTAAAAGCAAAGGCATGTCACGTCCTAAACATTGATAGAGTTCCTGTGGGAGACAGGAAATATGTGTTCTATGCAGGTGCAAATTTGTTCTACCAGCTAATTCCCTAGGTATTTTCATAGAACACGAATCATGCAGATTTCCTTTAAGACAAAATTAAAAACATTTCCCCCACCCTAAACAATGGTTTGTGTAAAACCATGCCATTTTATGTTTCCTGCACTAAGTGAATAATAGTTAAAATTGTTGTCATACCTTTTAGTCTTTTACTAATTGAAAGACAAAATATCTTAGGGAAATGTATATTGATTTGAATATAGAAATAACATCTTTTTTTAGAGGGAATATACCCCCCAAAATAAATACTTTAAATGTCCATATTTACTGAGAGAAATTTTTGGATATTTATTTCAATTAAAATACCAAATTTTATTCATTTTTATCATTATCACTTTATCACTTTTTATTGTTCCTTTACAAAGAGTATAATGAAAGGCCACACCCTGGTTGAGGTTTTAGGGAAAAGTAGAACCTATATTACAACCAGTGTGATACATATCTGTGTTGTTAGCCCCTTTTTACAAAAAAAAAAAAAATTGAGACCCCAAGACTAGGTGAAGGTTGAAACATAAGAGCTCCCACATCAAGTCCTATATGTCTTCATAATACCTAAAGATAGAACAGAAAAAGCAGGGAGTGGGAGGCGATAAGGAGGGCAAAGCTAAGCAATTCATTTACCATAAGCAGAACCAATCAGAGAAGATCCAATTATTGGTAGATCTTTAACCTCAGGCCAAAATATGTTCTGGGATATATCTTAATTTAGTGTAAACCCTCTTCTTTATAATTTGTTTATGGAATATTCCTGCTACTTAATTTTGAATAATTTAAAAAGAGAGAACTATTTTACTAAATCCCAAAAGTTAGTTTCCATGGCCAGCAATGAGGAATCTTTCTCCCTGTGGCCCACTATAATCCATTTAGTATATTATTTTAAATGGCACTTGGTATTATCTTTTTTTTCATATCAGGGTCACCCATATGGCAATGTGGCTAGTGGATCAAGAGCTGACCATGGAAAGCCAGGAAATCATATCAGACTCATTATACTGCTGGTTATGTGATCCTGGGCAAATCAATCACTTACCCTCTCAGCACTACTCTAGCAGCTTCCTAAGACTATTAGTTACCAATATGGTGCCAGTCTGCTGTGGTAGAGGGTGTTGCCTATACCAAAGACATCATAGCCTAGTCTCTATACCTTTATCCTTTTCATCTGTGAAGTTCTTTAGACCTAGAGAATAAAGAACAAAATAGTGTACCTTGAAATAAGGTTTATTGTTTTTTACTTTTCTCTTTAATGTAAAGAGCCCTGGAATTGAAGTCAAAAGATCCACACTCGTATCCAGGACTCTGTCACTTTAATAATTGTGTGACCTTTGGCAAATCTTTTCCATTTCTGAGCCTGAGTTTTTGCAACTGTGAAATATGGCAAAAATGTTTGCTCTGATTTCCTCATAAGATTATGGTGAAAAATGTACTTTGGAAATTTTAAAATACTGTATAAATGTGAGCTATTACTATTAGAAAGGGAAGACACTGCTCTCCCTAGATATGAAGTCCATCTCCTGCCTCTGCATAAGTGTCCCCTGCATCTGCTATGCAGACCCTCCTGGAAACTCTAGCTTCCTTTGAGGGTGTTATGGAGTGTTTAGGGAGGACTAGCTTCTCTAAAGTGAAGGCTTCCAAGCCCTTTTCAGGGCTGCTTTCAGTGTCCGCTTAATTCACCCAACTCTCACCTGTGGCACCAGGAAGCTCCAGTATGTTCAGTGGCCACACCCCAGTAAACCATCTTGGCAGATGGGCAAAACCAGGTTGAGGGTAACTGACAGTCCTTAAATCCATAGGTGAGTTAGTGGAATGTCTACCCCAAGCATGTGAAGACTTTCTCTGGTGATTGCATGGATGAGGGCAATTTGTTCCAGCGTCTATGAAGGTGGCTCAAGCAGGTACTATGGAGCTTAGAGCTTGGTCAGGCATCAAAGATGCCAAGGTCATCCACTATACCCCCAGCCACTGCCAGTCATCTTGACTTTTTGTCCTGCCATTGGATTTTGATGACCCAGGAACAGAGAGTGAGGCTAACAACTTTGTGCAACTCTTCCTCACTTAAATCCAATTCATGTACAAATCAAGACATCACCCATGATGTCACTGGTCCTATCACCCATGACATCACTGGTCCTATCACCCGAGATGTCACTGGTCCTCTTCAAAAACTAAGGACAAATAACAGCTTCCTTCAAGACTCAACTCAAGCACTAATACCTCTGAGACTTATTTCACCAGTTGCTAGTGCCTTCCTTACCCATTCAAATGACTTTGTGTTAACTCTGTATACATTATATATTCACTTTCATTCATAGGATCATAGATTTATAGCTCAAAGGGACTTTAGAGGTCATCTTTCAACCACCATAGTTCAAATACCTCATTTTTATAGATGATAAAACTAAGGGTCAGAGGCCCAAAGTCACAAAGGCAACAAGTTATAGATCTTGCATTTGAACCATGGTCTTCCAGATCCACATCTAGCTTTCATTCCACTACACTATTTTCTCTCTATATATTATTTCCTTCAAATAGAACAAAATCTCTTTGAGGGTGGGACTTATTTTGGTTTTTGTCTTTGTATTCCCAATGCTTGCCTGGTAGGTACTTAAAAATATTTATTTAATGAGTTAAATTATAAAAATTATTTCAATGAGGAAAAGAATTTATAAAATGGGGACACAGGGAATTTATTACTTTGCAATCAATCAGTGAATCAACAAGCATTTCCTCAATACTTATTATGTGATAGGTACTGTGGAACTAGTCGTTGAACAAGTCAAATTCTTTGAAAGTCTCACCTTAAATTTATTATCTTGTGAAATTTTTCTCTAAACTGAATATGAGAAAATCTCCATAAAAGAAAAATTTAAACAAATTGAAGTCTCATTAAAATTTTTTTTTGCTTTTTGGAGGGGGGGAAAGTAGGGGAATTAGGGTTAAGTGACTTGCCCAAAGTCAGATGGCTAGTTTTGTGTTAAGTGTCTGAGACCAGATTTGAACTCAGGTACTCCTGACTCCAGCTCCAGTGCTCTATTCACTGCCACCTAGCCGCCTTTGAGGTCTCATCAATTTTTAGATTAGTTGAGTTCTGCCTCCTTAAATTGCTAATCACCAAAGAACATTTTCTTATCTTTTATGCTGCAGAAGAAAATTATATTAATTAATAAATAATAATTTTATAAATAAATAATACAATAATAATTTAAATAAATTATTATAAATATTATAAATGAAATTAATAAATTTAAATAATATAATAATAATAATTTTATAAATAAATAATAATAATAAAATTAATAAAAATACACCAGCATGGGGCGGCTAGGTGGCGCAGTGAGTAAGAGCTCCGGTCTCGGAGTTGGGATGACCCGAGATCAAATCCGGCCTCAGAAAATGAGCACCCACACATAAGTAATGACTAGCCGTGTAACCTTGAGCAAGTTACTTAACCCCAATTGCTTAAAAAAATACACCAGCAGCAAAGTTAGATTACCCAGAAAGATTTGGTAGATTACTAGCATAACAAAACAACATGGATTAGATTGTAGCAACTAAAAGTCAACACATATTTTAAAAATATATTTTTAGCATTTCTGATAATTTGTTCAGGGTAAAAGGCCATCTGCATCGATAAAAATAATATAATTAATGATGATGATGATAGTATTAATATGGTTCTTTAAGGTTTTTAAACTACTTTACAAATATGATCTCATTTTATCCTCATAACAACTCTGGGAGGTAGGTCTTATTACCATCTTAATTTTTAGAGATGGTAAAGATGGAGCACATTGAGGTTAAATGACTTGACCAGGGTCACCTAGCTAGCAAGTGTCTGAAACTATATGTGAACTCAAGTCTCCCTAACTTCACCTCCTTCATCACTCTATCCATTGTGCCACCTAGGCACCAGTCATTTTTTCTTTTAACCCACTTCCCCTTAACAAAAACCCATCAAAAGTTTGATCTTTAAGAGATTTGTGGAATATATATTTGAATTACTTTGTGACCTCCCCAGTGTGTGTACTCCCTTCAGTAATGCAGATCACAATCCATCCATAGTGCTAGATGTCATACTCAAGTTCTCTCTACCTTCACTGTCACTCCATTAGCAGACCATCTTGAAGTAGGAGGTCCATGGTATTCCATTCCCTTAGGTGAGCTCATAAATGCTTTTAAAGATGGACTACATAGTACAGTCAAGTTTCTGACTTTACATGAAGGAATTATTATGAGTCCCTCTCAAATGAAAGACATTGGGTACTAACACATTTCTCATCTGTAAAATGAGGGGGTCCAATGAGATGAGCTCTTTCATATCCATGATTCTTATGATATCTTACACCAGTTGCTATCACTGTTTTGGAACTGTACCTTGATTTAAGTTTTATGGTATTGTGACATCTTGTTCTTGAGGGTTTCCTGGGACTAGACTGTCTATACCAACCAAACATAGTGCAAATTATTTGTATTTTATGTGCAGGTATAGGTTACATCAACAGTGGAAAAAGTGAGAACTATATACCAGGAAGTGCCAGTCTTTAGTGCCAGACCTTAGAAAGCTGATTTTTAAATTTTCAAAGTGAGTGTTTACATCTCACAAGTCAACAAAAACAAATTAGGGCTTGATTGTTTTGAAGATTATCTAGATGCAAGAAAGCAATGAAAAAAATGTTAATGCACATTAAACGTAAAAATGCGTCAGTCATAATTTTTTTCACAAAACCAGTTGTTAAAAAGCATTAGCAAGCCACTGGAACTATCCATATAAGGTAGGGATGGGATTTATTCAAAGATGGATTAATTTGTTTGGCTTCTCTGCTTTCTTTCAAGTCCCAGCTAAAGTCTCACCTTCTACAAGAA
The DNA here is from genome assembly GCA_011680675.1 of Gymnobelideus leadbeateri. Taxonomy (NCBI): domain Eukaryota; kingdom Metazoa; phylum Chordata; class Mammalia; order Diprotodontia; family Petauridae; genus Gymnobelideus; species Gymnobelideus leadbeateri. Next base: position 530,390 of record WOXC01000605.1, on the reverse strand, counting down.
GTTTTTCCCATTCCCCTTAATACTAGTGCCTTTTCTCTGATGATTAATTTTTATCCATATATATTGTTTTTTCCTGCACAAAATTGTCTATTTATTGTCTCCTCCATTAGACTGTAAGCTCCTTGACAGCATGGTCTGTTTTTTGCCTTTCATCATATAGCTAACACTTAGGACGGTGCATAGTGCCAAGCAGATGGTGGTGTTATTCAGTCTTTATAGTCATGTCCAACTCTTCATGACCCCATTTGGAGTTTTCCTTGGCAAAGATACTGGAGTGGTGTGTCATTTCCTTCTCCAGCTAATTTTGCAGATGGGAAAATTGAGGCAGAGTTAAGTAACTTTCCCAGGATCACACAGCTAGTAAGTGTCTGAGGCTGGTTTTGAACTAAGAGGAGTCTTTTTGACTCCAGGCTCAACACTCTATCCACTACACCACTTAACTACCCTTCTAGACTTGCTAATTATACACACACACACACACATACACACACACACACGTATGTGTGTATGTGTACAGATATATTGAAATAGAGTTTCTTCTTTCATTATTGATAACATGTTAAACCATCACTAAATTTACACTGTCAGGGAGAACACTAATATTCCTTATAGTAAGCATGCAAGAGACCATGTGATGTGAAGGAGGGATAAGAAGCTGGCCTTGGAGTCAGAAAGACTAGTTTTTTAATCCCACCTGTGATCTATCCTGCCTCAGTGACCCTAGGCAAGTTTTCTAAGACTTGATAACTGATCTATATTGGTACAGGGAGTTTACCAGGAATTCCCTATAGGAAGAGGGTGAAAGGAAGAAACATTTGTATAGTGCCTACTATGTACCAGGCACTTGGCTCAGAGTTTTTACAAATATGAGCTCATTTGATCCTCAGAAAAACACTGCAAAGTAGAGGAAACAAACAAACAAAAAAAAGCAAACACAAGTCAAATGACTTGGAAGGTAAGTGCCATTATTTTCTCCATTTTATAGTTGAGGAAACTGAAACAAACTGAAGTTAAGTGACTTGCCCAAGGTCACATGGCTTATAAGAGTCTGAGGTTGGATTTTAACTACAAGCTCAGTGATTTATCTTCGGAACCGTCCAGCTACCTACACCACAGAAATCACAGGTCTGGACCAAGAAAGAAAACATCTAGAACTGTCAGAATTAGGAATGATTTTATTTGTTTTGAATAGGGTGGGAATATGCTTAAGTGTTTCTTTTCTTTTTAAAAAAAGAGTTTAGGTTATATCTCTATGATAGAAACATCAGAAACTTTAGTGCAAAATGTATTTTTCACATATATGTCATGGCCCAATTAAGAGTTTTTGTTGTTTTTCAGTCCTGTCCAACTCTTTGTGACCCCATTTGTAGTTTTTTTTTTTTTTAAAGCAATTGGGGTTAAGTAACTTGCTCAAGGTTACACGGCTAGTCATTTGATTTATGCGTGGGTGCTCATTTTCTGAGGCGGGATCTGATCTCGGGTCATCCAAACTCCGAGGCCGGTGCTCTTACTCACTGCGCCACCTAGCCGCCCCTTTAGGGCAATTGGGGTTAAGTAACTTGCCCAAGGTCACACGGCTAGGTTTTTGTTTGTGCGGATTAAGTGTTGGAGGCCGGCTCCGAACTCAGGTCCTTCTGATTCCAGGGCCGACACTCTATTCACTGCGCCACCTAGCCGCCCCCATTTGTAGTTTTTTTGGCAAAGATACTGGAGTGGTTTACCATTTCCTTCTGCAGCTCATTTTATAGATAAGGAAACTGAGGCAAACAGGGTTAAGTAACCTGCCCAGGGTCACACAGCTAGTAAGTGTCTGAGACCAGATTTGAACTCAGAAAGACGAATCTTCCTGACTTCAAGTTGAATACTCTATCTCCCGCCGTCTCAGTTAAGAGAACTATAAAGTAAAACTAATATTGTAGGTATCCTTATGGAGAAAGCATTTTCATGTCCAACATCACCCCCAATCGTACTCCTGTCACAGCCTTCTTAATTTAGGAACAGAACGTGCTAGTTCTATTACTGTCCCTTCAGGGAGGCTTCACACAATGAAGTGATAAGTCAAATTGGAACCATATCCAAAAATGTAAGAAACTTAGATAAACTCTCTGCAAGTATAAAGCTACACAGGAGGTCTATGCAGGGTCAGTTTAAAAAGAAAAGGTAACCTTAGACAGTGGATAATGTCTATCAACCAGGCAGAATTGAGCCTAGATATTTCAGGCAAGATTTGGAATCTACTCCCCACCCTTCACCTCTCCCTGCTGTTCAACCCCTCCTCCCCTTCCCCTGCCCAGCGTTTTGAAGGCTTTGAATCATTGCTGTAACATATATAACTTGGCATATCACAAAAGAAATGGCTACATACCATGGAAAATGGAATTTTCTGATATTAAAGATTTCCATTTATAAAAAGTAATATTAAAAGTGGCCTTTTTTAAACTTACTCTGTAAAGTAGCACCCTAAGTGACTGCCCATCATGCCCATCCCTAGTAATCACTCTTAAACCTAAGGAGGACCCTGTAGACCAACCAAGTGTTTTATAACATCTAATTGAAAAAAAAAAAGGTACAAAAGGTGTAGTGAATGGAGCATCGGCCCTGGAATCAGGAGGACCTGAGTTCAATTCCAGCCTCAGACACTTAACACTTATTAGCTGTGTGACATTGTGCAAGTAACTTAACCCCAATTGCCTTCCCCCCTCCAAAAAAGGTAGAAAAAAGATTAAAAACATATACAGTTGCCTCTTAAGTGTCAGGGTTTAGGGTGAAGAACTAGACAGAACCTTAAAAAAATCATCCAGGCATCCATTCATTTACAAGTAAAGAAATTCAGAGAGACTGAATAACTTGTCTTAAGTTCATGAAGGTAAAAAGCAAAAGAAACAGGATTCAAATTCCTGTCTTCTTACTCCAAATCCAAAGTTAGCTCTTTCTTCCACCCAGTACTGTTGAATGGCTTTGAAAAGATGTTTTCTTCTTAACCTCATTCTTTTCTTAGGGGATTGTCTTGAAAAGGGGCCCTGATCTAGTAGAAACCTGGGAGCTAATGAATAAAAGAGTACAAGAGATTCCTTCCATCTGGTGTGGGACTAGGAGAAGTGGATCATAGAAAAATTATCTTATACATATATGTATATATATATATTTTTTTTTTGTTAAAATCTAACATCCCATGATTGGATGCTGTTGATTCCTCTTCTATGATAAGGTTTTTCTCCTCCAACTCTTCCTTTTAAAATGAATGTGTATATCATTTCCCTTTATCAATCAATCAGCATGTATTTACTGACTTTTAGAGCTGGAAAAGCCTTAAGGAAAACAGCTGGTCCAATTCCCAGCCTTCAGGTAGGTAAGGTTTACAAGCTGTTTCCACTTTTTGCCATGAAACATTTCAGGAAACCACATCATAAAATAGATTATGAAGCAGACTGTCTTTTCTTGTAGGGTAGATGTTGTAATTGGGAGTGATTCCTGACCACGGACCTTGAATAAAATAAATCTCAGAAATAATCAAAGATAGATGATAGCTAGGATTTATATTGTACTTCAAGATTTGAAAAGCTCTTTACACATATTATCTTCACAACAATCCTTGAAAGCAGATGGTATGATTATCCCTGTTTTACAGATAAAGAAACTGAGTCAGAGGTTGAATGACTCACAGCCAATAAGTTTCTGAGGCTGTATTTGGCCTCTCCCTGACATGAGGACCAATGGTCTGTACACAGTGCCATTTAGTTACCTATATTAGCAGAATTGCAAATTATGTACATACACGCACACACAGAGACAAAACACACATGTGAGGGGGATTCAAATACACAATTATCATTCACTATAATAATTTAAAATAGTACATTGAGATCCCAAGTCCTATTAAAAGAGGGACAAATATACTATATAGGAGGGACCATAATGTACTATCATGTGAACCTGTGATGTTTTAGAGGACCCCTGATTATCTTTGGAAGCTCCTGATGAGGGCCCTCCTCTGCCAATGTAGACTAATACCTTCTTTGCAATTTATAGTGTTAGAGAGTTATCTAGAGTCATATAGAGAAGTTAAGTGGCATGATCAAGGTCACACAGCCAATATATGGCCAAGGGAGGATGTCTTTCTGTCTCCAAGATGTCTTTCTTGTCTTTCTGACTCCAAACCCAGCACTCTGTATCCATTAATCCAGTGTCCATATAGCCCAGAAATGCAATATGATAAAATTGTATCAAAAATTTTATAAAAGGAAGAGGTTATTTCTAAGGACCCTTTGAACTCTACCAATCTGTGAATCTACTGCCTCTATTACATCGCCTAAAACTAGTAAATAAATACAAGTGGCTCCTTAAAACATCTCATTTGATGGTATTTCGTTTGTTTTCTTAGAGTTTGGTAAAATGGGGGACCACTAGGATTTCCCATCAGCTCTGCTGCTGTACTCCCTCCTATGCCCTCCCCCACCCCTAGTAGGGCCATCTGACTTGTTGAAGCAACCTAAGAACTCAGCTGTTCTCCCCATCTTATCCCTGACCTCTTCTACATTTGTTGTCTTCATAAAGTTGACCTTCTAAAAGAGCAGCACCATCTCACTTTTCCATCTGAATCTATGATACTTGGCACATAGTAGGGATGAATAAGGGAAGGGAATAAGCATTTATATGGCACCTACTATGTGCCAGGCAGTGGGCTATGCAGATTATAAATATTACATCATTTGATCTTCACAGCACTTTGCAAGATAGAAAAAGAAAAAGAAAGAAAACAGATTAAGGAACTTTCCCCGAGTCACACAGCTAGTAAGTGTCTGTGTATTTTGAACTCCATTTTACAGAGGAGGCCCAGAAAGACAAGTCAATACGTAGTCACACAGCAGATAATGCAAGAGAACTAAAGTGTGGGCCTCCTGCCTCCTCTCTTCTTGAGGAAGTGTGCTCTTTCCACTAAACCAGAGGTTCTTAGCCTCAGGCCTGTGAAATATGTGTATGTATGTATATGTATGTGTGTATATATATGTCTCTATACACACATATGCACACAACACATGTGTCTACATATATACACATATATATCAACACATAGAGTTTATGTGTTGTGCATATTATATAATTCAGATAGAGTTTTCAAGTATATCTATGTAATGAGATAATCTATGTATTTATAGATATCTATATATAATCAATATATACTTGAAAACTATATGAACTATATATGTATAGATACATGTATATAAATTATATATACTTGAGAACTATATAAACTATTTGAGAACTATAAACTCATAGATTATATATATATTTTAGAAATATATTCTAATACAATTGATTTGCTTTGTGATCATATGTATTTTATTTTATACATTTAAAAATAGTATTCTGAGAGATTTCCCATAGGCTTCAACAGACTGCCAAAGTGGACCATAACACAAAAAAGGCGAAGAACCTTTGGACTAAGCTATATTGCTTCTAAACCACCACCTACTCTAAGCAAGACACTGTACTGTTGAAGATAGGATATTATCTCTCTTCAAGGAGTTTACAATTTACTTGTGAAGTCAAGGACTACAAAGATTTTCTTGTGTTAATTGCAAAACAGAATTCTCTTTTTTAGTAGCACCTAACTACAAATAAAAAGACAACCAATAATAAATAAAATTAATAATTGTTATATTTAAATTTAAATTATTATAAACTAATAATTATTAATTGTATAATAAATAATAAAAAGACAGCCAGTCATAAAAGGCACTATATGATAAGGCTTCTTGCCTTCCAAATCCCTACTCAGATGGTAGATCCCAGAAGAATGGCCAAGGCTTGTACCCCAATTTTGACAACAACAAAACCCAACATAATCTCTCAAAGCAACCACCAGTTATCATTTTTTAAAACTGGAATAGTATCCATAAAAATAACAAATCCTGAAATTCATACCAAGCAACCTGATGCTGAGAAATAAAGTATTAGTGTAATAAAGCAGACATTCTATATTAGGGTACCCTTATCCCACACTCTTGGGAAGCATCCATCCTTTGGCATTTTCTCATAAAAGTCACCATGTACAAAAAGAGTTGGACTAAACTGAAAAAGAATGCTTCTTAATACAGATGCATTTTTTGTTGAATGAGTTAGAGCTGAAGGGGTATAAAAGCAGGTAGTCTGTGATCCAACAGCTGGGATTTCTGTAGCTGCTAGACAACACTGCAGTTGTTCATACTCCAAACTCCCTCTTTCAGAATGTTAAGTTTTTCCCCTTGTATTTCTAGGACTATGTGTTTAAAGGAATAAACTTGTGACCCTGGAATCACACTTGTTACAGTCTATGTAAAAGGCATCATTCTTTAGAAGAGGACCCACTACCATGGAATTGGCAGCCATGGCTATGTCATTTATTAGAGATAGATAGATAGATAGATAGATAGTGTGTGTATATATGTGTAATATTTATAGTATATAATATTTATATATTAAATAATTCATTAGGAATTTATTAAGTACTTATTATGGGGTTCTTAATACAAAATAATTCCTGCATTCCAGGAATTTGTATCTACTATTGTGAGCAGTTGCTAGTACTGGCAAACCTTGCAAGTGGATGTTTCTGAAAATCCACAGAATCCAGGAAAAATGAAGGAAAAAACAGCAGGTCTACATGATGTGAAGAGATACAAGGGATGTGTCTGGCTTGAATAAGATGGTTGAAAAATGGTGATAAAAGCACAAACACAAATATTCCCATGAAAGAATAACCACTTTGTAGGTAAGAAAATATCACTGCCTGTAGCTAAAATGGGAGGGTTATAATTAAGGAGAGGAGAGATTAATGAAGCATTTTCAAAATTCAGTAAGATGATTTTAGAATGAGTAGTTTTAAATTTTAATGAAGAATAAAAGAAACTTTTATTCAGCCAGAAGTTTGATCAGTCATGTTAATTCAGGATTAATTCCATATTAATTGCTAAATAATTTCAGACTAAATGAATAAGTTAGAAGCAAAGTATGGCTTTCTTAATATCTAGCCTGTATACAAAGTGCTTTCCTAATATCATCACATTTTAAGTAATCAGCCAGATTATGTATCATTTCAGGCTGAAAGCATTTCAAATGCTGTTTAACAAGTGGTCAAGCATCTGTTTCTAAAGACAGTTGGAAGAAATCTAGTCCAACCTACTCTTTGCATTGATGAGAAAACTGAAGCTTGACAGATAAAATGATTTGTCCAAGACCATCAAACCCAGGTCTTCAGTCTGTTAAGTCCAGCACTATTTTCATTACACCATGACATCTCCACTATCTTTGTGTTGTTTTTTTTTTTTTTTTTAAAGCAATTGGGGTTATGTAACTTGCTCAAGGTTACACGGCTAGTCATTATTTATGCGTGGGTGCTCATTTTCTGAGGCGGGATCTGATCTCGGGTCATCCCAACTCCGAGGCCGGAGCTCTTACTCACTGCGCCACCTAGCCACCCCTTTAGGGCAATTGGGGTTAAGTAACTTGCCCAAGGTTACGCGGCTAGGTTTTTTTGTTTTTTTTTTTTTTGTATGGATTAAGTGTCGGAGGCCGGCTCCGAACTCAGGTCCTTCTGATTCCAGGGCCGGCGCTCTATTCACTGTGCCATCTAGCCACCCCTATGTGTTGTTTTTTTTTTTTTTTGAAGTGGGAAGGTAGGGCAATTAGGATTAAGTGACTTGCCCAAGGTCAATGACTAGGTTTTTTTTTTTTTGTGGGTTTTTTTGGGGGGGATTAAGTGTCTGAGGCCGGATTTGAACTCAAGTCCTTTTGACTCCAGGGCCGGTGCTCTATTCACTGGGCCACCTAGCCACCCCATCCACTATCTTTGTATGGTCACTAGAGGGTAGTTTTATGCACTACCAAATCCAACATTATTTTGAAACCTAGGGACTTTTCATGCACAGTTCCATGTTTGACAGTTAGTATCAATCATGATCACTTATAAGTAGGCTTAAAAAATCAAAACTCAAGTCCAATCTAAGAACAAAAGAAAACACAGACATTGATTTGGCACCAATCCTTGGTGCTGACTGCCTTCTGATTTTAAGAAAGTCCCTTAACTTTCTGCTTTGGTTTCCACATATACAAAATGGGCTTAATCTTTAAAAAATGTTGCTTGTGTAGGTATTAATTAGCTGGTACAATCAATGCTTCTAAGATGAAAGAAGAAAGAATGGGTATTACCCCATTAAGATATTATCAAAATAATGAGGTTACTCTGTATATTTTTCTCTTGACCACTGAAAGCAAATGTAATGTTTGTACATATACAATTTACCTATGTGTTAAAACCAAAGAAGAAAATAATACGTAAGTCATTTTTAAAAACCATTATACAGATGGGGAACCTCAAAATCTTTGCTTTCTCTCCCTCTTCCCCACAGCAAATCCATCACTAAATCTTATTGCTTCTCACTTCCAAATATATCCCAAATCTGTCTCTTCCTGCCATTCATTAGCTTCATGGCCTTAGGGAAGTCACGAAACCTCTCTGGGTCTCAAGTTTCATCACTTGCAAAAACGAGTGGTTTGGACCACATCCCAAGTATCCAACTTTAAACTCTTGAAACAAATGTCTGGGGATTCAACATGGTTGAGATTTTTAATGAAAAAAGTATTTTCTATTTATGCTAACATAAATTAAGTAGTAGGCCCAATCACTCTTCTAGTGGGGTGATTAGTGGGGTTTAATCATCCACCTGCCACTATTATTATATAATTGATTGCTAGTGGGTTTCATGCCAAATGACCTGGATTAATGAATAACTGTAATTTACACTATTATAATAAATCATATGATTAAATTAATTCTGCCCACACAGTTCTGATCATGTAGCTTTCAGATCATGTGGCCTAATGAAACATTTAGATGCTACTATACCAGATATTTGTCCCAACTAATTTTAAATTCTCTGATTCCATTCTCATTGCAATTATTCTAATTCAGAGCCCCATGACCTCACACCTCAATTATTACTAAAGTCTCCTAACTCATCTACCTGATTTAGACCTCAATTGCCTCCAATCCATGTTTACAGCATTAGCAAATTAATCTGAAAACACCACTTTCATTGTGTCCACCCTATACTAAAAACCCTTCCATTACTAATCACTACATACAGGAAAAGTACAAACTTCTAAACTTAGCATTCGAAGACATCTGAAACAATGCTCCAACATGCATTAGGGACTAGAAAATATCCCATATGAGAATCACTTTAAGAACTGTGGATGTTTAATCTAGAGAAGATTAGACTCAGGAAGGTTGTAATAACTCTCTTAAACTGTTTTGAAGGCTTGTATCATGTAGAAGGCTTAGCTCTTCATGGCTTTGTTCCAGAAGGAAGGACTAGAAGCAATGACTGAATATTTCAGAGAGCCAGAAACAGCCAGAATAACAAAACTTCCTAACAACCAGTGCTCCTAAAGTAGAATGGACTTCCTCCAGATAGTGTGGCCTACCCAGTAATACCCTGGTACATGTTTAACAACCGGTTCTTGGGGGGTGGGTATGTATGTATGATACACTTCTAAGTTTAATCCGTATTATTAACATTTTCTCTATCACTTTTTTTTGGCAAGGCAATCAGGGTTAAATGACTTGCCCAGGGTTACACAGCTAATAAGTGTCAAATGTCTGAGGTCGGATTTGAACTCAGGTCTTCCTGACTCCAGAGCTTATTGCTGAGCTGGTGCTCTATCCACTTTCTATCACTTTCTTAAGTCTAGGTAACCAACAAAAGAATAAATATTGTCCTGATTGTTGAATTTCTGAGGTGGAAAATGTTCACAATGAAAATTTAAGAAGCTCTCAGGAGCTAGATAGAGTTGGCCCTGGTTCCACCTCACCAGAAAGCTTCAAGGAAAAGCTTAAAAATGAGTATTTATTATGGACATTGTACTTGGGTTTCTTGTTTGGATGTAGGTTGGATTAGATGAGCCTGGGCAAGGTAGCACACTCCTGTTATCCTAGCTATTGATGGGTTTGACGTTCTTGGATCTCTTGAACTCAGGAATTTTGAGCTGCCATGGGTTATGACACTACAATGTTGGTAGTAAGTTTGGCATCAATATTAATGAACCAGGTATCAGGTTCCCTAAAGAAAGGGAAAATGGCGTAGGTTAGAAATTGTGGGTAGTAGGATTGAGCTCATGAATAGTCTCTACTTCTAGCCTGGGTGAGATGGGAGACACAATCTTTGAAAGAAAGAAACAAACAAACAAAACAAAAAAGAAAATCTCTAATGTCTTTTCAAACACTGAAATTCTGTGACACATTTACAAGCTTACCTTTCATTATCCCCCTTTATGAACCCTCCATTGGAATAGCAAGTATCTATCTGTGATATAAGGGAAAGAAAACTAGATCTGTTATAAGAAGGCCTCCAAAGTCCCTTCCAACTATATATGTGAACTAAGTTTGAATCCCTCCTCGTCTGTGTCCAATATTGACAATGCATTCCTAGTCCTGGATTTTTTAAAATGATTACATGAATATATGAAAGTCTGTGCTTATTACATATATTCTACAAAAATCACATCATAGGCCTTAAAATGATATATTAAATATCCCACCTATTAAGTATACAAATAGTCCACATGAGCTTTTTGCTGTCCCTTTATTAAGTTAAAAATATAGATACTAAAAATATAAGCAATGACATTTTTATGATGAAGGTGTGATGTACCTTTTCTCATATGGACAACTCAATAACACACCTGAATAAAAAATAAATAGTAGTACATTAAGGCTTGATTTGTAGCATTTACTTAGTTTCCAAGGTGTAAATGCTTGTTGAAAATGTAACCATCAGTTCTTGTGAGCTGGTACAAGCTGGCTGTAGAAAATCCCTACTGAATCTAAAAAAGATCCAGCTTTTCAAATAAGTTTAACCTAAAGTCATTTGGTAAATTGGCTGCTGATATCTGAGGAACAACCTCCCTTTGTGATTAAGCTATGTTCATATTAAAGTTATTAATTCTTATATAGCCTAACCATAGAAAATCACCTGGTAAGGGTGATAAGCCATCTTTGATCAACACCACATGTTTAGTAGCTAATTCTTTTGAACATTATATACCTGGGTAAATTTATCTTCCATTGGATTCATTGTACCCTACCAAATTAATAGAAACCTGGAGATAGACACATATTCAAAGGAATGCAGTAAAGCAAAATTAATAGGTGAATAAATGTTGGCCTATGTTTACCCATGTTTCAGGTTTGGAGATAAGCACTTTTACACACTCCACTGTTATTCCAGAGAGCAAATTTGAAACATATTTTACCGCATATGCAATTCACTCACAAGTCAAAGATGGTTTAAAAAAATCTGTGGAAAAACCCACAGCCTAAAGGATCTCTCTCTCCGAATCTTGATCTTCAGTGATGGGTTGGACCTCTAACATGTCTGTGGTACAGCTGTAGAATGATCTCACTTTTCATTTACTGGCATGAGTATAGGCTGCTTTTCTGCCTACTGAAGGATGAATGTATTACATAGAGCTACCATGAGGAATAGTGAAGGGTTCAATTCACAGGCATTCCAGGAGACACAAGCCATGGTCATTCCTTGTGCTAAGTTGTAGGGAGGGAAAGATAAAGTGGTTTCTTGGTCAACAACTACAGTTTCTATCTTTTAAAGTCAATGAGTTTCTTGTATATAGCTCTATCATAATTGGCCTATGTTTAATTTCATTCATTTTTATCAAAGCAAAGTCCTTGGTGTCGGTAAAAACTTTTCTTTGGTTTAAAGTGTTTGAATTCACAAAAAACAGCTACACTCATGATTACAAGCTTGAAAATGTTGAGAAACACATGCCGTGGCACTTGGATATGACTGGAATGCCTCAGCTTTGGTTAATTTTTCAATATACTTCTAAAGTTCAATGTTCACGTTAAAGCAAACATATGTATCCCTCTTTCTTTGCATGTTGGCTCCTACATTAGACAGTGAGTGTATTGAGATGATTGTTTTTATTCGTCTCTTCAGTGTTTAGCCCAGTTCCTGATACATAGCTGACACTTAATAAATGCTTATTGACTATATCTGGAGACAGTCCACTCTATTTGATTAGAAAAACAACTAATTCTTAAATTCTAGGAAAACTTGTATAAATTGATGGCTTAAAAGAATATTCAAATGAGACCACTTGGAAGAGTGGAAAGAGTGCTGAATTTGAAGGCAGAATGACCTAGGTTTCAAAAAATTCTGTTTTTGACACTTATTAGCTATATGTTTCTAGGTATATTGATTAAGCACTATGTGCCTCAAGCACCATCCTAGGACTTACTAAAGAATCCCAGATAAGGGTTGTTCCTCAGGAGATAAGGAAGAAGAAGGCTCCCTACCACCAAGAAATCATAGATCCATTTTGTTTTCTAATACATATAAAAAATCTGGGGTCAGTTTGGGTAATCTAATGGAAAGAGGTCCCTGGTATCCAAAATATCACAGATACTTTCCAATATTTGAGTGCACATAAAACATTTGGACCAGTCATGTGAAGGCTAGAAAAGTGTCACCTGCCAAAATTTCATATTGATTTATATCCCTTTTGTTATCAGAAGCTTGACAAAGTAGTTTCTACTTTTTTGGATAATCCTGTCTGAAATTTCATGATTATAATATCTGATGAGAAAACACAATTACTCATTTATTGAAGGAAGTCAAGAATCCAGTTTCTGTGATATTGAGGGCCTATGTGCATGCATCCAGATAACTGGACCCTCAGACCCCAACTTAGAAACAAATGAGAAAATTCATTTCTTTTAAAAAATGTGGCGTCTGATTTTTCTAGTGCTTTCTAAGAAATACAGCTTGTATATTCAGTAATTGTGTAACTTTTTACATTTTATATCAGGACTGCTTCCTCTGTTTCTCATCAGTCATAATTATTTTTAAAACGTGGTATGAGAATCTTCTGTATGTAGAGTCATTGCTTCCCTCTTCCCTGTTAAGTCATTTACCTTTCACAGTAGATTTATTTGATGTGTTTCCATTTTTAATATGAGGTTTAATAGCACAATGATAACTCGAATTTCTCAGGTATTCTAAGGTTGGGAGGTGTAGTGCCTATACTGAATTAAGAGAAACTCAAGTTCTAGTGTTAAGGTTACAGGAAAGACATTATTTCAGCCTCATGATCAAGTTTAAATTCTTGGCCACAAAAATTCTTAAAAGAGTCGCTCTTTCTTGAATCTAAGAACCTATCACTGGAGATTTGATTACTTGTCAAGAAATGCCAAAGAAGGAATTTGTGCTGTAGGTAATTAGGTGACCTTAAAGTCTCTTCTATCTTTGATACTCTAAAAAAAAAAGACAGGTCCTGTAACAACTGTAACGAGTTGTTGCTTGGGAAGTATTTAAATTTCTAGATGCACACACTTAAGTTTCTCTTTACCTCCCTGAAGTCATAGGGGATCTGACAAATGATTATGAGAGTGTATTATTTGTTTACTTTGTTTTGCTCAGTTGTACCAGCAAGTGGGTGGGACTTAGGATTTTGAGGCTGGCATGGCCACACATTAACACCTGCTTTTAATTTATTTGGTCTGAGGATTCCTAATAATTGCCCTTTGGAGTTCTGTTTTGTAAACTTCAATTTCCTCTAAGACCGTTATGTTTTTTTTCCATCTATGTTAAGTCTCTTTTCCCAGTGGGATCTTTCTTTCTCTATTTAGTCATGCTGTGTGTGGAGACCCAAATTCCATACAGCTTGGGAGCTCTGACTCATCCTCAGAAAGTTTGGTTGCTCCAGGGACTCCTACTAACAGTGCAAATGAACAGAAAAAAATAACCAATGAAGTACGTCCTTCTTGAAATCTACAGTGCTAGTGCTCTACCTAGCAACTTGACCTTCTTATCAAAAGCCAAATAAGGGAAGAAAGCATTTTATCCACCTCTTCAAAATAATTTGAGATAAGTGGGTTTATGTTCTCTTCAATTTATCCAGAATTTAGCAGTTTTAATTTTCAGATTATTGTGAATTGCTTTTTTTTTAGTAATCCATACTCTGCCCAACCAGGAAAATCTTTGAAAGCTTCCAATTACTATTTCCCCTTTGCCTGCACACCAAGGGAGTTAAGTTCAATATGCTCATTTTCATCACATGTACAGAATAAAATGTTCCCCCTTTAAAATATGCTATTCATAAACACGAAAAGTTACTGAAATCTCACTCTTCCCAACTCCTATCCTTGTGTAACAAGTCTTGGATGGCTTGAAATGGTTTTATTTTAATCAGGTTTGCAGTCATAGGATTTTGCAGGACAGTGTCTTTGGATTCTACTATCTTGAGCCAAGAGATCTTCTTGGCCTTCTTGGTCCCAGAAAAGTAAGCCCTTTGCCAAAGACAGGGAATATCCATGCTCTCTCTATCCAAATGGGTCCTAGCAATGCATCCCTCCGGCCACATTTGCTTAAAATGGTTAAAGATTGCAATAATAGTAATAAGAAAAATTCCGACCATCAAGTCAGATAAAAGTTTTGACAGCTCACTGGTTTCAAACTACTATTCTGCGTGTATAGGCAGAAGGGTTTATTTTGGTTCTTGTGATTCTGGAGCAGATTTCTGTAAAAAATCACAAATCAAAGCACTGATAGCAAACTAGCTGGTTCCCAGTGCAATTGACTAAGCCTCCAGGCTGTTTAGATTTTCGCACACTTAAGTTTTTCGTACAGGGGAACCTCATTCTGTTTAATTAAAAACTCAGAGTTTGGCATTTCACTGGAATACTCACTCCTTCGTCCAAAGCATTTTCACCCGTTCTAATATTTTTCAAGAGAAACACACTGGGATACATTTATTTTAATTCAGGATCCTGACCATTTTGTGTTTGTATTCCACATGCCTATAGGTATGCTTTACCATAGTGCTCTAAAAGTATCCCATGCGCAAATTAGTATCACTCAGCAGAGTGCAGATAGCATTGCCTTAGCTAGAAGCAGCCTGCCTATCAATTTAGCAAGCCTGGGAACAAGCAGACTTATATGGCAGTATAACGGGGTTAGGGTTAGGCTGAAATCACCTGGCAAAGAAACTTCGTTTCCCCAGATAAGGGAAAAAATTCATTTTCTGCCTTTTCCTTAAGCTTTCAGCAGATTACTCCTATCAGTCCCGGAGGTGGGACTATGATACCAGGGCTGACGCTCATCAGTCAGAGCGATGCTGAGAGGGTCTTGCCAGCAACTGAGAGAGAGAGAGAGAGAGAGAGAGAGAGAGAGAGAGAGAGAGAGAGAGAGAGAGAGAGGTCCTCAGCCCTTCAGGTCACCTTCCCTGCCTCTCTCCGCTCTTGTCCCAAAGAGTTTACTCTCGTCTTCCCCGCTGGCCCAGCCCAGCCCTTACCTTGACCACATCGTCATTGAGATGCTTGGGGTCTCGGTTGACCAGGTCAATCTCCTTGGTGTGTGCATCGTACATTTGCTTCTCGTTCATTTCGTCGGCCATGGTCTTATTGTTGGGCTTGTAGATATTTCCCTGTTCCCGGATGGGCGCTGAGTAGAGAAGCCCCTAGGGAGGGGGTGATGGTAGGGACAGGGAGGGGGGTGGAAAGGAAATAAAAATCAGAACACGCGGACAAAAGTCAACGAGGTTGGGAAAGATCTCAAGCTTAAGGAAGTGAGAGTTATTAATATTTTTTTTTTTTTAAAGGCGGCAGCAGCAGCTGCAGCAAGGACTGCGACTTGCTCAGAGCAAAGTAAACTTCACAGGGAGACTGGCTTTTTAAAAGGATAGAAAAGACGACACCACACCCCTCGGTACCAGGCAGAGAAGTCTGACTCCCACTGCCGCCGCCAGGGGTCATCTGCAAACGCAGCCCAAATGTCCAGCTCCCTAAACTCCCCAACTGTCCCCCCCCCCCACTACACTCCCCCGCCTTCACTGAACTCAGGGCCCAGGGTTCGACTCCAAGCACTTCAGCAGCCTGGGGCTCAGCCCTCTTCACTCTGATTTGGTCCCAGCCCCACTTAAGGGCGTCTCACCTTACTTGAATTTCCTTACCTGCTTCTATCACCTCAATCCCCCCCCACCCCCCCAGTCTATCACACCTGTAGCTTCCTAACCTAAACTTGGTTTCTCTAATAGAGTAATGGATTGCTTTGCTCACCTCTCCAAACCCTAGCTCTCCAAGAAACAATGCACCTGCGGCCCCTCCTCTAGCATCCCACCTTAGGGCTCTCTCTACTTCTCTCAGGCAGTCCTAAAACTCAGTATCTAACAGGGTCCTCCCACTCCCACCCCAGTAACCCTAATGGGT
The DNA here is from genome assembly GCA_011680675.1 of Gymnobelideus leadbeateri. Lineage (NCBI taxonomy): Eukaryota > Metazoa > Chordata > Mammalia > Diprotodontia > Petauridae > Gymnobelideus > Gymnobelideus leadbeateri. The sequence continues at coordinate 514,126 of WOXC01000605.1, read as the reverse complement.
TCTTCTCACCCTTCCCTCCTAGAATTCACCGAATCTAGAGATCGAGGCCCACCTCAGGCTCCTCCTCCCCATATCACACCTGTCTCCCCTAAATTCCAATCGCTTCTCCCCCATTTAGCAACAGCGTCCCCCGCCCCCTTCTGCTTGCTCTTATAAGCGCTGCAGCCACTGACTTTGGGGAAAAATTTTGTTCTGCATAAATACAGGTCGGGGTTGTGGCATGGGTGGCTGGGGAGGGTGACCTGGGGGAATCTCCCCTTTGGAAACTCCATTCTAAAGGAGTTTTTGAGAGGGATAAGGGAGTTGGGGAAGAGCAAACATAGCGTGCGCCAACGCCCCAGTTAAGCTTTTCCAGACGCCCAGGCTTGGGTATGTGCTTGCCCAGGGCTGTGGGATAAGGGAGTTACAGCCACCGCTGCCCCTCCCTGCCCACCACGTTCCCAGCATCTCCAGACACTCAAGCCTCCCGCCCCAGAACTATCAGCCCGGCAGCTGGTTTGCTGTTTGCAGAGTAAAGAAGGGGGGCGTGAGAGAAAAAAACCCCACAAAACCTCCAAGGAGGTGGATCTCTGTTCTGGCAGACGCAAAGTCAGGGAACCCCCAAAGTTATCCTATTCACGTCTCTCCCTCCTTCCCCCAGTTCGCTCGGTGACTGTACTGGTGATTTCCCTAAGAAAGCAACCCTCTCCCCTGAAACAACAAGCATACCAAACATGCAGTTTCTGTGCCACTCTCCCCCTCCCCCCCCCCCCAGATTCCTCCCAACGCTCCCCGGACGTCTGCTCCTTAGCAGTGGTTGAGTGAGTGGAGTGGTTAGAGGTCAAGAGGGAAATGGGTAAAGGAAAGGAGGTTGGAGTGCTCCCAGGAGCTGGTGGAGATTGCCCAAGCGGGCGCTCCAAGGGGAAGATAGGGCAGGAGAGCACCTCGTGCCCCGGGGGTTGGGGCTTCACCCGAAGGTGAAGCAAATCCTACCTCGGAGTCTATGTATTTGCCACTAGACATTCTGCCTTGGGTTTGACGGAGGTTCTGGTGGAGGTTTCCCTGGGTTATAATTTAAGGGAGCTGAAGAAGGAAGATCCTGTATTGTGGGAAGGGAAAAAAAAAAGGAAAGAGAAAAATCCCGGTGGGGGTGGGGGGTGGGGTAGGTTAGGGAGGGGAGGTAGCTGTGAGTGAGAGAGCTGGCTGCAGGCCAGGGGTTTGTTCTGCTTGCTTTTGGCCAGGATGACAGCAGTGCTGGGTCTAGGCACATCCCCAGACTCTGGGAGCTGCGGGGAGGGCCCAGAGTAGGGAGGGGGGAAGTAGGAGCGAACGAGCTTTTTACCCATGTTCTACTGAGGCAGATATTTTAAACCTGGGGCAACAGCCATCAGAGCAATCCAAGAGAGCCTGCTTGAAAAACAAGAATATTTTCCTGGTGCATCACACCAGCAGAAGGGTGTGAAGTGGAACAGTTTAGTGAGGGATTCCCAAGCGTGAAGAGCACCTCCGACCGGAGTCAGAAGGCTTTAAGGGTGTCCTTGACCATTTCTCGGGGTCAAGTTCCAAGTGACTACCCCCACCCCCTTACCTCTCCTCCCCCCAGAAAAGGCGTTGTTCAGCAGCTTCACAGGGGAAAGGTGATGAAGAATGGGTGGAAAATTTTAGTTACATCTCCTAAACTGAAGCAAAGGATCGGGGTGTTAGATAATGTGTGTGCTTTCGGTGACACTCGTTTACATCTATTTAGCCTAGTTTGGAAACTTGGTAACTGTGCTTTGCAGAGTGAACCTATCCCCACTGGTTCATTTCAAAGTAATGCAAATGTTTAGCTGTTCTTTACTTTCTTTGCCGATTTTTTCTGAGAGGGAAAAAAACACGCCAACAGGTTATGCCATGTTTGCACAATATATTACAGTATTAGTCATCACTAAAATAGTATTAAAATAAAAACTGTGCCTTTATTGCTGGCTAGGATTTGGGTGGAGGGATGGTTACGATTTAGGATAGGGATTGGACCTGGCATTTTACTGGTTTAGGGAATTTTCTCTTGAGAAAAGCAGCCCCACATTTTCTCTGCAACTTATGATCTAAGAGTGGTCTAGAGCAATGAGAGGATAAGGGTCACGGAACCAGGAAGAGTCAGAGGCTGCTCGCTACTTATCAAATAAAATATATTTCCCTTCTATCTGTCTGTTTATCTATCTGTCTATCTATCTATCTATCTATCTATCTATCTATCTATCTATCTATCTATCTATCTACTTGTCTGTCTATTTCCCTAATCTATTAAGAGAAGGAAAATTACTTTGGTATTTTATAAGAGATGAAATAATGGTATTCCCCAAATGCGTTATTTTTTCTTGAGACCTTTAGGACCCTTAAGCAACAAGTGTCTGAGGGCTATAACCAACCAAGAACTAAACTGCTAAAGTGAATAAACTAGAAATAAATGTGTGATCCTGCTTAGGGAATATAAGAGTGATATATTTAATGGAAAGAAAAAAATTCCATTGGACACTTCCTAGAGAAAAGTACATGCAATTCAGTTTAGTGCAATATTATAAAATGACTAGAAATTACCCAGAACCACCTAAGTGCATAGAATGCTGAATTTGGAGTCAAAAGACCTGAATTCAAATTATGCTTCTGATACTTTGTGACTCAGGGCAAGTTATTTAACCCTTCATTGAACAAGACAATTGTTTAGGACTTTTCTAAGTTTTAGATGGCTTTTCCTGGTAATTATGCTACGATGATGGAATCACGTCACTGAGAATGTGTGCTCAACTCCCAAACTAAGTGCTATGGGAACTTATAAAAGAAATACCACTTACAGTATATATACCATATAGTACATATGCTGTCCTCAGATAGTTTATTGTCCATTTGGAAAGATGAGGATACTAATATGTGTGAAATTACAAAAGGATAGTATAAGATGATATGGAATGCAAATAGTGAGCCCCATTATAATGTAAGAGACAGGGAACTGGCCAAAGGAAGTCCCATCTATCACTAGTCCCCTACATCAGAAAAACAAGAAGTCATTTGGGTCTAGGATATTAGGAAAGGTTTCATGGAAACTGTTATTAGGAGGAAGTGTTACTTGAACTAGGCCGTATAATTGCCTACATTGATTCTAACTTCTCTAAATTCTGGGCTTTATTAATTCTACCCTTGTAACTTGTATCTTTTCCTGCGTGGACAAATTGTGTATTTCTCACAAAAACGTATAAGCTGCTATAAAAGAATCATATCTAGTTCATGTAAATGTTCCACATAACATTTAAAATAAACAATATAAATGTATATTATCTATTTATTATAGTATTTCCTAAATTATTATCAGTACTAATAGTACTATTCCCTCAGACACATTTTCTGTAAAATAGTGTTATGTTCAATGGAAAAAATGTTGAAACCATTTTCCATCTATTGTTCCCCAAACTTCAGCTGTGATGAGTAATCTTGGTTACAAAAGTCAACAGGAACATGAAATGAGCCTGTTCCTGCATTCCAACAAAGGAACTCTGCTTTCTGAGAGGGCCTGTTAGTGAATGCTTAACTAGTACAAAATTGAAGAATAATGATCTGACTGGGGAAGCCCATGCAGAATACTCATAAATAGCCAAGCCATGAAATCATAATAATCAGTGAAACGCTGTCAATGCCAAATGAATTACAAATGAGTCGAAAAAATATTGAGCTCTGATTAGCATGCCCCAACAAGAAGTTGAAGGTGGACTTAAATTGCAGAAGATAAACCCTACTTTCCTTATAATCAAAAACTTTGCTAAATAATTCTGACCTTTTAAGGGAAAAGATACTGTGACAAAAAATGCTTATGACTGTAGAGCATGACCATGTTTGATGAATTATTAAAGTTACAGAGTCAGAATAATTCTTCTTTCTTGAAAACCCACAAGTGTAACTTTAGGCATCTTTTGATTACTGGATAATGAATAGATGGCAACTAATTTGTAAAGGAGATCCAACTTTGTTTTTAATAAGCAGTAGTGATATAAATCATAGATCACAGGATTTTAGAGTTGGAAGGTACTTCACAAATCACCTAATTCTACCCTCTCCTTTAGGTGAAGAAACTGAGGCCCTTAGGTTAATATCCCATCCTCTATGAATGCAAATAGGCACTTTCTTTGCAATTTATGGTCTTAGAGAATTGTCTGGGACTCCAAGAGGTTAAGGGACACAAGGTCACAACCAGTATCAGAGAAAGAATTTGAACTCAGATCTTTCTGGCATTGAGGCCACTATGCTATATTATCTCTATAATGATTTTTTTTAATTTACATAAATAAATGACTATAAAAGGGGTGAGCAATTTTGAATACATACACTAAGTATAGTTATGGAGATTATTTTTAGGTAGTGGAGCCTGCCTGATTTAGGTGAAGTTGTTTGGTGGCTTCATCTTTGGTACCCCAACAACACTTTTATCCCCCAACCTTTCTTATCCCCCTCCCCTCCAGTCTTGCCCTACATATTCAGTATTACTTTCTTGTCCTTAGTTGGGATCAATTAAAGCTTGCCAAAAAGTTAACCAAAAACGAAACTGTTAGCTAAGAGCTTAAAAAATGACTACTCCCAGAAATATTTGCATTTTAAAGGAAATAATAAATTGGGGAAGGGTTGCAGGGAAGTCTGACCTGGGCCTACTATACTACTTCACTGATCAAAAGTCAGACTCAGAAAGTATTTCCCTGAGGAATCCCCTTTTGTGGTATTTACAGGGCTCCTTAATTAATATCATGGTGGGTTCTAAGGGTAGGGTTGGCTCCCACCATCCACATTCTTGGTTCACAAAGGAGAGGTGCCAACCCTATCTTCCTCTCCCAATCTGACCTCACAAATTATCAGCCAACTCTCTAAGGGAGTAGATACAAATTTGGAAATGAAAGTCTTGGCACAGCACCTCTGAAAGTTTGTTGGATTACAAAATAATAACACATTTACATAATGATTTAAGGTCTTTAAAACACTTAGGTACTGATAATATCATTAACCTCCTTTCCTGAAGAAACTATGGCTCTGAGAAATTAGATGACTTAAGAAAGGAAAATTGGCATAAAGAGATGGAGTATTAGTTTTGTTGTTAGAAAAACTTGGGTACAAATCCTACCTCTGATACAAGTTTTATGAGCATGATGAAGTCATTTAAACTCTTTGAGACTCTGTTTTATCACCAATAAAATAAGGGGGTAAGAATAGATTACCTCTTAAAGGGTTTCTATGAGTTACTGACAGTCCAATACCTAGCGAATGAACATTTGAAATGGCATCCACTCCTCAAGTATTGAGACTTCAGGCTTAGCACTCTCTCCACTCTGTTCTTCTGACCCTTTGAAGACAAGTAAAATCTATTTCTGAAATAAATTCCAGAACTGCCTCAGGATTAAACTGTCCTCAGAACTTCTTAAAATGAAGACCATTCAAAATTCCTACATATGAAAAGGAACAGGCCAAAACACATAGGCTTGATGAGGGGAGGTGTTCACAATAATCAAGATACAGAATTCACAAAGTGAATAGACAAGTTGTAGTTGTCAGACTGGCTCCTTATGTCAATCTATCTTCAAGAAATCAACTTTAGCTAATATATTCACATTGTTAAAAAATTCAGCTTTCTCAAGTTTCTCATCTGTTTTTGTTGTGTCCAGTTTTCTTAAGTAGTTTCTTCCACCTTTTCTCATTCTGGTTCCTTTTCCAAGCACTTCATGAAAACTCTTACTGATTTCTGCCTTTGAGCCTTTTCTTTTAGAAGTTCTTGACTTCGGGAGAGTGGATCAACAGCAGCTGTGGCGGTTTACAGAATTATCAACCCATAAATGCCAAAGACAAAGTGAGAGGTCAGTGTGGACTTTGAGGAAACAGGGGGTCCAGGAGTGTGGTTTGGTCTCTGTCCCTGGAGGGAGAAGTGGCTGAGGTGCAGTGGCCACTGCCACTTGGCTGCTACAGAGCTCCTGGTCTGCAAACCGTAGGGAAACCAAGCAACTATTCTGAGGGGTAATCGCTCTTGCTTTAACCTGCTTGGATCTGGATTGCTGTCTAGGGTGAAGGTCCTGCAGTGCATGAACAGGTGCCAGAGCCAATGGAGGCTTCAGAGAGGGCAGCCAACTAATAGCTCCAGCAGCTGTGAAAACCCCAGTGATTTGGGACAAAGCTCTCTTCTCTGGAAGCAGAGTTGTACTGTGGCAAAAAGCTCAAAATTCAAGTAATTGAGTGGTAACATGAGCAAGCAAAGGAAGCAAAGCAAGCACAGCAATCCAAATTTGGTTTCCTTTTTGGGGGACAAAAGGGATCAAAGCGTGTGGAACAGGAGGAAGACAACGAAGTCAGAACTCCTGTACCAAATGCTTCCAAGAAAAATATGAATTGGTTACAGGCCATAGAGGAGCTAAAGAAGGATTTTGAAAACCAAATAAGAGAAGTGGAGGAAAAACTGGGAAGAGAAATGAGATTGATGCAAGAAAATCATGAAAAGAGAGTCAACAACCTGACTGAAGAAAATAACACCTTAAAAATAGATTAACTCAAATGGCAAAAAAGGCTCAAAAAGCCAATGAGGAGAAGAATGTCTTAAAAAGCCAAGTTTGCCAGATGGAAAAAGAATCTCAAAAGCTCACTGAAGAGAATAGTTCCTTCAGAATTAGACTGGAGCAAATTGAAGCTAATGACTTTATGAGAAATCAAGATACTATGAAACAGATCCAAATAAATGAAAAAATAGAAGACAATGTGAAATATCTCATTGGAAAAACCACAGACCTAGAAAATAGATCCAGGAGAGATAATTTAAAAATTATTGGACTACCTGAAAGCCATAATCAAGAAAAGAACCTAGAAATCATCTTTCAAGAAATTCTCAAGGAAAATTTCCCTGATGTTTTAGAACTAGAGGGCAAAATAGAGGTCGAAAGAACTAACCAATCACTTCTTGAAAAGATAGCAAAAAGAAAACTCCTAGGAATATTATAGCCAGGTTCTGGAATTCCCAGATTAAGGAGAAAATATTAAAAGCAGCCAAGAAGAAACAATTTGAATATTGTATAAACACAATCAGGATAACACAGGATTTGGCAGCTTTTACACTGAGGGATTGAAGGGTCTGGAATATGACATTCCAGAGGTCAAAAGAGCTGGGATTAAAACCAAGAATCACCTACCCAGCAAAACTGAGTATCATGTTTCAGGGGAAAATATGGTCATTCAGTGAAATAGAGGACTTTCAAGCATTCTTGATGAAAAAACCAGAGTTGAATAGAAAATTTGATATTCAGACACAAGAAGCAAGAGAAGCATGAGAAGGTAAACAGGGAAAAAAAATCATAAGGAACTTATCAAAGTTGAACTATTTACATTCCTACATGGGAAAAACAATAATTGTAACTTATGAAACTTTTCTCAGTATGAGAATAGTTGAAGGGAATATAAATGTTACATACATTTATATTTATATGTATATACTTACATATATGTTTATATAGGAGGGTATGTGGGCATATGAATACATGTATATGTGTGTTTGTGTGTGTGTGTGTGTGTACAGGTATACATAAAGAGAGGGCACAGGACCAATTGAATAGGAAGGGATAATACTTAAAAGGTGAAATTAAGAGGTGAGAGAGGAATATAATGAGAGGAGATGGGGAGAGACAGAATGGGGTAAATTATCTCATACAGAAGAGGCAAGGGAAAACTGTTACAATGGAAGGGAAGAATAGGAAGGCAAAAGGGAATGGGACAACCTTACTCTCATTTCATTTGTCTAAGGGAGGGAATGACATACACACTAAATAAGGTATCTCACCCTATAGGAGTGCAGGGGGGAAGGGCATGAGAGGGGGGATAATGGAGGGGAAGGCAGGTTGGGGGGAAGAGTAGTTAGAAGCACAGACTTTTGAAAAGGGACAGGGTCAAAGTAGAGAATAGAACAAATGGGGGGCAAGATAGGATGGGAGGAAATATAGTCAGTCTTTCATAATATATCCACTATGAAAATGTTTTTTGTAGCTACACATGTACACCCTATATTGAATTGCTTATCTTCCCAGTAAGGGTGGGTGACAAGGGAGGAAGGGAATGAATCTGGAATTCAAAGTTTTGGAATCAAATGTTTAAAAAATATATTATTTTTTTCCATGCAACTGGGAAGTAAGATATACAGGCACTGAGGTGTGGGGATCCATCTTGCCCTACTCTAAAGTTGGAGGGGAGACGGGGGAGGATATAGGAGAGCAGATTAGGAAAGGGGGTATACAATGGGATTGCTGGTTTGGGGTGGTGGGTTGGGGAAAGACAGGGAGAAAATTTGTAACTTGCAATCTTGTGGAAATGAATGATGTAAACTAAAAATAAACATAAAATTTAATTTAAAAAAAGAAGTTCTTGTGGCATATTACAGGGTCCTATTGAGCTCTTTGTTCTTTTCCATTAGTTTGTTCCTTCCTCTTACTTTACTTGTAACATTTATGAAAATTGCCACATATCATCCATTTTCCAAACATCCTTCTAAACTGTTCTACTAAAATATCTGCTTGGCTATTTAACTTTCACCTCAATCTCAGGGCAACAAAGACTAAATTGATCTGTAATACACTTCTGATACGTAGGACAAGTAACCATAATCCCTCCAACATGCAATTCCAGAGTCATCTCTTACAATTCATTAAACTTTCTCATTTTCAAACTGGAGTCAAATCCTCCAAAGTCTTTTCCCATTAGCATCATTAAAATCTTCCTTGGGGCAGCTAGGTGTCACAGTGAATAGAGCACTGGCTCTGGAGTCAGGAGGACTTGAGTTTAAATCCAACCTCAGACACTTAAGACTTACTAGCTGTGTGATCTTGAGCAAGTTACTTAACCCCAATTGCCCTGCCTGTCCCCCTCCAAAAAAGCAAAAAAAAAAAAAATCGCTCTCTCCTTTTCTTAGACCTTGTAACCAAGTCCTGCTTTTAAAATTCTGAACTTCCATCAGCATTTTATCCTCAATGACTTCCTTGCCTTCAGTCTTTTATTCTTCTAATTATTCCAAAATGCCATCAGTGGAATGGTCTTTCTGACTTGTATATTGTTAAGTAGTAGTTTCTTTAAAAATTTCCAGTGTTTCCTTATTTCTTAGTGATCAAAACAATATTTATTAGCTGAGGAGAGGAAGAGAGAAGGAAAGTAAATATTAATTTTTCTGGTCCTTCGTTTCCTTATCTGTAAATATTTTGGGGGGGATTGACAACTTTTACAATTCTTTCTTGTTTTAAATCCTGTGATATTATGATTCGGTGGGTAACTATATGATCAAGTTACTTATGTCTAATTATTTTGTTTTCTTTAAGTCAGTAGAGGATAGGAATAGATTCTTGGTTCTCAGGAAATATGTGTTTTTGAAATAATAGTTGAACCATGTCATAATAACTATCCAAAAAGTGAAAACAAAAACAAAATCAGAAAATGATAGCCCCTTTAAGTAACAATGCAGGACTAACAACCTACTTGACTGATTTTCTTTTCTTTATTGAATTTACACAATTTAAAACAAACAAATAAAAAAGGAATTGATGGCCAGTTTTAGTTCTATATAGAAAAAAAGCAGTCTGTATATAACAGTACTTCGCATGGTACATGGCTCATAAAAGGCATTTAATAGCTATTGATTGATTGATTGATAAAGCAGAAAGTATTATTGGATATTAGTAACTCCAGTATATTAGAGCTTTTTGATATCCCAAATTTTAGATCAGTTTCAAATACACTACAGTTTACCTCCCTCTTTACTCCCTTTATACTCATTTACTCTTAGTGGGCTTTTTTTCTCAATTCATTTTTTAAAATATTCTAATAAATGGATAGATTGGCAAAAAAAGCAAAACAAACCTTTAAATGTATTGAAAACCTTCCCTATGGGAAAGACCATTATATAAGACCTTGAGCATTAGAACCCAAAGATTCATGAAAGGTCATTCACTTGCTTTAATGCCAATCTGACTTAAATTATTTAAGACAGATAACAACTTAATATGTTTTTAAAAGCCTCAGAGAGAAGAGTCATCATCTTCCCTCAGAAAGAACCTTAGCCATCTAGAACTCTCAAGGCATAAGTCAATTTGCACAGACTGGTAAGGATTAATCTTTAAGGGTTATATTTAAAATTTAAATGACTTCTGATGGAATTCTCTTCAAAACCTGCTTGAATATGTGGTGACATGTGACTGAATATGATAAACACATTCCTTCTTAACTAAAATGAACACTGAATTTGGGGCCAAAAAGTATGGCTTCTAATCCTAAATATATTTTCTAGCCATGTGACCTTGGGGCTAGCTAGCTCAGGGGTAGGGAACCTGTGACTTTGAGCTCATGTATGCCTATCTAGGTCCTTAGGTGTGGCTTTCTGACTGAGTCTAAGTTTTATAGAACAAATCATTTTATTAAGGGGATTTGTTCAGTGAGGTTTGGGTTCAGTCAAAGGACCATACTCAAGGACCTAGAGGGCCACATGTGGCCTTCAGGCTGCAGGTTCGACACCTACTTAGCCTTTTGGGTTCTCAGTTTCCTTGGGTTTGGAAGTGACATTTTACCAAAGGTATAAATAAAAAGTTAGTAAAATCAGTATGCATAGAAACCTCCCACTTATTTGTACATATGTAAATTAGATTTTCCTCTGAAAGCTTTGAAAATTAAAAAAAAATTTAATTTAAAATTTAATTTAAAATTTAGTTTAAAATTAAAAAATAATTTAAGTTTAAAAATCCAATTAAATTTTAAAATTATGTCATTTAAAGTATGACAACTTTGAAAATTCTAGGACTATGAAATATTCCAGCTATGAAATTTTATTTTTGGAAATACTCAACAGATGGTTTCTGTCAGCCACTCAACCAATATTCATTAAGTGCCAAATGGTAACCCATCATAACTGCTCAAAATTTGATTCACTGACATCTATACTCTCAGAAGTATCACTAGTTTCATCACTGTTGTAAAACTGTTCATGGATAGACTGTGTCCAGTCTGAAAAAGACATCATCAGTTGTGAACTCTTTTTCTCCATTTGTATTTAGTCTTCTAATTCTGTCTCTAAAATTCCCAAGCCACTTTTCTGAAAATACACAAGTCATCTGACTGCATTGCTCATAAAAAACAATTCATTTCTGCAAGAGCATTAAATCACAGGAATAAAAGTACCTTCAAATCTTGTCTTCCTTATATCTCATCTAAATTCTGGATGATGTTTACTCAAGATAGATTTTTAATAGCATATCAAATTGGTAGAGTCCTCGAAGTCCTAAAGGGACCTATCTGGCTCAATAGATACTTATGAGTAAGACCAGAGTTCAACTCTTTTCTTAGATACTTGCTAGCTGTGTGACTCTGGGCAAGTCACTTAACCTCTGTTTGCCTCAATTTCCTTAACTGTAGAATGGGGATAATAATAACACCTATCTCCCAAGGTTGTGAAGATTAATTTTAAAAATAGTTCCGATTACAAGACCTTTCCAATACATGAGATATATTAAATAAAGATAATCATTATAAAATGATTGGTATGACCTATGTATTGTGACCATCTTGATAGCTTACTGGATAAAATAAAAACTGCAACAAAATGATTGCTTGACTGGCAGTCAGGCATCATAATGGTTGGAAACCACTTCTCCAATCATCTTTAAATTGTGGGAGGTATTGTTTTACACATTTGAAGTAAAAGAAATAACATATCCAAAGTTAAAGTATATAAGCATCCTCAAATCAGAATTCATTTGACTTGGCCTCACACAGAATGATTTGGACACTAGCAGCAATAGATATGTTCTTCTGCAATCATTCCAAGGATGGAATTGTATAATATACACCAGGGCATAGTAACACTGAAGAAAAAATTTAGGTCAAAAAGTGAAGCAGGATATTGCTTTGCTTCAAGCTACAAGAGGGAAAATGTTCTGGTAGGCTGGCAATGACTACATTTCCTGGTTAGGCCTTCAGAAATGTGCCCTAGGCTTTTCACAACTGTAACTTGCCCAAATTAAGACTAAACCCCACAAAAGTTTTAGTGAGGTATCAAAATGCAATGGTACATTCTTGTTCTGACATACTTATCATGTTGTATATATAATGTAGCATGGCCTTAGTGGGGCAGAGTATTGGGTTTTGAGTAAGAAAGATGAGTTCAAACCTCATCTCAAACTCCTATGGACTATGTGATACTGAACCTCTCACCTTGATGGACCTCAGAAACTTCCTGGGACTTGTTTGCTTAGGTTTTATACTGGTTGCAATCTGTAGCAATGGAGGGGAATTCCCATTCTGGAAGGCCCCCACTGTGATGATCATAATAACTTTATTATATGTACTGTATATTATATGAGATTACATATATGATATGCAAAGTGATATTAAAATAAAATTCTCACTCTTTGGAGACCTATTTTTATCTGTACTTCTTCAGATAATAGAGAACAGAATCCTTCTATACTTTCTCAAGCTGTCCAGTTTCGGTCCCTGTGTTTCCAGACATCTTTTATAATGTATGCAAGTATAGGAATTGTTGTCCCCACTTTAGAAATGAGAAGACAGAGGCTCTGAGCACTGAGGTGAATTGCTCAAAGTCAGAGTTAGTAAGTGGAAGTACTTAGGATATGAATCACTAATACACTATTTCCACTACAGCATGCTTTAACAGTCAAATAAACTAGATAAATATATTTTATTTTAAAGTAATTTTGAAAAACTTAATAAACAATGAAAGAGAATCAAATTTCACTTGCAGAGAAGAGCCAAAGCAAAATTATTAGGAACATATTCAACTCCCAGATTTTCCTCATATTAATACAGATGTTTGGGAGGAGTTGCTCCAGGAAAGGTGACCTTGTATTATAAACAACCCATCTTCCTTTAAGTCAGAGCTGAAATATTTAACAAAGAGAACTCTCTTTCCTCTGGCTCTTCCCCCTAAATGATAAACTGATTACCAGCTGACTTAAGCTGAAGGGAAATGGATTTCCACATAGTTCCCTTTAAGGCAATAAAACTCACCTATTTTGCTTAGTTACAAAATACCTTGCTTTTTTCCAACTTACACATCAAATTTATTTTAATTTTATTAGATATTTTCTATAAAGAACTTTGGCTTCTTCTTATCACCATTTTCTTTGCCAAACTTTTTCCTTTAATGCTAGAGTAGTCCACTACTTTCTATAAAAATTGATAGCATACTTTTCTTCAGTGTTATAACTAGGAATTTTTGTATTTGGAGCAGCACAAACCATACTTGAGACACTGAATAGACCCATTAAAATTTATTATTTATTCATTTTAACATTTTTTCCTTTTTAAATTTTGAATTCCAGATTCTTTCCCTCCCTTTCACCCCTCCCACACACACTGAGAAGGCAAACAATATTATGTAAATTATATATGTGAAATCATGCAAAATATATTTCTGTATTAGCTATATAGCAAAAACAAAAAACAAAAATCAAAAACCCCAAAATGGGGGCAGCTAGGTGGCGCAGTGAGTAGAGCGCTGGCCCTGGAGTCAGAAGGACCTGAGTTCAGATCCGGCCTCAGACACTTAACCCACACAAACAAAAACCTAGCCGTGTGACCTTGGGCAAGTTACTTAACCCCAGTTGCCCTAAAAGGGGCAGCTAGGTGGCGCAGTGAGTAAGAGCACCGGCCTCGGAGTTGGGATGACCCGAGATCGAATCCGGCCTCAGAAAATGAGCACCCATGCATAAATAATGACTAGCCGTGTAACCTTGAGCAAGTTACTTAACCCCAACTGCTTAAAAAAAAACAAAAAACCCAAAATGAAGAAAACCAGAAAATTATACTTTACTTTGTACTCAGAGTTTATCAGTTCTTTCTCTGGAGGTGAATGGCATTTTTTCATCATTAGTCCTTTGGCATTTTCTTGCATCATTGTATTGATCAGAATAGTCAAGTCTTTCACAGTTGATCATCACTGCAGTATTGCTGTTACTTATATGCAATAATATCCTGGTTCTTTTAATATCATATTGAGTCAGTTCATGTATGGTCTTGTCATGTCAAATATGGTCTTGCCATATTTCTGTGAAACCAACCCCCTTGTCATTTCTTATAGCACAATAGTGCTTCATCACAGCTATATGCCAGAACTTGTTCAGCCATTCCCTGGTTGATGAGCATTTCCTTAATATCCAATTCCTTTTTTTGCTTTTTGGAGGGCAATTGGGGTTAAGTGACTTGCCCAAGGTCACACAGCTAGTTTTTGTGTTAAGTTTCTGAGGCCGGATTTGAACCCAGGTCTTCCTGACTCCAGTGCCAGTGCTCTATTTACTGCACCACCTAGCTGCCCCTCAATATCCACTTTTTTGCCAACACAGAAAGAGTTGTTATAGATATTTTTGTACTTATATGTCCTTTTCCTTTCACTAGTAGAGGTATTACTGGATCAAACAGTAATCACAATTTTCTTTTTTTTCTTTTTTTTTTCTTTTTTTTTTTTTTTTTTTTGGAGGGCAATTGGGGTTAAGTAACTTGCCCAAGGTTACACGGCTAAGTTTTTTTTTTTGTTTGTATGTGCGTTAAGTGTCTGAGGCCAGATCCGAACTCAGGTACTTCTGACTCCAGGGCTGACGCTCTACTCACTGCGCCACCTAGCTGCCCCCCAGTAATCACAATTTTATAACCATTTGGGCATAGTTCCAAATTGTTCTCCAGAATGGTTGGACCAATTCATTTCCCCACCAATAGCTCATTAATGTACCTATTTTCTCTTATCCCTTCCAACATTTGTTGTTTCTGATAGGTATGATGTGATAACTCAGAATGGTTTTAATTTGCCTTTCTCTAATCATTAGTGTCTTTGATCATTTTTCACAAGATATAGAAAGCTTGATTTCTTCTTCTGAAAGCTGCCTGTTCTTCTTCTGAAAGCTGACCATTTATCAATTGGGGAAAGGCTCTTATTTTTATTTGACTAAGTTTCCTATATATTTGAAGAAGCGAGGCTTTTATCAGAGAAACTTTCTATAACTTTTTTATATTACTTCATTGTCTATAGTTTCTTTTAGCAAAATGTAGTCTTCTTTCTTATCTCTTCCTATTCGTCGGTTTTTGCTTTGTCTAAGATCATGATTACCATCCCTGTGTTCTTCACATCAGCTAAGCACAATGGACTCTACTCCAGCCCCTTATTTTAATTCTGTATCTGTTTGTCTATTTTAAGAGTGTCTCTTTTTTCTGATTGATTTAGGTTATATTGAAATGTAATTATATTGAAGTACAGTTTTATCAAATATATATTTTAAAAAACCTCACTAGTTCACAGATCCCACAGGTTAAGATACCCAGGTTAGGTAGTACCTTGTACACACTAGGCACTTAATAAGTGTTTGTTGAATTGGACTACTAACATCTTCCTGGAATCCTCCTATGTATTGGAAGACTTCTCTTTCCTACTGTCTTTTGTAACTCTCGGGGTAGATCTGTGGTGAGAGCAGGGGAGAGATCCTCTTCTTCTCTCTTCCCCTCTTCCTTCTCTTCCTCTTCATCCTCCTCCTTTTCCTCTTTCTTCCTCCTCCTTCCCTTCCTCTTCCCTATTCTCCTTTTCCTCTCCTTCCTCCTTGCCTTCCTTTTCCTTCTCCTCCTCTTCTTTTTCTTTTTTTAATCTTCTCAAGCATCTCTTGCTTCTTGTGTCTGAATGTCAGATTTTCTATTCAACTCTGGTTTTTTCCTCAAGAATGCTTGAAAGTCCTCTATTCCACTGAATGACCATATTTTCCCCTGAAACAAAATACTCTGTTTTGCTGGGTAGGTGACCCTTGGGTTCAGTCCCAGCTCTTTTGCCCTCTGGAATATCATATTCCATGCTCTTCAATCCCTCAGTGTAGAAGCTGCCAGGTCCTGTGCTAATCTGATTGTGTTTCCACAATATTGAAATTGTTTCTTCATGGCTGCTTGTAGTATTTTCTCCTTGATCTGGGGATTCTGGAACCTGGCTATAATATTCCTGGGAGTTTGCTTTCTTTCTTCTTTTCTTTTTCTTTTTTTTTTTTGCTTTTTGAGGGCAGTTGGTAAGTAACTTGCCCAAGGTCACACGGCTAGGTTTTTGTGTGTGCATTAAGTGTCTGGGGCCGGAACCAAACTCAGGTCCTTCTGACTCCAGGGCCAGCACTCTACTCACTGCGCCACCTAGCCGCCCGGAGTTTTCTTTTGGGATCTTTTCAGGAGGTGATCAGTGGATTCTTTCAACCTCTATTTTGCCCTCTGGATCTAAAACATGAGGGCAATTTTCCTTGATAATTTTTTGAAGGGTGATTTCAGGTTCTTTCTTTGATCATGGCTATCCCCAGGCGGCCAGGCCAGCAGCCGGCTGAGGGACCCCAGAACACCAGCAGCTGTGGCGATTCCAGAATTATCAACAGAGACATGCCAAGGACAAAGTGAGAGGTTAGTGCCCTATGGACTTTGGGACCAGTATTTGGGGAATGGGCTTGCTTCTCCTGGGAGCTAGAAGCTGCTGAGGAGACACTCCATTTTGTAGTTTTCAGAGGCAGCTCCAGCTCCTGGCTCAGAACTGTAGGGAGATCCAGCAATCAGTCTTGGGGGTAATCCTCTTGCTTTAACCTCCTGGATCTGGATTGTGATCTGGGGTGGAGGTTGTAGGTGGGTTTACAGCTTGCCAGAAACAGAAGTTGTCCCCCCGCACACACACACTGAGAAGGCAAACAATATTATGTAAATTATATATGTGAAATCATGCAAAATAGTCCAAGGTAGTCCAATAATTTTTAAATTATCTCTCCTGGATCTATTTTCCAGGTCAGTGGTTTTTCCCATGAGATATTTCACATTGCCTTCTATTCTTTCATTTGTTTGGATTTGTTTAACAGCATCTTGATTTCTCATAAAGTCACTAGCTTCCATTTGCTCCAGTCTAACTCTGAAGGAATGAATCTCCTCAGTGAGCTTTCGAGATTCTTTTTCCATCCGGCAAATTTGGCTTTTTAAGGCATTCTTCTCATTGCCTTTCTGAGGCTCTTTTGCCATTTAAGTTAGTCTATTTTTTTAATGTGTTATTTTCCTCAGTCAGCCTGTTGACTGTCATTTCATACTTTTCTTGCATCTTTATCATTTCTCTTTCCAATTTTTCCCCACTTCTCTTATCTTCTTCTTAAGGTCTTCTATGGCCTGTAGCCAGCTTGTATTTTCATTTGGGGCTTTTGGTGCAGGAGTTCTGACCTCACAGTCCTCCTCCATGCTTTGATCCTCTTTCCCCCTAAAATAGGAGTCCAATGTTGAATTTTTCTGTTTATTTTGTTTCTTTTGTCTAGGCATGTTGCCACTTAATTACTTGATTTTGGGGTTTGTTGCCACAGTAAGACTCTGCCACCAGACAGGAGAGCTTCAGTCCCAAACATGGGGTCTTCAGAAATTCCGCAGGTTGGGTGGCCTCTGTAATGCCTCCACCTGCTCTGGCAAATTGGATACCCACACCAAATCTCCCCCCCCAGACCACAATCCAGATCCAGGCAGTTTAAAGCAAGAGCAATTAACCCCTAGACTGATTCCTGGATCTCCCTACAGTTCAAAGACCAGGAGCTAGAGCCACCAGTGATGTTGCAAAATGGCTTCTGTGCCATGTTTCTTCAGCAGCTTTTCACCCCCAGGGGAGGAAGCTGACACATTCCCCAAATACTGGTCCCAAAGTCCATAGAGCACTAACCTCTCCCTTTGTCCTAGGCATGTCTGTGCTGATGATTCTGGAATTGCCAGAGCTGCTGGTGTTCTGGGGTCCCTCCAGCCGGCTGCTGGCCCAGCTGGCCTAGGGCTAAAACCGGGCTCACGTGGGCCTGGGCTCAGCTGCCAGAATGCTGCGCTGTCGGTTCCCAGCTCGATGTGCTGCCTGATCTCAGATCACTGTGCTCTCAGCCCCTGCAGGGCTGCTGGGCTGTCCTCAGAGGGAGGTTAGCTTCTCTGTGTAGTTCTGTGGGTGCTGGGACTCCAGAAGTTGTTCAGATTCCCCTTTTACATTGTTTGGAAGTCGTGTGGGGCAGAGCACCTTGGAAGTGCTGTTTCTACTCTGCCATCTTGCAAGAGTGTCTCTTGTACACAACATATTGTTGGGTTCTGGTTCTAATCAATTCTATTACCTACTTCCATTTAATGGGTGAACTCATGCCATTCACATTTACAGGTATGATTATTAACTATGTATTTTCCTCCATCCTATTTTCTTCTATTTATCCTTCTATCTCCTTTTTAATCTGTTTTTCCTTAAAAGTATGATTTTGCTTATGACATGTACCTCTTTTAATCTGCTCTCTATTTTTTCACCCTTTCCCCCCATAACTCTTGTCCCTTTGACCTCCTATTTCCCTTTTTGGTAAAATAGATTTCTATACCCAACTCAATTTGTATAAATATTCTTCCCTCTTTGAACCAATTCTGATAAGAGTGATGGGTCAAGAATTTCCCCTACCACAATTTCCCCCCTCCACTATAAAAGTTTTCTGTGAGAAAATTTCCCCCATTCTACTTTTATTATTTCTATGTATCACTCTTTCTTACTCCTTCACTTATTTTTTAGGGATTATCCCAATATAATCAACTCATACCTAAACCATCTGTCTATGTAAACTTCTAATTACCCTGATAATGATAGAGTTCTTACCAGTATCATCCTAGCATATAGAAATGTAAACAGTTTAACTTTATAAAGTTACTTATGATTACTCTTTCATGTTTACCTTTCTATGATTCTCTTGAGTCTTGTGTTTGAATGTCAAATTTTCTATTCAGTTCTGTTCTTGTCATCAGAAATGCTTGGAAGTCTTCTATTTCATTAAATATCCGTTTTCCCCCAGAAGGATTATACTTAGTTTTTCTGAGTAGATTATTCTTGGTTATAATCCTAGCTACTTTCCCCCTTTAGAATATCATTGTACTCCTTCAACATGGAATTTGCTAACTCTTGTGTGACTCTGATTGTGGCTCCATGATGATATTTGAATTATTTCTTTTTGACTACTTGAATTATTTTTTCCTTGACCTAGGAGCTCTGGAATTTGGCTATAATATTCCTGGGAGTTTTTTTTATTATAATCTGTTTCAAAGGTGATCAGTAAATTCCTTCAATTTCTACTTTACCCTCTGGATTTAAAATATCAGGGCAGTTTTCCTTGATAATTTTTTGAAACATGAAACTCTTTCTTTGATCTCAGCTTTTAGGTAGTCCAATAATACTTAAATTATTTCTCCTCAATCTATTTCCAAGGTCAGTTGTTTTTCTGATGAGATATTTCATATTTTCTTCTATTTTTCCCGTTCTTTTGCCTTTATTTTATTGTTTCTTGATATCTTAGAGAGAGTTATTAGCTTACATTTGATTTTCCCAGTTCTAATTTTTAAGGAATGATTTTCTTTAGTGAGTTTTTGTACTTCTTTTTCCATTTGGCCAATTTTTCTTTTTAAGGAGTTGTTTTCTTCAGTGAATTTTTGTGCCCTCTTTTCTATTTTGACTATTTTGTTTTTAAAGAAGTTTTTCAGTGAATTTTTGTGCCTCTTTTTACCATTAGGTGCATTCTGTTTCTTAAGGTGTTATTTTCTTCAGTATTTTTGTGTCTCTTTAACTAACCTAATGTCTTTTCATAGTTTTGTTTTGTTTTAGTTTTTTTTGCAGCATTCTAATTCCTTTCCCCAAATTTTCTTCTGTCACTATTATCACTTTCCTTAAGGCTTTCAGGAATTACTGCTGGTCTTGGCTCCAATCAGCATTTTTCTATTAGTCATTGCTTATAGTTTTTCCACATTATTTTCTTCTTCTAAGTTTATACCTTGGTCTTCCCTGCCACCTTAGTAGCTTTTTATAGTCAAATTATTTTTTGTTTGTTTGTTTGCTAATTTTCCCAGCCTATTTCTTCACTTTGAATTTTATGTTAAAGTTGGACTCTGCTCACCTAGTGGAAAGGAGGTACTGTGCCAAGCTTTAGACTTTTTTTGTTCTGTTGTTTTCAGGGTTAATTGGGGGGGATGATCTGCAAATTTTTGGTGCTTCCAAGGTGGTATTATTCTAGGAGGGATGTGATCATTGATTTTTTAGTCTGTGCTCTGGTCTTTACCCAAGAAGGTCTTTGCTTCCCTTCAAGTACTAGTGCTACTCTGTTAATCCCTTTCTGACCAATCTTCCAACGCCATTATTGTCTCTGGGCTGAGAGTCCCTGAACCTGCTACTGCCACTGCTGCCACCACTATCACAGCTACATCCAAGGCTCACCATTGGTACTTCTGATAAGCTCCAGAACTGTACCCACCTTGGTATTACAGACCTCTCTGTGGACCCCCTAAGTTGTCTTGCTTGGAAAATGTCTCCTTCTGACCTTTTGATGATTCTGTTACTCCAAAATTTAGTTTGAGGGATTATCTTAAAGTTTTTGAAGGGGAATTTGGGAAGAGTTCAACAGGGTTCTAGCTAGTACTCCACCATCTTCCTGAATGAACCTTTTTACAGTTATACTTATGATGATGGTACCACCGTGTGATGATCATATTACCTCTTATTTTTATCATCATCTTATTTCACACCACCCCCCAAACACCCAGTGAGGGTAAGATCATTCATGTATAAGGTGATTCCTTCACCTTTCTGGAGGGGGGTAAGGAGGATGAGCATGTTTCAGTTGGGGAAGGTATCTGATTGTCCTGGGTTAGTTGCACTATCATAAATCACCTGATTGAAACACATCACACTTCAGCAGAGGATTCCAATCTTTTGCTGTCATTTGCCAGGACGGACCAACCATCAGTGCATAGAGAAATAGATGAACGAATGAAAAAAAAACACTTATTAAGTCTTTATTAAGCACTTAGCAAAGCACTGCTAAAGACCACTGATACAAGTAAGACAGTCCCTGTTCACAAGGTGTTCACATTATAACTGTGGATACAACATATATGGAAAATTTAAGCTTAAAATCATATGGAAAGATCCTATAGCTTATAGCTTACAATGGCAAAGCAAATAATAATGCTTTTTTTCTTTAACATCATTGCCACTGAGAGAATCCTGTCAGTTTCTAATGCTGAATTATTTAAGAGTGCCAAGTACTTTGGTAGTGATATTTTGCTTTCTGGTTCTTTATTGTCTGTAGCTGCAGCACCTACAAGGGCAGCTGCTGGTCTGCATATCCACACAGATTGCTTCCTAGGATGAAGGCTGTGGGTAAATGGGCTGGAAGCATTGCTTGATTTCTAATACTCTTAGGTTCAGTGTCTTGGGTTGTCTCCACTAAGGTCTGGGAAGAGATGGTGATCAAAGTGTCATAGATGAGTTCCCAGGGTCACAAATAGTCAAATTCAACACTGGTGAAGTGAAGGTGAATGATGGATGGGTATGTGGATAAGGAAGAAGATTGAATGTTCTCCCTACACCATTCCAAAACACCATGGCCTCACTAAGCCAAGTACTTAGCATATAGCCTAGTCAGTGGTAAGCCCTTAATAAATTCCCATTTGTTCATTCATTCATTCTCTGTATACCACGAGGCCAGCTCCACATGGATATATAATAGATACTTGTCCCACATCTCCCTCTCTCTCCAATAAAGACCCTTAGGCAATGGCGTTCAGTGTAGGAGGTAAAGAAGGAAGATAGGACCAAGGTACACAGCAATTAGGGGTACAGGAGGTACCCTAAGCTCTGTTATTTTATGCCGCTGAAGCACTTCAGGTCATTACAGTAGACTTTGAATTCAGTTCTCTGAAGCAAAACCCTAGTTGCTCTTTCCTAGTTATGCTTCTACCATTCTTTACATTCTTAAGTGACTGACAACTATTTTTGTAGAATCATTAGTACAAAGTTACTACATACAGCCATGGTTTTAGAACAAAGAGTTTCCAGTCCTTAGAAGAAATATAATATCTCTTAGTGTGACAAATCTAACTTATTTCAATGACTTGCCTCCCCACTGACTGCCTTCCTCTATGTCCATTAGCACCTCTCTCTATATCTCATTCTTTTAAAAAATTTTGCCTGTATCTCATTCTTTTTTTTTTTTTTAACAAATACTTTATTAACTTCTGTTTTACATCATTCATTTCCGCCAGATTTTGAGCTACAATCATTTTCCCCCCATTATTCCCCTACCCAACCTCCCAGAATAGCAGTCCCACAAGATATCGCTTCCTCCAATCTGCTCTCTCCCATACCTTCTCCCATACCCCCATCGACTTTTCCATTAGAGGAAGATGAATCTTTGTGTCCCAATGCCTGCACATCTTATCTCCCAATTATAGGCAAAAGAGTATTAATAATAGTATTTATATATATATTTAAAACATTTAATGTTACGACCTTGAATTTCAGATCCATTTCCTTCCTCCCTTGTCACCCATTCCTTCTTGGGATATAAGTAATTCAGTATATGTTGTACATGTCTAGCTATGCAAAACATTGTCATAGTAGATATATTGTACAAGGCTGCTTATAATTCCCTCCCACTCATCCCACCCCCCACCTGGTCCATTCCCTACATGATCCTGTCCCTCTTCTATAGTGGGTACTTCCAACCTCCCCTCACCCCAAGGATGCCCTCCCATCCATCATCCCTCCTCTCATCCCCCTTCTCCCTATCCTGCTGCAGGTTGAGATATCCCATTTAGTATGTATGTCATTTTCTCCCTGAACCAAATTCAATGTGAATGTGGTTTTGCCTTTTTAGCCTTCCTTATTCTCCCCCTCCTTTGCACCCACTTCCCTACATGAGATAGTTTACCCTACCATGTCTCTCCCCATCTCCTCTTGCCACTTTCCTCTCTCACCTCATAATTTCATCCCTTGAGTACTCTCCCTTCCCAACAAAATCAACCTATGCCCTCTATCCATATATAACTGTAACCATATACACACACATTCACATATGTATTCGTATGACCACACCCCCTTCTTCCATTATTTTCATAGTGGGAAAGATATCATCAGTCACAGATATTGCTTTTCCATATAGGAATGTAAATAGTTCAACTTTGATAAGTTCCTTTTGATTTCTTTTCCCTGATTACCTTCTCAGGCATCTCTTACTTCTTGCGTCTGGATGTCAAATTTTCTATTCAACTCTGGTTTTTCCTCAAGAATGCTTGAAAGTCCTCTATTCCACTGAATGACCATATTTTCCCCTGAAACAAAATACTCAGTTTTGCTGGGTAGGTGACCCTTGGGTTCATTCCCAGTTCTTTTGCCCTCTGGAATATCATATTCCATGCCCTTCGATCCCTCAGTGTAGAAGCTGCCAGGTCCTGGGCTATTCTGATTGTGTTTCCACAATATTGAAATTGTTTCTTCCTGGCCGCTTGTAGTATTTTCTCCTTGATCTGGGGATTCTGGAACCTGGCTATAATATTTCTGGGAGTTTTCTTTTTGGGATCTTTTTCAGGAGGTGATCTGTGGATTCTTTCAACCTCTATTTTGCCCTCTGGATCTAAAACATCAGGGCAGTTTTCCTTGAGAATTTCTTGAAGGGTGATTTCTAGGTTCTTTCTTTGATCATGGCTTTCAGGTAGTCCAATAATTTTTAAATTGTCTCTCCTGGATCTATTTTCCAGGTCAGTGGTTTTTCCCATGAGATATTTCACATTGCCTTCTAATCTTTCATTTGTTTGGATCTGCTTAACAGCATCTTGATTTCTCATAAAGTCATTAGCTTCCATTTGCTCCAGTCTAACTCTGAAGGAATGAATCTCCTCAGTGAACTTTTGAGATTCTTTTTCCATCTGGCAAATTCGACTTTTTAAGGCATTCTTCTCCTCATTGCCCTTTTGGGCCTCCTTTGCCATTTGAGTTAGTCTATTTTTTAAGGTGTTGTTTTCCTCAGTCAGGCTGTTGACCCTCATTTCATACTTTTCCTGCATCCTTCTCATTTCTCTTTCTAATTTTTCCTCCACTTCTCTTATTTGATTTTTAAAGTCCTTCTTAAGGTCCTCTATGGCCTGCAACCCACTCATGTTTTCCCCTGGGGCTTTTGGAGCAGGACTTCTGACCTCACAGTCCTTTTCCCGCTCTATGCCCCCAAAATAGGAGTCTAGGGTTGCATTTTTCTGTTTCCTTTGCCTTGGCATGTTGCCACTTAATTGCTTGACTTTTGGGCTTGTTGCCACACTATGGCTTTAAGGCCAGATAGAGGAATTTTCGTCCCGAACGTGTGGGGGGCAACTTCCGTTTCTGGCAAGCTGTAAACCCACCCACAACTTCCACCCTAGATCACAATCCAGATCCAGGGAGGTTAAAGCAAGAGCGATTACCCCCCAAGACTGATCGCTGGATCTCCCCACGATTTGTAGGCTGGGAGCCGGAAATGCCTCTGAAAACTACAAAATGGCGTGTCTCCTCAGCGGCTTCTAGCCCCCAGGGGAGGGAGCTGACGCATTCCCCAAATACAGGTCCCAAAGTCCATAGGACACTAACCTCTTACTTTGTCCTAGGCAAGTCTATGTTGATAATTCTGGAGTCTCCACAGTTCCTGGTGTTCTGGGGTTCCTCCAGCCGGCTGCTGGCCCTGCCGCCCTGGGGCTAAAACCTCGGCTCACGTGGACCTGGGCTCGGCTCCGCTCCTGCGCTCTGCGCTGCCGGCTCCCAGACCACTGCGCTGGTCCTTCCTGCAGGGTGCTGGGCTGTCCTCAGCGGGAGGTTAGCTTCTCTGTGTCGTTCTGTGGGTGCTGGGGCTCCAGAAGATTTTCAGAGTCCTTTTTTTACATAGTTTGCGGAGAATCTGGGGGCAGAGAGGCTTGGAAGAGCTGTTTCTACTCCCTGTATCTCATTCTTAAGATAAATATCAAGAGAAAACTAAAAAATGGAGGCTTTTCCAAGACATCTGGAAAAAACAGAAGTGATGCCAACAAATACCATTCTCCTACATCAGAATAACAGAGGAAAAGAAATTAAGCAAATGAAATACGAAAAGAGACTTTGCATCACTGGGAGAGCAGTAGCTCTTCGGTGGTGATGACCTACAGGGAAATCCCTACTCAACAAGGGGAAGCAGCATACTATTAAAGAAATATTTGCAAGCATACCAGAAAATGGAAGGAAGCTTCCTAAAGAGGGAATCCTGTATGTAAAGTGAGCCAAGGAGTGTAAAGGGAACTGGCAGTTCTTTCCATTTCTAAAGTCTGATGGTTTCTTGGAACATGGGCTGTAGAATTATAAACTGGCCAACTGCCAGTATGAGGCTTGCTAAAGAGGGGCCAATGCTATATTAAACTCCCTCCATGGCCACACTCAGAAGCCAGATAAATTTCTTTGGGTGTGTACCAGAAAGTAACTAAGATTAGTGATGAATTGAAAAATCTTGAGCTGGATGCTTTGGATTGATCAAATTTCACTTGCACATTTATCATTTTCTATAGTTGGGTAAAGAGGTTAAATGACTTTCCCTAGGTCATTAGATTAGTGGATGATGAGGCCCCTTAGGTTTACAAAGGCAATATGGAAAGAGCATTCTTTTTATCCAGAAGAACTGACATAAAACCCTACCTCTGATTAATTAGACCCCTATTTTATGGTAGTGAGTATAAGTTCTATATATTAGGCCCTAGAGCTGTGAGCTGAAGATAATAAATTCATTTGCTTAATCATAGGAAGCTAACTAGAGACCTTCACCCTTGTTTTTGCCTTGTTATGGTGACCAAGTCTAACATGATGGAGGTGACTCAAAGACATGGAGAGTCCCCCAGCTATTTTTATTGCCCCTCCATCCCTTGTCATCCCTCTGTTGCCCAACATGGGGTGATGGCCATGAGCATTTGGCTATTAAATGACCCTGTTTGGCAGTCCATGGCCTGCATTTCTACTGACCCATAAGCCCATGCTTTGACATCTGTTTATCAGCCCAATCCATGGGTCTGCTTGTCAACCTAGTACAACCTCCCGAAAGGCCAATATTCATCTATTATGATCTGCTCATCAGTTCATTTGTCAACCAATGGGATTCTGTATTTTATGTAGACCCTCATGGGGGGGTCAAGGTCAAGGTCTATCAACCAATGAGACTCTGTATCTTACTTTGCCTCATCTGTACCATCTGGGTATCAAGCACTATAAAACTAAGGCTCTGGAGGAAGGAGACATCTAAGATTGTAAGGAAGATCTGAGTTCCACTTCAGTAGAGGGGGCCATGGACCCTTTAATAAAGTGCTATTGGCTCAGAACTCTGACTCTGTTTCTTTTATTGTAGGTTGGGCAATTCTGGACCCTAGGATACCTTGCTATTAGTGAGATTTTGGATAGATTACTTAATCTCCCTAGGCCTCAATTTCTTTATTTGTAAAGTGAAAGGGTTGGACTAGGTGACCTCTGAGGACTTTCCAGTTCTAAATCTATGATGTTATGATTAGAGCTTGGGTCTCTTGATTCCCTAGTCCAATGTACCATCTGAAAACATGGCTATCACTGAATATATTTAGAGTAATTAACATGGTATGCAGCAAATGGATCATTTAATCCATCATTCTTTCTATAGGTTGAATCACTTCAAGCCACCTGGATATATCTCTACCCATCTTTTTTTTTCTATTAAACAAATGCTTTATTAACTTCTGTTTTACATAATTCATTTCTGTCACATTTTGAGTTACAATTTTTCCCCCATTTTTCCCCTACCCACCATCCCAGAATAGCAATCCCACAAGATATCGCTTCCTCCAATCTGCTCTCTCCCATATCTTCTCCCAAACCCCCTTCGACTTTTCCATTAGAGCAAGGTGAATCTCTGTGCCTCAATGCCTGCACATCTTATCTCCCAATTAGAAGCAAAAGAGTATTAATAATAGCATTTATATATATTTGAAACATTCAGTTTCTTTTTTTTTTTATAATTTTTTTTTTTTATTTAAAAGCAATTGGGGTTAAGTAACTTGCTCAAGGTCACACGGCTAGTCATTATTTATGCGTGGGTGCTCATTTTCTGAGGCCGGATCTGATCTCAGGTCATCCCAACTCCGAGGCCGGCGCTCTTACTCACTGCGCCACCTAGCCGCCCCTTTAGGGCAATTGGGGTTAAGTAACTTGCCCAAGGTTACACGGCTAGGTTTTTGTTTGTGCGGATTAAGTGTTGGAGGCCGGCTCCGAACTCAGGTCCTTCTGATTCCAGGGCCAGCACTCTATTCACTGCGCCACCTAGCCGCCCCCATTCAGTTTCAAGACCTCTAATTGCATATCCATTCCCTTCCTCCCTTTTCACCCATTCCCTCTGGGAAGATAAGAAATTCAGCATATGTTGTACATGTCTAGCTATGCAAAACATTACCATAGTAGATATATTGTACAAGGCTGCCCATAATTCCCTCCCACCCATCCCACCCCCCCACCTGATCCATTCCCTACTTGATCCCGTCCCTCTTCTATAGTGGGTACTTCCAACCTCCCCTCCCCCCAAGAATGCCCTTCCATCCATCATCCCTCCTCTCATCCCCCTTTGCCCTATTCTGCTGCAGGGTGAGATATCCCATTTAGTATGTATGTCATCCTCTCCTTGAACCAAATTCAATGAGAATGTGGTTTTGCCTCTTTGCCCTCCCATTCTTCCCCTCCCCTGCAGCCACTTCCCCTTGCTTCTTCTACATGAGATAGTTTACCCTACCCTGTCTCCCCATCTCCTCTTGCAACTTGCCTCTCTCACCTCATAATTTCACCCCTTGAGTATCCTCCCTTCCCAACAAATTCAACCTATGCCCTCTATGCAGGTATAACTGTAAACATATATACACCCATTCACATATGTATTCAAATGACCATACACCCTTCTTCCATTATTTTCATACTGAGAGGGGTTTCATCAGTCACAGTTATTGCTTTTTCCATTTAGGAATGTAAATAGGTCAACTTTGATAAGTTCTCTTTGATTTCTTCTCCCTGATTACTTTCTCAGGCATCTGTTGCTTCTTGTGTCTGGATGTCAAATTTTCTATTCAACTGTGGTTTTTTCCTCAAGAATGCTTGAAAGTCCTCTATTCCACTGAATGACCATATTTTCCCCTGAAACAAAATACTCAGTTTTGCTGGGTAGATGACCCTTGGGTTCATTCCCAGCTCTTTTGCCCTCTGGAATATCATATTCCATGCCGTTTGATCCCTCAGTGTAGAAGCTGCCAGGCCCTGTGCTATTCTGATTGTGTTTCCACAATATTGAAATTGTTTCTTCCTGGCTGCGTGGAGTATTTTCTCCTTGATCTGGGGATTCTGGAACCTGGCTATAATATTCCTGGGAGTTTTCTTTTTGGGATCTTTTTCAGGAGGTGATCGGTGGATTCTTTCAACCACTATTTTGTCTTCTGGATCTAAAACATCAGGGCAATTTTCCTTGAGAATTTCTTTAGGAGTGATTTCTAGGTTCTTTCTTTGATCATGGCTTTCAGGTAGTCCAATAATTTTTAAATTATCTCTCCTGGATCTATTTTCCAGGTCAGTGGTTTTTTCCCATGAGATATTTCACATTGCCTTCTAATCTTTCATTTGTTTGGATCTGCTTAACAGCATCTTGATTTCTCATAAAGTCATTAGCTTCCATTTGCTCCAGTCTAACTCTGAAGGAGTGACTCTCCTCAGTGAGCTTTTGAGATTCTTTTTCCGTCTGGCAAATTTGGCTTTTTAAGGTCTTCTTCTCCTTATTGCCCTTTTGGGCCTCCTTTGCCATTTGAGTTAGTCTATTTTTTAAGGTGTTGTTTTCCTCAGTCAGGCTGTTGACCCTCATTTCATACTTTTCCTGCATCCTTCTCATTTCTCTTTCCAATTTTTCCTCCACTTCTCTTATTTGATTTTTAAAATCCTTCTTAAGGTCCTCTATGGCCTACAACCCACTCATATTTTGCTTTGGGGCTTTTGGAGCAGGACTTCTGACCTCACAGTCTTCCTCCTGTTCTATGCCTCGATCCTCTTTGCCCCCCAAATAGGAGTCTAATGTTGCATTTTTATGTTTAATTTGTTTCCTTTGCCTTGGCATGTTGCCACTTAATTACTTGACTTTTGGGCTTGTTGCCCCCGTATGACTCTGCCACCAGACAGGGGAGCTTTCGTCCCAAATGTGTGGTGGGACATTTTCCATTTCTGGCAAGCTGGATATCCACCCCACGATCTCCCCCCCAGACCACAATCCAGATCCAGGGAGGTTAAAGCAAGAGCGATTACCCCCCAAGACTGATCGCTGGATCTCCCTACAGTTTGCAGGCCAGGAGCTAGAGCTGCCACTGAAAACTACAAAATAGAGTGTCTCCTCAGAGGCTTCTAGCCCCCAGGGGAGGAAGCCGACGCGTTCCCCAAATACTGGTCCCAAAGTCCATAGGGCACTAACCTCTCACTTTGTCTTAGGCATGTCTGTGTTGATACTTCTGGAATTGCCACAGCAGCTGGTGTTCTGGGTTCCCTCCAGCCAGCTGCTGGCCCAGATGCCCTGGGGCTAAAACCAACACTCAGGTGGACCTGGGCTCGGCTCTCCGCGTGCTTGCTGCTGGTTCCCAGAGAGCTGCTCTGGTCTTTCCTGCAGGGCTGCTGAGCTGTCCTCAGTGGGAGGTTAGCTTCTCTGTGTCGTTCTGTGGGTGCTGGGGCTCCAGAAGTTGTTCAGAGTCCCCTTTTACATAGTTTGGAGGTAATCTGGGGGAAGAGTTCCTTGGACATGCTGTTTCTACTCCACCATCTTGGCTCTGCCCCTATCTCTACCCATCTTATTCTTTAAAAAATCTTTGTAAAAGAAGGCTCATCCACCTGCCCTGGTACCATTTTCTTGAACACCTTAACATACATAATCTGGACATGTTTTTTTTTTCCCATGCCTATTGCTAATTGAAATTTCTTGGCAGCAAGAAAAAAATTGATTTATTTTCATTTTCCCTTCCACCTCTCACCTCCATACCTTTACATTGACTGTCCCCCATGAGTGGAATTAACCCCCTTTTTATCTCTGCCTCTAAGAATCCCTTGTTTTCTTCAAAGTTCTACTAAATAGCCACTTTTCATATGAGGTCTAGGGTTCTTGAATGCTATACCAATGGAATGAAAACTTTTTCTGGTTCTTCAATTGGGGAAAGGGTTTGAGGATGGTCCTAGAGACAAACTGTATCTGCTTAATGAGGAACTGAATGAGCTTGGAATTGATCATCGGTAGACTGGCCACATGATAATGAATTACCATGGGCTCATGACTACCAATGAAACAAAGAAACCTGTACAAGTGTCCCACTTCTGATTCTGCAGTGGCAGCAATAGGGTGGCAGGAAGGAACATACCATTGTGCACAAACAATCGTAACACCACATGGTTTTTAGATGATTTATAAATTTTAACTTAATTCTTGGTAAATGTTAATTTCTTATCCAATCCCAAAGGCAAGGGTGCCATACTAAGGGAAAAACGGAATCATACCTATATTGTTATTCTCGCTGTAAATTCCTCTTACATATTTCAATAACAAATCTGTCATTCGTTCTCTTCTTTTCCCACCTGGCTGCACTCCTCTGGAGTGCCCTAGAAACCCTGTCATCAGGTCAGATCCCTGGAACACACACCTCATTAATATCCTCTGTCCCTGGGATCCCTCCCATTGATTGGAGAGGATGGACATAGACAGCCCCTCTCAGAACATCCATTTTAAAAAGTGTGTTCAGGCCAACTATCTCTTCATTTTTCACCTAGCTGCACTCTTCTAAACTACCCATCATATCCCTGTTCCCCCCTAACCTCCAACCCCTTTACAGCTTCCTTTCATGTCTTCTTATTAGATTGTAAGCTCCTTGAAGACAAAAATGGTCTTCTTTTCTTTGTTTCTGTCTTTCCTTCTTTTTTTGTATTTTTGTTATATATATATATATATATATATATATATATATACACATACATATATATACACATATGTATGTATGTATGCATGTATTTCCAGTGCTTATCACAGTGCCTGAATCATAGTTAAGTAATTAATAAATGTTTATTATCTCTCTGTCTTGCCTTAGTGAATTGTTATTAATTTTATTTCCTAGTCTCAGATATATAACAGTTTAGAACCAGTTTAAAATCCAGCCCAAGAACATGTATTAATTATTGCCTTTCTGGCCCCTTTGCTTACCAGCTAGCACACGATTAAACATGACTCAGATGAGATGAAAGAAGAACATTCCTAAAGAAGACCTATTGCTCCTGTCTCTTTCTGATTCACTTCTGTTGGAGGGAAATATGTGCCCTTGGCTACGTGCTGTTTTCCCACTCAGCTGTGTCTCTTCCTCTCTCTCATTATACTCCACCCCTACCTTTTCTTAGAATAATGACAAAATGACTTCTACAGCTACACTGCAAACTAAGTGATATAACATAAGTCCAAAAACTGTGCAAAACAGATAGGTGTCCCTAGTCTATTTTTAGAGAATCCTTTAAATGCAATCTGATTTTCCCCTGACTGCTGCATAGATTTCTTTCTTTGCCAAAGCCTGGTTGTAACAGTCAACACCACACATAGTCACTTTAGTAACATGCACAGTGAAAGTCAAACTGGCAGGGTATAGTTTGGTTTTGATTCTTGGTCTTCCTTCTGTTGCTACCATATCTTTAAATACCATAGTTTGCCTTGTCATGCAAGTGGGTCTCATCTGATCCTAACACCACTCTGATTAGGTAGGCGCTGTTGTTATCTACATTTCACAGTTGAGAAAACTAAGGCAAACAGAGATTAAGTGACATGCACAGGGTCACTCAGCCAGTATGTGTCTGAGGCTGGATTTGAATTTGGATCTTCCTGGTTCCAGGCCCAGGGTGCTATCTACCCTGCCACCAGCTGCCTCTGTGGTGAGGAGTGAGGTTACCCAGTGTGCAGCTGCTGGGGAGAATATGCTCAATCCAGTTTATCTTGAGGTTTCTAACTAGTTGAAAGGAGAGGAGGAACCCTTAAGATAGACATACTACCATCTTTTTGCTTCTACAGGGGTAGAACCAGGTAGGGGAGAAAGTATATCCATGATCCCAAAATGGTGCTTTCAGCTCCCTTTAAATTTTCAACACTGAGACAAAGGCCCATGGCTCCACCCTAACTACAGCATTGGTTGCTACACACAATATATGTATTTCTTCACTTTTCTCTCAAGAAGACTTAAACAATGTGCTCTTTTGAGTATAGAGGAGAGGTCAACCTTACTCTAGCTCCTTCCAATTTCTTCCACCTCTAGTGTGTTTACATTTCTGCCTTTGGCAGCAACAACAGGTGAAATTGTGAAATTAAATTAGGTAAAGATTATCATTAACAACGTTATTAAGGAAAATCACTAATCTATAGAGCATAGTAAGTATATCTACCCTGTGTCTCTACCTCACAGAATTGTTTTCAAGATCATATGAGATAGTGTATGGGAAAGCCCTGTGAAAAAGTGTACAGTCCTTATAGGGTTGTGAGATAAAGCACTTTATAAAGTATGAACCACTGTATAGAGTTAAACTAGTGTGATGCAACCTTACTGTTTTTTTAAGGGTAAAATTCCTGAAGTAGAATTTCATGCTATGGAAAGATTTGGAGTGGTGGTGAGGGGAGCAGAGGTGGGTATCATGGCTTTCTTGGGGCAATTAAAATCACATCTTATAGGCAACTGTCTAATCTATAGAGAGAAGGCAGTATAATATGGTGGATAGAGGACTTACTTCAGAGTTAGGGAGCCCTGGGTTCAAGTTTTGCTTCTGACACATGCTGGCTATGTGACTTTAAGCAAGTAGCTTCATTCTCTGTGCCCTAGGGAACTAATTCTATAAACTACAAAGAAAGCACCAACCTCTATATTG
Source organism: Gymnobelideus leadbeateri (assembly GCA_011680675.1). Lineage (NCBI taxonomy): Eukaryota > Metazoa > Chordata > Mammalia > Diprotodontia > Petauridae > Gymnobelideus > Gymnobelideus leadbeateri. The sequence goes on along the minus strand of WOXC01000605.1, from coordinate 481,353 downwards.
GTAGGTAGAATTCTCTATAGCAATGAAATAACAGCTCCAGGTTTTAACCTTTCTTATCCAATCTGCACAAAGGCCAACAACAGTCCAGTATGGAAGAAGTAGTGTGGATGGAAACAATACATTAATGAGATTAAGGAAGTGAAAAACTTTTTTTCTGAAAAAGAAGACTCAGATATCATTTGATTTAGTTCAATGCAATGAAGATTTATTAAGGATTTACTACCATGGAGCACTGTGCTCCATGTTGGGCAGATGTGGAGGTGAATAACAGGACCCTGCCCTGGTGATGTTCTATGGCTGTAGTTTGGTCTCCACCTGAAAAAGAAAAATCACTTAATAAAAATGGTGGACTCCTCACTGTGGGCACATTGACTGATATTTTCATTCTTTCACAAAGTAATATGTATAAGAACTAATGTGATAAACATTCCTTGGACTCTTCTTATCTTGATAATTTCCTTCTACATTGCTGAGGAGTTGTAAGCTTAAAAGCTAGCAGTTAGATGTGGGGATTGTTAATTACATTTAATATTGGGGATGAGAAAGTAAAAGAGTTTGAGAAATAACAATTTCCTAGTGTACTTATAAACATGTTTGGTAGAGGAATGTTTCTTAGGAATGTTAGGGTTTCCCTCACTGAAAACTTTTAAAAATAGATTTTAGAAACCAGTTTTAAGATTTATTATGTTATTGTCACATTTTTCTTGAATAGCATCATAGATTTGGTGCTGAAAGAGACATTAGAGGTCATCAGTTATGAACTCCTAATTTATTGGTGAGGAAGTTAATCCACTTGCCCAGTTTCATTTTGCTTTTTCTGACTTTCCAAGACTTAGAAAAAAAAGGCAACGGAGAAAGAAATAATATTATTTCAATTTAGAATACCTATTGAACATGTCAAATTCATCTAGCACATACAGAAGATAAAGTGTAATTAGCTTTTCACTTCCATTTTTACAACATTGTAAAGTATATCTAATCATTTTAAGAGATGTTACAAAATTCTAAAAATTTAATTCATCTTAGTTTAAAAAACATAGACTAGGAATAGATTAGGTGCAGGAGACCCAGCAGTTAATGAATATAGTAATCTATTGTTCGATAAACCCAAAGACCCCAGTTTTTGGGATAAGAATGCACTATTTGACAAAAACTGCTGGGAAAACTGGAATACAGTATGGCAGAAACTGGGCATAGATCACTATCTAACACCATATGCCAAAATCAAGTCTAAATGGGTGCATGATCTAGGTGTAAAGGATGATACTGTAAGCAATTTGGGAAAGCAAAGAATAGTTTACCTGACGGATTTGTGGAGAGGGGAAGATTTTAGGACCAAACAAGAATTAGAGAGCATTATAAAATGCAAAATGGATAATTTTGATTACATTAAATTGAAAAGCTTCTGCACAAACAAAGCCAATGTAACCAAGATCAAGAGGGAGGTGGGAAATTGGAAAAGAATTTTTACAACTTGTGTCTCTGATAAAGGACTCATTTCTAAAATTTATAGAGAATTGAGCCAAATCTATATGAATACAAGTCATTCCCCAATTGATAAATGGTCAAAGGATATGAATAGGAAGTTTTCAGAGAAAGAAATTAAAGATATCTATAAGCATATGAAGAAATGCTCTAAATTACTATTAATTAGAGAAATGCAAATCAAAACAACTCTGAGATACCACATCTCTCCAGTCAGATTGGCTAAGATGACAAAACAAGAAAGTGACAAATGCTGGAGAGGATGTGGGCAAATTGGAACGCTAATACATTGCTGGTGGAGTTGTGAACTATCCAACCATTCTGGAGAGCAATCTGGAATTATGCCCAAAGGATTATAAATAATTTCATACCCTTTGACCCAGCCATACCACTTCTAGGGTTATATCCCAAAGAGATCATAGAAGGGATCATATGGGAGGAAGACCCATATGTACAAAAATATTTTTAGCAGCCCTTTTTGTGGTTGCAAAGAATTAGAAACTAAAGGGGTGCCCATCAATTGGGGAATGGCTAAACAAGTTGTGGTATATGAATGTAATGGAATTTTATTGTGCTATAAGAAACGAGGAGATAACGGATTTCATAATTACCTGGAGAGACTTATACCAATTGATGCTGAGCGAGAAGAGTAGAATCAGAAGAAATTTGTATACAATCACAGACATACCATATCTGTGATGACCAACAATGACAGACTGGACTCTTTTCAGCAATGCAGTGATATAATATAAGTTAATCCCGAATGACTCAAGAAAGTGAGAAATGCGCCATCCAGAGATATAACTAGAAAGAACTGAGCCTGAATCCTGATGGAAGCAAACTAAATGATCTTCTTCTTTTCATTGTTTGGTTTTATTTCTTCCTTACCATCTTTCATCCCACCTAGTACAATATGCCTTTGTAATTGGAATAATATCTAATATGAATGCACTTGCAGACCCTATACTGTACTATATGCTGTGATGAGGGGAGGGGGGAGGGAAGTAAAGGAAATTTGAAAATCAAGGAACTATGGAATTGAATCTTGTTAACTGAAACTAAACTAATAAATTAATTAAAAAAAAACATAGACTAAAACTTGCCAATTAACAGTTGTATCTATCTGGTAACGTATGACCAACTTGACAAAATTACTTTTTTTTTCTAAATAGAGTTGAATTGTCTGAAATTATTTATATGGGTATAAGCTTTCTTTTTTAAAAGGTAACTTATCTAAATAGTGATTTGCTCAGCTTGTTTAATGCTACCTGTGCCACTACTAAAGAATACTGTTTACAAGGCTATATCATGAAAGGAAGTTTTTTTGGGTTGTATTCCATCCAATGCCAATGGCCAGAAGCCCAAGCACATGGCTAACCATTTTTCTCCCTGAACTCTTTTCAAGAAACCATCAGCCACAGAACAGAGTGTTACTTAATGAAGGTAGTTGAAATGTGGGTGAATTTCGAATGAGCATCCATAGAAATCAATAACCATTCACTTAGTGTCTGTAAATTTATACATTACCAAATATATTTTAAGTATTGGGAAACTGCATGCAATGCCAATCCCTTTCTATTTGAAATGTAACAGCTCCAAAATGATCTAATGTATCTATAGCCATATACATATGTTTTTTTTCCAATTTGGGGTTATTATTTTCAATCAAAAGTTTTCTGTTGATTAACTGACTATGAATGCCAATAAAATTACTCAACACACTTTTTGAGTTTTAAAAAGTTTATTATGGACAACATATTTGCCTTGACTCACATTTTTAAAAATCCACCTCATTTCCATAAAATACAGTATTTAACAAAAAACTCCAATACACTATATGTTGGAAGTAATTAACACTGTTAGAAACAAGAATTGTGCTATTCCGCTTGATAATTAGGTTCTGTTAGTTGGTGTGTCCAAATGTAATTCTATTACACAACCCTCCTATGGTGATTAGTAAAAAAAAGAAAGAAGCTTGCCAAATAACTGAAAGAATAGAAAAGCATCATGATTTATAGTAATAAGTTAAATATCTCAGTAAGGCAAATATGATATATACTTGTTTCCAGCTAGATTATTTTGTATTCCAAACAAATTCTGAGGCATTTTCAATTGTGATTATAAAGTAAAAAGACTTTTAAAAACATGACAATGTTTATGTGGATGTGTATTGACTCTGAATTAGTCACATATACCAGTAATGCTGCCATGGCCCAACATATTTTTAGATCTCTTCTGAGTCAGGCATCACAAATGTAGAACTGGGAAGATTTTAGAGGTCACTGAGTCCAGTCCCCACATTCCCCACATTTTCCAGACGTGGAAACAGAGGCTAAATTAGGCCAAGTCTTGCTCAGGGTCAACCTGACCATAATTTCTGATCTGAATTTGAATTCACTTCTATGATTTGAATTCAGTTTTTCCTCACTGCAATACCAAGGCTCTAGCCACTCTACAGCCTATCTAGAATTACCTTAAAAGTCAGTTTAATAACCACATAATAAATGCAGTGTTTCCTCTTTATAATTACCACTGATTTTTAACCCCAAATAGTACTAGCAAGCTGTATTTAGTAAATATGGTTCCAGACTATTCTGATTGTCCACAAAATCCAAAATAACCTTCAAAGGATAAAGACTTTTATCACTGTTGGTTGTATTAAAAAAATTGTCTCTATCTGCGATTCCATAAGTATAAGGAGTTCTCCAATATGGAAACACCCTTTTAACTAAAACAGATCAGCAACTATCCTGCAAGTTAAAAGTCTTAAGAGTTTCTCAAGAAACAGAGGTTACATAAATTGTCTAAGATCACACTTCCAGGTATCTGTCATAGGCAAGATTTGAACTTCGGTCTTCCTGACTTCAAAGTCATCTCTCTTTCACTTTATGTTGCCTTACCTTAAAAAAAGAACAAGAAAAATACAAGGTATTCCAGAAGTCATACTGCAGGTTTAAGCCATTAAAACTGAAAACTTCACTAAAATTTCTGAGACACCCTATAGAGCCTTAAAAAGAGAAGAGTCAAGGCTATTGTCCTAAAGAGGAGACTAGGTACTGTAGTGACCTCCTTACATAGGCTCTGGTTTTTTACTTTTAATGAGAAAATCAGTCACATTACTATAGTTACACACACCTCCAATATGCCTGTCATTTTGCAATGAAAGTATTTCCCCTCCAAACTTTAGCCAAAAGTTACTCCAAAAATTATCTCATTTGATCCTTGCAACAACCCTGCGAGGTGGGTGCTATTATTATCCCCATTTTACAGTTGAGAAAACTGAGGAAGAGTGACCTGTCCAAAATCACATAGCTGGTATGTGTCCGAGGCTAGATTTGAACTTGGGTCTTCCTGACCCCAGACCAAGCACTCTATTTACTGTGCCACCAAATGTGTCCTTGTTCCACTTTGTATTACATATCACAAAAAAACTCATTGTTGTAACTCGCTTATCTGCATATGAATCTTAACAGCACATACCTCAGTAGACAATCCATGCAACCCTCATGTATTACTGTATATATGTGTCACATCAAAGAATAAATTCAGCAATAGTTAAGTGCAGTAGAAATTACCTTTTTTTTTTTTTTTTTGCTTTTTGGAGGGCAATTGGGGTTAAATGACTTGCCCAAGGTCACACTGCTAGTAAGTGTTTTTAAGCGTCTGAAGTCAGATTTGAACTCAGATCCTCCTGACTCTAGGGCAGGTGCTCTATTCACTGCACCACCTAGCTGCCCCTGAAATTACCTTTTTAAGGTAAATTTTCAGCAAAACAAAAAGTATGTTGAACAGCACCATAATCACTTAAAGGAAAAACGAATAGGTAATAGGAATGTCAAATATAAGTTTAGTGTCTGAATACAAGTTGAGAGAGCTCTTTTTTAGTGGCTAAATACAAGAGAGAAAGTATCATTTAGGCATAGATTATTTTAAATATTATATCATGACTTAAAATGATTAGGTAGGGTTTATTGCTATCCATATTGACCATAAGTATTATTCATAAAACATATTTCAGGCTCTTTTTCCTACATTGTTCAATAAGAAAGCATTTTATGCCAATCTTTTACATTAAATTCTTAAAGAAAAATATATGCTTTATATACTCATTTCAGTGCAATCTCCCTCATCTAAATTTCTTTCTTTTTCTGTGTAATTCACATATGGATGACTCCATTCAACTTAATAACTCTATAAGATTACAAATAACAATCAAAGTGCTTTATAGAAAATTGATAGAGCGACATTTACATTAAATACAAAATATACAATAAAATAGAATATCTTCTTAAATAGGGCAGCAGGTTAAAGAATAATCCCCCAAATTAGGTAACATTTTATTTTAAGAGATGTAATTATAGGATTGTATGACAGTTTAAAGAGGGTTTGGAGATCATCTAAAGCAATTCTCATTTTTAGATGAGGAAATGAAGGCTCACAGAGGGTCAGTGTCTTGCCCAAAGTTACTTGGGTAGCAAACAGCAGAGGTAACTTTGAACACAGGTCTACCTGAAGTGCACATCCCACTCCACCACACTATGTTCCCTCTCATCCTTTCCACGGATCTGTTTTTCACATTTTTATGTTCTCATGTTATTGTAGTATATATCACTACCTACTTGTGCTTCTGTAGCTTATACATTATAATATTTATAGTGTCTCTCTCTGACTGTCATGTCTTTTTGAGAAATAGATACCTAAACATTTCAATTATATTAATATGGTTCAAATGAATTATTGCCGGAAAATGTAAACTTCTGTCCTTGTATTTCATTAAAAGTATATGTTTCCAACTGTTTGTATTTAACTCAAGTGTAAAATACTGCATATGAACCATATGGATAATTAATTGTGAAACTATTACCCAGGAAGAGATTAATTTCAATTTTTAAAGTCCCAAATACATTTGTTCCCCTTTAAAATAAACAAACAAACAATCATCATAAATAGAATAGTTTGGAAATGACCAGTAGTGCTTCTATGTTACAGCAACCTAAAGTATTACAGTATATTCGGTTTCCAGCAGCAGGATCCAGATCATTCACTCCGGACCTAGCCTCAGGCTGACTGCAGAGAAGATGAGTCCCATGCTTTTACACACGGGAGCAATGAGAACATCTGTAATGCTCTTCCATACTGTCTGCACTGATGGCAGAACCATTAAACAGGTCTTTACAAAAGGCACCACAAACCTAGAATGGAAGCAAACAGTGTAAGACATATTAGTGTGAAATAGGGTACCAAATACACCCACTGATTATTCTACCTTCATAAAACAGAACAGGTAAGAATTCATATAAATCTGCACTGTAGGTTTAAAAAAGTGATAAATTTGTCCCTTTAATACCTATATCTATGTATATCTATATCCATATCTCTATACTAATATGTGTACTAGCAACAAAACACCCACAAAGCATGTTAACTTTTAAATATTTTACTTTTTAAGTAATAAGGATATTCACTAATTATACTGAAGAGCCTAAGTGGAGTAAGACTGCATATTGCCTATATTGTATCATACAACCGAATGGGTAGCCTGTTGAGTTGTTCTCTTTATATAGGTATTTCTATTTTGAACAGAAGCTATAGACGGACAGTGAAGGTTCTCCTGGAAAAAGTAGTGGGAGGAAATTAGGATGGATAACATTTGGGAAATGGTGTAGTTCTTTAAATGATCCTAAATTGTTTGTTACCACAAAAGCCCACTCTCAACACCAGTACGCCTCTGGTGTTGCCATATGGTCCTGAATCATAGAATGCCATGATCTTAGAAGCATCAAAAGTATGAATTACTTAAAGGCCAATGGAAAGCCAGTTGGTGGGCACATAGCACATCTAATATGTATATGAGGGAGGTATCATGGAAGAGATAAGTGATAAAAAAAAGGAAATGGACTGGTCATTTAGTAAGAACGAGAGGCAATGGAGAGACCACTTAGATGGCATCTTGGTGCCTCTGAGATTGTAACACTTGAGAAGCAAACCCTCCCCTATATTGGGTAGATCTTCTATGAAGGATTTATGGGGGAAAAACATAAGAAAGGAACAAGATGGGAAAGTGTAAAGAGATTTTTATCTATTTGGGGAAGAGTAATAACACCAAACCTATGAACTCATGGATCTATCCAAGTATATTGGGATCCTAACTTCAGTGCTAAACTTTTAAAGAACTAATGCAAGAAAACTTTCTTCTGGTTTATTGGTATACATTCCAAACTAGCTAAATATACTTATGATTTTAACCATCTACATTTTTAATTGGCATTTTGTTTAGCTCTCTAGCACAAGGCAACATAAATGTTCATTAAAAAAATTTAAATGTTAAAGTTCAAATATCAGACTCTATCTAAAGTATTTTATTAATGACTTTCCATTGGGCTTCATGATAATGATGAATCAAGGTTGATTGGGAAAATATTATGTTGCTCCTTAATAATTTAGCTCATTCCTCCCTGTCCCCAGAACATGTCATCTTTCAACTACCCTGCAAATATGACCATATACAAGCTTGATATAACACAATTAGCTGTGAGAGGTGCTAATTCCATTCCTCAACACTTGCCTTACATGTTTATAAAACATAATCAGTGAAGCTAGCAGAACTTTAAAAAATATTCCTTTTCTAAGACTCTCTTAAATTGTGATATAGGATTATGATGGAATTCTATTGTGTTATGAGAAATTTTTAAGGGGATGGGTTCAGAAAAAACCTGGGAAGATTCATTTGAACTGATACAAAGTGAATTGAGCAGAACTAGGGAAATAATGATCAACTGTTAAAGACTACTCAGGTCAAAACAATGATCCACAACAATTCCAAAGGGCTTATGATGAAAAATGCTATCCATCTCCAAAGAGAGAACTGAACTCTGAGTTCAGATTGAAGCATATTTTTTCACCTTCTTCATTTTTCCCCAACATGGCTAATATGGAAAGATATTTTGCATGACTTCACATTATAATGGGTGTCCTACTGCTTGCCTTCTTAATGAGTGGAGTCCCTTAAGGGAGGAAGAGAATTTGAAACTCAAAATAAAACAATGTCTATTAAAAAAATAAAATTCTGTCTCTTTTTTTTTTTTTTGGAAGGGGGAAGTAATTGGGGTTAAGTGACTTGCCCAAGGACACACAGATAATAAGTGTGTCAAGTATTTGAGGTCACATTTGAAGTCAGGTCCTCCTGACTCCAGGGCTGGGGCTTTATTCATTGCACCATCTAGCTGCCCCTCTCTGTCTTTCTGAAGTTAAAAAAAACAAACAAGGGGGCGGCTAGGTGGCACAGTGAGTAGAGCGTTAGCCCTGGAGTCAGAAGGACCTGAGTTCAGATCAGGCCTCAGACACTTAATGCACACACAAACAAAAACCTATCCCTGTGACCTTGGGCAGGTTACTTAACCCCAATTGCCCTCCCAAAAAGCAAAAAAAAAAAAAACCCAAAACCAAACAAACAAAACCTCATAGAGCATACTTTGCCTTTGTACTGCCAGTATCATATAGTGTCCTGCATTTTGCTGGTACCTAATAAATCCTAAATGAATAGGCAATATATCATAATAAAAAATATATATGTATATATATATGTGTGTGTGTATGTGTATGTATTCTTCACTAGATAAGTGTTTAATTTCTTATTTAAGTAAATGTAGAAGACAGAAAAAAGAAAAACCAAATTGGAACAAGACTAAAGGATTTATAGCAAGTAAAATCCAGCAAGATGCCTTACAATTATTAAGTATTCAACAAATGTTTGTTGAATTGAATGTATTATCTTGAGATTAGGTATTACTCCATTTTGCATATGTAATAACAATAATTATTAAACTGACCTACCTTGAAGAGATGTGTAAAGCAATTATTCCAAATAGCTTAAAATATTATTATTTTCCCAACTTTTAAAATAAGCTCTTAATTAACCTTCATTTTGGTTGTCATTCTCTTTGAGCACATAGATATTTCTGAACTCCTTGCTGTGTTGCCATATGCATGATGGCTAATACCCATGGACTAGAGTGCTAATTCTAAATGTGTTAATACTAAATGCAAGGTTTATTCCATTGCACAGAAGAGTGAGATTGATCTTGGTATATCTTTAGCTAGTTCTATATGGCATAAAATACATGAAAAGTTGACAGTTTTCCGAAGAATTTATGTATTTTATCTTTTGATGTGAGCCATTCAGTTTGCCTGTCTATACAACCCAAATTGAACTTGCAGTCTATCAAAGTAGTAAACACTTTAAGCAATTACATGAGACAATTAATTACAGGGTAATGTTAGTACTGTGTAATATGAATAAGACTTGATGTTGGGAACCCTTGACTTCTGATCCCCGTATATTATTCATTTACTCTGTGGCCTTGGGCAAATCACTTAAGTATTAAAATGTTAATGGGAAACACCAACACAGACTTGGCTATCATGAATAGCATTTATTTAGCACCAGTAAGATGCTATTTTCATCATTCATAAAGATTACGCCTATTTCTCAATTCAATACTATATTCTGCTGGAGGTCTTACCTAGTTCCTCAAGATTCTAGACCTTCCCCTTTAAGGTCGCCTTCTGTCTACTTCGTATGTATTTTCTATATAACTATTTACATGTTGTTTCTCCACTAGAATGCTTCTTGAGGGTAGAGATTGTTGTTGCCTTTATTTGTATATCCAGTATAGTGGCTGGCACAACGCTAGTTGATTTGACTTGTCATATAGTAATACTAACACTCAAGAAATACTTATTGATTTCTAAATCAATCAGTAGTGGAAAATGATATACAACAAATTCAAACTGGTAGGCTATAAGACAGATAAATCAGTACCACAATTAAACTGGAAAATAGGAGCTTGATACTTCCCTGTAGTCTAGGGACCTACCTCTGTTCATATAACATATATCTCTCTACAACTACATGAAGTTAGGGTCACACAACAAATTTTAACTTTCTAGTTTATCAATATAGAATATATTCTCCCTGAGGGTTTTTGTTTATAGGGTGTGTGTGTACTGCTTTATTTTGGGAAAGCCAATATTTTCCAACTTTGAATGCCACAGTTTTAATCTTTCCCAAATTTTAAACTAAATTTAATATTCAACCTCCCAAATGGTTTCCCTCCAAGTGACCAAATCAGCTAGAGCTCACTAAAAGCTCTGTTCAAGCTCATGAATTTTGGCAACCATTTTAGACAAACAAGTACTAGACTTAGAATGTATAATGTGTTCTTGTCTAGACATGAAGATCATGTTGCTATATGACTAGTAGTAAGTATAGATTTGAATTGACCAGAAATAGTGATGAATTTTCAATAATCTAGCCATCCTCTGTGAAATTTAGTTTCCTTGTGGCCAATGATATGTATTTGTAAGGTAGATTGCCTGAGTCTGTTCTATGGCATATCATCCCAAAAGCTAACTGGCCTAGGTAAGGATGACCTTGGCCTTATAGGCACAATTTGAACCATATAAAAAGAAACATATATATATATATGTGTGTGTGTGTGTGTGTGTGTGTGTGTGTGTGTGTGTGTGTGTGTGTGTGTGTGTGTATTAGATTAGTTGTGACTTGGCTCTAGTTTCCATTGTTGCTTACCATTCCATCCCTGCCATTGTCTTGGTAAACTAACTGAAATGTACCTATTTTTGTTTCCTTTCCCAAGGTCTTCCTTTAGTCTAGCTTCAGATACTGGAGAACACACAGGCATTATGTAATGGTAATGTAAGTCATTAATAATGAAGCCATTTTTTAAAAGTGTGAACTAACCTTGAAACAAATTTTTGAAATTATTCCCTTTACTTTCAATCACAGCTGCCTGATGACAGATGTATGGCACAATTAAATATTAATGCCTCATATGCAGATCATTTAAAAAACAGGCCATTTAAATAATACATATTACAGGGTGGAAAACTGGTAGGATGACTCATGAATGAAACAATATCCCTTTTGCAGGCTAGCCAGGTGTAGAGAAGCATCATTTGGTTAATTATATTTTTATTTACAACTTTCCACAATTTAACTTATTTCATCTCTCATTGTTATATATAACTTTTGAAATTTATATTTGCAAAATTCTCTATAAAGTAATATTTCACAAAAGATTATATAGCAATTTTATTTATTATTCACATTTTATAGGAGTGATTTACTGACAAAGAGATTAAAGGAGTAGCATGAAATTATATCCTAATTTACAGAAATAATCCTTATTCTGTGCTGAGTTTGGTGAATCTATTTCTCTTCATATTATTTTAACTGAACAAATAAATTTATGAGCTAATATCAGATTTTTCAAAAAGTTTCCACAAGGTATGTCTTTCCTTGATAAACATGAAAATGCATATGTTTTTCTGAATCTAGTTCTTCATACAAGAATAATTTTTCATTTCCATAGCTACTTTGGAGTTCTGCGAAGCTAACTTCCCTAAAGTTGGCTCACCCTGGTGAGCCAACTGAATCAATGTTCTTTAAAGACCATTAAAATCCAAATTATGAAGGAAAAGGAAGGAAAGAGATAGGCTGACATTGTGTCTAGTTGTAATACTTTAGAAACTGCTTGTGAACCCTGGACACACTGTAGTAGGTGGCAGTACTATGTAACTTGACAAAGAACACAGAGAATGTCTCAAAAAATTCTCTGTTCATGGCATTAATATCTTATAAAAGATGTTTGGAAATTCTGTTGCTATTGAGGCAAACATAGTATTACGAATATCCATAGAACCTCAATCTGACAGGCCAAGCTTCAGTTTCCATTTGAGGTTTTCCATTTCTTAGATTTAAAAAACTTAGATCATCACACAGAGATGCAGAGGGGTGGGTTCTAACATGTTTAACATTCATTACCTGTTTTGCTAAAAGAGTGAAAAACAAGCATGGTGGTACTTATATTTAAAAAGAAAAGTGTAAAGGAGCAACTGTTTTCTGATGAGATCATACTTAGTACTTAAAACATGTTAATGAGACCAGACCACCTCAGATGGCTGCCAGTTTTAGACCATCAATCATTCCTAACCTCACAGGGTTGTTCTGAAGAAAAAAAAAAAAGCCTGTTGTACATCAGCCCTTTTCTGATAATGTTTGAAATGCAGAGATGGAATCTCTCAGAATTATTTTCTCTCAGCAGAAAGTCGATATTTAGAAATATTTTCCCTCTAGGTAAAATGCATTTCCCCCTCTTGCTGGTTAGTTCCTTTTAAAGGAGAATTTTTAAAAATTGATTTTGTGACACATAAATAATGTGAATAAGCGTACCCCCTCACTCTACTCATGTCCAATGGGCCACCATGTTCTTTTCTTTCTTACCCAGTCTTTTCTTCCTTTGTTGTATTATAGTTGAAAAGTACTGAGGTTGGGATGGAGAGGAGAGACTTTCACTTCTCTAGAGCTTGAGTCATTTATTGTCATGGTGGATGGGTCCCTCCTCTACACTTTCTCTTCTTACTAGGCCCATCTATTCCTTACTATAGTTACAGCAGAAAGCATTGCTTAATTGGGTTCAGACACCTGGGTATAACTGCTGTCACCAAAGTCTGTCTAGAGCTAATTTCTTTTGGGGGGTGGGGGTGGGGGGTGGGGGTGAGGTGGTGAATGGGTAAAAGGGGTGATTATAGAAGAGTCAGGCCTAGAACCCCATCTACAAGTTCCAACATGGCTCTGTAAATTTGCCCAGCAGGGGCATGTGGCAGGAAGCATGGCCTCTGCCCACTCCACCTCCAGCCCCAACCCAAAGGGTGCTGTCACACCCCCTTTCTAGTTCGGTACTGGTCCTACAAATCACATCACTTAAAACATTCTAAGATCCTGCCTCAGAATTGTAGTCTGGAGTGTTCTTTTCAAACTACCAATTCATACTCTGAGGGCAAATATGTTGTATTCTTTACTCTAGTTGGCCCAAAGGGGGGAGGGGCGGAGCAGGTGGGAAAGGGACTCCCTTAAGGTTTCAGCAAACAACACTGAGTCGGAAAGAGTTCTCACCAGATGTGCAGGCAGCTGAGGGTTGCAAAGAAAATTCCTGCCACAAAGGCCAACGGGATAGCCAGGAGCACAGTTAGGACCTTGTAGATCAGGTACTTGCTGACTTCAAAGAGGGCATGGCTACAGATCCAAACTTTATCAAAGCTGTGGGCAGACTCGGGCTCCGCAATCACATCCTCAAAGCCCAGCTGCGGAAACAAGAGAGACCCTTATCAAACCCGTACAAGCCCCCACTTGGGCGCAGGAAGATGGGGTTGGGGGCGGGGAGGGAGATCTGGAGAGGAATGGAAAGATCGCGACAGAGTCCCACCTTAGGAGCGGACTCAGGGTTTGGCCACAAAAGTTACCCCATGCCTGTTCTTCCTTCTTTTTTTTTTTTTTTTTAATTGGAGAGTGGGGTAAGAGAGCCATGAGAATCACCATCTCTGTCCCGAGAAGGGACCACTTGTCTCTTCCTGCCGGACTTTCCCAGGCTCTCGTCCATCCCCGGACGCTGTTGGGACTTTCTGCAGCTTCACCTCGAGCCAAATAGCCGGCTCTCTCTTTTTCTCTCCTCCTTGCCCTCCGCAGACCCTCCCTCTCGGCCCCCTCCCCTACCCTTGCCCTCCCACCGCCTGCCACCTTCAGATGAGTGTTGAGGCCCCGTGGATCGCGATCCTGGATGGACTTCACGCATTTCTCGGGCTCCGGGTAGTCGGGACCGCTGTTGCGGCTGTAGGAATCATCGTCCATGTAGATCTGGGCGTCCGCCTTCTCGCTCTCCAGCCCCATTGCTGCTCTCCCTGCCCGCTGTGCCGTGGCTCCAGGGTGCTGCGGATCTCCGAGCTGCGGCCCCAGCCTTCTCTTTTCCTCCCCCTTTCTCTTTCCACCAGCCTGGTCCGGGGCGGGCGGCGGCCGCTTTCCCCTCTCCTAGCTTCCCGCTGGGCTGTCCCTGAGCCCCGCCCAGCACCGGGGCTAGCCACTGGAGGAGGGACAGAGACAGAGTGAGAGAGGGAGCAAGGGCCCAGGTCCTCTAGCACCCTCTGGGATGCCCCTCCACCTCCCCAGCCCAGCTCCCTCCCTTGCCCCTCCCTGCTTCCAGGACAGCCCGCCCCAGCGTCTGGCTTCTATGGCTCCCGGGGGTTTTCTTTTTTCTTTTTTTTTCCACAGAGGGGAGGGAAGGGGACCATTCTTCTGGGTCAAAACCAAGGCTTTTCAGAGGAAGGCCAAGTGACTGTCCACACCCCCACACCCTCACCCTGGATGCAGAAAAGGTATCTCTAATCCACCCACCCCCAGAGTCCCTCTGAACTTTGTGGGTCTTCCACTGAAAAACTCCTAGGTTTCAGTGACTGGCGTGGAATCGGCTGACAGATAGAAAGTCACAGGTATTCAAAGATAGGCCAAGCCTGGCCTATGGGATAGCAGCACCCACAGGTTACTTAAGGCTCTCAGGGAGGCACAGGGGGTGTGGTTCCTACCCTAGAGAACTTCACTAGGTGGCTCCTTTAGCGGGAGGTTGGTGGTAGTAGCCTCAAGACTCCTATTTCTTAATATGTTTTTAAAAATTCCTCCCTCCCCCACTTCTGATCCCTTGAAAGTATTTCATCCCCCTCTAAGATGCAACCAAATTTGGAACAACCTTAGATGAAACATTTAAGTAAAACAACTTGCAGAGTCATTGTACATTAGACAGACTTGCCTGTAGATGATTTGTTCCAGGAAAGGTCGATAATTCTTCTTCCACCGTTCATATTCTTTCTAGTTCCAAGGAATCTTCTCATACTAACACTAGGAATCGGACTCCAAAAATTCAACCTAATTAAACAAACATTTATTTAGCTGACTGTGCTCAAGGCTCATTTCAAAGCCACAACTAGAAGTGGCATCCTGCCCTCAAGAAGCTGACATTTTACCTGCAGTAGACAAATAACTGAAAGGTAATGTGAAACTTTTTCTCCAAATTGCTTTGTTAGAGATTGGTTAAGTAGAACTTAGTTAATGGGATGAAATGGTGACTAATATACTTATTTTGGTTCATTTATCATAGCATTAGGATTTCATACTTAGCAGAAAGCCCTCAAATTTTAGACACCATGGAAATTGTGGAGGAAAAATTCTACTGAATCTGAAACTTCATTAACCTCACACATCTTCAGTATTTCAAATATCCATGATTGCATCAGTGATTTCCCCCTTCATGTTTTTAGCAGGTAGTTTAATAAGTTACCACAACCAATGCCTTAGCAGGGGATTTAATGGGCTGTTATAGCCAAAAAACTTCAGAGACTCTTGGCCAACCCAAACATGTTGAACTTCACCGAACTTAGCCAAGGGGAACCCAAGATAACATATGTGAAAAGTCCATTGCTGGGCCTATACTTGATGCCCTCCTACTTCTATAGAACCTGCAAAGAGTTGCACCCTACTGACGTCACCCAATGCAAACTTCATATCAGAACAAAGTGTAGAGGGTTGGTCAAAAGAGGTTCCTGATCAACTCGATGGATTTACAGGGTTGCATACCCTTGACTAGGACTTGAGATGAGATTTCCCACTGAAGGTTCTAGAAAGGCACATTGATCTGGGTTTTTTTGTGTGTGTATACATATATATATTTTTCCTCTTTTCCCATTACTGATGAAAGACAGAGACATGCAAGTAAACTAAAGAGGTAGGTGCTCTAGAGAGCACCAGCGCAGCATTATTGGAAAAGACCAGCCATCCTCTCGGCTCCGTCAGATGGCAGGCTCTCAGACTAAGAGATTACAGAGGCTGCAGTCATTAATGGAATATTGAGAGTTCCTGGACTCTGAGTAAAGAGACCTATTCCTGCACAGGCAGTGGCAAGGGCACACATGCTTTCAACCACATGACTGCTATGGAGAGGGGAAACATGTGGCTAGAGTTCTGGAACCGTGACTTTCTGATTAAATGCTTTGAAGTAGTAGATAGAGTGGTAGACTTGGAGACAGGAAGATCTGGGTTCAGATTCTTCTGCCTTTGAAATTTATTAGTAGTGTTAATATAGCCCCACCCCACCCCTAAAATGAGGGGGCTGGACTAAATGCTTCCTAAGGTTGCTTCCAGTTCTTAGTCTATGATCCCACAATACTCTCAATTTTGAAAATTCTGTACTCCCAACTTCTTAGGTAGAGGAGGGAGGAATTTTTGAGTAACACAGTCCCAGAATCCAACTTTCTACAAAGAGGAGGGATTCCTGAGCAGCACCAACCTTAGCTTGTCTCTAAAAGGAGCTAGCCTTCTACAGAGAGAAGAGTTATTCTTGAGGAGCTCCAGCATCTTGGACAGAGAAAAGGATTGCAAACTTGAAACTTGAAGAGTTATCAGGGAATTTTAAGCAGTGCTATGGGAGAGACTTGCACTTTTTCCTCTGCTAATATTGTCAGTTATTTGAACAACATATGTCTGATTTGAAAATTCTATCTTTAGTGAACCTAGAACCATGTTTGTTTTCTTTCCAAGGGATTCCATGATTCCCTGAATGCCATAAGGAATCTTGTATGGGATCCCAGAAGTGAAAATTAGTGGGGGTGGTAGAGGGAGGGGTGGGAGAGTGTTATCTTGTTAGCAGCCCCAAATTAATTTCTCTTTCAAGGGGAGTCCAAATCACAGAATATTGCTATGAGTAGAGACGTCTAAGACCTTAGGGAAAGATGGGCCTCATCAGAAAGTGAGAATTGTATTTGTTTCTTGTTTTAAATTTTCTTTTGAGTAGAGTAAAGGCTGTCCTGTACTTGATAATTTGTATTGTTAATTTGAGTGTTTTTATGGTATCTAAGGAACCTTTTATCCATCTCAGCAAAAGCTGCCATGTACTCAATATTTGCTTTGTTGCCTTGAGTGTTTACATCTACATTTGTAAAGCTCTAGGCAGAATCTGTACTGGAACTATATTCAGAGATTTCCCATAGGCAACCCTGTTTGGTGCAACAAAAGTCAAAGAGTTATGATTTTGCAGGACTGGATTAGTACAAATTTAAAGTCTGGGGTGTTGGTCCCCGTATTATAGACTTATCACAAAAAGACTTTTGTTGAAGATCGTCATTAGGCAAAAATGAAGCACATCTCAGAACTGCTGTGCCAGTTTCTCAGGAACTTCAGAATAGGTGGTGGATGTGATGCATTGGAAAGGGCAGTGGAACCTGATTTGAGTCCAGAATCTGCCACTTACTAGCTGTACATTCTTAGAACAGTCACTTAGCTTCTCTGAACCTTAGTTTCCTCATCTGTAAGATGGAATACATAATATAAATCTTACAGGGTCACTGTACATAAAGCACTTTTTAAGACATAAAACTATGTAAATGTGAATAGATACTCTTAAGTTTTTATCTCTAAAGCTAGCTGTGGTTGTCTGTAATGGGTCGCTAGAAACTAAATTCCAGAAGAGAGCCCTTTATCCTTTGTTAATTACAAAATAAACAGACCTTCAATGCAAGTTTAATACATTGGGTAATACATCTTTGGAGAAACAAGAAAGTGGTAGTTGGCAGGGCTTGTCTCATTTTTTTAAAACTCTTGCTTTCTTTTCATTGCTTTTTGTCCTTTGTACATCGAGACCAAAGCCATATGTGTAACTGTTTTTGAGTTTCTTCATTTGATTAGGCAATATCATGATGACATTTAAGGTCCCTTCTATAACTAGCATTTTATGACTCCAAGTCAGTAGGGCTGGGTAGACAGACCCTTCAAATTTGTAAGAGGCAAATGTACGTAAATTCAATGTTAGTGCAAACCTTGAAGTCTGTGGCAACTGTCTATAAATAGCCCTTATTCAGCTAATGTGAGGATTTGTTTAGTCAAGGCATAGGTTGTCCAGTGGCTGCTTGGCTGAAAAAAAATTTTAAATCACATTTATACAACACTTTTCTTTCCTTGAAAAACCTTGTTTAGGTAGTATATTATTGTCCTTATTTTGCAATATTAGAATTCTGAAGCTTGGAGAGATTAAGTAATCTTCACACAGCTAGTAAGAAATAGAACCAAGACTTGAAATGAGATTCCCTGCTCCTAAAATCATCTTTCTTTCCCCATGGACCATATAATCCTTCCTTCCTTCTCAATACAGAACACGCTTTTATGATGATTTATAATGAAAGTGTTACAAGTGTATAAGATAATTAAAAGAAATAAAAGATCCTATTCCTTGGTAAAAAAAATAATAATTGATTGGAATTCTTCCCCATTGAAGGATTAAAAAAAGACACATTTCCCCAGAATCTTCCAACTGAAATAGACCCAAGAGGTCATCTACTCTAAACGTAACTGAACAAGAATATCCTCTGTAAACTCCCCCAAAGAAATCTCTTTACCTCAGGAAAAGCCCATCCACTTTTGAAGGGCTTCAAGAATATAAGGGGCAAAAGGTTGGCACTCTAAAATATTTGACTTATTCTTCTTAATTGCAAATGGCCTCAGTGTCTTTATGGATGACCCTAAGATCTTTCACTGTTCTAATCACTATTCTCTAGATATACTTCAGTTTGTCTATCCTGTGTATCCTAGAAGTGACTGCTGTACTCCAGGACAGATAATTACCTCCATAAACACTCTGCCTCCTTGTTGCTGTTCAGTCCTGTCTGAGTCTTTGTGACCCCGTTTGGTTTTTTTTTGCAAAGATAAAGGAGTTCTTTGCCATTTCCTTCTCCAGCTCATTTTACAGAAGAGGAACTGAGGCAAACAGCGTTCAGTGCCTTGTTCAGGGTCACACAGCTAGTAAGTGTCTCAGGCTGGATTTGAACTCAAGAAGATGAGATGAATGAGGAAGATGTCACCATTCTACTTCTTTCTTCCCTATTCTTTCTTACCTCTTCATTTTTTTAGGGATCTTCCTAGAATAATTGACTCACACCATGCCATTGGTCTATGTAGATTCCTTCTAACGGCCCTATTTAATGATAAAGTTCTTAGGAGTTGCATGTGTCAGCTTCCCATGTAGGAATGTAAACAGTTTAACTTAATTAAGTTTATTAAGTCTTTTATGATTACTCTTTCATGTTTACTTTTTTATGCTTCTCTTGAGTCTTATGTTT
Source organism: Gymnobelideus leadbeateri (assembly GCA_011680675.1). Classification (NCBI taxonomy): domain Eukaryota; kingdom Metazoa; phylum Chordata; class Mammalia; order Diprotodontia; family Petauridae; genus Gymnobelideus; species Gymnobelideus leadbeateri. Next base: position 461,859 of record WOXC01000605.1, on the reverse strand, counting down.
GAATGTCAAATTTTCTATTCAGCTCTGATCTTTTCACTAGGAATGAGAAGTCCTTCAGTTCATTAAATGTCAAGGATTATATTCAGTTTTGCTGGATAGGTGATTCTTGGTTGTAATCCTAGCTTTTTTGCCCTCTGGAATATTATATTCCAAGCCCTCTGATCCTTTAATGTAGAAACTGCTAAAGCTTGTGTTATCCTGACTCTGGCTCCATGATATTTGAATTTTTTTTCTTTTTGGCTACTTATAAAATTTTCTCCTTGACTTGTGAGCTCTAGAATTTTACTATAATATTCCTGGGAGTTTTCATTTTGTGATCTCTTCCAGGAGGTGATTGTAAAGCCAAGTACAAGCAGCTTTCCAGAGGACTGCTGCTGTGAACAGCTTCCAAGGTTCTTATTACATAGTATAGCAAATTCTCTATTTATTCAATAACAAATCACAGCAAAACATTCACAGAAAATCACGGTAAGCATTGACAATGTTACAACTTGTCACAGAAAATCAAAATACAGTATTCACCATGTCACAACTCAATAACTTATCACTAAAATGGCCACATAGTTTTCACCAAAGTGGTCACATAGTTTTCAGCAAAGTACAATAATTTATTAACTCAATCATTTAGTAACTCAATCATTCAATCACCTTATGGAGGCTTGCCTCCTTAAGGGTCACAAAGCATAAAAGTCAAAGTTCTCCACCCATGGGGTGCAATTAAGTTACAACTTCAACAGTCACTATTCAGTACCCTTTTAAGTGGACTACTCAGTATCCTATTTCATTAGTCACTACTCAGACAATTTCATCAGTCACTACTCAGTACCCACAGAGAGGTCTTTTCATCTTGACTTGGGGGCAGGCTTTCAGCTCCCATGGTTCTTCTTCCATGACCCCAACTCCCACCCAAATCTAACCAACACCCACCTGAGTTCAAAGGCAGACAGCTCCCAGTTCCTTGTCCAGCTTTCCGTGCAGTTCCTGCTCCACATTGGGGCTCACAGTATCCAGTCCATGTCAGATACTTCACAGTCTCTGTTTCTGGGAAGACAAGGCTTAACAAAGCCACAAGAACATTCATACCCATTAGCAAAGTCACAACAACATTTATACAAAGTATCGGCACCACAGTCATGCTTCCTTAGTCTTCTGTGGCTTCAGCTGGCCCTGGGAAATACTCAGCAGCTCCAACTGGCCCTTGGAAGTCTTCAGCAGCATAAGCTCTGTTCTCAAAATCAAAATCACTTTATCCAGCCTCCACATGGCTTGCTCCAAGAAATTCTGTCTCAGTTCTCAATTCTCATTCCTCTTCTCAGTTCTTCTCAGTTCTCAGTTCAGTCTTCAGTCCAGCAGCATCTGCCCTGCCTCCACCATGCTTACCCCAGGAAATTCTGTTTCTCCAGGTTGTGTTCTTCCTTATATATGGTATAACTCCTCCCTGTTCTGCCCCTTCCTTTTACATCAGCAATTTCCTCCCAAGGTCTTAACTACTTCTGTGTTAAATAGCTTAAGCAAGGTGTTAACTTGGAACAAGGTGCTAAATACCTGCTTACTTGCCAATACAAAGGGGCATGGAAGATCTTCTGATTCTATTAGTCTTATAGCAATCAGTAAATTATTTCCATTTCTATTTTACCCTCTGAATCTAAGATATAAGAGCAGTTTCCTTGATAATTTCTTGAAATATGATGCAAGGCTCTTTCTTTGATCATGGCATTCAGATAATTCAATAATTCTTAAATTATCTCTCCCGGTTCTGTTTTTCATGTCATTTTTCATTGATTCCTCTGATATCCTTGAGCTTTTGTTCTTCCAGATGAATTTTTTTATTGTTTTTTCTAGCTCTATAAAATAATTTTTGATAGTTTGATTGCTGAAATACTCAACAAATAGATTAATTTAGGTACGGTTGTCATTTTTATTGTTTTGACTCAGCCTACTCATGAGCAATTAGTATGTTTCCAGTTGTTTAGATTTGACTTTATTTGTATGAGAAATATTATGTGCAATTATATACAATTAGTTTATACAATTCCAGGTTTGTCTTGGCAGGTAAACTCTCAAGTATTTTATGTTGTCTACAGCTATTTTAAATGTAATTTCTCTATCTCTTGCTGCTGGACTTTGTTGGCAAAATAAAGTAATGCTGATGATTTATGTGAGTTTATTTTGTATCCTGAGACTGCTAAATAATTTCAAGTAGTTTTTTAGTTGATTCTCTAGGATTTTCTAAATATAATATCTTATCATCTGCAAAGAGTGCTAGTTTTGTTTCCTCATTGCCTATTCTAATTCCTTTAATTTCTCTCTTATTGCTATAGCTAAAATCTCTGGTACAATATTAAATAATAGAGGTGATAATGGGCATCCTTGCTTCACCAGTGATTTTGTTGGGAAGGTGTATCCTCATTACAGCTTATCCTCATTATAGATAATGCTTGCTGATGATTTTAGATAAATATTGCTTATCATTTTAAGGTAAATGTATTTATTCCTGTATTCCTTAGTGTTTTAATAGAAATGCTTGCTGTATTTTGTCAAAAAAAAGCTTTTTTCTGCATCTATTGAGATAATCATGTGATTTGTGTTAGTTTTGTTATTGATATGGTCAATTATACTGATAGTTTTCCTAATATTGCACCAGCCCTGCATTCCTGGTATAAATTCCACCTGGTCATAGGGTATGATCTTGTGATATATTACTGTAATCTCTTTGCTAGTATTTTATTTAAAATTTTTTGCATCAGTATTCATTAGGGAAATGGTCAATACTTTTGTTTCTCTGTTTTGGCTCTTCCTGGTTAGGGTATCAGCTCCATATTTGTGTTGTAAAAGCAGTTTGGTAGGACACCTTCTTTGCCTATTGTTCCAAATAGTTTATATAGTATTGGGATTAATTGTTTTTTAAGTGTTTGGTAGAATTCACTTGTGAATCTGTCTGGTCCTAGGGATTTTTTTCTTAGGAAGTTCATTGATGGCTTGTTTAATTTCCTTTTCTAAGATTCTAAGATTGGGTTAAGTATTTTATTTCTTCTTCTGTTAACCTGGGTAATTTATATTTTTGTAGATATTTATTGGGCAAAATAACTCCTAACAATTGTTTTAATTTCCTCTTCATTGATGGTGAATTCATCCCTTTCATTTCTGACACAAGTAATTTGGTTTTCTTCTTTCCTTTTTGAAACCAAATTAACCAATGGTTTATCTATTTTATTGATTTTTTTCATAAAATCTGCTTCTAGTTTTATTTATTAGTTCATTGTTTTCTTACTTTCAATTTTATTAGTCTCTCCTTTGATTTCTGTATTTCCAATTTGGTGTTTAATTGGTGATTTTTAATTTGTTCTTTTTTTTTTAAGTTTATGCTTTTTCTTTGTTTTATTGATGCAAGCAATTAGAAATATAAATTTTCCCCTAAGTACTGCTTTGATTGCATCCCATAAATTTTGGTATGTTGTTTCATTGTTGTCATTTTCTTAAATGAAATTATCAATTGTTTCTGTGATTTGTTCTTCAACATACTTTTTTTAGGATTAGACTATTTAATTTCAAATTAATTTTTACTATTTCTTTCCATTGTCTATTATTGAATGTAATTTTTATTTCATTGTGATCTGCAAAAGATGCATTTACTTTTCTGCTTTTCTGAATTTTTATGTCCTAATACATGGTCAAGTTTTGTGTAGGAGTCATGTGCTACTGAGAAAAAAGTATATTCCTTTCTATTACTATTCAGTTTTCTCCAGAGATCTATAATATCTAACTTTTCCAGAATTTTATTCACTCCCTTAACTTCTTTCTTGTTTATCTTTTGGTTAGATTTATCTAGTTCTGAAAAGGGAAAGTTGAGGTTCCTCACTAGTATAGTTTTATTATCTATTTCTTCTGGTACCTCATTCAACTTCTTCAGAATTTAGATACTATGCCATTTGGTGCATATATGTTTAGCATTGATATGACTTCATTGTCTATGGTATCTTTCAATAAAATATAGTTTCCTTCCTTATCTTTTTAAATTACATCTATTTTTGCTTTTGCTTTGTCCAAGACCATGATTGCTACCTCTGCTTTCTTTGCTTGAGCTGAAGCATAATTGATTCTGCTTCAACCTCTTGCCTTTACCCTGTGTGTATCTCTCTGTTTCAGATGTGTTTCTTGTAAACAACATATTGTAGGATTCTGTTTTTTTTAATCCATTCTGCTTTCTCTTTCCATTTTATGGTTGAATTCATCCCAATAATCCCATTGTTGTTATGATAACTAACTTGCTATTTTTCCCTTGTTTATCTGACTCTCATTTTTATCCCCCAGCCTTTCCTTCCTCATAAATGTTTTACTTCTGATCACAGCCTTCTCCAATCTATCCTTCCTTGTATCAGTCTGCCCTTCTTCCTTCTATTATCTTCATCCATTTATACCTTCTTATAGGGTAAGATAGATTTCTCTATCCCATGAGTGTATGTATGTATGTTATTCCCTCTTTGAGCCAATTTTGACAAGAGAAAGGTTTAAGTTTTGCCTGCCCCCCAATTCCCCCCCATTATAATAGCTGTTTTATGCCTATTTTATATGGTATAATTTATCCCCATTAAATACCCCCTCCTTCTTCTTCCAGTGCAATTTCCTTTCTTACCCCTTTATTTTGTTTTTTTTTGGGGGGTATCATCCCATCAAAGTCATCTCATAGCCACATCCTCTATCACATCTACTCCTTCTAATTTCTCTTATTGTAATAAAGTTCTTAAGAGTTACAAATATTATCTTGCCATATAGAAATTTAAACACTTTAACCTTATTGAATTTCTTATGTTTTCTCTTTATTGTTTCTTTTTTCTCTTTTTATGTTTCCCTTGAGTTGTGTATTTGGTGGTCAATTTTTTAATTCAACTCTCTTCTTTTAATTAGAAGGGCTTGAAAGTCCTCTATTTCATTAAATATCCATTTTCCTCTGAAATATTATATTCAGTTTTGCTGGGTAGGTGATTCTTGGTTGTATTCCTAACTCCTTTGCTTCCCAGTATATTATATTCCAAGTCCTCTGATTCTTTAATGTGGAAGCTGCCCAAAACTATGTAATCCTGACTGTAGCTTCACAATATTTGAATCTCTGTCTGCCTTAGTTTCATCAGTTGTAAAATGGTCATGATAACAGGTTCTATGTTGAAGAGTTGTAAGGATAAAATGAGATTTTATATATATATATATATATATATATATATATATATATATATATATATATATATATATATATATATATATACATATCACACTTAGCACAGTGCCTGGCACAAAATAGGCATTGTGTAAATGTTTATTCCCTTCCCCCACCTTAATCAAAGGTGTTCACTATGGTCACATAGTAATTCTAGTAAAGAGTTCAAGTTAAAGATATATTTCTCATGGATGCTTCTCTTTATGGAACACACAACTCTGATTGTATTAAGACCCAGAAAGTCTCACAATCTCCTAAACTAGACATATAATAATTTTAAAAATATTGGTTTTAATATCTATGCAGGAAAACTAAGTGAATGAAGAAATCCCATTATCCAGACCATGATGTGAAGTATGTGATGTATGTATATACACAAATATGATAGATATCACACATAAACAATGAATTAGGCCCAGAAGTGAATAGGAAATCAGGCTAATTTGCTTTGGATAAATATTAAAGTTCTTTCAATGATGATACCAGACATCTTCTGGATATAAAGACCCATCTTTTTAAGCTAATATACTTCTGTGGATATTGTCTGGTGGTGAGTTATGGGGCACGATAGTATGGTCTTTGGAGAATTTTTAAATGGAATTCCAGTCAAAGTGAAATGGAGAGCCATATGGTGGGGATAAGCAGGCTGTAAGACCTTAAAAAGAACTACAGAGAAGTGATGTAAAGTATTTCATCAAAGAAATGTATGGTAAAAAAATCATCTAGTCATATAACAAGAGAGAGATCAAGTGTACAGTGGCATGATCCATTTGCATCTTTACAATGTCAAAAGAATTTTAGGAGGGTATTCCATATGTTGGGTGGAACTCCTGTGTCAAATCTTTAAGAAGATATAGACTTGTACAGTTCTGAGCTGGCATGGATGGGCTGCATCATCAGAGGAAATATTTCACATTGTTCAAATCATTTATGCATTTAAATATTGAAAAACTTCTGGGTGGTTCCACTATTATATACTCTTACATTGTAGACACTTTCTATGTTTACAGCTACTTAAAAAGATGATGTTTTGAGCCGGGATATGAATTTCTGGGCCATGCATGGCTTAAAATAAAGGAACAACACACCCCCAGCCAGGGATGGAGTGACCTAAGAAGGGTGATTAAGAGTGTATTTGTTTTGTATCTTGCAAATTTAATGAAAAGAGTTTCATACTGAAAAAGGGAGGGCAATCTAGTATATACACACACACATACATACAAATACACATGTGTATGGTATATACATATATAAACACCCAGGACAAGGGGTGGGCTGGCTACAAAACCCTCTGAGATTATATGTGTCTGTTACTGTGTAAGATACACACACACACACATACACACGTATGTGATGTGTCTATATATACTACATATCATATATGATATAATATACACTACATATAATATACTATGCTATATATATTATAGGTATGTGTGTATATCCATTATATATGTATATAAATATATACTATACATGTATGTGGGGGGAGAGAGAGAGAAAGAGAGAGAGAGAAAGCAGAGATCTTTGGGAAGAAAGGAAATTAAGGGGAGATCAGCCCTCCAAGGAGCACCTAGAGGTTTTCACTCACAAATATAGACTAGATGAGACTCTTAAGGAGAATAAAGGGAAAGGTGATATCTATCCCGTGACAGCAGTAACAGATTAGAGCAGGATCTGATGTGGCCATCTCCAGTTCCCTTCTGTAAAACCATAGGGGCAGAAGAAAGGCGAGAAGCGCTTAAGCCCTCAGAGAGGGGACAATGGTGGGCCTTGCCATATTCAAGCCTGACTAACATCTATGTTTTTCTTAAATTTGTTCTGTTAAAGAATACATTAGCCAGGTTTTATAATATCATCAATACTTATAGTCTACCCTTTTCTTATGTTGCTGGAGGTCCCTTTATTCATGATATGAGGACTCAATGGGAGCCTCACAGAAAAGAATGCTCTGTCCTAGAACAGGACTGGAAACCCCGCCCCCAGCCTACTATTAGGGAGTCATATTCTCTAACTTGGGGCATAAGTACAAGCCATTTCATAACTACCCTTTGAGGTGCAGAATTGCTATGGATTTGAGAATAAATCTTCCTCATGTTTACACAGAAACACTTACATACATATAAATATAGACGATGTAACTGATCATTTCCCAAATCAGCTTTTCTCTTTTAAATGCCTTGCCTTGGTGGCCAGGAATAATGAATACACCAGCTGTGTATCTAAAATCTTTAGTTTTTTGATAAAAATTTTGTAATCTTTCACAATACCTTCTAGATTCCTTCTGGCCATATCACGTGAGTAGCCATAAGTAGGTGTTAGTTATCCAGTTTGACAAGTCTTGGGAGGTTCTCTGTCACATCCTGGATATAAACCCTGGAAAGACAGTGACTTCTCTGTTGTTATCAAGTTGACTGTTAGCTGTTGGAATACTAAGCAGAGGCATCAACCACCTATCACTATTCTTTTCTTCTTCCTTTGATGCATTCTGGATGATCCTTCATCTGGCAGCACCTGTGGACCCATTTTATCATCCCTTAGAGGGCTATAGCACATGCTTGCTTCCTTCTCAGAGCATCTCTTCAGAAAGAACCTCAAATTTGTCTCAGCCCCAGGGGTCTAATCCTTCCCTTCCTCCTCTGTGTGGCATTTCCACACCCTTTAACTTCCTGACATTGTCCAGGATTCACTGCTGCCTCTTCAGATCCTTTTTCTTCTTGGTTTTCACACAGAAGTCTTCTAGTTTTATTTGTATTGTAAAAGCCTTCTTTATTGACCTGATAACCTGGAAAAGCATTCCTGGAACAATTTGAACTAGTTCGTGGATATTTGTTTTGTCCTCAGAGTCTTGGCTCTTAACTCTTTTGCTCTCTTCTCTTTTCCCATTTCCCATATTTACTCAATTATCCATAGAGGACATTAAAAAAATAAACAACTAGCTCTCTTACAATGATTAATTTTAAAAACAGACACCATCAGTTCTTTTGTGTGTATTCTTTCAAAGAAAAGTTGTATTTCATCAAAGAAGAGTCAAATATTGATTCTGGATCAATAAGAAGCCAAATTTTAGGCCACAAAATGAATTTTGATCAATATCTGCTTGCTCCCTAAAATGGCCAATCAAATGCCATTGTGTACCACCAATCCCACCAATAAAGCAGATGGTTTTGTTGTATGTGCTTGTCTGTCAGAGACAACTTGACATGATGGGAAGAACTCAAAATTAGGAGTGTGAGATCATAGTTTTATTGCTTAGTACCTGTGTACTCTTGGAAAAGCATAATGGGAATGTAAATTTATGTTGCCATCTTTCTAAGAATGTATTGTGTAAGATCTTCCCTGCCCCCAGGTTAAGTGCACCTGGAGCCTGTGGTGGGAGGCTTGTTGTTCAGGAGATACTTTGTGATTGGGCAGTGGGTCAAGAGGATTGTTACATTCTCTGAGCCAGGAGAAGGCTATATAATCCCTGATGTGAGGCATTGTTTTGGGGCTCACTTTCAGAAGTGTTGTGTGATTTGGCCAGATGAGACTCTGGGCAGCTGTTGAGAGCCCCCCGACTTTGAAAAACCCAGATGTTGATGCTTCCTTCTCAGGTAAATGACTCAGTATGGATGTAATGGTTGGACAGTTGAGGCCTGTCTGCTTGAAATGTTTCTCTGTCTTGTAACCTCTGTATACTCTGAAGTTCAGGATGCTGACCTTTTCCCCTGAACTAGGTAAATGATATGTTTGATTGATTAAAGCAAGATTGTTAACCCATTTTGAGTTGCTTTCCTTTAGAAAAGCAGATCTAAGAACCTGTGTTGGCAGCCACCCTGGGGATGCTAGGGTGCTTGCTGCTACAAAAGGTCACTTCTGCTCTCTTGTTCTCAGTTTTTTTCATCTGAAAAATCACATTAGGATGATCTCTAAGATTGCTTTGGTCTAGGATTCTGTTAAATATATCTCATAACTATTCCACATAATTTTCCAATTGTCACATTTTATTACAGCATTTTTTATAGATCTCCTCTTGCAGAATATAATTTGAGAAATACTGAATTATTTGATTGTAAGCTATTCAAATCCAGAATACTTGATAACTTTTTTAAAATGTTCGGTGGCTAGCACTTCTCACCTCCACCTAAGAGAATTTTTTTCTTCCAAGACACTGCACAAGCCCCACCTTCTCCCTTATCTCCACAACTGCTGGTGCCCTCTTTTTCAAATTATGCTATATTTAAGTACCTTGTATTTATTTCTATTTATTCTGCATATACTTGCATGCCCTTTTTGCCGTCTGGTTCTAGGACCTCAGAGCAGTTTTCCTTGATGTGTGTTAGAATGTAAGCTCTCTGAGAGTAGGAATTGTTTTGTTCTTTGTATTTCCCCCCAGCTCCTAGCACAGTGCCAGGCACACAGCGAATACTTATTGATTGATTGGCAGATCTGTATTGGCTCATAGGGATTAGAGCTCAGAGAACATCCAGATTATTTACTTCAGTCCCTTCATTTTGTAGATGTGAACCAGGTCGTGAAGACAGTAAAAACAGAGTTAGAATTTGAGTTTAGGTCCTTAGACTCAAAATCTAGTGTTCTTTTCACAGGCTTACTTTGTTGTTGTTTACATTCAAAGAGGACCAATGACATCATGATGTCAGGATCAAGGGACAACTTGTTCAGTTGCAGCTGATGAGTCCAGTATAAGCTTGGAAGTCTCTACTACAGGTCAGGCATAAACAGTCTGAACAAATGGGATGGAGAGATCTCTGAATTTGTGCAGCTCACGTATCCTTTGTGCTGCTGAGATTCTGCTTTGCTCATGGAGTACAGCGCCTTCTTTGATTCAGGAACACCATGCTAGGCAGTTCTGTGCCAGTGTCTCTCATGTCTTCCAATCAATACCAAAGTTCTCCAGAGAGATCTTGGGAGTGTCCTGCTTCTTCTGATTTCCACGGGAGCACTTGCCTTAACTAGCCCAACTCAAGTGCTCACACAAGGTCAAAAGAAGGGGTATATGTCAACAGCAATATGTATATAGATTAGTTGAATGAATTAATGAGCCACAGTGCTAGCTGCTACATTTTTTTTGCATGGTATATGCAAAACAAACTAAATAGTACATTCTCTTCCTTCAGAATTTATTATCCCCGTTAAATCATCATAGAACATAGAATTTTAGCTGGAAGGGACCCTCATCACTTTACAGATGGGGAAACTGAGACCTAGAAGAGTTAAGTAATCTGTCCAAGGTTACACAATAAGAACTGGGCTTCAAACCCAGGTCTCCTGATTCCAAATTCAACATTCTTCTCACTGTTCTACTTTGCCAAATAACTTGGACATCCCAAAGTATATATTTACCAGGACTTAGTTTCATTGAAATAACACTAATAAGTTAGCTTTCACATTATAAACATTCATGCTTTGTGTCTACAAAACTGGAAATAAGCACTCAGCTGCTGAACTAAGCACATTTCTCCCATTCTCCCTTCCTTGATATGGCTCATGCAGAGATGTAGAATATCAATACATCTGAGTTCAAAGTCAAGCCCTAAAATGAACAATAACAATAACAAAAAAAAATGACAGTGCCATATTGGTAGTTAGAGCCTTCAGATAAATGTCTGCTACTAAATTTATTTTAAAAAATAATTCCCATGTGAAGAAGTACTAGCTTGTCATGGAAGCCTGAATGGAAGTTTTGTGCAATTTTTTCGTCTTTATCCCTTGGTTTTTGTCCATATTGTACGTAGAGTAGACTTTGGATCTGTGAACTAAGACATTTATTGTTTTATAGTAGCTTGTTGTAATGGATGCCAGCTTAAATCTTTGCGTCCTTCAAATAGTACAGCCTCTAGCCAAAAAACTCTTTTTAAATACACAACCCCCCCTTTTTGGCAAAAGAAGATCAACACCCATTGCTGCTTTCAGGACACAGAGCTCATGTGTTTTAAAATATTTTGCTGTTAGCTATAATCAGACTCTGATCTTTTTGAAAGTTCATTATTAGTTCTTATGGTATGATTACTTCCATCCTCATTTAAAACAATGAGTGACACAACTTTAGATTTATTTTATCCTGTTTTCTGTGAGGAAATGATGCTTCTGTTTAATCTTTTGAGTCTCCCATTGATTCTAGACTACTTTGTGGCTTAATAAGACATGAACTTAGGATGTTGATATTTTATCTTTCTGGAACATAAAATGGGTGCTTCTTAAATCTTTGTGGGCATTAAATTTTCAAGATAAACTTGAGAAGTAGGACTTCCCCCAGCTTGAAATGGGAATTTCCTTTTTTTTCAGTCAAGCTGAGTATAGAAGTGAAGCCAATTGTATTTTATATATTAGAAGTTATTTAGTATAAATTAGTCATTTTGCTCATAAGGAAACTAAGACCCAGTAAAATTAAGTGACTTGGTTAACTGCAAAGCCATTGCTAGAAACTAGGTCTTCTGATTTCTATAGTCTATTGCTCTTTCCACTAAACCACATTATAGATCATAGATTCATAGTTTTTGAATTGGAAGGGATCTAAGAGGACATCAGGCCCAAACCTTTAATTTTACAGAAGAAACTGAGGCACAGATAGGTTATGTTATTTGTCCAGAGTCAAATGACTAGTATGTTTCTGAGATAGGATTTGAACTCATGTCTTTCTGATTCCACATCTAATGCTGTAATCCAATTTGCCTCTTTCCCCTACAGTTAAATATACAGGTAAAATTTTCAATTTAATTATTCTGCTAAATTATTCTGAACATAACAAACAGCAGATAAAATTAGCTTTTTTAAAAATACATTATGGGGGCAGAGCCAAGATAGCAGAGTAGAAACAGCACTTCCAAGGTGCTCTGTCCCACACAACTTCCAAATAATGTAAAAGGGGACTCTGAACAACTTCTGGAGCCCCAGCACCCCCAGAACGACACAGAGAAGCTAACCTGCTGAGGACATCCCAGCAGCCCTGCAGGGAGTGGGCAGCGCAGCTCTCTGAGAGCAGGCAGCGCAGCATGCTGGCCCAGCGCTCTGGGAGCTGAGCCCAGGCCCTCCTGAGCCACAGTTTTAGCCCCAGGGCGGCTGGGCCAGCAGCTGGCTGGAGGGACCCCAGAACACCAGCAGCTGTGGTGATTCCAGAATTATCAGCACAGATATGCCTAGGACAAAGTGAGAGGTTAGTGCCCTATGGACTTTGGGACCAGTATTTGGGGAACAAACGCATCGGCTTCCTCCCCTGGGGGCGAAAAGCAAAGCCGCTGAAGAAACACAGCACAGAAGCCATTTTGCAGCATCACTGGCAGCTCTAGCTCCTGGTCTGCAAACTGTAGGGAGACTCGGCAATCAGTCTGGGGGTTAATTGCTCTTGCTTTAAATTGCCTGGATCTGGATTGTGGTCTGGGGGGGAAGGTTGGGGTGGGCATCCAATTTGCCAGAGCAGGTGGAGGCTTTGCAGAGGCCACCCAACCTGTGGAAGTTGTGAAGACCCCACATTTGGGACTGAAGCTGTCCTGTCTGGTGGCAGAGTCTTACTGTGGCAGCAAGCCCCAAAATCAAGTAATTAAGTGGCAACATGCCTAGGCAAAAGAAACAAAATATACAGAAAAATTCAACATTGGACTCCTATTTTAGGGGCAAAGAGGATCAAAGCATGGAGGAGGACTGTGAGGTCAGAACTCCTGCACCAAAAGCCCCAAATGAAAACACAAGCTGGTTACAGGCCATAGAGGACCTTAAGAAGCAGATAAGAGAAGTGGGGGAAAATTGGGAAGAGAAATGATAAAGATGCAAGAAAAGTATGAAATGACAGTCAACAGCCTGACTGAGGAAAATAACACCTTAAAAAAACAGACTAACTCAAATGGCAAAAGAGGCTCAGAAAGGAAATGAGGAGAAGAATACCTTAAAAAGCTGAATTTGCCAGATGGAAAAAGAATCTTGAAAGCTCACTGAGGAGATTCATTCCTTCAGAGTTAGACTGGAGAAATGGAAGCTAGTGACTTTATGAGAAATCAAGATGCTGTTAAAGAAATCCAAACAAATGAAAGAATAGAAGGCAATGTGAAATATCTCATGGGAAAAACCACTGACCTGGAAAATAGATCCAGGAGAGACAATTTGAAAATTGTTGGACTACCCGAAAGCCATGATCAAAGAAAGAACCTAGAAATCATCCTTAAAGAAATTCTCAAGGAAAATTGCTCTGATGTTTTAGACCCAGTGGGGGAAATAGAGATTGAAAGAATCCACAGATCTCCTGAAAAAGATCCCAAAAAGAAAACTCCTAGGAATATTATAGCCAGGTTCCAGAATTCCCAGATCAAGGAGAAAATACTACAAGCAGCCAGGAAGAAATAATTTCAATATTGTGGAAACACAATCAGAATAGCCCAGGACCTGGCAGCTTTTACACTGAGGGATCGAAGGGCATGGAATATGATATTCCAGAGGGCAAAAGAGCTGGGATTGAAGCCAAGGGTCACCTACCCAGCAAAACTGAGTATCTTGTTTCAGGGGAAAATATGGTCATTCAGTGGAATAGAGGACTTTCAAGCACTCTTGAGGAAAAAACCAGAGTTGAATAGAAAATTTGACATCCAGACACAAGAAGCAAGAGATGCCTGAGAAGGTAATCAAGGAAAAGAAATGAAAAGGAACTTATCAAAATTGAACTATTTACATTCCTACATGGAAAAACAATAACTGTGTCTGATGAAACCTTTCTCATTATGAAAATAATTGAAGAAGGGTATATGGGCATATTTTTACAGGTATACATGAATAGAGGGCACAGGTTGAATTTGATGGGAAGGGATGATTCTTAAGGGGTGAACTTAAGAGGTGAGAGAGGAAAGTGGCAAGAGGAAATCGGGAGAGACAGGGTAGGGTAAACTATCTCATGTAGAAGAGGCAAGGGGAAGTAGTTGCAGGGTGGGGGAAGAACAGGAAGGCAAAAAGGCAAAAGCACATTCTCATTGAAGTTGGCTCAAGGAGAGAATCACATATATACTAAATGGGATATCTCACCCTGCAGGAGAGTAGGGGAAAGGGGGATGAAAGGAGGGATGATGGAGGGGAAGGCATTCTGGGGGGGGAGGTTGGAGGTACCCACTATCAAAGAGGGACAGGATCGGGAGCCAAGATGGCAGAGTAGAAACAGCTCACCCAAGCCACTCTGCCCCCAGATTCCCCCCAAACTATGTAAAAGGGGACTCTGAACAACTTCTGGAGCCCCAGCACCCACAGAACGACACAGAGAAGCTAACCTCCCACTGAGGACAGCCCAGCAGCCCTGCAGGAAGTACCAGCGCAACGGTCTGGGACCTGGCAGAGCGCAGGAGCCGAGCCGAGCCCAGGTCCCCATGAGCCGAGGTTTTAGCCCCAGGGCGGCAGGGCCAGCAGCCGGCTGGAGGAACCCCAGAACACCAGGAGCTGTGGCAACTCCAGAATTATCAACATAGACATGCCTAGGACAAAGTAAGAGGTTGATGTCCTATGGACTTTGGGACCTGTTTTTGGGGGAATGTGTCGGCTCCCTCCCCTGGGGGCTAGAAGGCGCTGAGGAGACATGCTATTTTGCAGTTTTCAGAGGCGGCTCCAGCTCCCGGCCTCCAAATCATAGGGAGATCGAGCGATCAGTCTTGGGGGGTAATCGCTCTTGCTTTAACCTCCCTGGATCTGGATTGTGATCTAGGGTGGAAGTCGTGGGTGGGTTTACAGCTTGCCAGAAATGGAAGTTGCCCCCCACACGTTCGGGGCGAAAATTCCTCTATCTTGCCTTAAAGCCATAGTGTGGCAACAAGCCCAAAAGTCAAGTAATTAAGTGGCAACATGTCAAGGCAAAGGTAACAGAAAAATGCAACCCTAGACTCCTATTTTGGGGGCATAGAGCGGGAAAAGGACTGTGAGGTCAGAAGTCCTGCTCCAAAAGCCCCAGGGGAAAACATGAGTGGGTTGCAGGCCATAGAGGACCTTAAGAAGGACTTTAAAAATCAAATAAGAGAAGTGGAGGAAAAATTGGAAAGAGAAATGAGAAGGATGCAGGAAAAGTATGAAATGAGGGTCAACAGCCTGACTGAGGAAAACAACACCTTAAAAAATAGACTAACTCAAATGGCAAAGGAGGCCCAAAAGGGCAATGAGGAGAAGAATGCCTTAAAAAGTCGAATTTGCCAGATGGAAAAAGAATCTCAAAAGTTCACTGAGGAGATTCATTCCTTCAGAGTTAGACTGGAGCAAATGGAAGCTAATGACTTTATGAGAAATCAAGATGCTGTTAAGCAGATCCAAACAAGCGAAAGATTAGAAATATCTCATGGGAAAAACCACTGACATGGAAAATAGATCCAGGAGAGACAATTTAAAAATTATTGGTCTACCTGAAAGCCATGATCAAAGAAAGAACCTAGAAATCACCCTTCAAGAAATTCTCAAGGAAAATTGCCCTGATGTTTTAGATCCAGAGGGCAAAATAGAGGTTGAAAGAATCCACAGATCACCTCCTGAAAAAGATCCCAAAAAGAAAACTCCCAGGAATATTATAGCCAGGTTCCAGAATCCCCAGATCAAGGAGAAAATACTACAAGCAGCCAGGAAGAAACAATTTCAATATTGTGGAAACACAATCAGAATAGCCCAGGACCTGGCAGCTTCTACACTGAGGGATCGGAGGGCATGGAATATGATATTCCAGAGGGCAAAAGAACTGGGAATGAACCCAAGGGTCACCTACCCAGCAAAACTGAGTATTTTGTTTCAGGGGAAAATATGGTCATTCAGTGGAATAGAGGACTTTCAAGCATTCTTGAGGAAAAAACCAGAATTGAATAGAAAATTTGACATCCAGACACAAGAAGGAAGAGATGCCTGAGAAGGTAATCAGGGAAAAGAAATCAAAAGGAACTTATCAAAGTTGAACTATTTACATTCCTATATGGAAAATCAATAACTGTGACTGATGATATCTTTCTCACTATGAAAATAATAGAAGAAGGGGGTGTGGTCATATGAATACATATGTGAATGTGTGTGTATATGATTACAGTTATATGTGGATAGAGGGCATAGGTTCAATTTGTTGGGAAGTGAGAATACTCAAGGGATGAAATTATGAGGTGAGAGAGGAAAGTGGCAAGAGGAGATGGGGAGAGACAGGGTAGGGTAAACTATCCCATGTAGTAGATGCAAGGGGAGGTGGTTGCAAAGGAGGGGGAGAATAAGGAAGGCTAAAAAGGCAAAACCACATTCACATTGAATTTGCTTCAGGGAGAAAATGACATACATACTAAATGGGATATCTCAACGTGCAGCAGGATAGGGGGAAGGGGGATGAAAGGAGGGATGATGGATGGGAGGGCATCCTTGGGGGGAGGGGAGGTTAGAAGTACCCACTATAGAAGAGGGACAGGATCATGTAGGGAATGGACCAGGTGGGGGGTGGGATGAGTGGGAGGGAATTATAAGCAGCCTTGTACAATATATCTACTATGATAATATTTTGCATAGCTAGACATGTACAACATATACTGAATTACTTTCCCCCAAGAGGGAATGGGTGACAAGGGAGGAAGGAAATGGATCTGAAATTCGAGGTCGTAACATTAAATGTTCCAAATATATATAAATACTATTATTAATACTCTTTTGCTTGTAATAGGGAGATAAGATGTGCAGGCATTGGGACACAAAGATTCACCTTCCTCTAATGGAGAAGTCGATGGGGGTATGGGAGAGAGCAGATTGGAGGAAGCGATATCTTGTGGGACTACTATTCTGGGAGGTTGGGTAGGGGAATAACTGGGGGAAAATGATTGTAACTCAAAATCTGGCAGAAATGAATGATGTAAAACAGAAGTTAATAAAGCATTTGTTTAAAAAAAAAAGAGGGACAGGATCAAAGTAGGGAATGGAGCAGGTGGGAGGTGGGATGGGTGGGAGGGAAATATAAGCAGTCTCTTACAATAAATCTACTATGGTAATGTTTTGCATAGCTATACATGTACAACACATACTGAATTGCTTATCTTCTCAGAGGGAGTGGGTGACAAGGGAGGAAGGGAATGGATCTGAAAATCAAAGTTTTAAAATTAAATGTTTCATAAGATGTCCAGGCACTGGGACTCAGAGATTCACCTTGCCCTAATGGCAAAGTCAAAGGGGGTATGGGGGAAGATATGGGAGAGAACCCATTGGATGAGGGGATATCTAGTGGGACTGCTACTCTGGGGTTGTGGGTAGGGAAAAATGGGGGGAAATTGTAACTCAAAATCTGGTGGAAATTAATGATGTAAACCAGAAGGTAATAAAGCATTTGTTTTAAAAAATAATAAAATAAAATACATTATGGAAAAGAAGGAAGGACTTATTCATGAAACTGCTAATCTGTTATGCACAGTTTGCTTTTCTTATTAGCTATATGATAAATTTATTACCTAACTTTTAAAGCTGTCCTGCTTATTGATGATTCCTTCTGGCTTTTTTTCTATTTTCTTCTTGTTTTGTTCTTTAGAATCTTATTCTCTGAACTGCCTCCTTTCCCCTCATGCCCCCATTGCAAACGCCAGTTTTAAAAGGATAAAACAGAGTAAATTCTTTACAAAAACAGAAATGAGGGTACTGTCTACACAGGTACAACCCGTTTTATTTATTGCCTAAAGTACCATAAATACTTATGTAGCTTTAGAACATACTGCTTTCTATACTGATTTTATAAATATTCCTTTTCTTTTACTCTTGTGAATATAGTCATGGGCTAACAACTATTTCCTCAAACAAAAAATATGAATTTCCTTGATTAAAAGAGGATCAAAGGGTGGAGATGTTTGTCCAAGCTTTCAGCCCAACCTCATATTTCCAATAGTAGAGCAAGTGAAAAAATAAAAATTCCCACTGGACTCTGAGAGCACTATTCTGGTGGTCTACCAGATGACCTCCTGAACCATCTCCAGTATTTAGGATAGTCGACTATTCAGGTAAGAGTAAGCAGATGCGAGTCTAGGGGAGTAGCCAAAGGGTAGGGCAAAGGCATTTTTTAAGGTTTTTTTTTCTCCCATCAATAAATATCTGGAGAAAAAAAATAATCCAGTTTCCAGGGAGTTTACTTAAAGAACATTTGTCTATTTCTGTTCTGTTATTATGAAGAAATTGAGCCAGATTCCCTCAGTGCATAAGGGAATGCCTGGGAGTAAATTAGGCACTTTGGGAAACCATGTTAACTCTTTCAAGGCCCTAAAACATACTTTAACTTAGCTGGTTGTCACAAGACTAACCTTTTTTCCTGTCACAAGACTAGCCATTTTTCCTGCCAAACTTTGGTTGACTGCAGGGTTACATGTCTAGAATAACTGGAGGATTGGATTCAAAGGTGTGTAACTAGAGAAGAGGCAATATTAGGTATTTGGAATATAAACAGGGCCATTGGCATTCTTGAGTGTCTGAAAGAGGTAGTTCTAATCAGATAAATGGCTCATTTCAAAAGTAAACTTGGGGCATGTTTGCATTATCTGGAAAAGACAGCCAGTTCTACTTCAGAACATTCAGATCATTCTTCAAATGCTAACCTTAAAACACACACACACACACACACACACACACACACACACACACACCCCTTTTCATTGAAAATAAAAAATATGCATTTTTTACACCTTGCAATTAGATATCTCGTATTTCTACAGTACTTTAAGGTTTGCAAAGTGCTTTACAAATATCATCTCACTTTACCTTCCCAACAATTCTGGCAAGTAGGCACTATTATTAATTCCCATTTTACAGATGAATGAATACAGACTAGCCCAGGTTCACACAGTTACTAAGTGTCTGAGTCTGTATTTGATTTCAGATTTGACTCATTCCAGGTGCTATGTTACTTCTCCCCATACATCTAGAATGATGGGTTCCTTTTATCATGATCTAGTGGGAAGATTCTGCAGGTACTCCTTCAGGTTTAATTTTGTGACAACTTTATTGTATAGTCTCCACTTAAAATTCTGTTCTCCTGTTTTCTTCCTATTGCTGCTTTTGAGATCTTATTCTGGAGGAGGGCTCCAAGGAACTCTTATTCTTGTGCTGTTATCAGACTTCCAGATAACCAAGTAACTGAAAATAAGCTTTTATAGTAAAGCACTGTGGTGCTGGAAAAAAAATGCCCACGACTTTATTTGGAAATAGGGGAATTTGTAGAATGCTGCTGTAAAGGGCACACCACTCAAATGACTGTTTCGAAGACTCTTACTTTGTAAGCAAAGTATTTTCTGAAGGAGTACAGCACGAATAGCCAAACATTTCAGCTCAAAATAGAATGGTTATTTTGTTACTTTGCAAAAGCCAGCTCCACTTCATGATGTATATGTTATTCTAAGCCCTTTTCATTCAAAAGCAGAATATAATGGAAATAAGAGGTGGCAAAACATTATTATATGTTACATAATTATATTATATAGAGAAGAGTTGGGGTTGGATTTTAGTCTAGTAAAGGATGAAATTTTACCTGCGAGAAAAATTAGGAAGAGTCTTGGAGGCCTACTTGGAAAGGACATGATTATTTCTTAAGAGCTTTATCTCCCCCTCCCCAACTTGAATTTCATCCTTCATATAGTGCATATTCTTGTGGATATTTTTCCCATATTTGTAAAAACATGCTTCCATAGAACTCTGTGTAACAGTTTTTTGGAGACAGGGGTTCATAATTCGTAACACATAAAAATGGAAAGCACATAAATTGTCTGTACGAATGCCCATTTTTTTACAGCAAGCATTATTGTCTTAGCATACACACCATTACTGGCCCTTTGGTTTGTTGGGCTTGCTATACAGGCACACCTTGGAGATATTGTGAGTTTGGTTCCAGATCACTGCAATAAAGTGAATATCTCAATAAAGCAAGCCCCACAAGTTTTTTTTTATTTTCCAGTGTATATAAAAGGTATGTTTATACTATACTATAGTCTATTAAATATGGAATAGTATTATGTCTAAAATACAGTATTCATACCTTAATTTAAATACTTTGTTAATAAAAAATATTAACCATCATCTGAGCCTTCAGCAAGTCATAATCTTTTTGCTGGCAATGGGTCTTGCCTTGATAATGATGGCTGCTAACTGATCACAGTGGTGGTTACTGAAGGTTGGGGTGGCTGTAGAAATTTCAAGAAAGTTTGCTGCATAGATTGACTCTTCCTTTCGCTTGAACACTTAGAAGCCATTGTAGGGTTATTAAGTGGCCTATTTTCAATATTCTTGTGTCTCAAGGAATGGGGGAATGGCGGACAAGAGAGATTGGGAAAGGGAGATTGGTGGAGCAGTTAGAACTCACACAATATTTATTGATTGTTTCATCTTATTTTTTTAAAGCAATTGGGGTTAAGTAACTTGCTCAAGGTTACATGGCTAGTCATTATTTGTGTGGGGGTGCTCATTTTCTGAGGCTGGATTCGATCTCAGGTCATCCCAAGTCCGAGGCCAGCGCTCTTACTCACTGCGCCACCTAGCCGCCCCGATTGTTTCATCTTATATGGGTGTGGTTTGTGAAGCCCCAAAATAATTACAATACTAACATCAAAGATCACTTATCACCACAACAGATATAATAATAATGAAAAAGTTTAAAATAGTTTGAGGATTACCAAAATGTGACACAGAGACATAATGTAAGCACATGCTGTTGGAAAAATGGCACTGATTGACATGTTTGATGCAGGGTTGCCACAAAGCTTCATAAAAATGCAGTATCTGCAAAGTGTAATAAAGTGAAGTGCAATTAAAAAAAGTTATGCCTCTATTATGCCTTCTAAGGAAATATGACCTTTCTTACCAACTTGACTGACTGGGAGAAATTGACTTACCAAGTTGACTGGGGAGTCAACTAAAATCCTCAATTTGTTCTGTAGTGAGATAAAGATTGCCATATCTCCTAGTGGGGAAACCTATCTATATAGAAGTGGAGTTTATGGTATATGCTGGTGGAAGCAGTCTTCTATGGTGCACAAATGGTGATGGGGGCAGGGAGGAGGACTTCTTTTAATACTTGTCACTTAAGAAGACAGGGTTGGCTTTTGCCTTCCTCTGCCCTATTACAGTGAAGATTGAGAGTTTGGGAATCTTCTAACACTCCTTGGTCTTTAAAATCCATGGTCATTAAAAAGAAATATTTATAATCTTATAAATGGGGCAACTAGGGAAATAAGAATGTCTCTCCTGTTTCCTGGAAGGGAGAGATAACTAGACTGGGTCCTTTCAGCTATTAGTATGTTCTCTGGCTCCATGGTTTTATAGTAACCATAAGCCTCTATGGGGAAAAGAAGTTGGATTGAAAATATTTTAGTGTTTCTATTAAATAGTGCATACCCTTTAACCCAGTGATATTGCTACTAAATCTATACCCCAAGAAAGAAGAAAAGGGTCATATATGTATAAAAATGTTTATAGTAGCTCTTTTTGTGGTAGCAAAGAAATGTAGTTGAGGGGATGCCCATCAATTAAGGAATGGTTGAACAAGTTATTCATGTATATTAATGTGATGGAATACTATTGTGCTCTATAAAAAAGATGAAGGAGAGGGTTTAAAAAAAACTCAACTTGGGAAGACTTGTATGAACTGATGCAAGTTAAAATGAGCAGAACCAGGAGAACAATTTATATAATAATAACAATATTGTAAAGGTAATTAAAAGATTTAAAGAATTCCCATTAACGTTATGACCAACCATGATTTTAAAGGACTCATAGAAATATGCTATATATGTCCAGATAGAGTACTGATTAAAGTGTCTTTCTCTCCTCTCCTCTCCCCCTTTCCTTTCTGTCTCTTTTTTTGCACGTGGCTTATGTGGGAATTTGTTTTGCAAGACTACACTACTATTTATAATGGGTTTTGCTTTTCATACCTTTTCAATAAGTTAGAGAGGGGGAGGAGGGAGGGAGAAATTTAGAACTTAAAATAGAACTGAATTTAATAAAAAAAATATTTTTGCTCTTGCTCACCCTTTGATTTAAAAATGAATACACAGAACTGGTGTTATAATTAGTGGTATGTTGCATGGGCTTCTTTGAATCTTAGTAATCAATAAATTCTCTTCCAGTTCCAGTATCCTCTGTGTTCATGCCCTTTTCTGTTCTCTAGTCACTAAAAGTGAGTTTTAGAGAGCTGTAATTTTTCTGAAGTAGTCATCCTTTAAAACTCCTAGGCTTCTGGGGGCGGAGCCAAGATGGTGGAGTAGAAACAGCTCATCCAAGCCACTCTGCCCCCAGATTCCCCACAAACTATGTAAAAGGGGACTCTGAACAACTTCTGGAGCCCCAGCACCCACAGAACGACAAAGAGAAGCTAACCTCACTCTGAGGACAGCCAAGCAGCCCTGCAGGAAGGACCAGCGCAGTGGTCTGGGAGCCGGCAGCGCGCAACTCGCAGAGCGCAGGAAGCGGAGCCGAGTGGAGCCCAGGTCTGCCTGAGCCGAGGTTTTAACCCCAGGGCGGCAGGGCCAGCGGCCCGCTGGAGGAACCCCAGAACACCAGCAGCTGTGGCGACTCCAGAATTATCAACATAGACATGCCTAGGACAAAGTAAGAGGTTAGTGTCCTATGGACTTTGGGACCTGTTTTTGGGGGAATGTGTCAGCTCCCTCCCCTGGGGGCTAGAAGCCACTGAGGAGACACTCCATTTTGTAGTTTTCAGAGGCAGCTCCAGCTCTTGGCCTGCAATTAATTGTAGGGAGGTCCAGCGATCAGTCTTGGGGGGTAATTGCTCTTGCTTTAACCTCCCTGGATCTGGATTGTGATCTAGGGTGGAAGTCATGGGTGGGTTTACAGCTTGCCAGAAACGGAAGTTGCCCCCCACACGTTCAGGACGAAAATTCCTCTATCTGGCCTTAAAGCCATAGTGTGGCAACAAGCCCCAAAGTCAGGTAATCAAGTGGCAACATGCCAAGGCAAAGGAAACAGAAAAATGCAACCCTAGACTCCTATTTTGGGGGCATAGAGCAGGAAAAGGACTGTGAGGTCAGAAGTCCTGCTCCAAAAGCCCCAGGGGAAAACATGAGCGGGTTGCAGGCCATAGAGGACCTTAAGAAGGACTTTAAAAATCAAATAAGAGAAGTGGAGGAAAGATTGGAAAGAGAAATGAGAAGGATGCAGGAAAAGTATGAAATGAGGGTCAACAGCCTGACTGAGGAAAACAACACCTTAAAAAATAGACTAACTCAAATGGCAAAGGAGGCCCAAAAGGGCAATGAGGAGAAGAATGCCTTAAAAAGTCGAATTTGCCAGATGGAAAAAGAATCTCAAAAGTTCACTGAGGAGATTCATTCCTTCAGAGTTAGACTGGAGCAAATGGAAGCTAATGACTTTATGAGAAATCAAGATGCTGTGAAGCAGATCCAAACAAATGAAAGATTAGAAGGCAATGTGAAATATCTCATGGGAAAAACCACTGACCTGGAAAATAGATCCAGGAGAGACAATTTGAAAATTATTGGACTACCTGAAAGCCATGATCAAAGAAAGAACCTAGAAATCACCCTTCAAGAAATTCTCAAGGAAAATTGCCCTGATGTTTTAGATCCAGAGGGCAAAATAGAGGTTGAAAGAATCCACAGATCACCTCCTGAAAAAGATCCCAAAAAGAAAACTCCCAGGAATATTATAGCCAGGTTCCAGAATCCCCAGATCAAGGAGAAAATACTACAAGCAGCCAGGAAGAAACAATTTCAATATTGTGGAAACACAAATCAGAATAGCCCAGGACCTGGCAGCTTCTACACTGAGGGATCGAAGGGCATGGAATATGATATTCCAGAGGGCAAAAGAACTGAGAATGAACCCAAAGGTCACCTACCCAGCAAAACTGAGTATTTTGTTTCAGGGGAAAATATGGTCATTCAGTGGAATAGAGGACTTTCAAGCATTCTTGAGGAAAAGACCAGAATTGAATAGAAAATTTGACATCCAGACACAAGAAGCAAGAGATTCCTGAGAAGGTGATCAGGGAAAAGAAATCAAAAGGAACTTATCAAAGTTGAACTATTTACATTTCTATATGGAAAAACAATAACTGTGAGTGATGATATCTTTCTCACTATGAAAATAATGGAAGAAGGGGGTGTGGTCATATGAATACATATGTGAATGTGTGTGTATATGGATAGAGGACATAGGTTGAATTTGTTGGGAAGGGAGAATGCTCAAGGGATGAAATTATGAGGTGGGAGAGGAGGGTGGGAGGAGATGGGGGAAGACAGGGTAGGGTAAACTATCTCATGTAGAGGAAGCGGGGGGAGGTGGTTGCAAGGGAGGGGGAGAATAGGAAGGGGAAAAAAAGGCAAATCCACATTCTCGTTGAATTTGGTTCAGGGAGAGGATGACATACATACTAAATGGGATATCTCAACCTGCAGCAGAATAGGGGGAAGGGGGATGAGAGGAGGGATGATTGATGGGAGGGCATCCTTGGGGGGAGGGGAGGTTGGAAGTACTCACTATAGAAGAGGGACAGGATCATGTAGGGAATGGACCAGGTGGGGGGTGGGATGAGTGGGAGGGAATTATAAGCAGTCTTGTACAATATATCTACTATGATAATGTTTTGCATAGCTAGACATGTATAACATATACTGAATTACTTATCTCCCCAGAGGGAATGGGTGACAAGGGAGGAAGGAAATGGATCTGAAATTCGAGGTCTTAAGATTAAATGTTTCAAATATATATAAATACTATTATTAATACTCTTTTGCTTATAATTGGGAGATAAGATGTGCAGGCACTGGGACAGAAAGATTCACCTTCCTCTAATGGAAAAGCCATAGGGGGTATGGGAGAAGGTATGGGAGAGAGCAGATTGGAGGAAGCGATATCTTGTGGGACTGCTATTCTGGGAGGTTGGGTAGGGGAATAATGGGGGGAAAATGATTGTAACACAAAATCTGGTGGAAATGAATGATGTAAAACAGAAGTTAATAAAGCATTTGTTTAAAAAAAAACCTCCTAGGCTTCCATTTTGTCTATCAACTCTAATCTAAGTCCACATAATTTCCTCCTTGACGAATTCAAAAAGTGATTTTGCTTTTGGTTCATTTTTTTTTTATTTGGTGATGATAACATCTTATGGTCACACTTATCCCATAGGCATTTTAAACACAATTTAGAAAACTGGAGTATGTCATTGCTTCCCAAGTTCTCAAATGCATAATTTAATTTAATCTGAAAATTTAAGAGAATTTAATCTGAAAAAAGGCCAGATGACAGAAAAGTAATATGTGGAGACAGTGTGGCTTAGTGCAAGGAGCATGGATTTGGAGTTTGAGGACATGTGTTCAAATCCCCAGCTTTGCCATTTGTCACCTTTGTGATCAAATGTATCTTCTTTGAGTCTCAGTTTTTTCATCTGGAAAAGAGGGGCTTAGAAAAATTCCTACTGGCTTTAAATCTATGAGACTATGCATTTCATTCTGAATGATTTCCTCCATTTTATTTTATTTTAAATAGATGTGTCCTGATAGTCATCTTGCAAAGAATCCAAATCATCATTCCAAAATGGATGTATTCGTTCAGAAACAAAATTCTCTCCTGAACATAAAAGCGAATTTGTCCTCTGTAGCTCTCTGCTCCTTACTTCCACCAGACTTTAAAATCGTGCTTCGTTCATTAGGGGCTGAGCCTGGAACTTCCCTTAGGGCCTGGGACCTGGGGCTTCTCACCCAGGAGCGACCTACCACAGCTCATCCCTCTGCAAGGCCTACCCTTTGTTCTCATTGGTGATTGCTTGCTGGAGCCTCCATTTTGTGGAGAGACTCAGACTGAAGGGGATCTTCTTGTCCCCTCGCTATGTACTTGACTTCTTTGGACTTCAAAACTATATTCCTACCCCACCCCACCCTTTTCAACCTCCCTTTTGTGAATTTACTGTTAGAATGTCGCTATTTTGAGTGCAGTTACCGTTGGTTTTTTTTTTTTTGTTTGTTTGTTTGTTTTTTGCTTATATGGATAAATCCTTTCTCCCATTCTCTTTTCCTCCCCCATCCCCTCTTTCCTTTCCCTTCTTTCCTTCCTTCCTTCCTTCTTTCTTTCTTTCCTTCCTCCCTCCCTTCCTTCCTTCCTATGTATTTTACATGTATATATATATAATAGTTAAGGCCATTTGTGGTATAGTGGATAGAATGATGAACTTGGGCTAAAGATCTGAATTCAAGGTTTACCTTTGATGGTTATGAGCATTGAATCAGTTAAACTCTTTGAGCCTTAGGTAAGTCTAATACTGTGGTAGATCTAATACTGTGTTATACATGGGTTTTAATCAGAGTCAGTCTTTCTCTCTCCCTCCTGCTCTCCCTCTCTTTCTTTGTCTCTATTTCTATCTCTATTTCTCACAATGCATATATACACACAAACTAATCCATAAATCCTGTAACTAAAACTGAGGCAAAAATTGCTTCTGTATCTACCCTTCAGGGACTTTTTAAAAATAATGGTTTCCTTTTTAAGGCTCTCTTAGATGTTCATTTTAATCAGATTTCACCCTTATGCAACTTTGAGCAGACAGGATGTGAGCACAATGTGATTTGGGAACATGGTGTGATTTGCCTTGGGTCCGTTATCACCTAGAATTGGCTCTAGGATCTTACAATCCTAGAGTTAGCATTAATCATGATGTTTATGTTCTCACAGAGATTTGTCTAGCAAAATTCAGAGCTTTATGTAACATTTTATAATGGCAAAATAATGTAAGATTTGTGACATTTGGATCTTTTCTGCAGAGATAGATATTTTCTGACATTCCTGTAGAAGATAATATGCTAGGGCTCTGTCTACAGTAAGAGAGGACACTCTGTTACAAATTTTTACATGGTGGAAAATAACACAAAGGAGGAAAAAGGAAACACATCAATACACTTTGTTAATATAGCAGGGAGAAAAGGGTGCTTTTAGGAGTGGAGGCAGAAGAGACATGAGGTGGTGCCTTGTACAGTGGGTGGGAGCTGACCTTGAAATACTCCCTGAAGCATCAGGGCTGTGGGGAAACAGCTGAAATGAGTAGCAGCTGATTGTATTGGCACCGCTTCCAGGATATTTAGGGTAGCCAGATAACAAAAAGACTGACAATAGTTTCTTTTTTTTTTCTTTTAGAAGTTTATTGATACTTTATGACTTTAAAGAGGATTAATTTATTTGTTTTTATATGCATTTATTATCTGTTCCTTCCACTAACCTGTCTCATTAATGCAACAAAATAAAACAAAAACCATCATTGTAAGTTTTGTATAATCCAGTAAGACAAATTTCCACATTGGCCATGCCTGAAATTATATGTTTCTCTCTGCATTTTAAGTTCATCACTTCTGTCAGGAGATGGAGAGTAGTGTTTCATCTTTAATCCTCTGGATTGGTAGTTTATCATTGTATTGACATCTTATATTCCCTTGAAATAAATATAAAAGTGTGAAAAAAACAAGCAAAACCAAGTGACACATTGACC
The DNA here is from genome assembly GCA_011680675.1 of Gymnobelideus leadbeateri. Lineage (NCBI taxonomy): Eukaryota > Metazoa > Chordata > Mammalia > Diprotodontia > Petauridae > Gymnobelideus > Gymnobelideus leadbeateri. The sequence continues at coordinate 434,203 of WOXC01000605.1, read as the reverse complement.
AAATCTGGCAGCATTTATATTTCTTTACCTCTTCAATGAGTTACATCTTTCACTACTTTCTACTTCTTTCAATGAAAGAAGGAAGTACATTTTCTCTACTCCACCTGCTGTTCTCTGCCCTCCATTTTCCACCTTGCAACTTTAGCTCTTGACCCAGGGCTTGCGGTGCAGTGCTTTTTAGTGGTCAGAGATTACTATATTTGGGGGCCCCAGACTTACCATGATGCACTGTGGCCATCCTTTTGCCATGCCATTAACATGAATGACCCATCCTCTCAACTCTTGCTATCTTGCTATATTGTCAGGGCTATACCCATAGCAGCCACTATGAATATGCATGCATATTTCCAGGATAAATTTGCAAAATATAAATAGCACTCTTCCTCAAAGGCAAGACCAAAATATTTATTCAGATACCAGAAAACCAATCCCACCATGGTAACAAAGAAGTTTATATACATTACCCATCCAGGGAACACCACCAACCCAAGCCTTCCCTCTGTTAGGCCTCCCCACAAACAAGCTCCCCTAGACAAAATTCATCCCCCTCTTACTCACACTAGCTGCTCTGCCTCCCTTTCTCCCAGCTCTACCTTACTTTCTCTTCCTGCTCCACCCTTCAGCAGGTTTCTCCAACCATGGGCTCCATTTAACTTAAACTGTGGCCTAGGCCAGAGCTCAGAGCAGATCCCATAGGCTTATTAAGGGACAGGGAAGATCTTCTTATTTCGTTAACATTACACTTACTCTAAGAAGAGTAATCAAATCAACGCTATTATTCCTGGAAAGGACATACCAACTAATTGCCCTATGACTCCACTCTCCAAACCTCTTACTTTTCAGACCAAAACACTCTTCTTCCCACTAGTCTCCTATGCATGTTGTCTTCCCCTTTTACAATGTAAGCTCTTGAAAGTAGGAATTATTGCTTCTTTTATTTTCTCCTTAATGCTTAGCATAATTTCAGGCATGTAGTAAGTGCTTAATAGATTCTTTTCATTCATTCATTCATAGTCATTTCTTCTCCATGGCCAAGTTTGGTTATTATTAATTACTTTATTCAGTTTTTAAAAATATTTTCATTTGCATTATTTTGGTCACTGTGCACATTATTTTCCCATTACTGTTTACTTCAGGCTGAATCAGTTCATAAAAATCTTCCCAGATTTCTCTGAAGTCTTTATATTCATCACTCTTAGTATAATAATATCCCATTACATTCAAATATCTTTATCTATTCCTTAATCGATGGACACCCATTTTGTTTCCAATTTTTTCTATCACAAAAAGTAATGCTATAAATATTTTGTTATAGAATTGACATTTCTTTACTTTTTTAACTTCTTTACAATATATATCTAGTAGTAGGAACTCTGAGTCAAAGGGCATGGATATTTTAATTATTAAAAAAACATAATTCCAATTTCTTTCCAGAATGGTTGGTTCAATTTATAGCTCCCCCACTGTGCCTGACCTTCCAAAATTCCTACATCCTTGGCTATTCCCATTTTTTGTCATCTTTGCAAATTTTCTAGCATCCATTCTGGTATGCCATTTTGTGGTTCCAACCTCAGAATTGTTTTAAATTGTATTTCTCTTATTATTAGCAATTTGTAGCATTTATTCGTAAATTTGCTCATAGTTTGTAACTTTCTTTTGAGAACTGTCATTTGTACCCTTTGGCAACTTATCTCCTGGAAAAATGAATTTTGGTCTTACATTTCAATTAATTTCCTATATATTTCGTATATCAGACCTTTATCACTAATATTAGTTGCAAAACTTTTTTATCTCATTTAACAATTTCTTTTTTGATTCCTAGCTGCATTGAATTTGTGCAAAATCATTTCAACTTACGTAACCAAAATTATGAATTTTCTTTTTTTGTAATTGCCCTGATCCCTTGTTTAGTTAAGAATTTTCTTCTTAGTTATAGTTGTGAATTGTACCATTGACCATTTTCTTCCAATTTTTAAAATGATGTGAGCTTCTTATACTTGGATTCCATATCTATTTGGAACTTATTGCAATATATGATGTACAAAGATCACCCAAATTCATTTTTCCCAGCCACTTTCCAGTTATCCCATCAGTTCTTGTGATTGGGAGTCTTTCCCAAATAGTTTTTGTTCTTTGGCAGCTGATAGATTTCTTGGATCAAATTCTCACTTCTGCTTATTAGAATCACTGGCTTGTTTCAAGGCTTAGTTCCTGGACTATTTCCAATGAGAAGCCTTTGCTGATCCCATTAGTTGCTAGTATTCTTTTCCTTCAAATTATTAGGGGGGTGTGTGTGTGTATATATATATATATGTATATATATATATATATATATATAACAGAAGGGACTTATGTTGATTTTGTTTTTGTATCTCTAGTCCCTAGCATATAGGAGATGTTTAATATGTGGTAGTTGGTTTGGATTCGAGATCATGCTGTATAGCTTTGGGAGAGTGAGTAGAGTGTGTGCTAGTGAGAAAGCATGATGGAAATCTTTGCTGATTGGATCTAGGTCTCACTGTGGGGGCTGAGGATGTTCATAGATATCTTTTTGGTTAGAGGTCAGGACTCATATCACTTCAGAATCCATAAATGTTATGAATCAGAATTACTGAAATAAACAATTATGAGAGCTGTGGTCAAATTCTGCTTGATGTTACTACCTGAAGGAATCAGTTGAACTAACTCCTGATTTCACATTTGACGTACATAGCACAAATGGTTAAGTATTATTGTGGGATCATCCAAGTTTAAATATAGTTTTTTAGTTGATACAGTGTGTTTGTTCATTGTTTTCCAGCTGATGTACAGTACAAATCTTCACTACCTTATTGATGACTTTCTTTTTTCTTTCTGCTCTTGCTTCTTCAGTCTTGTCTATACACTGTTTTCTCCCTTTCCCCTAATTGTGACTCATTGTGGCCAACACTCATGTTATTATCTCAGATTTCAGTCTGAGGATTCTGGAAAAGGATGTTTATCTTGTCACTTGAACCTAAAAGGGAGCACAACTGTCTGCAATTGTTAATTATGCTATGGGCTAAAGATAAGAAAAGACAGGAATCAATCAACAAACAAGCTTTCTAACACCTATTGTGTGTCAGACACTGAACTAGGAGTTGGAGATGCAAAAATAAAATTAAAATGATCTGCTTTCAAAAAGCTTATGCTCTATCAGAAGAAATAGAATGGACACAAATAAGTATAGAAAGAGTTTTTGCAGAATGATAAAAGGTAATTTTGTGAATCAGTCCACTAACTGCTTGGGGATCAGGAAAGACCTCATGGAAAAACTGGTATTGGTTCTGAGTCTTGAAAGAAGTGTAGAAATAAGGGGTTTTAAGTGACAGAGATGAGGAGGAAGTACATTTCAGTCATGGCGAATAACAGGGCGAGGGCATGTTATGTCTGTCTCCTAATGGAGTGCCATTTTTGAAGACAAATAAGAAGGGCAGTGTGTCTGGACTGTAGAATGTGGAATGGAAGTAATAGATAATGAAGCTGGAAGAGGTGGTAGAAACCTTTAAATGTTATAGTGTCTTGGTAGAGACTAGCCTCTGGGTGGGGTGGAATGTGAATAGAAGACAAGTAATGTGTATAATTTGAAGAGTGAGTAGAGTGACTAAGAGAAAGAGAAAACAATATAATGAGTAACAATGAGTTCTGCATGGAGGTGGGAGGGACTGTTGGGAGCCCTCAAGTTTGTGCTTTGATATATAGTAGGGCATCTCAGAGTCACAGTGGATAAAGTTCTATATCTAGAATCAGGAAGACTCATATTTCTGAATTCATATCTGGCCCTAGACACTTACTTGCTGTGTGACCCTGGGCAAGTCACTTAACCCTTTTGCCTTAGTTTCCTAATCTATAAAATGAGTTGGAGAAAGAAATGGTAAACCAGTGCAGTATCTTTGCCAAGAAAACCCCAAATGGGATCACAAAGAGTTGGACACAATTGCAGAACAATTGAACAACAACAATAAAATGAGTAGGGGTGAGAATGCTCATAGGACATAGAAAGCAAAGGTCTATCTGTATGTTTGGAGATCTAGCCTATTGTAAGGATATTCAGTATTTGTTATGGCTGGGGTCTGCAGCTTCTTAATCCTACTGGAGTTAGATGTGAGAATAAGCACACGAAGCAGACAGTTGTCCTATGTTCTGTGATTTATTGGCCCCCATCAGTTCCAGTAATACCAGTACTGGGGCTCAGTGACTGGCCATTAATCAGCTATTTTTCTTATTTCTTATCTGAATCTATGGGTCCCTGAGCTCTTCTAGTTTGTAAGAGAAGAATGAACTACAGGCATGTGTGGAGGGAGGTGGGAGGGATGGTGGTGATAGTGCTGCTGTTAGTGGTGCTCGTTGGTGTTAAATCAATGTATCTAGAACACCGAGGATGAGTGATAGCTGTGTGACTCTCATTGAAACCCCTAAAGTCAGGTAACTTATAGTTCTACCTCTCTAGTTTCTTTCTCAATACCACTGTATTTAGATTAGGGAGATGGAAGGCAGATATTCTTCTTAGGCCTGAAGACTACCAAGACTTTCCTTAAAATAACTCTTATTTGTTGGTGTATATGTGTGTGTGTATGTATGTTATTACATATGTATTATGTATGTGTATATATGTATATATACATATATTTATATGTGTGTATATGTGTATGTACATATATGTATATATCCATGTGTATATGTATATATGTGTATATGAGTGAAAAGGATTAGTACAGATATACTCACTGACTTCTGAATTATAGTAAGACATCCTTCTTCCCTTGCTTCTTTCTGTTACCCAACTATTTAAACCAGAAGTGTCAAATCTTTTTTTTAAACAAATGCTTTATTAACTTCTATTTTACATCATTCATTTCCGCCAGATTTTGAGTTACAATCATTTTCCTCCCGTTATTCCCCTACCCACCCTCCCAGAATAGCAGTCTCACAAGATATTGCTTCCTCTAATCTGCTCTCTCCCATACCCCCTTCGACTTTTCCATTGGAGGAAGGTGACTCTTTGTGTCCCAATGCCTGCACATCTTATCTCCCAATTATAAGCAAAAGAGTATTAATAATAGTATTTACATATATTTGAAACATTTAATGTTAAGACCTCGAATTTCAGATCCATTTCTTTCCTCCCTTGTCACCCATTCCCTCTGGGGTAGATATATTGTATATATTGTATAAGGCTGCTTATAATTCCCTCCCACTCATCCCACCCCCCACCTGGTCCATTCCCTACATGATCCTGTCCCTCTTCTATAGTGGGTACTTCCAACCTCCCCTCCCCCCAAGGATGCCCTCCCATCCATCATCCCTCCTTTCATCCCCCTTCCCCCTATCCTGCTGCAGGTTGAGATATCCCGTTTAGTATGTATGTCATTCTCTCCCTGAACCAAATTCAATGAGAATGTGGTTTTGCCTTTTTTTCCTTCCTATTCTCCCCTCCCTTGCAACCACTTCCCCTTGCTTCTTATACATGAGATAGTTTACCCTACCCCATCTCCTCTTGCCACTTTCCTCTCTCACCTCATAATTTCATCCCTTGAGTATTCTCCCTTCCCAACAAATTCAACCTATGCTCTCTATCCATATATAACTGTAACCATATACACACACATTCACATATGTATTCATATGACCACACACCCTTCTTCCATTATTTTCATAGTGAGAAAGATATCATCAGTCCCAGTTATTGATTTTCCATATAGGAATGTAAATAGTTCAACTTTGATAAGTTCCTTTTGATTTATTTTTCCTGATCACCTTCTCAGGCATCTCTTGCTTCTTGTGTCTGGATGTCAGATTTTCTATTCAAGTCTGTTTTTTTCCTCAAGAATGCTTGAAAGTCCTCTATTCCACTGAATGACCATATTTTCCCCTGAAACAAAATACTCAGTTTTGCTGGGTAGGTGACCCTTGGGTTCATTCCCAGTTCTTTTGCCCTCTGGAATATCATATTCCATGCCCTTCGATCCCTCAGTGTAGAAGCTGCCAGGTCCTGGGCTATTCTGATTGTGTTTCCACAATATTGAAATTGTTTCTTCCTGGCTGCTTGTAGTATTTTCTCCTTGATCTGGGGATTCTGGAACCTGGCTATAATATTCCTGGGAGTTTTCTTTTTGGGATCTTTTTCAGGAGGTGATCTGTGGATTCTTTCAACCTCTATTTTGCCCTCTGGATCTAAAACATCAGGGCCATTTTCCTTGAGAATTTCTTGAAGGGTGATTTCTAGGTTCTTTCTTTGATCATGGCTTTCAGGTAGTCCAATAATTTTCAAATTGTCTCTCCTGGATCTATTTTCCAGGTCAGTGGTTTTTCCCATGAGATATTTCACATTGCCTTCTAATCTTTTGTTTAACAGCATCTTGATTTCTCATAAAGTCATTAGCTTCCATTTGCTCCAGTCTAACTCTGAAGGAATGAATCTCCTCAGTGAACTTTTGAGACTCTTTTTACATCAGGCAAATTTGACTTTTTTTTTTTTATGACTCACCATTTCCTTTATTTGTACAAAATAGTGAATAATCATACCCTGGCTGGGAAAAAAGGGTGGTTTTAGCTTTAAACAAGTCCTTCTGTCCAGAAGCATCTATTTTGAAGGCTTAGGACCAGCAGCTTTAGCCCCAGCATCTTTGGGTTTGGACTCAGCAGGCTTAGCAGCCTTAGCATCAGACTTGGCTGCCTTGGGGTCAGACTTGGCAGCTTTGGGGCCAGATTTGGTAGCCTTGGGATCTGATTTACTGACTTTGGCAGCAGCCTTAGGGTCAGTGGGCTTGGCAGCCTTGGGGTCAATGGGCTTGGTAGCTTTGGGGTCAGTGATTCTGGCAACCTTAGAATCAGGCTTTGTGATCCTGGAGCCTGGACGCTTGATGCCAATCCTAGGACCTGGACGCTTGGTAGCCGTCTTGGGGCCAGCACGCCGGGCTCTGGCCTTGGGGATCTTGGGCCTGAGGAGCTTGGCTTTAGAGGCCTTGGAGCTCAGGGCCTTGATGGCCTCTGCTCGGGCCTTGATGGCTTTGGCGTTGTTGGCCTGCATCTTTTTCAGCCCCTTCTTGTTGTGTTTCTTGGCAAAGCTCATGTTTCTCAGAAACTTGGGGTCAACCCCTTTCAGAGACTCGTATCTCTGTGACCTAGGTTTCTTGATGCCATTTCTGTGCCATTTTCGAGATTGGTTGTGGGTGGTGTGGTTCTTAGACTTAGCCATCTTTACACTGCAGCCTGCGCTAACAGGCACTCCACCGACCGGAAGAGGCCAAAAGGAGAGAGAGAAAGAAGCCAAATTTGACTTTTTAAGGCTCCTCATTGCCCTTTTGGTCCTCCTTTGCCATTTTAGTCAGTCTATTTTTTAAGGTGTTGTTTTCCTCAGTCAGGCTGTTGACCCTCATTTCATACTTTTCCTGCATCCTTCTCATTTCTCTTTCCAATTTTTCCTCCACTTCTCTTATTTGATTTTTAAAGTCCTTCTTAAGGTCCTCTATGGCCTGCAACCCGCTCATGTTTTCCCCTGGGGCTTTTGGAGCAGGACTTCTGACCTCACAGTCCTTTTCCCGCTCTATGCCCCCAAAATAGGAGTCTAGGGTTGCATTTTTCTGTTTCCTTTGCCTTGGCATGTTGCCACTTAATTACTTGACTTTTGGGCTTGTTGCCACACTATGGCTTTAAGGCCAGCTAGAGGAATTTTCGTCCCAAACGTGTGGGGGGCAACTTCTGTTTCTGGCAAGCTGTAAACCCACCCACAACTTCCACCCTAGATCACAATCCAGATCCAGGGAGGTTAAAGCAAGAGCGATTACCCCCCAAGACTGATCGCTGGATCTCCCTACAATTAATTCGCAGGCCAGGAGCTGGAGCTGCCTCTGAAAACTACAAAATGGCATGTCTCCTCCGTGGCTTCTAGCCCCCAGGGGAGGGAGCCGACGCATTCCCCAAATACTGGTCCCAAAGTCCATAGGACACTAACCTCTTACTTTGTCCTAGGCATGTCTATGTTGATAATTCTGGAATCGCCACAGTTGCTGGTGTTCTGGGGTTCCTCCAGCTGGCTGCTGGCCCTGCCGCCCTGGGGCTAAAACCTCGGCTCACGCAGACCTGGGCTCCGCTTGGTTCGGCTCCCTGTGCTCTGCGCACTGGGCGCTGCCAGCTCCCAGACCACTGCGCTGGTCCTTCCTGCAGGGCTGCTGGGCTGTCCTCAGTGGGAGGTTAGCTTCTCTCTGTTGTTCTGTGGGTGCTGGGGCTCCAGAAGTTGTTCAGAGTCCCTTTTTACATAGTTTGGGGGGAATCTGGGGGCAGAGTGCCTTGGATGAGCTGTTTCTACTCTGCCATCTTGGCTCCGCCCCCCCAGAAGTGTCAAATCTTAGTGGCAGGACTAGATTAAAGAGTAATTGGAAAATGTTTAACAGAATAATTTTTAAAATTCAATACAACTTAGACAATATTATTTTGTGGTTTTCCTAAGACACCATGCAACACTAGGAACAAGTTTCTCTTTGAGTTTGACTCCACTGGTCTAAACAACCAAATGGAGATAGCTTTTCCCACAAGTTGTTTGTTATGTTAATTTTGTCTCCATGTGATATACAGCACTGGCTTGAAAGGAATACTTTAATGAAGCAGTTGGTTTTGCTGTAGTTACAGGTTTATACCTTCACTCAGTGTAGCAAACAGATGTGTAATGGAAATGCAGATTTAAAGATCTTCCCTGCCCCTAGCTTAAGTGCACCTGGAGCCTGTGGTGGGAGGCTTGTTTTTCAGGGAAGCCCACACCTTGATACTTTGTGATTGGGCAGTGGGTCAAGGAGGTTGTTACAATCTCTGAGCTAGGAGAAGACTATATAAACCCTGATGAGAGGCTTTGCTTTGGGGCTCACTTTGAGAAGTGTTGTGTGATTTGACCAGATGAGACTCTGGGAAGCCGTTGTTGAGAGCCCCCCGGCTTTGAAAACCCAGATGTTGATGCTTCCCTCTCTGGTAACTGTGATTTGGTATTGATGTAATGTTTGGACAGTTTGGAAGCCTGTCTGTAACTCTGAAGTTCTGTAACTCTGAAGTTCGGGGTGCTGACCTTTTTCCCCTGAACTAGGTAATGTGTATTTGTTTGATTAAAGTAAGCTTGTTAACCCATTTTGAGTTGCTTTCCTTTTGAAAAGCAGATCTAAGAACCTATATTGGCAGCTACCTTGGGGATATTGGGGTGCTTGCCGCTACAAAATGGCGATGAGGGATGGGATCTGCTGAGTAAAAGGAAAGTATGGGGGCTGGGATAATTGTTTGTTTCCCAGTTGTGGTAGCTGTGATTCTGTGGAGCCATGGAGCAGGAGAGAAGAACGGCCTGCATGCTGACTTTGCTGAGCTGAGAGCAGGAATGGTGAGCTGCCTGCATGGAGATCTGTGGAGAAGCCTGGAGCCGCTGCCTTCTGCTGGAGGAGAAGGAACCCAGGAGTTTGGAGTTCAGCCACAGGACAAGATAAGGACTGTGTGGCAAAGCTGGGGCACTGAATGTGTTTCCTTGCTGCATCCCACAGTTTGGGACCCAGGGGGGATGGACTTGTGACTATGGTGGGTGGGGTGAAGTGCCATGGACCCCAAGGACCCCACTTTGGTTTTGTTGCCTAGTTCCCTCTCTGGATTTGGAAGCAGGGGCTGGAGCAGTGTTATGGGAAGGACACCGCCCCCCTCCCAAGAGTACTTTATGTGATAATGCTTTGTATTTTGTGAATTGATGTGAAAATGCAATGTACTTTGTTTAAGACCCAGTGGCCACTTTGGTAACTTTAGATGTACCTTGAAAATGTGACCTAAGAGATGTTTTAGTGCTAATTCAAATGTAAATTGTGTATGCTATGGGCATGAAAGATCTTGGGGCCGAATGTAATGGAAATGCAGATTTAAAGATCTTCCCTGCCCCTAGCTTAAGTGCACCTGGAGCCTGTGGTGGGAGGCTTGTTTTTCAGGGAAGCCCACACCTTGATACTTTGTGATTGGGCAGTGGGTCAAGGAGGTTGTTACAATCTCTGAGCTAGGAGAAGACTATATAAACCCTGATGAGAGGCTTTGCTTTGGGGCTCACTTTGAGAAGTGTTGTGTGATTTGACCAGATGAGACTCTGGGAAGCCGTTGTTGAGAGCCCCCCGGCTTTGAAAACCCAGATGTTGATGCTTCCCTCTCTGGTAACTGTGATTTGGTATTGATGTATGTAATGTTGGGACAGTTTGGAAGCCTGTCTGTTTGATCTGTAAGTTCTGTAACTCTGAAGTTCGGGGTGCTGACCTTTTTCCCCTGAACTAGGTAATGTGTGTTTGTTTGATTAAAGTAAGCTTGTTAACCCATTTTGAGTTGCTTTCCTTTTGAAAAGCAGATCTAAGAACCTATATTGGCAGCTACCTTGGGGATATTGGGGTGCTTGCCGCTACAAGATGTGACAGTTATCAGTTGTGAAGTTTAGGCAAACAAGCTGTTAACAAGAATACAAAGGAGTAATGATTTCACTTAAATCAGATTTAGAGGACAAGAAGAATTTTATCTTATCTTGCAGAACATGTGTCATCTTTTTCTTTTCTTCTAGCCCAGTATACCCATTTATGTACAAAATGCAATTATTTTTTGCCCTAAAGGAGGAGGTAAAAGAATTGGAGCCATACATTTGTAGTCTCCATGTTATCAGGGGTTGAGGAAAGATTTCTTTAAAAATTAGGAGAGTTTCAAGGAGGAATAAAAGAAGAAAAGGGGTATCAAGAGGCAGAGGGGAATCCTAAACCGTATCAGGAGGTTGGAAAATAGAAGAATGTGACAGAGAAGAAAGACAATAGGGTGGACAGCTGAATATATGGAATCAAACAGTCAGTGTGAGTTTCTCTTCCTGGATCTTCTCAGGAATAACATATATATTTTGAAATTCCGGTACATGGTGATATGAGTACCATCAACTAAGAAATCACCTATTAATAGTCATAGGAAAAAGAGATGACTAGAGATGATTAGTGATTCCTTCCTAAGAGGTACAAGGACAGCTATTGGTCAACCTGATATCAGCAGAGATCAACTGTCTTCTGAGGTATGTTTCTGGGATATGACACTCCTGAGACTTGTCAAACCCCATTATCACTACCTACTCCCTGTGATTCTTGTGGGGATAAATAATACTGTCAAGATGATGATGATGATGATGATGATGATAATGTCATATTTATTAGACCTTCAAGTATGCAAAATGTTTGACATCCATTATACCATTAAATCAGAAGCCATTGAGAAAATGTGGGGTGGAGTCAAGATGGTAGAGTAGAAACAGGACTTCCACAGGGCTCCCACTCCCACCTCCTCCAGTTCATGTAAAAAATGATGCTAAACAAACTTTAGAGTTACAGAACTCACAAAATGACACAGAGAAGCAAACCTCCTGGTAAAGATAGTCTGGCAATCCAGCAAGAAGGGGCTATTACAGCGCTCTGGGAGCCGAGCCAAGCCCTGTGCTAGCCTGAGGTTTTAGTCTCAGGGCAGCCACAACCAGCTGCAGATGGAGGGACTTCAGATCACCAGCAGCTGTGGTGATTTCCAGAATTATCAATACACAGATGCTAAGGACAAAGTGAGAGGTCAGTGCAGTGTGGACTTTGGGATCAGGGAGTTTGGGAGTGCAGTCCGGGCTTTTCCCCCAGGGAAAGAAATGGCTGAGGCATGGTGGCCATCCAGCCACTGTCACTTGGCTGCTTTAGAGCTCCTGGCCTGCAGATTGTAGGGGGGAACCAAGCATCCAATCTGAAGGGTAATTGCTCTTGCTTTAACCTGTTTGTATCTGGATCACTGTCTGGGCTGGAGGTCCTGGGGTACATGACCAGTTTGCCAGAGAGTGTGGAGACTTCAGAGAGGGCACCCAACTAATAGCTCCAGCCGCTGAGAAAACCCCAAAGATTTGGGACAAAGGCCCCCCTTCTGGTAGCAGAGTTCTACTGTGGCAAAAAGCTCAAAAGTTAAGTATTTGAGTGGCAACATGAGCAGGCAAAGAAGCAAAGCAAGCACAGTGGTCTGAATTTAGATTCCTTTTTTGGGGACAAAAAGGATTGAAGCATGGAACAGGAGGAAGACAATGAAATCAGAACTCCTGTACCAAAAGCTTCCAAGAAAAATATGAATTGGTTACAGGTCATAGAGGAGTTAAAGAAGGATTTTGAAAACTGAATAAGAGAAGTAGAGGAAAAATTGGGAAGAGAAATGAGAACGGTGGAAGAAAATTATGAAATGAGAGTCAACAACCTGAATGAAGAAAATAACAACTTAAAAAACAGACTAACTCAAATGGCAAAAGAGGCTCAAAAAGCCAATGAGGAGAAGAATGCCTTAAAAAGCTTAATTTGCCAGATGGAAAAAGAATCTCAAAAGCTCACTGAAGAGAATCATTCCTTCAGAATTAGATTGGATCAAATAGAAGCAAATGACTTTATGAGAAATCAAGATGCTATTAAACAGATCAAAACAAATGAAAAAATAGAAGGCAATGTGAAATATCTCATTGAAAAATCCACTGAACTGGAAAATAGATCCAGGAGAGATAATTTAAAAATCATTGGACTACATGAAAGCCATGACCAAAAAAGAACCTAGAAATTATCCTTCAAGAAATTCTCAAGGAAAACTGCCCTGATGTTTTAGAACCAGAGGGTAAAATAAAGGTGGAAAGAATTCACACATCACCTCCTGAAAAACATCCCCAAGAGAAAACTCCTAGGAATATTATATCCAGGTTCCAGAATTCCCAGATCAAGGAGAAAATATTCCAAGCAGCCAGGAAGAAGCAATTTGAATATTGTGGAAACACAATCAGGATAACACAGAATCTGGCACCTTCTACAGTGAGGGATCAAAGGGCTTGGAATATGATATTCTGGAGGTCAAAGGACCTGGGATTAAAACCAAAAATCACCTACCCAACAAAACTGAGTATGATGTTTCAGGGGAAAATATGGTCATTCAGTGGAATAGAGGACTCTCAAGCATTCTTGATGAAAAAATCAGAGTTGAATAGAAAATTTAACATTCAGATACAAGAAGCCAGAGAAGCATGAGAAGGTAAACAGGGAAAAGAAATCATAAGGAACTTATCAAAGTTGAACTATTTTGGAAAAATGATCATTGGAAACATGATGGAAAAATGGAAAAATGATCAATGTAACTGATGAAACTTTTCTCAGTATGGGAATAGTTGAAGGAAATAGAAATATATATATACACATACATATTTATGTCTATATAGGATGGTATATGCACATATGAATATATATGTAAGTGTGTATATATATATGTGTACAGGTATATATAGACAGAGGCACAGGCCAATTTAATAGGAAGGGATAATACTTAAAGGTAAAATTAAGAGATGTGAGAGGAATATAATGAGAGGAGATGGGGAGAGATAGAATGGGGTCAATTATCTCATATAAAAGAGGCAAGGAAAACTTTTGCAATGGAGGAGAAGAACAGGATGGTAAAAGGGAATGAATCAGCCTTATTTTCATTGAATTGGGCTTAGGGAGGGAATGACATACACACTAAATAGGGTATCTCACCCTACAGGAGAGTAGAGGGGAAGGAGATGATGGAAGAGAGGGCAGGCTAGGGGTGGGAGGAGGGAAGCTGGAAGCCCCCACTTTTGAAAAGGGACAGGATCAAAGTAGAGAATAGAACAAGTGGGGGGTGGGATCGGATGGAGGGAAATATAGTCAGTCTTTCACAATATATCCACTATGGAAATGTTTTGCATAGCTACACATGTATAACCTATATTGAACCTATATTGAATAGCTTATCTTCCCAGTAAGGGTGGGTGGTGAGGGAGATAGGGAAAGAATCTGGAATTCAAAGGTTTAAAATCAAATGTTTAAATTTTATTATTATTATTGTTGTTGTTGTTGTTGTTGTTGTTATTTTACATGTAACTGGAAAATAAGATATACAGGCACTGGGGCATAGAGATCCACCGGGCCCCACTGGAACATCGGGGGGGGGGGATGGGGGAGGATATGAAAGAGAGCAAATTGGGGGAGGGGATATTCCATGGGATCACTGTTTTGGGGTGGTGGGTAGGGGGAAAATCAGGAGAAAATTTGTAACTCAAAATCTTGTGGAAATGAATGATGTAAACTAAAAAATAATTTTAAAAACTAACAAAAAGAAAAAGCACTAGGAAAAAAAAGAAAATGTAGCTCATGTAATCTCTGGGTATATCTCAGATTTTACTCTCATAGACGAATCTTGTAACCCTGATCAAGGCTGTATGGTTCTAATGACTCCAACACCAGAATACAAATATATAATAGAGAAAAGAAACAAAAAACTTAAATAAACTTAAATATTGGAACTTAAATATAAAGTTAGGGGAAAAAAGCATGTTATGTGTGTTACAGAATATGAGAGCATTCAAAATATGTAACAATAGATTTCATTTGAAGAAAGCCTATATGATAAATAATACTCATTGTGTTTAGAATTGTCCATTTTTCTTTGCTTCCTTGTGAGTTTTCTTTTGTTTTCTGCTGTGCACTTTTTAAAAATTTGTTCTTTTTTTCCCTCCCACCAACCTCCTTCCCAGAAGGCTACAATAAAGTTTAGATATGTTTCTCTATGGCTATACATACATGCATACATACACACACACAAATATATATATATATGTATATATATATATATATACATACATACATAATAGATATATAGACATATACTTGCCCAAGCCTATTCTACTTCTTACCTTTGTTTTTTTATGTATGATTATATTGCTTCTTTCCTGCTCATCCTGCCACCTCTACTTTACTTCTACCCACTACCTTGCCCTCCTATGACTTGCCTACCACCCTCCAAGGATCCCTCCCCTATCCTCCCATTCCCATAAGTCTAAACACCCTTCTATACCCCTGTTTTACTCTCCCTCACTCTCCCCTTGAAAGATCTCTCCCTTGCCCTCTCCCCCCTCCCTATACCCCTACTGTTTTATTTCTTATGAATTTAGAAGACTTTTATATTTTTCTAAATACATAAATATTGTTCCCTCCTAAACCCATTCCTGATGAAAGCATCAGAACTACCAGCCCTCCTCCCCCATCTAATTCCTCTGTATCAATTCTCCCTTTTGCACCTCTAATAATTACTCCTTTAATCTATTCCTAAATGATTGTACTTTTAAAATTAATATCCTTCTCAGGTTTACCCCAAATGTTCTTATAGACTACCCAATTATTGATAAGAATCATGGACATCCATTTTACATTTTTTTTTTTTTTGCTTTTTGGAGGGCAATTGGGGTTAAGTAAGTTGCCCAAGGTCACACAGCTAGTTTTTGTATTAAGTGTCTGAGGCCGGATTTGAACTCAGGTCCTCCTGACTACAGGGCCAGTGCTCTACTCACTGTGCCATCTAGCCACCCCCAATTTTACATTTTACATATATAAAAAGTAAACAGTCGGTCCTTACGGGTCCCTTATATTCAGTCTTTGTTATATGCCTTGTATTTCTCTTGGTTCTTATATGTTGAATCTTCTATTAAGTTCAGGATTTTTGTAAGAAAGTCTTGTAAGTCTGAGAGTTTATCAAATATCAATTGTTTTCATTTAACTTTGCAGGGTATGATATTTTTGGTTGGAGCCCCAGTTCTTTTGCTCTTTGATATGTTGTGTTCCAAGACCTATAGTCCTTTAATGTCTCTGCTGCTAGGTTTTGTATAAATCTAATTGTGGCACTATCATATTTAAATTGCTTTAATCTTGATGCTTTTAATATTTTTTTCATGAGCTGGGGGTTTTAGAATTTGACTATAATATTCCTGAGTTTTCTTCATAGGATCTCTTTTAAGAGGTGATCGATGGATTTTTTCTATTTCTATCCCCCCACCCCCCTACCCTTGTTCTAATGCTTCAGGACAATTTTCTTTGATTATTTCTTGTATTATTGTATCAAGATTCTTTTTTTGATTGTAGCTTTCAGTTAGTCCAATTATTTCTATATTTTCTTCTTGATCTATTCTCCAAATTTGTTGTTTTTCTTATAAGATGTTTCACTTTCTCTTCTATTTTTTTCATTATTCATATTTTGTTTAATCATTTCTTGATCTCTTATAATTTCACTGGTTTCACTCAGCCCAATTCTAATTTTCAAGGTGTCATTTTCTTCCTTAAGATTCTGGATCTTTTAATTTTTTTGATTGGTTAACTTTCCTTTCATACCCTTCCTGTTTTTCTTGGATTATTTTTATTTTCTTTTTTAGTTTTTCCTCCATCTCTATCATTTGATTTTTGAAGTCTTTTTTAAGATCTTCTATGAATTCTTTTTGGGGCAGGTGTCCATTTGACATTACTCTTTAGGGTTTTCTTTACTTCAATATACTCCTCTGAGGATGGACCCTGGTCATCTCTCTTCCCATAAAAGATTTCTATAGTTGGATTCTTTCTCCTTTGCCTATGCATTTTTGTGGTAATATCCTAATTATTTGTAGTCACCTCTAGCCCTGGGGTATGGGAAATGGTGCCTCTTGCCCCAGATCTTCAGTTATTCCCTTTAGCCTGAAGCCAAAGTTAAACCTCCAACTTCCTGTAAGTGCCCACAGCCAGGGGCTTTCTGGCCCACTGTTTCTGCACTCACCAGTCATGGGCTGGTTCTTTACCCTTCCCCCTCCCCTCCCCCCCACCCTCAGATCTTCCCAGCACAGCTGGGTCTGCTGTTCCTGGTCAGCAGAGGTTCCCTCAATCTTCCCAGGCTCAGTTGCCCAACTCCCCTCTCCATCTGGGGTTACAGTTCTGGTGGCTGGGGCTGAGGCAACCTCTCCAATCAACCAGACCCAGGGCTTTTCGGCTTGTTGTTTAAGAGGCTAGCTGCTTGCTATTAAAACAGACCCTAGTCTGGAGGTGTTTACTCTTTTTTTTTCTTTTTGGAGGGCAACTGAGGTTAAATGACTTGCCTAAGGTCACACAGCTAGCTTTGTGTTAAGTGTCTGAGACTGGATTTAAACTCAGGTCCTCCTGACTCCAGGGCTGGTGCTCTATTCACTATGCCACCTAGCCACCCTGAGGTGTTTACTCTTCACAGGCACAAAACCTCATTTTGGGATTTTTCTTCTGATCTTCTCACATTGTCCCAGGTGGACCCAGATTATACCGTTCTTATTTATCTCCACCCACACTTTATTTGCCATAAGGTGCTATTTTAACTATTTTGTGTGGGGAAATCTTGAGAGCTTGTAATTTTCTAACCTACTCTGCCATCTTCCCAGGATCCTCTCTCCACAGCTGATTTTTAATGCCATTGGTTTGAACCCCCAAACAGTATGATTCCTCTCAAGGTTGTCAGTTAAGAAACATTTAGTAATCCAGTTTTAGGGCAGCTAGGTTATGCAATGGTGCTAGGCCTAGAGTGAGAAAGACTTACCTTACTGAGTTCAAATCTTGCCTCAGACACTTACTAGCTATGTGATCCTGGGCAAGTCACTTAACCCTGCTTGCCTCAGTTTCCTCGTGTGTAAAATGAACTGGAGAAAGAAATGACAAACCACTCCAGTATCTTTACCAAGAAAACCCCAAATGGGGTCATGAAGAGTCAAACATGACTGTAAAACAACTGAACAATATGTCCAGTTTTAAGTAGATTTTATAAAGGGTTAATTTACCAAGGTTGTACAGTTAGAAGAGCTGATATAAAGAATCCTTCATCCCTGAAGTCCATGATATACTCTCCCACAAAACAGCCATCTCACTGAATATCCCCTCCCCAAATCGACTCTCTCCTACATCTTCTCCCATACCCCCTCTGACTTTCCAGTAGGGCACGATGGATATCTATGCCCTATATCTAGTGCTTGTATATCTTATTACCCAGTTACATGTAAAATTATATATATATATATATATATATATATATATATATATATATATATATATATATATATATATATATATATATATATATATGTTAAACACTTGAATTTAGAACTTTGAATTCCAGATTCATTCCCTTCCTTCCTTGTCACCCAACCTTACTGGGAAGATAAGTAATTCACTATAGGTTGTACATGTGTAGCTATACAAAACATTTCCATAGTGGATATATTGTAAAAGACTGACTATATTTCCCTCCTTCCTATCCTACCCCCCACTTGTTCTATTCTCTACTTTGATCCTGTCCGTTTTCAAAAGTGTGTGCTTCCAACTTCCCTCCCCCTCGTCCTGCCCTCCCTTCCATCATACCCCCTCTCATCCCCTTCCCCCCTATTCTCCTGTAGGGTGAAATGCCCTATTTAGTGTGTATGTCATTCCCTTCCTAAGCCAAATTCAAAGAGAATAAGGTTGACCCATTCCCTTTTGCCTTCCTGTTCTTCCCCTCCATTGTAACCATTGTCCCTTGCCTCTTCTATATGAGATAGTTTACTCCATTCTGTCTCTCCCCATCTCCTCTCATTATAGTCTTCTCTCATCTCTTAATTTCACCTTTTAAGTATCATCCCTTCCCGTTAAATTGGTCCTGTGCCCTCCATCTATGTATACCTGTAAACATATATACACACATTCACATATGTATTCATACGCCCATATATTCTCCTATATAGACATATATATTTCTATTCCCTTCAACTATTTTCATACTGAGAAAAGTTTCATCAGTTACAATTATCATTTTTCCATGTAGGAATGTAAATAGTTCAACTTTGATAAGTTCCTTATGATTTCTTTTCCCTGTTTACCTTCTCATGCTTCTCTTACTTCTTGTGTCTGAATGTCAAATTTTCTATTCAACTCTTATTTTTTAATCAAGAATGCTTGAGAGTCCTCTATTCCACTGAATGACCATATTTTTCCCTGAAACATCATACTCAGTTTTGTTGGGTAGGTGATTCTTGGTTTTAATCCCAAGTCCTTTGACCTCCAGCATATCATATTCTAAAACCTTCGATCCCTCAGTGTAGAAGCTACCAGATCCTGTATTGTCTTGATTGTGTTTCCACAATATTCAAATTGCTTCTTCCTGGATGCTTGTAATATTCTCTCCTTGATCTAAGAATTCCAGAACCTGGCTATAATATTCCTAGGAGTTTTCTTTTTGGGATCTTTTTCAAGAGGTGATTGTTGGATTCTTTCAACCTCTATTTTGCCCTCTGGTTCTAAAAAATCAGGGCAATTTTCTTGAGAACTTCTTGAAGGATGATTTCTAGTTTCTTTTTCTGATCATGGCTTTCAGGTAGTCCAATAATTTTTAAATTATGTCTTCTGGATCTATTTTCCAGGTAAATGATTTTTCTAATGAGATATTTCACATTGCTTTCTATTTTTTCATTTGTTTTGATCTGTTTAATAGTATCTTGATTTCTCATTAAGTCATTTGCTTCCATTTGCTCCAATCTAATTCTGAAGGAATGATTCTCTTCAGTGAGCTTTTGAGATTCTTTTTCCATCTGGCAAATTCAGCTTTTTAAGGCATTCTTCTCCTCATTGGCTTTTTGAGCCTCTTTTGCCATATGAGTTAGTCTATTTTTTAAGTTGTTATTTTCTTCATTCAGGTTGTTGACTCTCATTTCATAATTTTCTTGCACCATTCTCATTTCTCTTCCCAATTTTTCCCCCACTTCTCTTATTTGCTTTTCAAAATCCTTCTTAAGGTCCGCTATGGCCTGTAACCAGCTCGTATTTTGATTGGAAGTTTTTGGTGCAGGAGTTTTGACTTCCCTGTCTTCTTCCCATTCCACGCTTTGATCCTTTTTGTCCCCAAAATAGGAATGTAAAGATAAGTTGCTCTGTTTGTTTTGCTTCCTTTGCCTGCTCATGTTGCCACTGAATTACTTGACTCTTGGACTTTTTGCCACAGTAGGTCTCTGCCACCAGACAGGGCAAAATCCCAAAGGCTGGGATTTTCTAAGCTGCTGAAGGTATTAGTTAGGTGCCCTCTCTAAAGCCTCTACATGCTCTGGCAAGCTGGTTGCATACCCAAGTACTTCCACCCTAGACAGAGATCCAGATTCAAGCAGGTTAGAGCAAGAGTGAATACCCCTCAGACTGGTCGATTCATCCTCCTGCAAACTATAGATCAGAAGTTGAAGCAGCCATGTGTGGCTGTAGCTGTGTGGCCATGGTGCCTCAACTGCTTCTCACCCTGGGGGCAAAAGCCAATACACTCCCAACTACTGGATCCCAAAGTCCATACTGCACTGACCTCTCACTTTGTCCTTAGCATCTAAGTGTTGATAATTCTGTAAACCACCACAGCTTCTGGTGACCTGAAGTCCCTCCAGCCAGTGGTTAGTCAGACCCACCCTGGGGCTAAAACCTTGGGCTCCCACAGGACTGGGCTCGGCTCCCAGAGTGCTGTGCTGGCTACTCCCTGTCTGGCTGCCAGCCTATGCTCAGTGGGAGGTTAGCTTCTCTGTGTCGTTTTGTGGGTTCTGTAGCTCTAAAGTTTCTTCAGAGTCACCTTTTACACAAATTGGGGGAGATAGAAGCCAGAGCCCTGTGGAAGTCCTGTTTCTATTCTGCCATCTTCACTCCACCCCCAAAAAGTCATATTTCTTTCCGATGCTGTTGTTATTTTACAAATTATTTTTTTTGTCTCTACTCAATTCACTCTGCTTCATATAATATAAGTCTTTCTAGGTTTCTCTGAAACTGGACCTTTCATCATTTCACAAAAGTGAAATAAGCTTCCTCTGGAGGTTGTAGTATCTTCCCTTAGAGAGAAGAATACATCCTACTTCTCAAGAGGAACCAGTTTTTTATATGTTCCAAGCAATGATGATGTGGCATGATAGTGGATTTTGGGTTGGGATGTCAAAACTATCTTGTCCACCCATCTCATAGATGGGCAAACTGAGGTTCAGACAAATTAGAGATATCCCCAAAGTCAGTGGGGTATCTCCAATGTAGTGGGTTCCCCTTTATTAATAATATTCAAAGATTCAAATGACCATTTGTTGGGAATGGTGTAGGTTGGGTTCTGGATCAGGTGCTGTTTGGATGATATTGCTTCTGAGGTGTGTTCCAATGCTGATCCTGTGATTGTGTGTAGGCACTGTCTTGGGATCAAAACATTGTTTTAGGTGTAATTGCGTGCTTATGTGTTTTCATGTGCATTATACCATTTAAGAATCATCCAAAGAAAAATTTTAATTCTGGATGTGCTTTTCTTCCATAAGCTCCCGGTTAGTTTCTCCCTTTTGCTCAATTGGTGTGTACTCAGTGAGTGCAAACTACTTTTAATACTAGTTACTTCACTCCTTCAAAGAGTGATTGATCTCAATGGTATGGTTACTTGTTCCCCTAGTACAAATATGAACCTGCTCATGCCTTAGCAGACAACAGTTTCATAAATTGTTATGGCTAAAAAATAAATTTATCTAGTGGCTAGTTGCCTAATGATGAACCTCTCTGCACTTAGCTAGATTAATCCTCAAATGAGAGGATATATCATCAATTTCTAGCCCCATGTATAAACTTTCCCAGCTTCACAGAGCTACCAGAATTTGAACTCCCTTGGTATTATAGGACTGGACCTTGCTCAGGTCTCCTGGCTATTTAAGTTTCATATTGGAGTAAAATGAGATGCTCATAAGTTATACAACAGTTAACAAAAGGAGATTGTCTTACCTGTAGCAGGAGGAGGATACTCAACAAAGACATGCATTGTGGCCATCATGAGTTGACTGAGGTGAGTGAAAAGTATTTTGTCAGTTGCCCAATGTGGTCCACTAGCCAGTTTTCAGAATCAGACTCAATGCCTCTTATACACAGGGGACCAGGAAGTAATGTTAACAGCTTTAGTAGCCTATGTCAATTAAATCTTAAACATGATTTCACTGTCTTCTAAGGGAAAACTAACTTGTGTGGATTGTTAGGCTATTACTACCACTGAATCTTTAAGAACCATAGTGAGCCATTGGAATTTTAATGGTGGCTTAGGAGAAATATAACTGAGAAAGTAAATCTAGGGGCAGCTAGGTGGCGCAGTGAGTAGAGCGTCGGCCCTGGAATCAGAAGGACCTGAGTTCAGATCTGGCCTCAGACACTTAACACACACAGAAACAAACAAGCAAACAAAAAAACCTAGCCATGATGACCTCGGGCAAGTTACTTAACCCCAATTGCCCTCCAAAAAGCGTTTAAAAAAAAAAAGTAAATCTGCAGTTTAAAAAAAATGGATGACACATTCCAAAGGCAAATAAATGAGTTTTGGAGTACACACTGTAATTCCATTGGAATTATCTGCAGTATTTTATCTGTGATAAATTGAGTATTAACCACAAGACTGTTAGAATTTAAAGATAAAGACTTTGCTATCTCTTTAACAACAAAGAAAACAAAAATATTTGAAATACTCTAAAATAACAGGAGGGGCACAGGTATATCCAAAGGGGGTTGGCTGGAAAATGGCCACCCAAGGAGTCTTATGTACAAATGAATATCTCCAAGGTGTTTGGGAGTAATACCTCCAGGCAAGAGAAGATCAACTGGAGGGCAGTAAAATGTAATTATAGGAGCAGAAGGAAATTAATTATTCTTTCCTGATTTAGAACAGGAGAAAAATAAATCTGGATTCCTCAAGGAAAAAAAAAATTTAGGTATAATTGCTTATTTCATTCTTACCTGGGGTGCTCCAGTATATACAACTTATTTTGAGGACAACATAATTTATTTAAGTATTTCAAAGGATGAAACTGTCTCTTCCCACTTTGATAAACTTCTCAGATTGCCTTTTTATAACTTCTTGCCACCCTGAAGGATGCCATCCATCTCCATTTATTGACAGAGTTTGCCCTGAATCACAGCTTACCTTAGTTGGTCATCAAGACCATGATGGCAGTGGTGATATATGTGTGTATGTGTATATTTGTATGTAAATATGTATATGTATATACATATATTTACATACATGTATATGTGTATATGTATTGCTGGACTTGGAATAAGTAAGACCTGGTTTCAGATCTCACCTCAGCTACTTGATCCTTGGCAAACAATGGGAAAATCACAGAACTTTTCTGGGACTCAGTTTCCTTATCTGTAAAATGAACAAATTAGACACAATCTCTAGAACTCCTTCCAGATCTAAATCTGTGATCCTACAACATGCCCCAGCAAAACTGCTCCAAAATAATACCCAATGAATATGAAGCTCTCCACTTTTAGTGACCTCTAAAGACAGCTTTTTATTCCCTTCAGGAAAATTTTCTTCTCTTTATAATGTCTTGCCATTAAAAAAAAAAGGCACCCATTGATTAGGGAATGATTGAACCTATGTAATTTGTATTAATGGAATACCACTGCACCATAAGAAATGGTAAGCAATAGGAATTCAGGGGGGGCAGAGCCAAGATGGTGGAGTAGAAGCAGCACTTCCACAGTGCTCCAGCCCACACCACTTCAAAATTATGTAAAAGGGAACTCTGAAAAACTTCTGGAGGTCCAGCACCCACAGAATGACACAGAGAAGCTAACCTCCTGCTGAGGACAGCCTGGCAGTCCTGCAGGGAGCGGCCAGCACAGTGATCTGGGAGCCAACAGCACAGAGCTCTGGGAGCCGAGCCCAGGACCATGTAAGTTGCAGTTTTAGCCCCAGGATGGGCTGGCCAGCAGCCGGCTGGAGCGACCCCAGAAAACCACCAGCTGTGGCGATTCTAGAATTATCAACACAGATATGCCTAGGACAAAGTAAGAGGTTACTGCCCTATGGACTTTAGGACCAGTATTTGGGAACATGTCGGCTTCTTCCCCTAGGGGCAAGAAGCCTCTGAGGAGCCTCAGCACAGCTGCCATTTTTCAGGTTCAGCTCCTGGCCTGCGAACTGTAGGGGGATCCAGCAATCAGTCTTGGGGGGTAATTGCTCTTGCTTTAACCTCCCTGGATCTGGATTGCAGTCTGGGGTGGAGGTCTTGGGGTGTGTGTTCAGCTTGCCAGAGCGTGTGGAAACTTCACGGAGCCCACCTAACTAAAACCCCGGAAGTTGAGAAGACCCCAGCGTTGGGGACAGAAGCTCCCTTGTCTGGTGGCAGAGTCCTACTGTGGCAAAAAGCCCAAAAGTCAAGTAATTGAGTGGCAATATGCCAAGGCAAAGGAAACAAAATAAACAGAAAAATTCAACATTAGACTCCTATTTTGGTGGCAAAGAGGATCAAAGCATGGAACAGGGGGAGGACTGTGAGGTCAGAAATCCTGCACCAAAAGCCCCATATGAAAATATGAGTGGGTTACAGGCCATAGAGGACCTTTAGAAGGATTTTAAAAACCAAATAAGAGAAGTGGAGGAAAATTTGGGAAGAGAAATGAAAAGGATGCAGGAAAAGTATGAAATGAGAGTCAACAACCTGACTGAGGAAAATAACACCTTAAAAAATACACTAACTCAAATGGCAAAGGAGGCCCAAAAGGGCAATGAGGAGAAGAATGCTTTAAAAAGCCAAGTTTGCCAGATGGAAAAAGAATCTCAAAAGCCCACTGAAGAGATTCATTCCTTCAGAGTGAGACTGGAGAAATGGAAGCTAGTGACTTTATGAGAAATCAAGATGCTGTTAAACAGATCCAAACAAATGAAAGAATAGAAGGCAATGTGAAATATCTCATAGGAAAAACCACTGACCTAGAAAATAGATCCAGGAGAGACAATTTAAAAATTATTGGACTACCCGAAAGCCATGATCAAAGAAAGAACCTAGAAATCACCCTTCAAGAAATTCTCAAGGAAAATTGCCCTGATGTTTTAGAACCAGAGGGCAAAATAGAGACTGAAAGAATCCACAGATCACCTCCTGAAAAAGATCCCAAAAAGAAAACTCCTAGGAATATTATAGCCAGGTTCCAGAATTCCCAGATCAAGGAGAAAATATTTCAATTTCAATATTGTGGAAACACAATCAGAATAGCGCACTACCTGGAAGCTTCTACACTGAGGGAATAGAAGGGCATGGAATATGATATTTCGGAGGACAGTGGAGATGGGATTAAAACCAAGAATCACCTGCCCAATAAAACTGAGTATTTTGTTTCAGGGGAAAATATGGTCATTCAGTGGAATAGAGGACTTTCAAGCATTCTTGAGGAAAAAACCAGAGTTGAATAGAAAATTTGACATTCAGACACAAGAAGCAAGAGATGCTTGAGAAGGTAATCAGGGAAAAGAAATCAAAAGGAACTTATCAAAATTGAACTATTTACATTCCTACATGAAAAAACAATAACTGTGACTGATGAAACCTTTCTCAGTAT
Source organism: Gymnobelideus leadbeateri (assembly GCA_011680675.1). NCBI lineage: Eukaryota > Metazoa > Chordata > Mammalia > Diprotodontia > Petauridae > Gymnobelideus > Gymnobelideus leadbeateri. Next base: position 408,974 of record WOXC01000605.1, on the reverse strand, counting down.
GAAAATAATTGAAGAAGGGTATATGGACATATGAATACATATGTGAATATGTGTATATATATATGTTTACAGGTATATATGGATAGAGGGCACGGGTTGAATTTGGTGGGAAGGGATGATACTTAAGGGGTGAAGTTAAGAGATGAGAGAGGAATGTGGCAAGAGGAGATGGGGAGCAACAAGGTGGGTAAACTATCTCATGTAGAAGGGGCAAGGGGTAGTGGTTGCAGGGCAGGGGAAGAACAGGAAGGCAAAACGGCAAAACCATATTCTCATTGAATTTGGCTCAGGGAGAGAATGACATACATACTAAATAGGATATCTCACCCTACAGGAGAGTAGGGGGAAGGGGGACGAGAGGGGGCATGATGGAGAGGAGGGCATTCTGGGGGGAGGGGAGGTTGGAGGTACCCACTTTCAAAGAGGGACAGGATCAAAGTAGGGAATGGACTATGTGGGGAATGGGATGGGTGGAAGGGAAATATAAGCAGTCTTTTATAATATATCTACTATGGTAATGTTTGGCATAGCTATACATGTACAACACATACTGAATTGCTTATCTTTCCAGAGGGAGTGGGTGACAAGGGAGGAAGGGAATGGATCTGGAATCCAAAGTTTTAAAATTAAATGTTTCAAATATATATAAATACTATCATTAATACTATTTTGCATGTAATTGGGAGATAAGATGTTCAGGAATTGTGGCACAGATATTCACCTTGCCCTAATGGTAATGTCGAATGGGGTATGGGAGAAGATATGGGAGAGAGCAGATTGGATGAAGGGATATCTAGTGGGACTGCTATTCTGGGGTGATGGGTAGGGGGAAAATGGGGAAAAATTGTAACTCAAAATCTGGCGGAAATGAATGATGTAAACCAGAAGTTAATAAAGCATTTGTTAAAACAACAACAACAACAATAGGAATTCAGTGAAGCATGGGAAAACCCTTATGCACTGATAGAGAATGAAGTAACCAAAGCCAAAGGAATAATATATACAATTACTATACTGATGTAAATGAAAAGAACAAAAGAAACAAGCTGGACTCTGATTAATTGCAAGGAGACCTTGGTCTGAAAGAGCAAATGATAAGACACACTTCCCTCTTCTCTGTAGAGAAGTTGAACACCACAGTTGCAGAATAAAGCATACCTTGTCCAATGTGGCTGGTACATTACTTTCGCTTAACTCTTTTCCTTTATTACAAGGAAAGATTCAGTGCAGTTAGGGATATATCAGGAAATGAGTGTTGTAAAAAAATAAGTAATTTTAAGGTGAAAAATATCATTAGCAAACCTTTCCAATTTCTTTGTGATTTAAATCTGTTGAAGGTAGAAGGGAGACTGAGTTATAGCTGAATGGAAATGGGCAACATCTCAAAAAGTAAATATATTTATACACTATAAAAAGCATTGTAAGCTGTTTAGTTTACTACAGTGTTTGTTTTGGAAGCTTCCTACACAAAGATCTAACTCTGGGCAAGATTTCCATGTACGTGGCCAAATATGGTCAAATTTTCAGGCACCCATGTCCTGCCATATATGTCTGTGCTTAGATTTTGATTTATCTTCTATGCATATGTCATTTTTGCATAACAAATAATTATTTTCTCTACATTTTTACTAATGAACTCCTATCATGTGAGAATTAAGCAGCTTTTAGTGCAACTGAAGTGTTTAGATATTATTATAATATTTTTATTTCTAATTTAGACCATTTGATGATTTTATGGCTCCCTCAAATTATAGCTCATCCAGGACTGTATTTCTCTTTAATGTTTTATGGTAGTTTTCATTTGAACAATTTTCTTAAATTAAACCTTTATCAGACTTTTCATCCAGCAAACAACATGATGTCTAAGGCATTGTGGTATAGTAGATACAGAACTGACCTTTATGTCCAGAAGACCTGACCTCTGACTCATGGTGATGCTGTGACCCTGGACAAGTCACTTAACTTTTCAGCGTCCCAGGAAACTTTGTAAGACTATCATTTGCACATCTGATTTGCATTTGTTTCCCGATTAAGAAATCTCTATACCAGTGAGTCATTTAACTTTTCAGTATCCCAGGAAACTTTGTAAGATTATCAATTGCACATCTGATTTGCATTTGTTTCCTGATTACGAAATTTCTATACCAGTAAGTCACAGATTCAGATAAAAAAAGGGAGTGAGATCAGGGCAGAGGGAGAGGATCATCGTGCTATCTGCAGGAATCTAGGTAAATCATATCTTCAGGTTTCCCCTAACTCATCAGTTGGTTGACTCTCTCAAAAAGCAAAATGCATGTTGACTTCTGGGAGCCAAGAGAGCTGGAGTAAGCAGCAAATCACCATAACTCTTCCATCCTTGACTCCAAACAACCATAAAATAGAGCCCTCATACAAATCCTGAAACAGCAGAACCAGCAAAACATGGGGTGAAACAATCTAAGAAACTTGGAGGATCAGCAAGAAAAATCTGCTTCACTCAGGTCAAAGGGGAGCACAGTCCAGGACATGAAGCATCCCAGCAAACCCCACCTCAGCAAACCAGTGAGATATCTTGAGCCCCAGTGTGGTGCAATAGACAAATGCCAACACCAGGACTGCCTCCCCCGCCCTGTCTTCCCCAAATGCCTTAGCATATCCAGGGGAACAGGGTAGACTCCAGCTCTGAGAAATACCATGTGCTTCAGTGGGCAAATAGGTATACTCCAGTGGCCGGACCTCCACATGCTTTAGCACAGCTCCATGCAAACAGGTAGATGCCAACCAATCCTATGGGTGCCTTAGCAAACAGGTAGCCTCCAGAGGCCAGATCACCGCATACTTTAATGTAGCCCTGGGGAAATGCAAAAACACTCCACCAGACCTCGGCACACACCAGATAACCACCACTAGGACCACAGCTCTGTGCCTGGTAATCTTCCAGAGCCCTATAGCATCTAGCAGCACCATCCACCCTCCACAGCACTGCAACAGACATGAGGGTCCTGCATGGGCCTCAGGGCAGCATCACTGCAGCACCAGGTAAATAGCCAGGACCTGCAGCCACTAGCACAAGAAGTCAGAGACAGGGTCCCTTCCACATTGGGAGCACACCTCAAATTTAAAAGAAAGGAAAAAGGCCAAAGAAGAAAAAGATGAGCAAAAAAGAACAACAAAAAAGAAGCTGACCATAGAAAGTTATTATGGTTACATGGACGACCAAGACACAAACTCAGTACAACAATGTCAAAACATCTATAAATAAAACCCCAAAGAAAAATGGGAAGTGGCCTCAAACCTGGAAAGAACTCATGGGAGAGTCCAAAAAGGAGCTTAAAAATCACATAAGAGATAGAAGAAAAATTGGGAAAAGAAATGAGAGTGATGCAAGAGAATTATGAAAAAAGAGTCAGCCTGGGAAACTGCTTAAAAAGTAGAATTGTTCAAATGGAAAAAGAGAAACAAAATTTTACTGAAAAAAAAAATTCTCAAAGAGTATAATTGGTTAAATGGAAAAGAAGGTACAAAAGCTAATTGAGGGAAACAACATAATAAAGTTAAAATTGGGGAAGTAGAGGCTAATGACTTTATGAGAAATCATGAATCAATCATACACATTCAAAAGAATGAAAAAAAAATAGAAGAAAATGTAAAATGCCTAATGGGAAAAACAACTGATCTGAAAAATAGATCCGGGAGAGGCAATATCAGAATCATTGGACTACCTGAAAGCCATAATAAAAAGAGAACCTGGATAACATCTTTCAAGAAATTATCAAGGAAAATCACCCTAATGTCATGGAACCAGAGAGCAATATAGGCATTGAAAGAGTCCACTGATCACCACAGGAAAGATTCCAAAATAAAGACCCCAAGGAACATTACAGCCAAGTTTTAGAACTATCAGTTTGAGGAAAAAATTCTACAAATGGGCAGAAAGAAACAATTCAGATATCAGGGAGTCACCATTAGGATAACACAGGTCTTAGCAGTTGCAACATTAAAGGATTAGAGGTGTTGGAACGTGATATTCTGGGGAGCAAAGGAAGTAGGACTACAACCAAGAATCACCTGGCAAAATTAAGCATGATACATCAAGGAAAAAAAATGGCCACTCAGTGAAATGGAAGGATTTCAAAGACTTCATAAGGAGAAGACCAGAACTAAACCAAAAATTTGACCTCTAATACCAAGACCCAAGAAAAAAGGGCAAAAGAAAACATAAGGGATTCAATAGAACTAAACAGTTTACATCCCTACATGGGAAGATGATACTTTTAACTCAAAATTGTATCACCAACACTACAGATAGAAGGAATATACAGGACAGAGAGTAGGGGTATAAGGTAAATTTGAGGGAATAATATAAAAAATAAAGGATGAGAAAGAGGAGTGCAGAAGAAAAGGAGAGGTAGAATGGACTAAATTATCTCACATGAAGAGGCAAGAAAGACCTATTATGGAGGAGGGGAAGATGTGAGGGTGGGTGATGGGCAGCACTTGAACCTTACTCTCATCAGTATTGGCTCAAAGAGGGAAAAATTAATCAGACATTTGAATATAGAAATCTATCTTACCTGACAGGGAAGTAGGAGGGAAGGAGATTACATACAGAAAGAGGGGTGAGGACTCACAGAAGGGTGGACAGATCAGGGGAGGTGGGAGACAGAAGCAAAACATTGGTGAGGTGAGAACTGAGTTGGGGGCCACGTTTAGTTATCCTGCTCTGTATCTTATCACTGGACCCAGGTAGCTTTGGAGGAGAAAGTTAAGACTGGTGACTTTGCACTGCCCTTCCTCACTTCAGTTTATGGTCTTCTTTGAGAACAAAGAAAAGAAACAACAGCTAATTGACTCAAATTTGTAAGAATACAGGCCATTCCCCAACTGATAAATGGTCAAAGGATATGAGCAGTTGAATGAAGAGATGGAAGAAATGAAGAAATCAAAGGTATCTATAGGCATATAAAGAAGTTTTCTAAATCACTTTTGATTAGAGAAATACAAACTAAATCAACTCTGAAATACCACCTCACACCAATCAGATTGGCTAATATGACAAAAAAGGCAAATGATAAATGTTGGAGAGGATATAAGAAAATTGGGACACTAATGCATTGTTGTTGGAGTTGAGACCTGATCTAACCATTCTGGAGAACAATTCGGAACTATGCGTAAAGGGTAGCCCAACTGTGCATACCCTTTGATTCAGCAATACCACTTCTAGGTCTATATCCCAAAGAAATCACAAAAAACAGAAAAGGACCTATGTGTGCAAAAATATTATGGCAGCCCTATTCATGGTGGCAAAATATTGGAAATTGGGGGGTGCCCATCAGTTGTGGAATGGTTGAACAAACTGTGGTATATGAATGTAATGGAATGCTATTGTGCTTTAAGAAATTATGAGCAGGCAGATATCAGAAAAACTTGGAAAGATTTACATGAATTGATGCAAAGTGAAATGAGCAGAACCAGGAAAACATTGTACACAGTATTAAGCAACAATGTGTGATGATCAACTATGAATGACTCAGCTCTTCTCAGCAACACAGTGATCCAAGACAAGTACCAAGGACTCATGAAGAAAAATGCTATCCGTATCCAGATAGAGAATTGGTGGACTCTGAATGCAGATTGAAGCGTATTTTTTCCACTTTATTCATTCTCATGGTTTTTTTCTTTTGATCTGTTTCTTCTTCTCTACAACTGTGATGAATATGGAAATATGTCTTCCATGATAGCACACATATAAACTATGTCAAACTGCCTATCATTTTTCAGAAGAGGGGAGGGAGAGGAGGGAGAAAAATCTGGAACTCAAAATCTTGGAAAAATGAATGCTAAAATTTTTCTTGATATGTAATTGGGGAAAAATAAAATACTATTTAAAGCAAAAAAAAAAAAAAGCAAAATGCAGTGAATTGGTTTGTCATGATTTGTTCTTGATAAAACCATGGTGGGCTCCTTGTGATCATTATTTTATTTTCTAGGTGCTCATTAACAATCCATTTGATAATACATCTTGAAAAAATTTTTGTGGGGCTGCTTATCATTCGCAGACTCCACTGTTTTGCTTGTTTGTTTTTTAGTGGGGACACCATGCTTTCCACATTTATAAAATGATGATAGTAGTAGCATCTACCTTATAAGATTGTTGAGGGGATCAAAAGAATTAATATATGTAAAGCAATTTACAAATCTTAAAGAGAGATATAAATGCTAGCTCTTGTTAATACCATTTTACAGGTAAGGAGACTGAGGCATAGAGAGTTATATGATTTCCCTTAGGTCTTCTGACTCCCACTGTAGTGCTATTCTTATAACATATAGACTTCCTTGTTTTTTAAGTTTGATTTTTTTTCCTGATGAAGCAAATTATACATATCACACCTGGTCGTTCAGAAATTGCTAGTCTCTATATAGAACTTTACTTTTATTACCCACATCAAGTTGAATTGGATAAAAATATGGAGATCATGTTGTAAAGGGGATAAATATGGACAACTTGGTTGCCTCAAATACGTATTAACTAGGTGACCTCTAAGGTCCCTTTGATTGATTATCTTTAAGCTGTAAATCTATGATTATGTGTCCATCAAATGTGAAGATGATACAAAGCTGGTGGGATTTCTAATATGGTAAATGGTGGAATCAGGGTCTAAAATATCAATAGTTTTCATTTATATAGTGCTTTAAAATTGGCAAAGCACCTTATATACCTTATCTCATTTAAACCCAAGAACAACCCAGTGAGGTATTATATTATGAGTACTGTTTTTCTATTTTCCTTATGACAATTGACTCTCAAGACAGGTCAAATGATTTGCCCAAGGTGAGTAAACACAATAATCCTCATTTTCTTCATTCCTCTCCCACTGGAACTTTGGACTCAAATCCTGGAACTATTCTTGAATCTGATAGGTGAACTTTTGCCTTATCTTGCCTGGAACTGGACCCTATACCACTTTGGGAGCCCCATTTCTAAATCACACCACCCCTGATTTCTCCATACTTTACATATCCCTCCTAATGTGTTGCCTTCTCCATTAGAATATAACCTCTTTGCTGGCAGGGACTGTTTGGCTTTCTTGGCTTTGTATATCCAGTGCTTAGCACAATACTTGCACATGGTATGAGCACTTAATACTTCATCCATTCATGTCAGAGGCCGTATGTGAACCCTGGTCTTCCTGACTCCAATTATAGAGCACCCTATCCACTATAAATTACTGACTTTCAAATATGACCTTGATAGCCTATAGCCTATGGAAATGCTCCCAAACCAATAAGATGAAATTTAACAAGAACAAATGTATAGCTACACATTTCACTTGAACTTCAGGAAGCCAAAATGAAACACAAATCTTAAAAGGATTTCTGTTTTCACTGGTATGGCTAGCTCTCCTCACTGATGCAGGTCACACGCTCTCAAAACTTAGTAGGTGGTCTTCTGAAACAGCTGTGGCCAACAAATTAATCTCCGTGCGTCCAAGATTGGTGATGATCCTCTCTGAATATAGCTGAGCAGGTCCTTAGGCAACAAACATCTAGTCCTAGTCCATTACCTGGCCCTATTTTTTTTTTGAGGGGGAAGGAAAAGCAATTGGGGTTAAGTGACTTGCCCAAGGTCACAAAGCTAATTAAGTGTCACGTGTCTGGGGCGGCTAGGTGGCGCAGTGAATAGAGCACCGGCCCTGGAGTCAGAAGGACCTGAGTTCGGAGCCGGCCTCAGACACTTAATCCACACAAAAAAACAAAAACCTAGCCATGTAACCTTGGGCAAGTTACTTAACCCCAATTGCCGTAAAGGGGAGGCTAGGTGGCGCAGTGAGTAAGAGTGCCGGCCTCAGAGTTGGGATGACCCGAGATCAAATCCGGCCTCAGAAAATGAGCACCCACACATAAATAATGACTAGCCGTGTAACCTTGAGCAAGTTACTTAACCCCAATTGCTTTAAAAAAAAGTGTCAAGTATCTGAGGCTGGATTTGAACTCAGGTTCTCCTGGCTGGTGCTCTATTCAATGCACCACCTAGATGCCCCCAACCTGACCCTATTTTTAAAAGTCTTTTAACTTGGTAGGACCTATTATACTTTATGTGTTGCTGTGTGACTTTTGAGAGTTCAGGGTTACTCTCATGACATGAAGATACATAGGAGCAGGACTTCATTAGAGAAAAGTGATCTATTTAGACAGAAAAAAATCAACTGCATTCATTAATTTATTCAACAAAGAGTACATCCTTATTAGACAGAGGCACATAGAGGTTAAATAATCTGACTGCGTCATATAGCAAACAAGTACCTGGGACAGGATTTGAACTCAGGTCTTCATGATTGCAAACACCCATGCATTATGCCATGCTGCTTATGGTAGACAAAAATGAAGTGGGTGAGTGGCAAGATAGATTAGAAACAACCCTGGGCTGAAGGTCTGGAGAACTGGTGGCTTCCAGTAATTAGTGATTGACCTTGGCAATATCCCTTAACTCCTGTAGGCCCCAGTTCCTTCATTTATAAAATGAACAGTTAAGAATAGAACTTCTCCAACTCTAAAATTTTGTGATTATAGTAGGTGCCAATAAATGCTACTGAATGAATGAGTGAATGATCGTACTCTCCCTAAGAAATTCAAAATCTAGCTGAAGGAGAATTTATAAATGTATGAAACAGATAACACCATAAAGCTAAATATTTATATTAAAGACTAAAATGATTAATACACACAGTAAGTGCTGTAAGAGGACAGAGTAAAGAGAGATCAACTGTCCTCCATGACTAAAACTTGGATTGGATTTGGCTTGGTAGTGAAGAGAGAGGAAGAGAACATTTCAGGGGCTGAGAACGTCATGAATTTGACTTTGGATGTGAGAAAAAGTAAATATGTTAATCTGGCCAGAGCTGAGCATTCATGTTAAGAGTAGTGTGGGGTGGGGGTGGGGAGGAATAGAGTTAGAAAGATGTCTTAATGGAGTAATTCCTGAAGAAAGGGTTTTGGGGGATAAATCTAGTAAAGGCAGATTGTATAGGACCTTTAAATGTCAGTCTGAGGAATTTAGCTTTACTCCTACAGACATTGTGGAGCTATTCAAGATATTTTTATTCAGGGAGCATCATGACAAAAGTAATATTTTAGGAAAATTAGTGTGATTGGCATGATCAAGATAGATTGGAGAGAGGAGCAGCTAGGGACGAAGAAACCACTTAAAGAATCATTCAAGTGTGACACAATACTATTTCAGACCTGAATAGTTACATTAGTAGTGAAAAGAAGGGAGTACCAACAAAATTTATTTGGAAGAACAAAAGGTTTTGACTTTTAAGAGAAATACTGCAAAAAAAAGTTGGAATAAAAGACATAGCATTCAAACTAGCTTCAAACTATACTGTAAAGCAGTAATTATCAAAACCACTTAGTACTGATTTAACTTGTGAAAAGTAGACCAGTGGGAAGGAGTAAATAAGCAAGACCCAGGACTCCCTCTTCTGTAAAAGCTGCTTAGAAGACTGGAAGTGGCTTGGAAGAAGTTAAGTTGAGAACCATTTCTTACGTTGTTGTTCAATTGTTTTTCAGTTATGTTGGACTCTGTGACCCTATTCATGGTTTTCATGGCAGAGATACTAAAGTAGTTTGCTGTTTTCTTCTCCTCATTTTATATATGAGGAAACTGAGGCAGACAGGGTTAAGTGACTTGCCTAGGCACACAACTCTTTTTTTTTCCAGAGGAACAAGGGAGATTTTAATTAAACAATGTAGAACAATTAAACACCAATTGAACAATTAAAAACCAAGTCAACTAATAAATGATTACAACAATATAAACGAAAAGATTCCTAAAAGGAAGCTGAACTTTGAATAACTGAAAAAATGTGACATATTGCCCTCTAATAACAGAGAAGCAGGAAATTACTATGACAGAATATTTCAGTTTGTCAGAAGAGGTCACTGTACTGGATGCTTTTCCTTGTCAAAAACAGAAGGTTCCATAAAGAGGCAGGGTTTGAAAAGACCATGTTGTAAATACAAAAGGCATCAATAACATTTTTAAAAACAAAACATGAACTCTGTATATGGAGTAAAAGTTGTTGGGGAAATACAAGACAACATAAATTTGCAGATAAAAAGAGTTGGGCACATGTACCCAGGCACCATACCAACGTAAAGTGAAGAGAAAGGAAGAATAAGAAATTCCCAATCATTCTCGAATATACCTGATAAGACTATAGCTATAGTTTGGCAGCAATTTTAGGCTGTCTGCTGAAAGAACACAAAGGAACACCTATTTATTGGCTCCCTGAGAATCAGTTAACCCAGCTTCAAGCCTATAAAAAAGCAAGTTGGTTGCACCCCATCTCCCAGCATTCTAGGACTTCCTCTTATCGCCTATGCCTTTTCTCAAGGTGCAGAAAGGAGATATGTGCTAATTTTTCCCTCTTCCCAGTCTTTTTACCACAGCAGTACTGGTAACTTAGAGCAAAAACTGATAACAAGAAGAGCTCAAAGATATAGGTCTACTCTTCTCTGTAGTAGAAGGAAGACTTTGAATTTCTTATTCAGACCAATACTGGAATTTAGTGAATTCATAGGATTCAATTTCAATGGTGTTGTTTCTCTCTTCCATTTACATTGTTGTAGTCATCGTTTATATAATTTTCCTGGTTCTGCTTACTTCAATTTGCATTAATTCACATGTGTTTTCCATGCTTTTGTTAGAACAAAAGAAAATACATAATTTTTTAAAGAAAATGATCAGGTCGGCAAAGGTTGAATTTCTCAAGTCCTTCAGAAGTTCAGAGTAGTACTTACATAAGTACTAGAAATAAAATATTTGTTCTAGGAAAGGATAATTCCAAAAACTGACATAATTTTGGCTTACGTGTCCACAGAATGGGCAACTAGGAAATAGCATACTGATCAAGTGATTAAAAGATCTATAGGTTATAAGTTGCTTATAGTTTCTCTATACACTTGCCAGATAAAATTTCCCTAAGTATATGCCTTTTGTTGTAGTCAGATTAAAGTCTCAGAATAGCCAGTTCAAAAATCATTAAGTCCTTCATCTGGGAATTCTGTGCCTTTCAATAACCTGGGTTAAGTCCTGGTCTATACTCCCAAGAAACTAAATGCTCATCTGGAGCCAAGGAATGAGATAGTAGGAGCTAGTAGGAAGTTACTACTCATTTTATGGGGGTGTAAAGGTTACTTACAACTTCCTAAGTGATAATGGCTATGTAATAAAAGTTTAGGAGTAAAGGTGGCATCCAAATTAGTTTCTGCTTCTGTGAGAATAAAGAGTTTCTGAGAAGTAGTTAGAAGCCCATATCCATGTGGTTCTTCATTATGTGGCACCCTCCATGGAATACAAGAGTACTTTCTACATGATAAGGCAGAGTAATCATGAGGTTATTAAATCACTATTCTAGGGTGGAAATTTCAGGTTAAGATTTTTGGGGATTAGAGATGAACAATGCTCTTGGAGTCAAAAGACCTTGGTTCAATTAAGTCTAACACTTACTGGCTATGTAACCCTAGTCAAGTCACTTCCCTTTTTCGAGTCTAAGTTTTTCAGTGATAAAATGGGAAAATTACTTATACTACTTACCTCACAGAGTTTTTTTGAAAAGTACTTTGTGCACCATAAAGTGTTAAATGGGGCTATGAGGAAGACACAAAGAAGCTATATAGAATGGAAGGAAGTATGTTCTAACACCAGAAGTTTTTCAAGAATTTAAATGAGGAGTTATATATTTATTGTTGTGGGGGGTAATGGAGGAGGGGGTAGGTGAGGGGAGTGGCACTAAGTATCAGGTGGGATGTCTTGAAACTGCATCTTAAGACAGTCCTAACAACCCATAAAGGGTGTATCTCTCACTTTTTCTGTCCTAAGGTTATGTCCAAAGGATTCTATTCCCTGTGTTCCTATTCTGTGTTTTTCTTATCTGTTCATCTAATTCTTATTCTCCTCACTCTTCAGTGCTTTTCAGTCTGATTTCCAACTTCATCATTCAACTAAAACTGTTCTCTCCAAAGGAAAGGCACCAACAATCTCAACTGCCAAATCTGACGATCTTTTCTTAGTCATCATCATTCTGGTTCTCCTCACTGACCCCCCTACCTCACTGACCGCTCTTGCTCAACCTCCTTTACTGGCTCATCTTTCATATCAGATCCCCAACTATCGTATACCCAAAGCTCTGTTCTGGGCCCTCTTTGTTGGTGACCTTATTAACTACTATGGATTTAATTATCATCTCTATGCAAATGACTTCCAAATCCAGCCCCAGTCTCTCTCTGGAATTCCAGTTCAACTGGCAACTAGATATTTCAAATTGGATTTCTAGTAAGTATCTAAAGAAAAAAATCAACACATTCAAAATAAAACTCATTATCTTTACCTCCAAAACCTTCCCTGAACAGTTCCTATTTCTAAAATGGATACCATCATACAAAGTTGCCATCTCCCAGGTTTGTAAACTCAATGTTATCCTCAACTCCTCATTTTCCCTCTCCCTCTCCCTCCCTCCCCCCTCCCCCCTCTCTGAATATCTCCAATCAATTGCCACATCTTGCCACGTCCACCTCCACAACATCTCCTATATAAACCCTTCTCATTTTTCACAGAGCCATCATCTTACCAAAGGCCTTCATCACTCACCTAGACTATTGCAATGGCCTCCTAATTAGTCTCTCCATCTCCAGTTCTTCAGTCCATTCTATCCTCCACATATCTGCCAAAGTAATTTTCCTTAAAGAACAAATCTAACCATGTGCCTTCTCTACTCAAACTGCAGAGGTTCTATGTTGCTTCCAGGATCAAATATAAATTTCTCTGGTTTTTAGAGACCTTCACAACCTAGCCCTAATCTATACATTACTGCCTTTTCTATGCCTCATCAACAATCCAGTAAGATTAGCCTTGTCTGTCACACATGGCTGTCCATCTCTTAGATCTGTGACTCTGTAATGTCCGTTCTCCATGCCTTGGATGCACTCCCTCTCACAGGAATCTTTACTTCCTTTAGAACATATTAAAATGACCCTCTAGTCAGAGTCTAATCGGGCCTCCCTCCTTCATATATCATATTTCTCCCTGAGAGAAAATATAAGTTCCTTGGAGGAGGGTTTTCATTTTTGCCTTTTTGTCTTTAGCACAATACTGAATAGATTAGTATGTGCTTAATAAACATTCTCTGACTTTATCTCTTTTTAAAATCACTACCTTCATTCCATCCTAAGTCTATAAGTCTCTCAGAATTCTGTAGATTATTTTTCTTCTTCAGGTATATACATAAATACCTCATTCTTATTTTAACTTGTATGCAATGATTCAAATAGAAATATAAAAATTCCAAAGTTATTAAATACAATTTTTGGGGGGCAGGAGCAATTGAGGTTAAGTGACTTGCCCAAGGTCACACAGCTAGTACGTGTTAAGTGTCTGAGGCCAGATTTGAAGTCAGATCCTCCTGACTCCAGGGCCAGTGCTCTATTAACTGAGCCACCTAGCTGTCCATTAAATAGAAATTTTAAAACAATCTGTTCCTTAAAACTTCTAGGAACTATATTTCAAGTAAATCTAATTTGGTTTGAAGTTAATAGTTTAATTTCAAACCAATGGTTTAAGAAATTAAACCTTTCTTTGAAATTCCTGTTAATTCTTTATATGCTAAAGAACTTAAGTGAGTAAGCTAATTGTGAACTTTAGTTTGTTATAATTTAATTTAATTTATTAGTTTCTATATATAATGAAAATAGGGCACATTTTCAGTGTTTCATAGTAGCACAATGTCACATTTTAAAGAAATATAAAGTGACCTTCCCCGGGGTACCAGAGTTGTTAAGTATTTAAGTTAGTCCTGAACCTAGGACTTCTTATCATGTAGTCAAAGCACTATATCATAATTTTAGTTTATAATCTGTAGGATTATAGGTCCTGACTTAGAAAGTACCTTAGGCAATTTATTGGGAAATGGCTCCTCCTCCCTATATATCTGTATTAATTCTGTATTTTTAATATTAGACTTTTAATGGAAAAATTTGTTGTTCAAATTTTCTACCAATTAATTGTTTTGCTTTCTGACTTTTACAACACCAAATTTTTTCAAGTTTTATTCTATCCCTTTATTTGGCTTTGAAAGCTACCACCTTCCTTTTTCAAAGACTGTATATACCATCTGACCCAGTGACAATATTAGGTATCTATCCCAAGGAGTTCAAGGAGAGAGGGAAAGGATCCATATATAAAAAATATTTATAACAGCACTTTTTGTAGTAGTAAAGAACCTGAAAAAGAAATGGGTGCCTACCAACTAGGGAATGAATAAACAAAATGAATGCAATGGAATATTATAATTTCATAAAAAATGACAAATTTAGAGAAACACAGGAAGACTATGAGCTCAACTAAGAGAGAATGAAACAGTAATATTTTGTTTTTATTAAAAAGCCTGAAATTAACTGGAGGAACAATTTATGTGGCGACAATAACAAAAAAACTTTGAAAGATCTAGTAATGCTGAGCAACATTCAACAATGACTTAAAAAACTAATTAAGAAACATCCCTCCCACCTTTTGACAGAGAAAGAATGGACTTGAGGATACGTAATGTGGGTATTAATGAGACATGCATTTTCAAACAGAGCACTATACACATATACATTATAAATATTTTTTAGAAGTGTGTGTGTGTGGGAATCCTTATTGAAAAGGTTTGGCATAGTACGTTAATGGATAGTAACATGTGCAAAAAAAAAAGAAGCATCGATAAAACATTTTTTAAATGCCCAGAACAAAAATTTGCAAATGAAGACACAAATAACAGTTTTCTTTCTACCCTCTTAAATTTAACAGGAATTAATATACTTCTTCTAAAACAAACTAAGGAATAGAAGTTCAATTTCTTAAATAGGCCATTCTGTTTTGTATACTGAAATGTTTGTTGATAATTGATTAAGTTCACAATATAAAAGCAAATTTCTAAGGATAAAGGACCTTAGAGGTTAAGTGGGATCATAGAATCATAGATCAAAAGCTGGAGGGGACCTAAGAAGGCATCTAACCCAAACCTCTCATTTTAAAAATGATGAACCTGAGGCCAAGAGAAATTAAATGACTTGTCCATATGATACAAGTGGTAAACAGAAAAGTGGGAATTTAGTCCCAGCCCCTCTGACTTGTGTTTCTACTATACCACAGAACTATATTTAAAACTGATAGAAATCATACTTCCTTAATATATATTTTCTTTTGCTTTTTTTTTGGAGGATAACTGGGGTTAAGTGACTTGCCCAAGCTCACACAGCTAGTAAGTGTGTCAAGTATCTGAGGCTGAATTTGAACTCAGGTCCTCCTGACTTCAGGGCTGGTGCTCTATTCACTGCGCCACTTAGCCGCCCCCCATTAATATTTTATAATTTGGGCTTTTGATTGGGGAGGGGGGTACAGGGAAGGAAATAACAATTTATACAGTGTCTATATGTATCAGAAACTCTGCAAAGAACTTTATAATTATTCTTTCTTTTTTTTTTTTAAAGCAGTTGGGGTTAAGTAACTTGCTCAAGGTTACACGGCTAGTCATTATTTATGTGTGGGTGCTCATTTTCTGAGGCCGGATTCGATCCTAGGTCATTCCAACTCTGAGATCGGCGTTCTTACTCACTGCACCACCTAGCTGCCCCTTATAATTATTATTTCATTTGATGTTCACAATGATCCTGCAAAGTAGGTGCTATTATTATCCCCATTTTATAGTTGGGAAAACTGAGGCAAATAGTTAAGTGACTTCACCAAACTCACACAATTAAATAAGTGTCTGAGACTGGACTTGAAGCTAGGTCTTCCTGGTTCCAGGCCCAGTGCTCTATCTACTAGGCCACCTAAATCATTAGTGTCTTCTTCCTAATTATTACTAATATGTGGTTTTATTATTCATAATCTTTAAAACCACTCACTCAGGAATATGATATTTGCCTTTTACATATGAGATGTTTTAAAATTTAGCTATAGTAGGATACTTAGAAAAGTCAGTAACAAACAAGGAATGGAAAAGGGGAAAATGTAACATCTATCAGGAAAAATTAGCAGTAATTTTTAACTTATCTGATTCTGTTATTTTTTCAATAGCTTAACAGTTAAACTAAAAGAATCTTTCCCTAGTTCCTTTTTTTTCATAAAGAATAAAAAAAAATATACAACCAGCCTCACTTTAATTTGAAACGTAAGAAAGTAAAAAATAATAGCTTTAAGTAACGTACCTTTGTTTTTTTGTTCAGTGGCCTTCTTTTGAGCAGCTTCCTTCTTTTTCTTGTCGTCCTTTCTCTTTTTCCTTTCTTCCATCAACTGTTCTTCCTCTTCTTTCACTAAATCCCTCAGCAGCCAACAGTCCAACAAACTCTAAGTCCAACCACTGCTTAGTTTCCTTTCGACTTCTTTGGTAGCTTTAGCTTCCAATTCTCTCATGTGTGTAAAATGCACGGGGAGGAGGCGGGGGGGAGGGGGAGAAGGCGCAGAGAGGCCTCAGGCTGTCTGCTGCGCTGAGGGGAGAGGCCCAGCCAACTGCACAGCCGCCATTTTCTACACCGCCCCGCCGCCGCCGCCGCCCGGCACACAACTCTTAAGTGTCTGAGGTCAAATTTGAACTTAGGAAAATGTTTTCCCAACACCAGTTTGGCACTCGATCCATTGTGTCACCAGTTTCTTATACCATATACCAGAATAAACTCTAAATGGATGTCTAATCTCAATGTAAAAAAATCAAATCATTAAAAAATAGAGAATAGAAGGAGATACCTTTTATAACTATGACAATGGAGAGAATTCATATCAACGAGGAAAATAAAACTGATTCTAAAAGGAAATTGGACAGTTTTGATTATATAAAAACAAAAACCACTTATACAAAGAAATAAATGTAGATATAAGAATAAAAGCTGTCTAGTGGAAAAATATTTGCATAATATATCCCTAATATCCAAGATATATTAGGGAATTGTCATAAATACAGAAGGCCAAGAGTCAGTAGATGTCAGTAGATGTCATTCAAGAATTTAAATAGTTTTCAAAAGAATAATTATAAACTATCAGTGACCATATAAAAACCTGCTCCAAAACACTCATGATAATTCAGACATCTCTGAGTTTTTATATCACACCCAACAAATTGTCAAAGATGACAAAAATATAACAAGTTATTGTTGGATGACTGTGGGAAGACAAGTATACTAATAAAGGGTTTGTAGAGCAATCAGTTGGCCTAATGGTTCTGGATAAGTTGCAAAGAAGATTGATAATGGAACCCACATTGATAATGGAAGTTTCCTCACCTGAGTCCCTTAACATAGGGTAGAGTTCCATTGGTATAGGGAGTTCTCTATTTCAAGAAAATCATAAATCTAGTCCCTATTCCTGTTCTGGATAAAAATTTGTACTTATGTAAAAAAATTACTAAACTGTTCTTACCCTTTGACTTAACATTTCCACTAATGGGAAAACATACAAAGGAGGTAAAGGTGAAAAAAATGCTCTAATATATACAGAAATATTTATAATACAACATTTCATGGTAGCAAAGAACTGAAAATTATATTTACAGAAATTACAAAAATGTAGGAAAGGCATTTTTAAAAAATTAAGTAGATAGGGCAGATTTGAGAGATATTTAAGAGTTGATAGAGCTTGGTAATTACATGTATGGAATGAAGGAGCCAGTTTTGTGGGAGGAGATGATACATTTAACAATTTTGTGGTTGTCTTCTGAAGCACTACGTAAATCCTAAGTCACTACACAAATGTCTGGTATGGATTCCTATGATGTCAAAGATATAGAAGTTGGAGTGTGTTTTTTCCAGAAAAAAAAATAGTGTCTCCAAAGACATTGGCTTTCAATAAGTAAACCTGAGATGGGTAGGGATAAGAGTTGGATATAAAGAGCTAGCAATAAGGAGGAGTTTGTGCTTAGGGTGATAATTGTGATGAGGAAAATGTGTAAACTATGTCTTAGAGCCATCCTTTTTCTTTACTCTTTCTGCCACCACAAACACCAGACCAGTCCTTTATCACCTCTTTCTGATATCCTATAATAGCATGACCTTTCTCCCTCTAGTCTTTCCAGTCCATTCTTTATATAATCTCCAAAATAATCTTGACTGTGTTACTCCCTTGTTCAAGAACGTTCTACAGTTTCCTGTTACCTCTTGGATAAAATACAAAGTCCTTAACTGATACCTAAGACCCTGAGCAATTTTAATCCAGCCTATACATCTAGGCTTATTTCATATAATTCTCCTCTACATTCCATTCAAACTATTAGCTTTTATTCTATGTTGATCTACCATCTTTCACCTCTGTGCAGTCATGTAGATCTTCCTCCTTGAATGAAATGCCCTTCCTCCAACTCTCAACCTGTGGAAGTGCTTAAAGGTTCAGCTCAGTTATCACTCTCTCTCTTATGCCAGCTAAAGTTTATCTTCCCTTTCTCAAAATTTCTCAGGGTTATTCATCTTGATCTCTTGTTGTATTGTATACCATGGCCCCAGTGGACTTAAACAAGGCAGTCTCAGCTCAAATGTTGCTAAGGTCCAGCCTGAACCACTTTATCCCAGTGAGAAGGTCAGGAACTCTCTCATCCTGCTTTTGCCCTAGGTAGCTAGGTTATAGAATAAACCTGTTTTGCAGCAGCAAAGAAGAAGAGGGCAGGAAAGAGAATATTATGGTAACTACAATGGGAATGACTGTCAAGTATAAGGAGATAGAAATTTAAGATGGTCAGATACATTTTGTTGTAGAGTCAAGAATGGAGTACCAAGTCACTGATAGCACCACCTTCCAGTATTACTTAGATGTAATTCCTTCAGAAGGAAAGAAGAATTCAGAAGAAAAAGCTTCTTTTAGGAGGCTAATGGATGTCACTCCCAGGCAACCTGATTCCAAGAATCCTATCAAGTTGGCAAGAGTTGGCAGTTGACTAGATTGGGAGGGGGAGGGGGAATAAAGAGTCAGGGGGTAATACCAAAATTTTGAACCTCAATGACTGCAAGGATAAAGGGTACCTTGGCAGAAATGGGACATTTAGGAAGAAATGAGAAGTTTAGGGTTTAAAATAACAAGTTCTCTTTTTGACATGACAGTCAGTCATTCGCATTTATTAAATGTCTCCTATGTGCCAGGCAATGTGGTAAGCACTGGGGATAGAAAAAGAGACAAAAGGCAATCCCTGCCCTCAAAGCATTCATAGTCTGTTGAATTTGAGATACCTCTGTGACATCCAGGTAGAGATGTCCAGAAGACAGTGATGTGGGAATAAAGATTCATAGAAAGATGTGTCCTGTATGTATTTGTGAGTCATCTGTATAGAGATGATAATTGAACCAATGGGAAATGATGAAACAACTGAGTGATAAAGTGTAGAGAAAGAAAAATAGAGAAGAAAAGAATGCCTATGACATCCTTGGATCACACTCACATGTTTGGATCAGGGCATGGCCAATGATTCCACAAGAGAAGGGACAGGAGATCCAGGACAGAGCAATGTCACAAAGACCCAAAGAAGACAGTATCCAAGAAGAGGGGGTGGTTAGCAGCTTCAAATGCTGCAGAGCAATAAAAAAGGATGAAGCCTGAGAAAGGGTTCAGATTTAGAAATCAGAAGACCATTTATAATCTTTTAGAGAGCAGTTTCAATGGAATGGGTAAAGGCAAGATTGCAAAGGATTGAGGAGCAGAAATAGTGAACATACATGACTTTTTTTCTGGGAGTTTGACTATGAAAGGAAGAGGTGGCACAGGAGGGGATGAAAGTTTTTCAAGAATAGGGAGATCTGAGTATGTTTATAGGCAGCAGGAAAGGAGTCAATGGAAAAAGAAAGATTTGAAATTGAAAGCAGAGAGGAAATGATCAGAAGAACTCCTGAAAGAAGTGAGACCAGATGGGGTCAAGGACACAAGCAGAGGATGGAACTTTGGCAAGGAAAAGGATGAACTTTTGCTTAAAGACCAAAAAAAAAAAGGAAGAAACAATGGGGAAGTCATTGTGAGAATTTGAAGTGTAGGGTGTAGAGAAATGGGAGTTCATGGCAGATGGCCTCAATTTTCTTAGTAAAGCATGAGGGAAGGTCCTCTTCTGAAAAGGGTAGAGGTAACTTGAGAGAAGAGAAGGTTTGGTACAAATCTCGGAAGAGAAAAAGGATGGTAGTCCAGCTGTGAAGACCCAGGTGAAATTAGATAATACAAATTTAAAGTGGATACAAGTCAACATAGTAATGTAGCTTCTTTTAGTGATATTCAGTATTCATTGGAGCGAAGGAGACATTGGGTTGTGGGTAATTCAGATTTGGGGTTTGGTCAAAGATAAATGATAATGGGACAAGGGGTCAAGGAACTCAAAATTAGAGGATAATATAATGTTGAACCAGTTAACTACAGTATAGTTTCATGATTCTGAATGGAAGAAAGTGAAGTCAGAGCAGGAGTGATGGACTCAGGAAGCAGAGTTGGGTAGTGTGTATGGAGGCTACAGGGAGGATGGAGAATAGATTTATGAGAGAATGGTGAAAAATGGAAGCGTTAAGGCGGTTATGGTCAGATGAGAAACCTCACAGTTCTTGTGGAGATGAAAATGTTAGAATTCTGCTCAATGTCCAATTGTGTGAAATAATTTTATTTCCCTTAAAACTTGCTGATTTTGGTCTGGATTTAAGAAGTATTGTCAAGTCTGCATGTTTCTAACTGAATAGAGGAACCCCGGGAATAGTAGCCTACTTGCTAGCCTGTCTTATGATACTATTTCTGGGCTATTGGAAAGAATTAGGGAGTTGGCCTGAGTCAGAGACAATGAAACCTGCCTGGCCCCAGATGAAGTTAAAGTAGCTATTGTCTAACATCATAGCACTGAAGCGCCCCCTATCCTGACTCTCCAAAAATGGTACCCAGAAAAGAAGTAGGGATCCTTAAGAGTCTACTTCACAACTTTTCTAGAACTAGCTTTAACAGTCAGAGAGCAAACTTAGTAACTTCTTTTTTGTAGAAAAGACTTTGATATTTTCTTACAGTGGTACATTATGAATTCACCAAGTGAATTTCTTATTCCTATTGACATGAGTATATCTAATCTTACTCTCTCATTGTCCCTACACCTCTCCCCCAATGCCCCCTCCCCAAACTGGACCATGAAAACCTATTTGAAATGCCAATGTGATTGAGGTAACTTTTATTGTGATCCTTAAATACCTTAAGGTTTGAGATTATTTTTTCACCCATGTTCATTTAGGGCTGTATGAGATACACTGTCCTGTGGTATATCCAGGGGAATTCGAATTTACTTTCTTTCCCCTTTCATTCTTTCATGAGCTTATTGTCAATTTTTATCTCTTTTCGTGCTACAATCTGAGATTGAATAACCTTCAACTTTTTTGTATGTGTATATCTTCCCGGATTGTTCAGGCTTATAAGGGTGAAAAAGAAATCCATTGGTTACATTTTCTATATTCACTTGTCTCTGTGCTGAATACCTGAAAATAGTTTCCTTAAAGGCACTTATTTGCTCAAACATTGTTAAAGTTAATGGGAGAGGTATGCTAAAAGCATTCTTTTGAACTGAATATTTTCTGGAAAAAAACTGACAAAATTCTTTATAAACTACATTTTCCTATTTTCTATAATTTATTATATTTTTGGTCAGTATTCACGTTTTGCTTTTAATATTTTTGAGATTAAATTTAAAATAGGAAGTCATCATGTTATATGATATAATGAATTTGAACTTTAGGTCAAGAGAGAAAGAGTACTATAGGGCTAAAAAGTATTAGCTTTGGATTCAGAAGATTTGAGCTTAAATGCTGCCTCTGAGGCTTACTACCTTTGTGACTTTGAGCAAGTCATTTAATTTTGCTGGGCTTCCTTGCCATTATGATGAACTCTGAGGTCCCTTGCACTTCTAAACATATGATACTATGAATTTCAAAATTGCAAAGAGTGTGAGTGATTTCTTTACACTGAGAAGAATATTGGGACTAATTTTTCAGGACTATCGCATACATCACTTCTTAAAGATATAGTGTAAACAATCTTACTTTTTAATGGTGAAATGCTACAATTATTGTAAAGTGGAAATATTAAACTTATTTAAAATTTTCTTAGGCCTCGCTTTAGGTTTTGGTCCAGAGTATCATGTTCCACCTGACAGAACGTGATAGTACATGTTCTTGTTGAAACATTAAAAATTTTAATTACAAAATGCCGCTCCAGGTAATGCTTTCTGAATACAGTTGCCAGAAACACTCCACCCAGTCTCACCCTGTGATTACTGTATATTTCGAATCCAGTAACCACTTGTACTTCAGAGTTGTTGTATTCAAAGCAATGTGTTGTGTAAGAAAAAGGAAAGTAAACCACTAACATAAGCACCTAAGTACCCTGTAGGTATGCCCTTATAAATCACAATAAGTGATACAGTGTAAATGTGAATATATGTAACTCTGGACACTGTCCATGGTTTTGTTTTTTGTTTTTGTGGGGAGAAGAATAGGGCTGTCTGGACTTGTAATTTCATCAATTTGGGGAACTTCCCATTGTGGAATTCCCTCCCTTAATGCAGATAAATGGCAGTCTCTATAATTTAGTTTGGGAAAATTAATTGGGACACTGAGCATTTTAAGCGACTTACTCATGGTCATAAAAATGGAATGTATCAGGGGCAGGACTAGAACCCAGGTCTTCCTGATGCCAAGACTGATCAAGACTATTTTTAGTCTATTGTCTCTTAGTATTAGTCACAGTGAATTTTAAATTGGCAATGCTAACAGTGATTCCTTAATGTTGAATGGGAAAATATTTCTGTTTTTCAAAGTGACATTTTCTCAAGGTCTCAATGGTAGAATATTTTGGAGATCATTGTTAGTATGTCTCCTAAGTTAGGCCCTTTTCCATCTTCATTGCTACCTAGTCCTGTCTCTTATCATTTCACATCTGAATCTTTGCTACAGCTTTTTCAGCTGTACTGCTTCTTCCTAGATCCTCCCTTCCTTGGTCCACTTCGCTCATAACTGCCTGGTTAATCTTTTTCAGACAACATTTCAATGTACCATTTTAAACTAACTCTCTAAAGCTTATCAGATCAAATACAAACTCACTAGACCTGAATTTAAGACTTGATTCTTCTTTTATTTATTTATTTGTTTTTACACAGTTGGGGTTAAATGACTTGCTCAGGGTCACAGAGCTAGTATCTGAGGCCAAGTTTGCATTCAGGTTCTCCTGACTCCAGGGCTGGTGCTCTATTCACTGTACCACCTAGCTTCCCTCCTTGCTTCTGGACATTTACTCACTTTGTGACCTTTCAGTGCCTGAGACAACTTTCTAAAACTAAAGATTACAAACAAATTGCTGATTGGCTTAGGTGTAGGGAATTTCCACATAGGAAATTCTCTATACCAATAAATATATAGATCTGAACCAAAAAAGGGGGAAAACAACCCATTACAAACATTACAACCTCAGTCTTCAAAGGCCTCCCATTACTTATCCTCATCGAATCTATTCAACTTCTTTTGTTGTTCTCCATTTGACCCCTCCATTTGAGCTTGACTGGGCTTTTTACCATGCCTACACTTGTCTTCCTTGTTCTATACCCGGGGTCTCTATGTTGTTTCTATAGCCTGGATTACCTTCTAGTTTATGTTTCCATCAGTATACTGCATAGGGCAAGAGTCACCATGCAGCTGAAGAACAAAATAATATAGTCAGTTCATGTCTATAGGAAAATTAAATTGCCCATCTTGTATCATATCTTAGATTTTTTTGTGTTAAATTTGATAGAGGGGAGGCAAAGTGGCGCAGTGAATAGAGCACCAGCCCTGGAGTCAGAAGGATCTAAGTTCAAATCTGGCCTTAGACACTTAACACACTTACTAGCTGTGTGACTTTGGGCAAGTCACTTAACCCCAATCCCTCCAAAAAGAAAAAAAAAATTAATAGAGCATTTTAAGGTTTGCAAAATGCTATATATACATTATTTAATTTGATCCTCATAAAATCCCTGTGAGGGAAATGTTTATGGTTACCATTTCCATTTGATGAGTGAGAAAAATGATGCTCTGAGAACTTGTCATTTGTCCATAGTAATATGGCTGGTAATTGTCTGAGGCTGGTCTTGATCATTCCAAGACCAGTATTCTATCCATTATGTCATGCTGTTTCTCATAATGAATGAGTACAACTCTATGTGGATTTCTGCATCAGACTATGTAGATGTATATGTGTGTGATATGTGTGTATATATATAAATATGCTAAAGTGTCTGTGTGTTAATGTGTGTATGTGTGTATGTATGTATGAGCGTATTTCAAGACCTGGCTCAGGGCTGAGCTCTTTCCCAGGCCCTTACTTTGAGTTACCTCAGCTTATGGTATCCAGTACATGCTTGATTTTTATTTCTTAAGGTTTTTTTGTATCTGGTTTGATATAATATAATTGAACTAATGTTTAAAACAAGGAATTAGCTAGTAGACTTTGTGACTTTGCTTATACTTCTAGTTTCAATTAAGAACATATACTTCTTGGGGCGGCTAGGTGGCACAGTGAATAGATCACCAGCCCTGGAGTCAGAAGGATCTGAGTTCAAATATGGCCTCAGACACTTAACACTTAACTAGCTGTGTGACCTTAGGCAAATCACTTAACCCCAATTGCCCTGCCTTCCCCCCTAGAAAAAGAAAAGAAAAAGAACATATACTTCTTAAACTTTAAATACTCTTGGTCAAAGAATATCATTGCTTTTGCTATTGCTAAGGAAAATTAAGTTTAAATTTTAAAGTGAAATAAATGTAAAGGCTCACGCCTTAAGGTTTCTAACAGTCCCCACCCCTGACACCCAATTTTAAAGAAAAATATCCTAAAATATGTCATCAGGAAAATAATAGGAAGTCAGAATAAAGCAAGGAAGGCCTCAAGAGTGATGGGTCTCAGAGGGTGTGTTTAAGGAAGTATGAGGACCGGAGTCACACACAGACTAGGCTGGCATGGGTAGACTGCCTTCTGCATTGTTGGTGGGAACTTCTAAATCTGTGAGATCACAGGTCCATTTAAGTATTTGTATATGCAGCGATTCTGATAGCACTGGTATCCACTGGAATAGAATTCAGTCATGGGAAGAATAATGAAAAGGCAATTAGAACATCAGACCATTGAAGTTTCTCCTGAAATAATCAGATTACTCTATGGCTTATGAGAAGGACACGTAAAACACTGCAATGATATCTTTACCTGAATATCTCCTTTACCTACTTTGCGTAAGCATCTCCTGGATGAATAAAGCTCCTAAAACCAATGAAATGAGTGTTCTGCTAATGATCATGACATGAGGGTTAGGCTTATCCTTGCCCAGAAACAGAGCCAAGCAACAGACTGTGTGACTGTCTAATGAAGATGGGATGATGTAAAATGCCTCGTTGACTACTCTTAGGGACAAGTTGGCCCTTGATAGCTAGCATGCATATAATGCTTTAAGGTTTGCAAATCACTTTATGGCTATTATTTGTGTCCATCTGTGTCCATTATGTTCATTGATCTTTACAGTGACCCTGTGAGAAAGGGACTGGTATTATCCCATTTTACAGATAAGGAAACTGAAGTTCACAGAGGCTAAGTGATTCACATAGCCATTAAGTGAGGCAGGGTTTGAATCTCTGCATTCCTTACTGCAAGCCCAGCACTGATAACTAAGAGAAAAATTGGGAGAGAATATAAGAAATTAATAGTGAACGACTGGAATAATTGGAGGCAAAATAATAGAAATACAGATATTAAACTGGAAGGGACCTTAGAGGTGGAAGGATCATTGTTCTATATCTGTCTGGGACCTCAAAGATCATCTGTTCAATCCCTCTGATTGTACAGATGAGAAAAGCGAGGCAGGAGTTTAAGTGACTTCCCCAAGATCACAGAGGTAGTTAATTTCAGAGCCTGGAACAGAATCCAGTCCTGGTCAAGATGAATCTGTTCTTTCTTTGCCTTCTGTGACTACTCTTCTTGTGCCAATGAATGATGTATTGCAATAATGGAAAGAGAGATCAGGCCTTGGCATCAAGAAGACTTAGGATCAAGTCCCACCTCTGAAGAATACTGGCTAAGTTATCCTAGGCAAGTCATGTAAAATCTCAAAAAAAAAAAAATTCTAAGATGATGATTTGGAAAACATTAGCCAATCTGCATTGGTAGAGGGGGCTTCCTCTCTGGTCAGCTATATGTTATACAGCCAATATGGAAACAGGCCATGATAATTATAAGCAAGGCATTGTTCTAGATGCCAGGGGAGGGACAGGGAAAGGACTTAGAAGCTTTCTATTCCAATTCCCTTATTTTAAAATAAGAAAACTGAGGCCAGAGAAGTAAAATATTTTGCTTTAAGTTACAAGTGGGAAAACCAAGATTCAAACCCAGGACCTCTGATTCCACATCCAATGCTCTTGCTACTTGTTCCTTTAATAATAATTCAAAATTATTTTATATGCATTATCTTTTCTTTTTTAGCATATGAGGATTGCTTTAAATGAAAAGAAAAAGTTTTCACTATAAAAAACCTATATAATAGCAAATTATAAAGAGAAACACTTTTGAAGTAAAAGTAAAGAATTATGATAATTTTTAAAATATAATTTTGTCTTTTAACACTCACACATATTAAAAAAAAACCTTTTCATGTATTGGCCTAGTATTTTGATTCCCAGTCTAATTTCTTCTCCACATATATTGTTTATGACATTGCTGTCTTGCTTTTCCTTTTTTGATATCTTCACCAGCCCTGCGGGATAAGATAGTGATGTACTTTCCTTTTGAGAAGACTAGTTTACAATTATAATTATTCCTTGGAACAAGTTACTGTATCATGTAAACATAGAGTCCTGTTTATTCTGTGTGACATTTTTGTTATTATTAAGAATACAATAGTGACCTCAACTATAATATATACATAAGTTGAAATCAATTAATCAACATAACTTCAATATAACCATAACTGAATTAATGTAATATGAAATTTCATAGCAGAGAATTTCATATGTAGACAACATAATTATAGATGACACATATAGACTACTATGACCTCATATGTTATCCAGACTTCTTTTCTTTAGTCTCACCCACAACTTTCTTACCTAGAGAAGCCTCCACCCTAATGGCCCACACTTCTGGTTGGTGATCACCAGCTTTGGTCCACTATTTCAGCAGGATTTCCATCAATGTTTCTACTCGCTCCCTACCCTTCCTTTCTTTCCCCTACCAACAGCTGTCTTTCCCTTTAAACTGTCAGCTCCTTGAGGGCAGGGGATGTCTTACTTGTTTATACGTGTATCCTCAGTCCTTGGCACATGCCACATAGTAAATACTCATTAAATGCTGTATGCACATATGTATGTATGCAGTTATCATATATATATAAATATATATGTAAATATTCATCTCTCTTTCCTTCTAACTACATATCTCTCTGTCTTTCTCATTTTCTGTCTCTGCCTTGCTGTCTCTCTATCTCTGTGTGTCTCAGACATGTTTTGGAACAGTTCTTAGACTTAGCAAGTTCTGGACTTGCTCCAGTATTTTGATGTCCTTCCTAAAATGTGGTGCCCAGAATAGGACACTGTGGACAGAAATTTATCAAAAATGTATTTTGTATGAATGTATTTTTTTTCATATTGTCTTCCTCATTAGACTGTGAGATCCTTGAGAGCCAAGACTATCTTTTGACTTTCTTTATATCCCCAGCACCTACCACCGTACCTGGCAAATAGAAGGTACTTAATAAATGCTCATTGACTGATTGACAGAAAATTTAGTCCGACCATACTGATTTCACATTATTCCCCCTCTAAATTCTAGCCAAATTGTATGCAGCATTCCATTTCCTGCCTTGGTACAGAATTCTTTGCCTAATCGTCTTCACATTGGGGAACCCCTGGCTCCCTTCCCGGCTCAACTCAAGTACCAGCTTCTACATGAGACTTTCACGTGCTTCCCCACTTTTAGTTCTTTATGCTCCCTTTCTCCCAAATTACTTAGTGTATATTTTTGTATTTACTTACCCATGTCTACATTCTTCCTTCTTTCCCAGTAGATTATTTTGTCTTTGTACTGTAAGCACTTAGTATGGTTCCTGGCACAGAGTTGTTTTTCAATTGTTTCAGTTGTTTCTGATTCTTCCTGACCCCATTTGGGGTTTTCTTGGCAATAACATTGGAGTGGTTTGCTATTTCCTTCTTTAGCTCATTTTATAGATGTGGAAACTGAGGCAAAGTTAAGTGACTTGGCCAGGGTCACAGTGTCTGAGTCCAGATTTGAACTCAGAAAGATCAGTCTTCCTGATTCTAGGCCCAGCACTATATCCACTTTGCCATCTAGCTGCCCCACTAAACACAGAGTACTACTTATTAAAGATTTATGAATTGAATTGCCATGGTGGAGGAAGGTGAATAAGCCTCCCTTGCTGTTAGCATGTTGAGTGTTTTTATGTCAAAGCTAGAGGGTGGAGTCAAGATGGCAGAGTGAAAAGTTACAATCAAATCCTCTCCTATAATATGATCATAGAAAAACACCAAACAGAATTCTGAGTGGAGAGTCAAAAAAGTCACAGTGAATCATTTTGCTAGCCCAGGGAAGCTTAGTAAGACACAGAAAAGGTCTTTTGATACTTGGTTGGGGCTGGCTGGGAGCTCAGTATACTGTGGTAAAAATGGCACCGGTTGTGGGCTGCACCATTGAAGTAGGACCTAGGGATAGTAAGGGGAATGAACACTTGGTCAGAAAGAGATCCCAGGGGACCCTTGTACAAGCAATGAGAATGGAATTGAGTGCCATTTAGCAGCTCTGTTGTCCAGGTCTGGGTCAGTTCCAAGGTGATCTTTTATCCATTACCCAGATCAGGGTCATAGTTCCAGGTGGAGAGGAGCAGTCACAGTGATGAAGGAGCCAAGTTCCTACCAGTGTAAGGACCAGAGCTCAGAGCAAGAGGGCAGTGGCCAGACTTTTCCATGAATCAAGCTATTTTGGAAGCACCAAAAAACTGTATTGAACTAGCAAATCAGAGTGACAGAAAAGACAGAAACTTAGGCCAGCCATCTCTTGCTTCTTCCTCTCCCACCAACCCCTGCCAAGGTAAGCACAGCCCAACTCTTTCATGAAGTACAAAGTAAATAAATAGGCTGGAAAAAATGATCACACAACAACCACAACAACAAAGAACCTGGCCATAAAAGCTGCTGTGGTGACAGGGAAGCTCAAGACACAAATGTAGAAAAAAAGACAATTACTTGAAAATATCTATAAGCAATGCCTATTTTTTTTCTTTTGCCTTGTATCCACAAAGCCTGGCACATAGTAGGCACTTATTAAATGTTTTTTAGTTAATGGGTTGATTATGTGACACAGAGGGCAAATAATGTAATTTGGAGTAAGAGGACCTTGATTTAAATCCCTGTCCTGGACCTTATTTAAATCCCTGTTACCTGTGTAACCTTGGGCAAGTCATTTAACTTTTCTGGGCCTCAGTTTTCTTATTTATAAAATGAGGCGGTTGGATCAGATGTCCTCTAAGGTACTCTCCAACTCTAAATCTATGATCTTATGGTTAACTGCCTGAAGATCAGCTTGGCTAGGCTCAAAGGCCTCACCAACAGTCAGCCACACAGCAAGAAATTTTTTTTGGCCTTTTGGACATTTTAAGCTAAATTATAGTGAGTTTTCAGGTTATGTGAGTGGTAGAAGCACCTATACTGACAAAATCACAGATCCTTGAAGTATTGGTTAATTATGAAGTACTGGTGGAATCAAATACATCTTCAAGCATGCAATGAATTGTTATAGTGTTCCACTCTAATTGGGTACTGATTTCAGCACCTTCCTAGGTGCTTAAAGAAACTGGTAGAAAAAGATGACCAAAGAGAGATTTGTAATATGGTTAAAAAAAAAAAGAAGAAGAAGCCAATGGAGTTAAATTTGTTGAGATATCATTCCTAGCTTCCTGTTCACCACTTTAAATTCATTATATTATTTTTAAATCATTTATATTCTTTTATAAAAAATCTCTCTTTCTTTAGCTCCTCTAGGAATTCCTGTTGGGCTTGTGAAAAGTCTGCATTTTTCTTTGAGGCATTGCTTTTTTGGGTGCTATCCACAGATTGTTCAAATAAGTCAGGTTGTTGTTACCTCAATTTTATACCATATCGCCTTATTTTTAATCCTTCTTCAAAGTTGGGGTTGCTTTTAATCTTTGCTCTAACAAGTCAATAGTCTAAATATGCAGAGGTGCCTAATTTGAAAATAACTCTTATATTATTAGCCAGTTCTTCATTACCTGTTAATGATATAATCAGTTTCCTTAATTGTGATAGTATTTATTGTTGACTGGGTGCCACCTGGTTTTCTCTTTGGAGAAAGTATTCATGATGCATAGGTATGAAGCTTCTAAATAAACTGTAATGATTTTGATCTCACTTGTTTGTTGCTCTTGGACTGTTTTCCAGTATATTTTTTTACTATTCACTTTTGCAGGGTAGTCACAGAATAGTGAAGTACATGCTGTTTTAATTGGAGGAAGTAGGGAGGAGTATCTTTTCAAGTTCAGTGCAGAATATCTCTGCCTCCTCAGCCTTGCAGCATTTTTTGGCTCATAGGATAAAGTTATTTTAATAGTGATCACAATTGTACATGTCCCCATGAAATGATTTTTTTGTCTAATTAAAATAAATCTACCTCCTCATACTGTTAATTGCAGGACTGTGTTATATACATCCCTCATTGTTTTTCTCACCTATTTGAGTTTTATTTGCAATGGCTACAATTATGTAGAAATGAATCAATTCAATTCAACCAGAATTTATAAAGTACCTAATATGAGGGCTATTCTTGGGGCCTCAAAGACAAAAATGAGTACCATCTCTCAGTAATAACCAACATTTGAATGGCACTTCAAGGTTTGCAAAGGGTTTTATATATGCTGTCATTTTCTTCTTTCAGTAACCCAGTGAATTAGGCACTTGTTATGTACATTTTACAGATGAAAAAACTGAGTCAGACAGAGGTTAATAGATTTGCTTAGGATCATCACTGCTAGTGAATATCTGAGGTGGGATTTTAACTTAGGTCTTCCTCATCCCAAACCAGCATTCTATCCACTAGGATATCCTATCTGCTTCCAGGTATGTCCTACATTTTGTTTGGGGAGAAAAAAAAAGATGTATTAGGGTAGTAAGTACAATACAAAATATATACAAAGCAAATAGAATATATTTTTCTGGGGTATGGGGAAGCACTATAGGCTGGGCAGAATAAGAAAAGCCTCGTTTGGAAGTTGGCATTTGGGCTGAGCCTTGAAGGAGGCTAAGGGCTCCAAAATTCTGGCTAAGTGCTAGTGCTCAGATATGATCACTTTGTCTTGGGAATTGAGTTTCACTGTCCTCTGTTAGCTGTGACTTTTGCCTTAGTAAGGAAAGAATGTGACACGACTTTCTTCATTGCTGACCATCTGCACCATGGCACCTTTGCTATAGGTTTATTTGCTCTATCAGAAAGGCAGCTGGTTAACAAATTTGTTCTCTAATGCTTTTCCAAGTTCCGTATTGCACAAACATAATAACCTTGGAGAAAGTGCCTCATGGGCTCTATTTCTTTTCCCTTTTTTCATATAATCAGATTTGCATAGTGCACTGTCAGGAGTCTTCTGTGTGTTTTTAAGAGATCTTACAAAACACAAATACAAGCATAGTATCTGTTCATCAGCTGGGCTTCACCTTAAGTAGGATTTCCATTGTTACAAAGGGAAACGTGTTATTGCAGTTCACCTGCAATGACAACAGTTCCTATATGGTTGTAAGAATGCTTTCATGTGGCTATCTGTAAGTAGTTTACAATGCTGGGGCAGCATGGCAGGATGCCACAGGCCAATGAAGTCTTTCGGCCGCAGGAAAATTACACAAACATTGCTTTGTGTCTTAATTATTTAGGGATATACTGTTCACGCCCTAATCATTTAATGTAAGGGCAGGACTAGCCCCAGGAAAAATTATTAAATGGAAATTTGCAGCTTCCATTCCTCTTTTGCACATCCGGACCCCATTGAGCCTAGTAAACTCATACTGCCCATGGCCACTACAGGTCTGTCCTTGTTTTTTTTACCAGTATGTTGTGATCCAGAATTATCACCTCCTCCTCTTCCACCCAAATTTCCACTCCCTTTGTGTCATTTTCATAGTTAGTAGTCAGGGAGGAAAAAGAGTTTCTAAATACTAATTCTGGAAGCTACAAGGATCTGTGGTTTCACCAGCAAAAGGACCTTCCTATAGTAGTCAGTCTATGACTTAGAATATCAGTATTAGAGAGTTGTCTGAGGCAAGCAGAGATTTTAGAGACTTGGTCAGTTACATTGGCTGATCGGTAAGAAGGTCAGAATTTGAACTCGGGTGTCTCAGGCAGCTTTAAGAATCTTTGAGGCTGAAAAGAAAGAAAATCCTTGTAAGAAATATTCATAGTCAAGCAAAACAAATTCCCACATTGGCTATGTCCAAAAGTGTATCTCTCTTTCTGCATATTGAGTCCATCAAAAAAGAGGAAAGGGACAATTTTAGAGAATTCTGGGAAGACATGCATGAATTAATACAGAGTAAAATGGGCAAAACCAGGACACGAATTTGTGTAAAAATAACATTGTACAAACAGCTTTGAAAGACATTAGAGCTCTGATCAACTAAATGACCAACCATAATTCTTGAGGACTAATGATTAAGAATGTCACAGATCTCCTGATATTAACCCTTGATAATTTCTAGTAGTTACCTTAATCTTTTTGGATCGCAGATTTTCCTCAAATGAGTTTCCTCATTTGTAAAGTGAGGGAATTTTACAAGATTGTCTCTGAGGTCTTCCACTTTTAGATTGAGATAGAGAACTTTTTCTCTGGGGATGGATAGCATTTTTCATCTTAAATTGAATACATGCTCATAAGTAAACTTTAACTATTTAAAACATAACCATTGCTCCTATTATGTTCTCCTAGGAGGTAGGTAAGATTCCTGGAAACTTGTGGGTCCATTGAATAGATTTCACTTTCACCTAAGTATGTACTGTCTGAATAATAATTCAACGATTTAGGTCTTCTGGCTAGCTAGTTTGTCTTAGGCTTTCACATTTCAGAATGATTCCATCAATGGCCATCTCTTTCCCTGACAAAGATCAGTTTCACACAGAACCTCCTACTGGTCAGCACCTAGGAACTCCCAACATCTTGAACTCCTAACATAGTCACCAAGTCTAGAAACGTCATCTCTAAGGATCATTCTTTGTTTACTTGTGCTCAGGAAAAGAAATAAAAAGAGACAGCTCTTGTCTTGAGGTTTTGACTTGGGTTCACAAAGACAAGCGTATATTCTCATTGCCATATGCGTGTAACCATCATGGATGCAGCTGGAGAAGAGAAAAGGAAAGAAATTCCCTTCCTTAAACCTATAAAAATTCCAGGGAAAATACCAAGTGACTTTTCAGAAGGAGAGAGAGACAGAGACAGAGACTGTGTTCTCTCCCTTTAAAGTCTATTACTTCCAGGTTCTAAATCTAAATCAGCAGTTTAGAAAAAGTCTCGTAAATATCAGACAAATCTCTTTGTAATCTGTTTCTTTCCTGTCACTCCAATCTATGTCCATCTTACTAACCTCTATGTGCTCTACAAAGTGGTCACTCGGGCCTCCTTGTGGCTCATTACACACATAAGTCAACTCTTTGAATTCTGAGCTGGGGGGAACTGGTCATTCCCCATGTTTGGAATGCTCATTTTTCTTGTCTCACCTCCCAAGTTCCCTGACTTCCTTTAAGTCCCATCTTCTTCAAGAAATCTTTCCTGGTCGTCCTTAATCTCAGCGACTTTCCTCTGAGACTACCCCCAATTTATCCTGCAGGTATCTTGTTTGTATGTAATCGTTTGCATATTGTTTCCACTAAGAGCTGGCAGCATCTTCAGGACTTAGCCCAGTGACTGACACATTGTAGGCACTTAATAAATATTGACTAAATCTCAGTTTCTTCATCTGTAAAATGAGGATGATGATACCATTACATTTAAAGCTATTATGAGGAAAGAGTCATATAACTATGTGCTTTTATATGTAATGGGGAAGGTAGGTGGCACAGTGGATAGAGTGCCAGGCCAAGAGTTGGGAAGATTCATATTTCTGAGTTCAAGTCTAGGCTCAGACTCTTACTAGCTCTGTGACCCTGGGCAAGTCACTTTACCTTGTCTGCCTTAGTTTCCTCATCTGTAAAATTAGCTGGAGAAGGAAATGGGAAACCACTACAGTATCTTTGCCAAGAAAACCCCAAATGGGGTGAAGAAGAGTCAGACAGGACTAAAATGGCTGAACATTATACATAGTATGTCAGTTATTTCATAAAACATATGGTCTAGATTACACATAGGACATTTACCAATTAATTTCAATACAATTCGACAAATATGCCCAACTGAACTTTGCCATGTAATTTTCTCATTTCCTTTGTTATCCTGAATAAGATTCATTTTACAATGTGTTCAGTTCAATTCAACAAGCACTTATTGAAAGTGTTTTTATTATGTACAAAGAATTGTATTAGGTTCTGGGGATTCAAAGACAGAGTCAAAATATCCTTGCTCTCAAGAAGCTGAAATTCCCAGGAAAAGGGGAAAATAATAGATCAAAACACTCGGAGAGTGAATTTACATGATTCTCTCTCTCTCTCTCTCTCTCTCTCTCTCTCTCTCTCTCTCTCTCAACACACACACACACACACACACACAGAGTTTGTGGGGACATCATTGGTCTATTTCCCTGAATCAAATAGAACTTTAAGACCTCATTTAAAAACAGAAAGAAAACAGAAAAAGAGAATTCAGTTGAGAAAAACTATAGTGGCATTTGATTTATAATTAGCATTCCATCTCAAAAGTCTCACACAGTAAGTTCCATATGCTTGATTTATCTATTTGTGAAGCTCTGAGTTAATCCTCCTGGGATTCATCCACAGCTGTGGATACAGGAAGTGTAGATGTGCCAAAGCTCGAGATGAGCTGGCTTAGACCATCACATGTGGCTACACTGGGTGTTGCAGCATGCCATAACTTGGGGAAGAGGGAAATACTCTTAAATACACATTTTTTCCCTGAGCGTATTGTACAGTGATAAAAGTTTCTATGACATGTGTCCAGGTATATATTTGTTTAATATGTGTGAATTCAGCATGTAGCTTGTGGACCATTGAGTCTCTATAGAATGTGGCTTGGAGAAACAAGTATACATCTTTTTCATCGGAAGAAATCAGTGTTTGCTCTTAGGGTCGTATGAAATTCACAGACGTGAAAGCCATGGTTGAGTGGGGTCATGATTTGATGCTTAATGGAATTTTTTCTAGCTATATTGCAGTAGTTCTGTTCTTGAGTCCTCCATGGGTTATCTCACACTGGACACCACTGTAAATTCCTCCTTTTGGCAAGGGATAGGCATGAGCCAGAGTAAGCGATTTCTGAATTATTTGAAGGGAAAACTCTAAACTCTTAAAGAGTAGGAGTCAGCAGGATGTCTTGCTTAGAAGTAGAATACAAAAGAATTACATAGAAGTTAGCAGCTCCTTTTTAGACTCACATCCTGATCTTCAGTCATGTATCATGTCTTAGTCACATAAATTCCTGATATGGGAGTGTTTGTGGAAAAAAAATATTCACTCCCTTTCCTCCTTCACCTCGGTCTCACATGCCAAATTGACTCTTTCAATGCCATCTTCTGGCTCATTAGCACAAGCTTCCTCTCCTGTCCTGTTAATCTCTCCTGGCCTGTCTGCCCCATCCCCCAATTTTGTGTTCTGTCTTATCAATGTAATCTTTCATTTGGATCTTTTAAAATTTAAAGGCTCTTAGGCATTTCTAGTTTTTATTAAAAAAACTATTTTAAAACTTCCAAATTTATCTGTATTTATACATTACTACATAGCTATGAGGATCAAATGAGATTAAAAATATGAAAATTTTATGTAAATGAAGACTTGCTAGTAGTTTTTCTCACCCTCCATCTCTAAGGATCTTCTAAGATGGAACTACTGCTTTTGACTTACTTGGTTTCATACATTTTCTTCATTGGAATCTTTTGAATTAGTGTGTTTATAGCTAAAGGATAGGTGCTTAGCAGAGTGCCTGGCACATAGTAGGAGTTTAATAAACATTAATTGGCTGACTGACTTACTGAATTTGGAATCGGAGGACCTGAGTTCAAATTCTGGATGGATTACTACCTTTGTTACCTTGGGCAGGTCGTTTAACCTTTCTGAGACTCAGTTTCCTCCTCTGTAAGGCAGAGGAGTAGGACTAGTTAACCTCTAAGTTCCTTCTAGCTCTAGATCCTCTAAGTCAATTTTTTAAACTGTTTCTTCCCTGCTTTTCATCTATATATTTTCTTTATGTAGCACTTAAAGCTCTCCTAATGTTCCTGCCTGTGGCAGCGTCAAATCAACAGGCATTTCTTAAGCATTTGCCCTGTGCTAAACCCTGGAAGTACAGTTACTAGCAAAAAGATATTCTCTGTCCTCAATCGGGGAAGACAACACATAAAAGGAAGCTGAAAAGGTGTGAGAGAGAGGAAGAAATGAAGGTACTAGAGTAGGGGCATTGTGGAGAAAGTCTAGAAGAGTCAGGAGCCTTGAGAGGTATGAAGACAGGGGTGATGTGGGTATCATCCTTAAAATAGTGGATCTAGGAGGAGGCAGTCAACCAGAGGAAGAAGCCAAAGGAGCTGAGAGTGCTTCCAGCATGAGAAGTCCAAGGATGGAGTGAGCTTCCAAGGTGAAGTGGCTTCTCAGGCATTGTGGAGAAAATCTGGAGAGTCAGGAGTACAGCCTGGAAAGAAATGTAGTGGTCATTGACTTTCTCAAACTACATATAGCTCTCACAAGCCCTTATTTCTTATTAAATCTATCGGAATAAGCCAGAACAAAATGTATGACATCATAGTAAAAAAAAACATAGCATCATAGCTTTAGAGTTGGATAGACCCTTAGAGATCATTAAATAATAGAATGATAGATTTAGAACAGGATGGGACCTTTTTCCAGTTAAGGAAAGAGTCTCAAAGAAGTTAAGTGACTTACATGATAAAGTATGTGAGATGGGATTTAAATTCAGTATTTCCTGACTCCAACTCTAACACTTTATTCACTCTAATCCTTTCAGTTTTCCAATGAAATGGGAGACTCAGAGAGTCATTTACTTAAGCAGAATGCAAGGTAAATTGGTGGTGGTGGCTGTCCTTCATTCTCCAAGAGGACCAAAATGACATCACTATGTTAGAGTCAAGTTACAGTGTGTCTGACTGTGGCTGATCAGACCGGTAGGAGCTTGGAATGCTCTACTACAGGCTGGGCACCAATGGTCCATGTGAACCTTTGGATGGATTCTCTAAATTTCCACATCTTATGTTTCTTTTGAGCCACTTCAGTTCTGTTTTGCTTATAGAGCTTTGATGAGGGCACACCATGATGGGTGGTTTTGTGCCAGTGTCTCCCATGTCATACAGTCAGTTCGTTGAGAGTGTCCTTATATTGCTTCTTCTGACCACCATGTGAGCACTTGCCTTGTGTGAGTTCTCCATAAAATAGTTTTTTTGGTAATGTGCATTTGGCATTTGAACAATGTCAGCCTATCAGAGGTACGCTTTCTGCAGGAGAGTTTAAAGGCTTGACAGTTGAGTGCTAGAAAGAACCTCTGTGTCCAGTACCTTGTCTTACCAGGTGATCTTAAGAATTTTCCTGACAATTCAAATGGAGGTCATTCAGTTTCCTGGCATGGTGCTGGTATACTGTCTAGGTTTCACAGACATACTAGAATGAGGTCGGCACAATGGCTCTGTAGGCCTTTAGTTCAGTAGTTTAATATTTTTCTCTCCCACACTTTGGAACCTCTGAAACACTGAGGTAGCCCTGGCAATGTGTGTGTCAAAATCATTGTCAATGTGTACTAGAAAGAGTACTCCTAGAAAGAGTACTGCCAAAGTAAGTGACTTGCAAAGTGAATAACAAAGAATTAGATCAAGGAGTAAGCATTCTTATCAACCATTTTGCAATGACTATTTCCTATCTCTCTGGGGACTTCAAGTTTACTTCCCAGCTATACCTTCCTATCTTTAATACCTCTGCAGAGGGACACAGGAAGTTTCACTGACTTTTTTTTGCTTTCTGTTGTCTTATATTTTAATTAATTAATTTTTAGTTTTCAAAATTTACTTTCCTAAGACTTTGAGTTCTAAATTTTCCTCCTTTCCTTCACTCCCCTCTCCCTAAGACAGCTTGCAATTTGATATAGGCATATCATATTATACAATCATATTAATATGATATATATTATATATCATATAGGCATATCATAATATGATATAGGCATATCATAATATACAATCATATTAAACATATTTCCACATTAGTCATGTAGTGAAAGAAGAATCAGAACAAAAAGGAAAAACCACGAGAAAGAAAAAACAAAAAAGAGAAAAGAGTATGCTTTGATCTGCATTCAGACTCCATAGTTCTTTTCTCTGATTGTGGATAGAATTTTCCTTCTTGAGTCTTTTGGAATTGTCTTAGATCATTGTATTGCTTAGGAGAGCTAAGTCTATCAAAGTTAGTCATTGTACAATATTGCTGTTACTGTGTACAGTGTTCTCCTGGTTCTGCTTACTTTGCTCAGCATCAGTGCATGTAAGTCTCTCCAGGTTTTTCTGAAGTCTGCCTTCTCATCATTTATAATAGACCAATAGCATTCCATTATATTCATATACTACAACTTGCTCAGCCATTCCCCAATTGATGGACATACCCTTAATTTCCCATTCTTTTCTGCTAGGTATTATTGGTATTATATAGCTTTTAAAGCCACAACCTATATTTTCAGCCTCCTTGGACATTATTCCTCTTTCTACACTTTGAGATCCAGCCAAACTGGCCTGTTTTTATTCTTCACACATGTCAATTTCCTGTGTCTGTGCCTTTGTCTTGTATGCCTGTAGCACCAACGCAATATTTACAGTGCCCACGATCACAATAGAGACCGTGACTATAACTATCGCATGATGTTTGATCACAAAATATGTCAAACTCTCCAGATAGAGAATAAAGTTGAAGGATTTGTTTAAACATCAGAAAACTGAATCCCCAAACCAGTAAGCTTAAGTACCAAAGAGATTTAGAAACCATAAAAATGCTGAGAGCCACAGAATTCTTTAGCCTTCCCACAAACCAATACAAGATCAAGTTACTCACAAAACTCTCTATCTCCTTGCCTAAGCTTCTCGTCCCAACTGTCTACAACTGTCAGACTTGCTCTCTACTAGCTTCTCTGTGGATTCTGCCTTTCCTCAGCAAACTCCCCACCACAGGCTCCATGTGACTACATTCAGCCTCTCAGGGGGCAGAGTTTATCTTCACAGCAGGGGAGGTCTTCAAACTCCCCCCTAGGTCTTTTGAGGGGCAGGGAAGATCTTCAAATTCCCATTCCCATTACAATGCCTTCTTTCTTTTATCTCTGTTTCACTGAGGTCCCCTTTCTTTTAAGATCTAAGTTCATCTTCTACATAAAACCTCTCCTGATCTCCTTACCTACTAGTGTCCTCCCTTTTGTCTATTTAATTACTCTTTATGATTATCAAATTTATATTTATACTACATATATTTTGTCTGTCCTTGTCTTCCCCATAAGAGTGCAAGCTCATTGTGAGCAGGGATTTTTTGTTTTTTTTTTTTAATTTATATTCTCAGTTCCTGGAGACACATTAAACACTTGCTGATCTATTGAGTGACTTAGCATTAGCACTTGGAACAAACTGAACCGTTCCCTGGTAGTGTTCTGCCATAGATTCTACACAATTGATCATTTTGACATAATCAGTCAATCCAAATGCATTAAGTATCTGCTATATACCAGGTAGTATTTTAGGTGCTGGAAATATAAAGTCAAAAGTAAAATAGTTCCTGCCCTCCAGGAGCTTATATTCTATCAGGGGACACAAGGTGCACATATCAAATAAGATATGGAAAAAATAAATATGAAAAAGTTCTTTTTTTGGTGGAGAAGTTAGCAACTAGGGGGAAGGAAAGAAAAGTTTGCATTTAGAAGGTGGCCCTTGAACTGAATTTTGAAAGAAACAAGAGGGGGCGGAGCCAAGATGGCGGAGTAGAAACAGCTCATCCAAGCCACTCTTCCCCCAGATTCCCCCCAAACTATGTAAAAGGGGACTCTGAACAACTTCTGGAGCCCCAGCACCCACAGAACGACACAGAGAAGCTAACCTCCCACTGAGGACAGCCCAGCAGCCCTGCAGGAAGGACCAGCGCAGTGGTCTGGGACCTGGCAGCGTGCAGCGCGCAGAGCGCAGGAGCCGAGCCAAGCCCAGGTCCGCATGAGCTGAGGTTTTAGCCCCAGGGCGGCAGGGCCAGCAGTCAGCTGGAGGAACCCCAGAACACCAGGAGCTGTGGCGACTCCAGAATTATCAACATAGACTTGCCTAGGACAAAGTAAGAGGTTAGTGTCCTATGGACTTTGGGACTGGTATTAGGGAATGCGTCGCCTCCCTCCCCTGGGGGCTAGAAGCCGCTGAGGACAAACGCCATTTTGTAGTTTTCAGAGGCAACTCCTGCTCCCAGCCTGCAAATTTGTAGGGAGATCCAGCGATCAGTCTTGGGGGGTAATCGCTCTTGCTTTAACCTCCCTGGATCTGGATTGTGATCTAGGGTGGAAGTCGTGGGTGGGTTTACAGCTTGCCAGAAACGGAAGTTGCCCCCCACACGTTCTGGATGAAAATTCCTCTAGCTGGCCCTAAAGCCATAGTGTGGCAACAAGCCCAAAAGTCAAGTAATTAAGTGGCAACATGCCAAGGCAAAGGAAACAGAAAAATGCAACCTAGACTCCTATTTTGGGGGCATAGAGCGGGAAAAGGACTGTGAGGTCAGAAGTCCTGCTCCAAAAGCCCCAGGGGAAAACATGAGCGGGTTGCAGGCCATAGAGGACCTTAAGAAGGACTTTAAAAATCAAATAAGAGAAGTGGAGAAAAATTGGAAAGAGAAATGAGAAGGATGCAGGAAAAGTATGAAATGAGGGTCAACAGCCTGACTGAGGAAAACAACACCTTAAAAAATAGACTAGCTCAAATGGCAAAGGAGGCCCAAAAGGGCAATGAGGAGAAGAATGCCTTAAAAAGTCGAATTTGCCAGATGGAAAAAGAATCTCAGAAGTTCATTGAGGAGATTCATTCCTTCAGAGTTAGACTGGAGCAAATGGAAGCTAATGACTTTATGAGAAATCAAGATGTTGTTAAGCAGATCCAAACAAATGAAAGATTAGAAGGAAGTGTGAGGTATCTCATGGGAAAAACCACTGACCTGGAAAATAGATCCAGGAGAGACAATTTAAAAATTATTGGACTACCTG
The DNA here is from genome assembly GCA_011680675.1 of Gymnobelideus leadbeateri. Classification (NCBI taxonomy): domain Eukaryota; kingdom Metazoa; phylum Chordata; class Mammalia; order Diprotodontia; family Petauridae; genus Gymnobelideus; species Gymnobelideus leadbeateri. Next base: position 367,530 of record WOXC01000605.1, on the reverse strand, counting down.
AAAGCCATGATCAAGGAAAGAACCTAGAAATCACCCTTCAAGAAATTCTCAAGGAAAACTGCCCTGATGTTTTAGATCCAGAGGGCAAAATAGAGGTTGACAGAATCCACAGATCACCTCCTGAAAAAAGATCCCAAAAAGAAAACTCCCAGGAATATTATAGCCAGGTTCAAGAATCCCCAGATCAAGGAGAAAATACTCCAAGCAGCCAGGAAGAAACAATTTCAATATTGTGGAAACACAATCAGAATAGCCCAGGACCTGGTGGCTTCTACACTGAGGGATCGAAGGGCATGGAATATGATATTCCAGAGGACAAAAGAACTGGGAATGAACCCACGGGTCACCTACCCAGCAAAACTGAGTATTTTGTTTCAGGGGAAAATATGGTCATTCAGTGGAATAGAGGACTTTCAAGCATTCTTGAGGAAAAAACTAGAATCGAATAGAAAATTTGACATCCAGACACAAGAAGCAAGAGATGCCTGAGAAGGTAACCAGGGAAAAGAAATCAAAAGGAACTTATCAAAGTTGAACTATTTACATTGCTATATGGAAAAGCAATATCTGTGACTGATGATATCTTTCTCACTATGAAAATAATGGAAGGAGGGGGTGTGGTCATATGAATACATATGTGAATGTGTGTGTATATGGTTACAGTTAAATATGGATAGAGGGCATAGGTTGAATTTGTTGGGAAGGGAGAATACTCAAGGGATGAAATTATGAGGTGAGAGAGGAAAGTGGCAAGAGGAGATGGGGAAAGACAGGGTAGGGTAAACTATCCCATGTAGAAGAAGCAAGGGAAGTGGTTGCAAGGGAGGGGCAGAATAGGAAGGCTAAAAAGGCAAAACCACATTCACATTGAATTTGGTTCAGGGAGAGAATGACATACATGCTAAATGGGATATCTCAACCTGCAGCAGGATAGGGGAAGGGGGATGAGAGGAGGGATGATGGATGGGAGGGCATCCTTGGGGTGAGGGGAGGTTGGAAGTACCCACTATAGAAGAGGGACAGGATCATGTAGGGAATGGACCAGGTGGGGGGTGGGATGAGTGGGAGGAATTATAAGCAGCCTTGTACAATATATCTACTATGATAATGTTTTGCATAGCTAGACATGTACAATATATACTGAATTACTTATCTCCCAAGAAGGAATGGGTGACAGGGGAGGAAGGAAATGGATCTGAAATTCGAGGTCGTAACATTAAATGTTTCAAATATATATAAATACTATTAGTAATACTCTTTTGCTTGTAATAGGGAGATAAGATGTGCAGGCATTGGGATGCAAAGACTCACCTTCCTCTAATGGAAAAGTCGATGGGGGTATGGGAGAAGGTATGAGAGAGAGCAGATTGGAGGAAGCGATATCTTGTGGGATTACTATTCTGGGAGGTTGGGTAGGGGAATAATGGGGGGAAAATGATTGTAACTCAAAATATGGCGGAAATGAATGATGTAAAACAGAAGTTAATAATGCATTTGTTTAAAAATGAAAAAAAAAGAAACAAGAGAGTCTAAGAGGGAAGAGTTAGGATGTCCTAGATGCTTTCCTTTGGGTCTTTTTCTCTTCTGTTTATATCAGTGAAGTATACTCACGCTGTACATTTGCTATTCTTTATTCTTTACTCATGACTGGCCCACCTTCATTATCAATTATATCTTTCCTTGATAATATCTCCTACACAATGTACTCTGTAGTCTCAATGAGGCATGAAGGTGACCTTAGGTTCCTGAAGTCTGTGTCAGAGGACGATGGAATCTGGCATATTCTAGTAAGCTAGAAAAGCTTCAATTTTGGTCTTGGTAACAAAGTAAGTCTCTTTTCTGATGACCAGCCTAGGTTGTCCTTGTAATCAGGAGGACCTGGGTTAGTATCCTAACTCTGAGATTATTGGATATGATCCTGGACAAGTCATTCAACATTTTTTACTCTAAATTTCCTCATCTGTAAAGTAAGGAGTCTTACCTCCTTGGGATGTTAGAAGGATCAAATGAGATAACATACATAAAGTGCTTTGCTATATAAATTTTAGCTATCACCTCCAGCAGCATCACTAGGTGATGAACAGGCCATGACAACCCATGAAACAAAAGACAATATACTTAATTCCCTGCAATCTAGTGTGGTCCTCCTCTTTTTCTTCCAGGGTGGTAGAGAGGAAAAGGGGGCAAAGGGGTCTAAGAATCACAGTTTTTAGACCCTATATAAATATTGATTTAATTTTAGTTATCTTACCAGTAGTAATATCCATAAAACATATTTTGACTTTCAAATTAATATTTCAGGACATTACTGAAGTATGTTTTCTCCTGTACAGTAAGCAAAAATATGACAGAGTGGATAGAGAGCTGGCCTCAGGAAGACCCAGGTTCAAGTCCTGTTTCTAATATAAACTGGATTGTGAACCTGGTCAAGTCATTTAATCCCATAGGGCCAATATGCAATTTTCTAAGGCTATAAGTTTCAGATGTGTCCACCTATATTAGTAGAGAGAGTTTGCTCTTTGAGAGTTCCTTATGCTAATGAAATCCCAGGTACAGTATCCATCCTCCTTATGGATGGATACTCACTTGAAATTCTGATGGCATCTGAAAAATATTAAAAATAAAAATTAATGAACTGCAAGAAAACACAAAATTGAAATCTAACCAATTGCTTAGATTACAATGGTAAATAAGGGTTCTAAGGTTGCTTACAGCTTTATGTAAATTGAGTAAAGTTGTCAATTTACTTTTTTTGTTGTTGTTGTTTATTTATTGCATAGCTACACACAACAAAAAGAAAGAAATCCATAGGGACTTATCAACATTTCCAAATCATTGAATTCTATTTGAATTAAGCTACCAAAATAGCAAAGCCCTGATACTTCCCAATGTGAATGATGGCTTTAGAGACATGTGAATTTTCTTTGATATTCAGCAGCAAAGAGCTCTTTGAAATAACTTTTTATCCTTACTTATTTTAGAGATACCACTGGCTCATTATCCACATGTGCCAGAACAGGAAGTTCTATTTCCTTAGCACTTTGCCACTTAGCTATTCAGGAGGGAGTGTGAAAACATGTTTGTAAAAGGATGGGATCCCCTGACTTTTCTGGCAGCTGAAATTAATTACCCAGCTGTAAAGGGTGCCATCTTTCTTTTGTCCGTGGTTAGGTAAATATACTGACTTAGAATTAAATGTTTTTCTTATGATTTGGACTTGTAATTACTTGAGCAATGCAAGCATTAAAATCTAAAGTAATATTTTTTTAATGCTGCTCATGGTGAAACCACTGATAGAAAAATGAAGACAACATTAATTGGCAACAGCTCTTGGGTCAGATACAGTATACAATTATGACAGATAGATATTGTTCTTGTTGAGTCATTTCAGTTGTTCCTGACTTTTCGTGACCCCATTTGGTGTTTTCTTGGCAAAGATACTGGAGTGTTTGGCCATTTCCTTTTCCATCTCATTTTATAGATGAGGAACTAAGGTAAAGTGAGTTGAATTACTTGCCCAGGGGGTCACACAGTTAATAAGTATCTGAGGCTAGATTTTAACTCAGGTCCTCCTGACTGCAGGGATAGTGCTCTATCCACTGTGTGACCTAGCTGCCCAGTAGTTAAGAAGGAAGGAAGGAAAGAAGGAAGAAAGGGAGAAAGGGAGGGAGGGAGGGAAAAAGATATATGAGTAGATGGAAGGATGGATAGATAAATGGAGTTTTTATTAAGTGCTTACTACAAGCCAGGCATTGTAGGATAAAAATACAAACATGCAACCAAGCCTGAAGGAGCTTAATCCAATGGAAAAAGACAATATATAAAGGGGGAATTTGAAATGAAAGGGTACCTGAGCCATGGTATAAAGATAGCCAAGAAATGATGTGGTGGTTTGGTTCTGGATAAAATGAGGCAGAAAGCTCACCTATTTTCTCATTTTCATCTTGCTTGAAGTTCAGAGACTTTTGGGACAAGTTGCTACCCAACTATTATTCTTTTTTATTTATTAACAGCATTTTATTTTATCCCCAGGTACATGTCAAGAAATTTTTTTGCATTCATTTTTACAAGATTTTGAATTCCAAAATTTTCTCCCTCCCTCTTTACCCTCCCCTCTTCTGAAAATGATAGGCAATTTGATTTAATTTATACATGTACTCTCATGTAAAAAATATTTCCATATTAGTCACAGTTGTGAAAGAAGAAACAACTATGAGAAAGAATAAGTAAATGAAAAGGATGTTCTTTGATCTGCATTCAGAGTCCATCAATTCTTTATTTGAATATAGATAGCATTTTCCTTCTTGAGTCCTTTGTACTTTTCTTGGATAATTGTGTTTCTGAGAAGAGTTGAGCCATTCATAGTTGATCATCGCACAGTGTTGCTGGTACTTTGTAAAGTGTTTTCCTAGTTCTGCTCATTTCACTTTGCATCAGTTCATAAAAGTCTTTCTAGGATTTTCTGAAATTTGCTTTTTCATCATTTCTTATTGCACAATAGTATTCCATTACATTCACATACCACAACTTATTCGGTCATTCCCCAATGGATTATTATTCTTTTATATTTAATGTTCTGTGGGCTATTGAATAAATGAATGAAATACCTGCTTTTTGTAGTCATACAGGAATATTTGGCTGTAAGCTTAACATTTGCATACTCATATGAAAGCAACCTTGATACACACCTGCAGTAGTAGATAGGATAAGTAGATGCTATCTACTCCATCATCTACCCCCCCCATGATTTTGTTTCTTTATGTCTCTGTATTTTGAAAGCTTATTATTCCATATTTACCATATAACTGATATGGTAATATATATTATAAATGTCCTTAAATTTTATGGATGAGTTGTGATTGTGGGCAACAAATTATTCTATTCTAATGATCTAATTCTAATCTAGCTTTTTTGGTCAAGTTCTCAAAGACACTTTGATACCTATATGTGTAGTTTGGGGATTTATCAGTTGTCAGTTCATGAAAAATGCAAGATTTTGATGTATAATTTCAGCCACTAGGTCATACTTGGCTAGGTATTTTACAGGTGCTAAATTATTCAGGAACAGTTTCTACCACTTCCTTGCATCAATTTCATTGATCACTAAATCTGAGGTCCTTAAACATAGCCTTCCTATAACTTTTGGTGGCGATGACCTGGTCTTGATTTGCCATCCTTAACTCTTCGACTTCCTTTAACAAATCAGTGAGTTAGACATTTTTATGACACTTCTTTGTTGAAATATTGCTGGCTGAGTTCATGTCTAAGTTGCACATGTGGATGTCCTTTTGATTCCACTTTTCCATTTTAGCCATTTCTCTGGCTCCATCTAGGAGTGACCAGCATGGTGAGTGAAGAAAACCATGTCATATTTAGAATCAGTTGAAAGAAGTGGGTATGATTAGCCAGAAGAATAAAAGACTTAAAGGTGATGTGATAAGAATAGTCATGGAGAAGAATAAAGCTTGTTTCGCTTAGTTCCAAAGGGGAAGAATTAGAAGCAAGAAAAGGAAAGTACAAATAGTCTGGTTTTCATGAGAAAAAAATCCTATAAATTAGAGCTTTTGAAAAATATAACAAGCTTCTTTTAGTAGTTTGTGAGTTCTCCATCCCTGGAGGCCTTAAAATAAAGAAAAACTAAACAACTTGTTAGGGAGGAAACTAGGTAATTCAGATAAATAGAGTACTGGAGTTAGAACCAGGAAAACCTGAATTAAAGTCCTGCCTCAGACACTTACTAGCCTTGTGGTCTGTTCAAATCACTCAACTTAAATTTCTTCATTTCCAAAATGAGGATTATAATACCACCTTCCTCACAGGGTTGTAGTAAGAATCAAATGAAATAACATGTGAAGAGCTTGGCAATCCCTAAAGTGCTTTGTAAATGTATGGTATTATTATAATAATTATTATTAATTATATTATAGGGTAATTATATGTATAATATAATAATTATATTATTAATTATATTATAGGGTAAAAGGGATTTCTGTTCAGGTACCAGTAAGATTTGATGTTTGAAGTCCTTTCAAACTCAGAGATACTATAATCCTCTTAATATTTGTTATTTCTAGAAGTTGCACAAGACTTTTGTCATTTTAGAGTAACTGAGTTGGCTGGTTTTAAAGCCTTTGCCTTTTCCTTAGTTTCAAACATTCATAGAACCATTTTATTATTAACTTAATCTTACCCTTTGGAAATTTTTTTTTATTATTGCATTAGATTTTTTGAAAGACCAAAGTGAGGCAATAGCTCAATGGATGGAAGTTCATTTCTGCTGTGCTATGTCAGCAGTTGTCCTCTCTAGAGCATATAATGAACCAAGGGTGAAATGGATTGCTCCACTCTAGTATGAGCACTTATAAAACTGACAGTTTACATCTTACCCATATAATGACCTACCCTTGCACTTAGACTTGAACCATAAGTTGTAACAGCTTCCCAATTTGACTGAGGGTTTTTTGGACTTAGAGGCACCATATCATTATTAGCATTATCACTATTTCTCAGAGGAAACTTTATCATTAATACCGAGATCCAGAATAAACAGATTTCTTTTTTACTGTAAAGCCAACCTGGTGGTAAAATTAATACATGTGTCACCCTGGCTATTCAGAATCACTGTCTACAGAAATCACTTGATGATGATGATGATGCTGATAATGAAAAATAATGGTGGTGATGACCATGGTGAGGTTAACTGACATTTATACAACACTTAAAGGTTTGTGAAATAGTTAAATCTTACCTATCATTATTATTTTGTATACATTATTTTATTTTTTTGTATTTTTTGTTTGGTTGGGTTTTTTTTTGCTTTTTGGAGAGCAGTTGGGGTTAAGTGACTTGCCCAATGTCACACAGCTAGTTTTTGTGTTAAGTGTCAGAGGCTGGATTTGAACTCAGGTCCTCCTGACTCCAGGGCTGGTGGTCTATTCACTGTGCCACCTAGTTGCCCCTGTATACAAAAAAAAAAATCTTCCTGTATACATTATTTTATTTGAACCTCATAGAAACACTGATAAGTATTATAGGTACTATTATGCTTGCACTGTTAGCATTAATATAAACTAGAGTTCAAAAACATTAAGTAACTTGACAATGGTCACAGAGCTAGTGAGTAATGGAGGTAGGATTCAAATAATGGTCTCTCCTGACTGAGTCCAGAGAGATTTTCATTCCCCAACACAACTGCTCTCAGTCTGTCATATACTGGGTCTCCTGCTGAAGGTTCTTATTTTGAATACTCCTTTCTACTTTTCAATGGCAATAGAAGAAGGAAGACTGCTAACTGATTCGACTGAGCTCCAAGGTGTCTTGACTCATGCTTTTCCTAGGTAAATAAAGGCCATATACTAGAGATGTTTGAACACGACTCAGCAACAAAAACTGGAGACATTGTTAATTAAATGGGACAGTGATTCTGTTTATTCTCCTGCATACCTAGGTTAATCTTATATTTAACACCCAGAAAGGAATCCTGTCTCTAAAATGTGCATAGTTATACTCCCTATCTCATAGAGTTTCTGTGAAGAAAATATTTTATAATTCTATGTTAGTGTGAGCTGATGATGATAATGATGAACAACCCTTGATTTATGACTTTCTTATGCACTTGTTTCAGCTTATATTACATCTGCATTAATTGACATTTATATAACAATTATCAGAAACATGTTATTTTATGAGTGGAAATGACCTTAAAGAAGAGACATCAACATTAGTTTTACTGCTGAGTCTTAAGGATATGGGACATTTTTCTACCTTGTTTGCAGTTGAATCATTTTATATGTGTTATTTCCTCCATTAGAATGTTAACTCCCTTTCTTAGCGCCATCTTGTTGAGTGACTTCCATTGTACCATGAGAGCCAAGTGAAGGAAGAAGTGAATGCGTAGGCTGAAATGCAAGAGGAGAAAGATGAGGCCAAGGTCCAAGTAACTAGACAGTGCTGACCACCGAGGCTATGGGAGCAGAGATGGAATGACCCTTGGTGACATTCTCAGGAAAGCAAGAACCTCCAGGAGACATCACCCACCATGGGGAGGCCTCTACCAGCTCCACCATCTGACACCTCTCTGACAAGAGGCCATGCCATCATTTCACAAAGATTTCACTTACCTGACTCCTGACTTTATGCCATGGGACTTTGTCATTCTGGACTGCTTGCTTTCTCTGTGGCTAAGTGTAGTACACCTGTATAATAAATCCTCGATACGTTTTTGTTTGAAAAGAAGGAGGAGGAGGAGGAGGAGGAGGAGGAGGAGGAGGAGAAGAAGAAGAAGAATTATTTTAACTCCCTGAAAGTAGAGACTAACTTTTCAGTGTGTATCTCCAGTGCTCAGCACAGTGCTTTTGGCATAATAAGGGCTTAATAAATACTTTCATTCATTCATTCGTGAGCTTTGCAAAACACATTACATAATCTTCTTTGAGTGTTACACCAATTCTTCAAGGTAGCTGTTATCCTTACTTTATAGCTGGAAAAAACAAAAACTGAAAAAAAAATAGTTAGATTAAGTGACTTGCTAATGGTCAAACAGCTAGTAAGTATGAAAAGTAAGATTTGAATTCAGGTTTTTTGGATTCTAAGTCACTCATTCTAGCCTCTAACTTAGTGCCTCCTCTACTGGATGCTGTACATTGTGTGGAAAGGAATCTTGTTTTATTAATTTTGTATTAATCTAAGCTCCAGGCAGAATGGTACATTGAAAAAAGCTCTAAAATTATAGTCACACAATCTTAAGTGAATCCTGGTTTTGCCTCTTATACCTCAGACAAGTCACATAACTTTTCTGGGACTCAGTTTCCTATCCTGTGAAATGAGAGGATTGAATTATATGGCTTCTAAATTCTCTTTGAACTCTAAATCTTTGCTTCTACTATGAAAACTGTAGGCATTTATTAAATGTTTACTGACAGTATTGTTAGTTCATGAAATCCGTATTTAGTCACAGAACCCAGCCTGACATTACCACTTTGTCTGAACAGTCTTATTTCTGACTAAACTGGTTGGAAAAAAAAGAGCTTCCAGGCATTAAGGCTGTCTTTGAGGTATAGTATCCCTACATAGAATGAACCAGGTTCAGGACTGATTGACATAATCTGGAACATCTAATTGATATGCTGGTTGTGAGCCTGGATGTCTGATGTCCCCACATTAATAGGGAAGTTAGGATCAGGGGAGGGTTTGGGGGAAAAGATAAAAAGGAAAGAAGGAAGGAAGGAAAATGAGCAGGAAGACTTTGAAAGTAGTATGTTGAATTTATTATATATTTTAAAAGAAAAGCAAGCTGTATATAATGGAGGTCTTTTGTCTTATAAACTTCTTTTTTCTATTCTACTAGTATATGAAAATGTTTGTGTTATTTGGTATTAGTTTCACACTAAAAATAAATTCAAATAATTTTAAAATATTTAAAACATGAAAATATCAGATATCAAACTAGGTCAAGCTCCTTTTGTGCATAGTGCTGTACCTCCCCCACTCCACAAATAGGTGATAATATGCTATTATTTATTTTCCTTTTATAGAGAATTTTCTTGAAATATTTGGAATATTAGTGTTCATGGTGATGTTATTATAATAGAAGAGATTATTTGAAATCTCCCTGCTTTTCTTTGAAAATGTTTATGCTCAAAAAAAAAGGTGACTGGAATGGGTATTGATTTTTCCTATTTCTGTATGTGAATATTTGGCCTCAAAAGCCCCACTTGAAATCTGAATGTGTCTTGGTTCATCAATAAGGAAGGCCCATGGTCAGTCTTTGTAGATTTCTTACCACTTTCAATAGCAAATTTCCATTCAGTGGTCTAGTGTTCCCCTCAGCTGATAGGCATGCAACTATTCTCTTCATTTTGTGGAAGAAAAATTGTGACATAAACATTTTACTAACTCAAAGTTCCATGGTAGAATGAAGTTTGGAACTCACAATTTCAAACTCCAATTTCAAATTCACAGTCCACCAAGCTAGGCTGCCTCTTTTTCTGAGTCTTATTTGAAATATTCACAAAGCACCATAATGGCTTATGTCATTTCCCCAACATAAAAAAGAATCCATTATGAGTATTGGAATGAAAAACTGTTAGGTGATATTTAAGAATTGACTTGATTTTTTTTCAGTCACTGTGGAACTTATTCATCTGCTTTCTAATTAGTAATTTTAGTGATGGAACTAGGCTTTCTTTTTACATTTCCAAGTAGTACTTGGATGCCAGTGGATTTCCTACAAAGGGCTTTTTGATTCTTGCTTTTTAGCACTGACTGATCCCTTGAACAGAAGATACATATCTTCTCTCTGGGTAGAGAAAAGCTAATCTTTTAAACCATTTTAAGTAAATTAAATTTTGGCAACTTATCCAGTAAATTTGTAGAATTGAGGATGATAAATGAAACAATCAGTACTAATTGGGCATTTGGTCAGGAAAAAAATACTCTGCCATAGGTCTCAGCAGGCTAGTCATTCAGTCTGAAGCATCCCTCTCTGCTTCAAACATGATTTGGAAGTACAGGATTTGCATGTTATATTTGCAACTCTTGGAAGGAAAAGAAATTGGGTGTGGCCATTGGTTTTGGGCTTTTTTCTCCCCCTCAAGCCCCAGAGCCATGTAATCAGGCAATGGAAAGTAGAGAATTAAGGCAATGTAAAACAGAAAATTACATGTGTAACCAATTCCTGGTGGTTGTTAGGGGCAACTAGGAGTATGACACTCTTGTGGCATTACACACGCTTGCAATTTGGGAGGCTTTTGGAGGAATTCATTAAAATAGATGTTCCTGGAAAGCTGTTTGGAGAGGCCAGGAACATCATTCTCCTCTTCAAAAATTTTCATTGATTCTTCATTGCTTACCAAATAAAATACAAATTCCTAGTCTGGCATTCAGGGTCTTCACCAGTTTGCTACCCAGCAACCTTACTCCCTTTATATCATGCTCCTCTTCCTCCAACATTATATTCCAGTCCAAATTGGATTATTTTCCATGCTTTGCATTCCTAGAAAAGATGAATTCCTGATAAAATATTTTCCTTCCTTCAAGCCTCAACTGAGGTGCCAAGACTTCCATGAGGCCTTTGAAGAGCTTCCCAACTCTATCTCCTCATTATCAAATCATTGGTATTTTTTAGTTTGGGGTTTGTCTTTTTTTTTGCATTTATCATAATATATTGTGCACTGCAGTTCTATCTATCTATATTTTTCTTGTCCATTCCTCCCATCTTGCTTCACAAAGACAGGAAATATCTTTCTTCTTTTTCTTACTATATCCCTAAAATTTAGCACAGTTCCTGGCATTTAGTAGGTGCTTAATAAATACTTGTTGACTGTATTATACTTGGAAGTATTGTAAAGTCTTTAGGGTAGAGATAATTATAATAGATCACATTTCTGTTGCGTTTTAAGATTTGCAAAGGATTAAGATATTTGCACTTCACTCAGTCCAAACCTGAGGTTAGGTTTCTCCTGGGACTTTCTCAGATTGTTTTAGGAAGACAATTGCTTTACCCCAGATTTATTTCTGTTGCCCTGAGGTGATGTTCTTTTTTTTTTTTGTGGAGGAAATTTGGAGAGCTGAAAGTTTTCTGACATAATTACCATCTTCCCAGAATCCTCTCCATCATATTATTTTATCATAGAACTTGGGTACCCTTAGACCATTGGGTAGTGGGAAAGAACAAAAGACTTTGCAGGAGCCTTAAATATGGCTTATTGTATTAAGGCAGAATGTACATAAGTTAGGGCAATGCTTTTCTACTTTTGATTTGGCTTAAAAATGTAATAATGAAGAATGTGTCCAGTTTCCACTTTACTGTAGAAAGAAAGGTATAAAGTGTTTGTTGAGTTTGTTGTTGTTCTTTAGCTTTTACCAGGAAAAGTTTGCTTTGTCAGGTAACTCCCTCCTTGTTCTTAAAAACAAATGACAGCTATGGCATCTTAAAGATCAACATTCACTGAGTTTATAACATTGAAATGCATGCAGCTCTTAGAGTTTCATATGATCATTTTGGTCTACTATTTGTTTTTGACTGTGGACTGTATAGGCCCTAAAGGAAGAGTTGATGCCCTCTAGAAAGGGAAGAATTTTTGTGACAGTCAGTCAGTTCACGTATGAACCTGTCCTGTGATTTGGATTAGATAAAGCCTGCCCAATAGTCAATGTTTTGTTAGTCTGATTGCTCACAGGACAACCCCTTTCAGGACAGGAAAGTGAACCAAAATACTGATGTTTCCTGGATTTCTGTGGATAGGGACTTGAACCAGAGAGTCTTTGTGAACTCTGCTTGTCTTGCCTCCCACCCTCTCATCCCAAGAAATTGTGTATAGGTCCGTTGCTCCTGGAGACCTACAGGCTGGTTCATACATGGATTACATGAATTAAAAACTGGTTGAAAGCAAGTATTGTGTCCTATGATTCTTTGTAATCCTCCTAATACCTGGCACAGTACTGTGTGCATTTTAGATAACTGATAAGTATTTGTTGTTGCTTTTTGTGATTTATTGCCCAGATCCCTCCCTCTCCACCTCAAGATGAGTCACTAAGAGGAATCTTCACATAAGCAATTAGAAGAATTTACTTTTCAAGGAAAAAAAGTACTTAGACAATAATTCCTATATATTAAAAAAAAGAGAGAGACAAGACTTCATTCTGTGGTGCAAATTAGGGAAATTTACTCACTCACTTGGTAACAACAAGATTATTGTTAGACCTAGGCCCGCTCCCTTATGTGGACTGCTTGATTTTGCCCTCTTTCATAGACAGAGACTTGATCACTAGCCCTGGCCAATTGTCTGGCAAATATATGAGAATGAGTCATCAGAGAACAAGGTGGGAGGGAAAGGTTAGCCCAAACTTGAAAAAAAAAATTCCCAAAGTACATCATCCTCATAGATAAAAAACAGTATTATTACTTAAACACTTCAAAGCCCCATCTTTAAAATGCTTATAAAAACAGTGATCATTTGAAAATGATTCTGAGTTAACATTCTCCACAATTGGCTATACAATGAATGAAAAGAATAAAGGTAATAATTCAATTCAAGTAACATTTATTAAACATTTACTATGTATAAAAATCTGTGTTTTAAATAAATCAATTTTGCCTGGTGTAGGGGACAGATTATAAAGGGGAGAGAGTAAAGCCAAAGAAAATTTCGGTACAATCTATATTTTGTAGGGTAAGACTATCAATAATATATTCAGAGCTAAAAGAACTTAGCTTTCGAGAATTTAATAATTGTGTTGCCTTGAATACAGTTTTTCCTAGTAAATTAAGAAAAATTGAAAAAAAACAAACAAACCCGAGATGACTTCTTTTGCTGTTGCTCTTCATTGTTTAATTGAACATGCAAAATGTTATTTTGTTTTATAGGAAAAATATGGGTAAGGGGAGCTTGGCTAGGAGTAAAAAAAAAAACCCAACACCATGAAAATACAGAAAATTTGGTCATGAGCCTCTTTAACTCTGATGTATTAACTTTTTTTTTTCTTGGTCCTTACATTTCTCTTTCTTCATTGTAATTAAAAAAAAAAAATACCTGGAGAGACAGATTTGACATTTTCCCCAAAGACCACTAGTTGTTTCTCTAAAATCCTTGAAATATTTCTGTTAGTCCAGAGATATCCTCAGAGTGATTATCCTGAAACAGTAGGGGGCTTAGCTTACGGGAGAAGGCCTTTGGTTAGCAAAGACCCTGGCCCATTCTCTTTGTTTAGAATAATAATATTGCTCTAGTATAAAATCAGAATAAATAAACATCTAGGAAAAACTAAACTCCAATATCAACAGTGCTGCAATACAACTCTCTGCTGAAGAGGGATGGGGAAAAGAGCAGTGAAGGGGGGGAAGATTGTACCTTGCAAATTTGTCTCTTATTTACAACATAGCCCCAAAATCATAAAGTTACTGGCTGTAGGCTAAAGTAAAAGGCATATATTCAGTGGTTCAGATAAGCTTTCACAGTTAAAAAAAAAATCCAACAGTTTGTATAAAGCACCTACATTCCATCTCTTTTTGTATAATTTCTAGCCCCTCCCTGTACCCAGCCTCATCCAATTACTCCACCTATTCCTGAAACTGAGATAACCCCGACTCCTGCCTGTGGTAACATAGTCAGAATTTTCCTGATGTTTAAATTTCTCATCAAGGACCTTGTGTCTCAGCAGGCTTTGTGCAGGACCTGAACCTTTTCTTACCTTATGGCTAAATCTTCCTAGCTCTCTAGGTCCAGCTTGGCTCCCCAACTCTCTGCTCTCTTTCTTGTACCAGCATTTATTTCCCTTTCCCCCTATCCCAGAGAGTAAGCAAAGCTGGTGAAAGGTTTTGTCCTCACTGGGTCTTGGTTCATGTAACCTGCTCTAGACAATGCATTAACCTCACACCCCCTTGGGATTCTGTCAGCTACATGTCACTTATTTGTTCTTTTTAAATGAAAGTGAACTGAAGTAATTTTGGCTTGAAATTTCCTTTTGTTATTGAAAATTCCAGGACACCCTTCAAGAGAATTGGAGATTGTTGATGCTGGGAAATATTGCAAACATCAAGATGGGAGACTGAATTAAAGAGAAACCTTTTGCCCTGATTATAGGTTAGAAGTAGCCAAGTTTTTTGGTTTTTGTTTTTGTTTTTCAGTAGTGGACAACATGAGCAGAAATCCATATGGGTGCAGCCACATGAATTCAATTCTATTACTTAGGCACTATACCCCAGAGCACAAAATGCTGACTTTGGAGTTAAGAGGACCTGGGTTCAAGTTCCATTTCAGACATTGCTATTTAATCTCTATGTGCCTTTGTTTCCTCAAATGTCCAATGAGGGAGCTTAACTACTTAGTGGTTTCTGATGCTCTATTTTTTTGGTCAACTCTAAATTTTTGATCCTCTGACTTAGGCTTGAACCTTGCCTCTGCCACATTGGAATTATGTAACCTAAACAAGTTCTTTGGAGGGTTTATGAGAGGTGATGGCTAGCAAAGCAATGTGATAAGGTGTCTCTGTTCTGTCTCTCTGGGCTTCAGTTATTGCTTTCAGTTTTCTTTGACTCTTTGCAAAGATACTGGAGTGGTTTACCATTTCCTTCTTTGGCTCCTTTTACAAATGAGGAAACTGTGGCAAACATGGTTAAGTGACTTGCTGAGGGCCACACAACTAGTAAGTGTCTGGGGTCAAATTTGTACTCAGGAAGATGAGTCTTCTCAACTCCAGGCCCTGCACTCTCTCAACTATGCCACCTACCTGCTTCAGTTACAATTGCTAATTGAATCAAGCCTATTATCATCACACCTGGCAGCAGTCACTTATTTTTCTTAAATAGTATTTTATTTTTTCCAATTAAATGTAAAGACAATTAATTAACATTCATTTTTTAAATAAAAATTTGACTTCCAATTTTTTTTCCTTTCTCCCTTCCCTCCCCCTCAAGAGGGTATAAAGAATGAGCAACTTTCCAGAGGACTGCTGCTGTGAACAGCTTTCAAGATTCTGATTACACCATATAGTAATCTCTCTATTCAGTAACAAACTAAGGCAAAATGTTCACAGAAATCAAAGTACAGCATTCACAATATTATAACTTAACAACTTATCACTAAAATGGCCACATAGTTTTCACCAAAGTGATCACATAGTTAAGCAAAAGATAACATTGATTTAGTAACACAATCATTTAGTAAGTCCTTAATTTAATCATCCTTAAGGAGGCAAGCCTCCTTAATTGTCTTAATCTCTTAATTTCAATTGTCTTAATCTCTTCAATCAAAAAGTCCTCTTTCTTTTTAATTGGAAAAGTCCTTAACTCAATCATCTAAATATAAAGTTCAGAGTTCTCCACCCCTAGGCCACAGAGTCATGATTTTCTCAGTTTGTATTAAATACCCAAGGAGAAGTCTTTTCATATAGACTCAAGGCAGGCTCTCAGCTTCCACAGTTCCTCTTCCATGGTCCCACCTCCTGCCCAAATCTATCTGACACCTGGGTTCTAAGGCAGACAGTTCTCAGTTCCTTGTCCAGCTTGTGCAGTTCCTGTTCCATATTGCAGCTCACAATGTCTGTTCCACCTCAAGTCCTTCACAGTTTCTGTTTCTGGGAAGACAAAGCTTAACAAAGCCATAATAACATTCATTCACATTGTTGGCATCCTCCTCAATTCACTTTCTGCCTCTGAAATCAATATAGACCCAACAACAAGGTCTGAGTAATCAACACAAATCATCAGTATAGTCCCTGGACCTCTGAAATCATCAGCAAGACCCTTCTCCAGGATTTCTGTAAACTTACAACAAGAAAATCCTCTTTCAGGGCTTCTAAACCAGCAGCAAGGTCCCAGGGCTTCTGTAACAATAGCACCATCGTCTATCAGCAGACGAATTTGACAAAGTAACATCAAAACAGACAAGGTACCAACACCAGAGACATGCCTCCTCCCAGTTCTTCTGTCTTCTCAATTCTCAGTTCAGTCCTCAGTTCTTATTTCTCTTCTCAGTTCTTAGTTCAGTTCTCAGTTCTCTTTTCTCTCTCTAATGGTAGCAGCCCAGCCTCTGGATGCTCACTCCCAGAAGTTCTGACCTCTCTCAGCTTGGACTTTTCCTTATATATGGTATTAGCTCCTCCCTATTCTGCTCCTTCCTGTTACATCAACAAGTCCATCCCACTGTGGGATTCACAAGTTCTGGGTCTTCATACTTGACACAATCATGAACTTGGAATAAGGTGCTAAGCACGTGTTTGATTGCAAATACAAGGGGCAGGGAAGATCTTCATTCCCATTACCATTACAGAGGGTAAAAAATTTGATATAGGTTATATATAAAAAACATATTTCCATATTAGTCATGTTATAAAAGAAGAAACAAAACAGAAGGAAAAAACATAATAAAACAAAGAAAGTGAAAATAGTATGCTTTGATCTGCATTCAGATCCTATCACTTCTTTTTCTGGATGTGTATAGTATTTTCCATCACCAGTCTTGGGGATTGTTTTGGATCATTGTATTGCCGAGAATGGCTAAATCATTCACAGTTGTTCATTGTACAATATTGCTGTTACTGTGTACAGTGTTCTATTGGTTCTGCTCACTTCATTTTGCATCAGCTCATCTAAGTCTTTCCAGATTTTTCTGAAATCTACTTGCTCATGATTTCTTATAGCACAATAGTTTTCCATTACATTCTTTTTTTTTTTTAAAGCAATTGGGGTTAAGTAACTTGCTCAAGATTATAGGCCAGTTATTTTTGTGTGGGTGTTAAGTATCTGAGGCTGGAACTGATCCCCAGTCCTCCCTATTCCTAGGCAGGAGATCTTACTCACTGCGCCACCTAGCCGCCCCCCATTACTTTCTTATACCACAACTTGTTTAGTCATTCCCTAATTGATGGGCATTCCCTTAATTTCCAATTCTTTGCCACTACAAAAGTGTTACTATAAATATTTTTGCACATGTGGTCCTTGCCCCCCCCCCTTTTTTAATAATTTCTTTGGGATTCAGACCTAGCAGTGATATTGCTGGATCAAAGGGTATGCACAGTTTGATTGCCCTTTGGACATAGTTCCAAATTATTCTCCGGAATTGTTGAATCACTTCATAACTCCATCAATAGTGCATTAGTGTCCTAATTTTCCCGTATCCTCTTCAACATTTATCATTTTCTTTTTCTGTCATATTAGCCAATTTGATAGGTGTGAGGTGGTACCCAAGAGTTGTTTTAAAATTTCATTTCTCTAATCAATAGTGGTTTAGAGGATTTTTCCCATATGGCTATATGACTTTGATTTCTTCCTCTGAAAAGTGGCAGTTGTCATTTTAAAAATGTAGCATCAAATGAGTTATTAGGCCCTACTCCCCTACTCTTTCTAACTAATTAGGTAAAATGTTTATTCTTGGCTGCATTTTAAGGTCATATGAGCTACATGTGATCTTCAGACTACATGTTAGCTGCTTTAATTGTATGCAATACTTATATCTTCAAGGATATACTATAAGGATATGTGATTTTGTAGGTGCAAATATTTCCTTTGCCTATGCAGATTGCAACCCCTCTCTAACTTGGTAAGTAGATTTCATGAGTTCTTATGGTCACCTGCTCTGGTAGTCAGTCATATTAGACAACACTGAGTAGTATTTTATTAATATTAACTATTTAGTTATTTATTAAAGCCTTTATTATTACAATCTTTCCTACTTCCCAGAGCTTATAAACATCTAGCAAAGCCTTGGAGTACTCAAGGCCATCTCCATAATCACCATGAGGGACTGCAGCAGGATTTCAATGAAGGAAATATGGGTGATAGTAATTTAAAATATGTTTGCATTTCAGAGATGGGAATTCAACCCCTCTCACCTCTCCAGACTTTTAACTGATCTCAGTAGATAGAGAAGAATGGATATAGTCAGAGTGACAAGTCCTTACTGTATACCCAGAGCAATGCAAAAGGTAAATAGTAAATACAAGTATATACACAGTGTCTGAGGGGTGATGGTGACAGATACTATCAGAAATGAAAACAAAAAGTCATGAAAGTCAAGGAAATAAACAGATCCAGGAACTGGGCAAACTAGTATACAGAGTAAAGACTGCCAATCAGCAATTTGTTTTGCTCCTTAGCTGTAGCCTGATCTTTTAAGAGAAAAGAGGAGCTGGCCTTCTTCCTTGTGTTGTGTTTCAAGGTAGAAAGGAACAAGGTTCAGTGAACACTCTTATTTGCTGAGGGAAATTATCAAGGCCCAGACTTTTAAAAAGCAAGAAATCCTTTTTTGAAAGAAAAATATAAACTTAAGCACAATTTGTGAATTTGATAAGTCTTTTTTCCTCTTTTTTTCCTGTCCGTTAAGGTATCATTTGGAACAAGAAATAGACTTTCCTGTGTTACGAAATAAAAGAAATAAAAAGTTAATAAATATCACAATTTTGGACTGAAAATTTACCTGAATGTTGTAGTTGTTTTTTACTGAATATTTATGAAAGCTGGATTATTGACTTTTGAGGTCATGATGTTTTTTTGTTTTGCAATTCAATAAGATGAGATGGATTGCTTTCCGGATATGACATCAGAACAGGGAATTCTTTGTTCCTAGCAGAAACTTCAAAAAGATGTTTTTCCAAGTTGATAATAGGTACATTTGTAAGCCCTGGAGAAAAGAAGGTCACATTTTTATAGCCCTTCCTCATATCAAATGAAGCCAGTGTTTTATTGTAAATATTGAAATTAACTTGTTGCATAGAAAATAAGGGGTAGAATGACAGAGTAAACACAACATGTCATCTCATCAGGCATGAACTTGCCTACAGTGAAAAGACTTCTGAATAGTGATATAAGTACATCAATTATCTTTTTTTTTAATTCTAGATTGTTTCTAAAACAATACTATTATTTTACCCTCCAATTCTATGAAATACTCTTGCTGTAGTATATCAACAATAAACATGTGGCATTGGACAATTCCAGCCTTCTGAATTCAGACTTCTTATTTCTTACCTAATAAGCAAGCAAGCAATAAGCATTTATTAATCACCAACTGCATGCCAGGCTCTGTGCTAGGTGCTAGAGATATACAGACAAGAAGTGAGACAGTTGCTGTCCTCAATGAGTTCACATTCTATTGGGGGAGATTTTATATATGTATATGTTATATCATATCCTGTCATATCATGTCACATTATATCACATTATATTTCATTATTTCCCTTTAAAAATGAAAGACAAACAACATACACAGGACAAATAGGAAATAATTAACAGAGAAAAGACACTAGAATTAAGAGGAATTGAGGAAAATAAAAGGTGGAATTTTAGTTAAGACTTAAAGGAAACCAGGGACATCAGTGTTCCTAGTGGAAGATGGAGAGAATTCCTGACATGAGGAATATTCAGGGAGAATTCCCAGAGCTGAGGTGAAGTGTCCTGTTTGTGGAAGAGCCAAGAGGCCAGTGTCACGGGATCAAAGAGTACATTTCCAGGAGTGAGGTGTAAGAAGACTAGATTGATAAAAGGGGGCTAGGCTATAAAAGGCTTTGAATTCAAACAAAACATTTTGTGTTTATTCCTGGAGGACAGGGAACCACTGGAGTTGAGTAGGAAGGTGACAAATTGGACCTATGGTTTAGGAAAATCACTTTGGTGGCTGAATAGAGGCTGGACTAGAGTGGGGAGATACTTGAGGCAGTCAGACCCACCAAGAGGCCCTTGCAATAACCTAGGCATGGGATGATGAGGGCTGCACCAGAGTGGTGGTTATGAGGTACAGGCTCTGGGAACCCCCTAGAACTCTGACTGAGTCTTCCCATTTGATGAGGCAATTGCCTGAGGCCTTAAGCCTTTCCTTGTGGCTCTGCCCAAACCCTCCTTTGTCCAGCTACTTCCCATCCTTGCTCCTCCCAAAAATATCCACACCCTTCAAATAGCCTAGCCCTCCATTGTCTCATCTCTGGGTAGCCTCCAGAGACTGCACACCCAATCCCTCATCACTGGAGCCTGACCTCATTGACTCCTCCTGAAGACCCTCCCCAAACTTCTCCTCTAGACCACCCCTAGATTCCTCCCACAACCTTTCTGCATATAAGAGCCCATCTTGCCTCCATGAAGTGTAGAATTATATAGCTCAGACTCACTCTGTGTCAGATGATTCTGGTAAGAGTCTACCCATTAAGGTGAATCTTTAATAAACTTTGCTTTACTTTGGCTGAGAGAAGACTTGAGTTGAATTCATTTGTCAGGACCCGGCACGTTCATATTTTGGGTTCTCGAGCACCCCTGACCTCTACATTTTTATGGCACCCTATACCTCTTCAGTGGCAGTGTCCAAGGAGAGAAGGGGCCATATCTGAGAGATGTTGAAAAGGTGAAATTGATAGGACTTGGCAACAGCTTTGATCTGGGGGATTGGAGGTAGTGAGAGTCCAGGATTCCTCCTAGTCTGTGAGCCTTGGAAGGAAGGTGCTGCCTCATACAGTAATAGAGAATGTAGGAGTTGAGGGTGAAAGATAATGAGTTTCATTTTGGACATACTGAGTTGAAGATGTCTACTGGACAATATTTTGAGATGTCTGAAAGGCAATTGGAGATGTGAGATTCAAGGTCAGCATAAAGACTGGAGAACCAGAAAGATAGGTTTGCGAATCATTAACATAGAGATGGTAATTAAATCCCTGAGAGTTGATGAGATTACCAAGTGAATCAGTACAGAGGGAGGAGCAAAGAGGGCTCAGCCTGCCCACATGACAGATAGGCTTCTGGGATTTACTTAGGCAAGCCTTTGCCAGGTCCCTCCCTGCCTTTGCCTCTCTTTATCTGTCTCCTTTCCTTCAAATAGAGGACCTTGTCCTCTTGAGAGAACTCTAAAAGACCTCAGCAGTATCTACCAAGGAGGCTGCTGTTGCACTTGTCTTAAGGGAAGCTTTGGAGAGAGAGGCCACCAGAAAGAATGTCAAACTTGGCTGTTTATATGAACAATTTCATTAGAGATAAAATAAAAATGGCTGATTAATAGCACTTAAAGAGCAAACTGTTCTTATACTGCATTGAAGCTTAACCACCAATCTCCTAGTTTACTGAACCATGTGTGAATCCTTCTGTAATGTACACTGTGATTCTTATGGCTTTCACTGTTTGCTGTGAGGGAATAATTGACCTGTCCTACATTTGATTACAAATACTCTTGTTACTCTCTCCTTTTGGGGGAAAACCCTAGACAAAAAGCCTTTGAGATAGCTAGAGCAGGGGTTTAATGAGCCAATAAATGTGAAAATATGAAGATAAACGCTGCTACTTAGAAAGAAGAAGGCTCCCCTAACCCTGAACTCTTAGCACAACTGCTTTAATGAATTACAGAAAGAGAGAGGTACAGGTTGCTGGTACTGTGAGTCCCAGTCTAGAATTGCCTCTATGCTAGATAAGTATACAGAGAATAAATATAAAATAAATTTGAGATAGTTTAAGGAAGGAGGACACTAGCAAGTGAAGGCACAGGAAAGGCTTCATGTAAAAGATGATGCTTAAGCTATGGAAGGAAGTAAGCTACTCTACATTAAACATTTTCTGCTTTCCTTCTCATACCTAACTTCTAATTTCTGATACAACATCCATGACCATAGTTTGTTTCTTCCTTATCTTCAAAGTCTTCTTAGAATTCCACTTAAGCTCCTTCCATCAAACTCTTGACTTACTAAAGCCCTACCCCATACCCACTATTCTTTCTCCTTGCTCCTTCCTCCCATTACCTTCCCAGACTCTTGATTCTTACCTTTATATCAATATTTGCTCAATTTTTTGCTAAAATAGTAATCCCATCCTGGATTATAGGAGCAAAAGTAACAGTGAATTACCTGGAGAACCCATCCTCTCAGACACACAATGGGTGCCCCGAAGTTCAAGATACTCAAAGAGTCTCTAATCCAAAATAAAGTCATAGATCACAAGAGCCCACTTATATGTTGACTTTTATCTCTAGGTAGCCAAAGAATAGAATTCATCCAAAGCAAAGACATTCAGTGAAAAAGTATAATATGAAGAAGAATCATAAGGATTCTTACCATAAATGTAATGAATGCACTCTCCCACAAACACACATACCATCAGTTAGGAGAATGGGTAATCATAGGAATTACATATAGGGAGGATGTGTATATGGAATATATGTGGTCAGAGTGGATGAATGGAGGGGCAACTCACATCTCCAATGCTGTGGGATCATTAACTATACTACTTTCATTGGACACGTTGACTATGGTGTCTCCACTGGGCATCTTGCTCTGTTTGTCTCCTACTGATTGTTAGTGACTTCTGTATGTATAGTCTCAACTGAAGGCTGCTCTATTGGACTTAGGGAGGCTATTAAGCATGGTAGTATTGCTTGGTAGGCGTAGTAGTTGTGGGAGTCCCTGCCAGGCAGGGCACTCTCTGCTAGGCATTGTTCTCTTGTTCTCAGATGCTTTCACAGATAGTCTCTGCTGGAGGTTACACTCTGCCACCAGCTTCTGCTCTTTATTTCTTCAGTATCCAACAGCTAGAACCTTTCTCTAACAAGGGCAGGCTGACAATTCTTTAGCCATAGTCACGGAGCCCTAACAACAATAACAAACCAAGCACTTCTAGGCTAAGGTTAAGCCATGATTGTATCGCTCAGGGTAACACTTGCCAAATTCTTCAGTGGCTTAGTGTACAAATGAATTTGAGCCAGAACAAAAGGTAAACTAAAGAAGCAAGTCATTCCTTGTTTAATACCTGTCTAGTTTATATTCTGCCTTTGTTATTCATATCTGCGAGTAGCAAAACTCCATTGTTTTAGTGTTGTTTTTTGGCCAGTAAAAAGCCTCTCCATCTCCCTCTAGAATCAGCATTAATATCATAGCAAACTACTACCAGCAATTATGGGGACAGTAGAATAGAATGGGAAAAATGCTGGGCTAGAGATCCAGAGGTCTAGTTTTTACTCTTCCCTCTGCTAGCCTCTCCTCTTCTAGCTGCTCTGGTAGGTGGGTGTTCTTGGGCAACTTTGACCTTCTGGGTCATTTTTTACAAATCTGTAAAAAGAGGAAGAGCTGAATTAGATGCTCCCTAAAGGTTCTTTCTAAAGTTCTAGGATTCTACATTTGGGGAGTTGGCATTTCAAGGAAGAAAATTCTAAGTAATCAATTATTGGATCATTAGACCTGAAGGGAGTCTAGAGGTCATCTTGTCCAGCCTCCTCATTTTGCTGATGAAAGGACTGAGAACGAGGCAGGTCAAGTGACTTGCTCAAGTAAGTAAGCTCAGTAAGTATTCAAGGTAAGATGTGAATCCATATCATCTGACTTTAGAGCCAATGCTCTTTCTATGGTACCATATTGCTTTCATGTGGTATACATATCACATAGCAATCACTTGGTAAAAATCTTCAAGGAAACATTCTGCTTAGAGAAATATATACATTTTACATATAAGATTTCAACAACTAAATATGTATATACATACATGCATATATACATACATATACATATATAGTTGTACTTTTACTTATAAAATGTACATTTCTGTGAACAGAATGTTTTTCTAAAGACATATATATTTGTTTCTGTGTACATATATACATTTAAGATATGCATATATATTTAAATTTTAGGTAAATATGAGTTTTTTTAGCCATGCCCCTACTGTGTTTGTGTCATTTCCCAAAAATTCATCTTAAAGATTGTGTAT
Organism: Gymnobelideus leadbeateri; assembly: GCA_011680675.1. Lineage (NCBI taxonomy): Eukaryota > Metazoa > Chordata > Mammalia > Diprotodontia > Petauridae > Gymnobelideus > Gymnobelideus leadbeateri. The sequence continues at coordinate 343,367 of WOXC01000605.1, read as the reverse complement.
TGGGGCGTCTAGGTGGCGCAGTGAATAGAGCGCCGCCCTGGAGTCAGAAGGACCTGAGTTTGGAGCCAGCCTCCGACACTTAATCCACATAAACAAAAACCTAGCCCTGTAACCTTGGGCAAGTTACTTAACCCCAATTGCCCTAAAGGGGCGGCTAGGTGGCGCAGTGAGTAAGAGCGCCGGCCTCGGAGTTGGGATAACCCGAGATCAGATCCGGCCTCAGAAAATGAGCACCCACGCATAAATAATGACTAGCCGTGTAACCTTGAGCAAGTTACTTAACCCCAATTGCTTTAAAAAAAAAAAAGATTGTGTATTATTTTAAAATATATTTTATTTTGTCAAATATTTCCCAATTACATGTAAATTTTTAACATACATATTTAAAATTTTTGAGTTCAAAATTTTCTCCTCCCCACCTCTTTCCCCTCGTCAAGAAGACAAATAATTTTTCTTTTGATTATACATGTGAAATCGTGGAAACATATTTCCATATCATCCATGTTGTGAAAGAAAACACAGGGAAAAAATCCCAAGGAAAATAAACAAAGTATACTTCAATCTACATTCAGAGTTCATCAGTCCTCTCTCTGGAGGTAGATAACATTTTTTTCATTTTGGGTCCTTTGGAATTGCCTGGGATCATTATCTTGATCAGAGTTGTTGTCTTTCACCGTTGACCATCCTTATAATATTGCTATTACTGTGTTCCATGTTCCCCTGGGTCTGCTTACTTTACTTTGCATAGGCTCATAGAAGTCTTCCGAGATTTTTCTGAAACTAAGGGATTTTATGCCATTAACAGGTACTTTCAAATAAATAAAAGCCTCCCTTAAAATAAAAAAGGACCTAAGTAACCCCTAAGGGAGATGTGACTTCTCATCTTCTTCTTCAGTTGCTGTAGCCCCTGCTTCCTCAGCAGCTATGGCTACTGAAGACCCAGAAAAGTCTGTGTCACCAAAGTCCTTGGTATTCTCGGTGATTCTGTATTATAAATAGACACTGATAGTATCAATGCCAAGGACAGGGGCAGCTAGGTGGTGCAGTGAATAGAGCACTTGTCCTGGAGTCAGGAGGACCTGAGTTCAAATCTGGCCTCAAACACTTAATACTTAGTAGCTATGTGACCTTGGGCAAGTCACTTAACCCCTATTGTCCTACTTTTCCTCCTCCAAAAAAAGTGCAAGATTTAAAAAAAAAAAATTTAAAAAATCGGGGCGGCTAGGTGGCGCAGTCAGTAAGAGCACTGGCCTCGGAGTTGGGATGACCCGAGATCGGATCCGGACTCAGAAAATGAGCACCCACACATGAATAATGACTGGCCATGTAACCTTGAGCAAGTTACTTAACCCCAATTGCTTAAAAAAATTTTTTTTTAAATCAATGCAAAGGACATTAGAATAGATCATCATTGTCAGCTGCCCCTTAAGGGTCCTAGGGCCTTTCCCTCTCACTTGCAACAGAACCTTTCCATATGTGTTTCCCCTATAAGAATGAGAGCCCCTTGAGAGCAGGGAATGTATTTCTTTTCTGTTTCCCAGCACTTATCCCAGTGCTAATATAGTAAGAGATTATAAATGATTTTTCATTCATTACTGCTTTAATGTACTGTGTTGTTGTTGTTGTTTTTTTTTCTAGTTTAAATCTCAGCAATATCTAGGATCTAGAGTTAAAGGTACCTTGTTGTTGTTCAATTGTTTTCAGTCATGTCTGACTTCATGACTCCATTTGGGGTTTTCTTGGCAAAGATACTGGAGTGGTTTGCCATTTGCTTCTTCGGCTCATTTTAGAGATGAGGAAACTGAGACAAATAGAGGTAATTGACTTGCCCAGAGTCACACAGGTAGTAAGTGTCTGATGCCAGATTTGAACTCCGGTCTTCCTAACTCCAGGCTTAGCACTCTATCCACTGTAACTACCTGGAAAGTACCTTAGAGGCCATCAGATCTTTCTTCCTAAGCCTTCAGTATTTATTGCCTAAAATTTTTCTTTTAAAGCCCATCACAGTCTGTCTCTAGTCTTTATTTCCTGACTTATACACCATTGCCCTTCATTTGCTGTATATTTCAGCCAAATTGTCCTGTCTGCTGTTACTCACACACAAAAATCCTCTTTGCATCAGCTGTTCCTCATGCTTAGGAGTAGTCCTGCTTCCTGACCTCCACCTTCCACCATTCTTAGCTTCCTTCATGCCTCAGCTCAGGCACCACCTCCCAATCCCTTCGGGGCTACTGCCTCCCTCCTCCAAGTTAGCTTGCATTATTTTGTATTTACTTATCTAGGTTCTTGTGGTTTTCTCAGAAAGAATGCATGCTCCTTCTAGGTAAGGATTATTTAATATTTATCTTTGTATTCCTGGCACTTAGTTTTGGGCCTACCACATAGTAAGTTATTATTAAATTCTTGATGAATAATTGATCATTATTATAACATATTTATGGAATGTTTTCTATATTCAATATATCATGGGTGATACCAAAGAGTAAAAAATATAGTCCTTATCTCATGACATGACACAATAACAATTATGTATACATTTAATTCAGTAAGCATTTATTGGGCTTCTACTATGTATAACAGTGGAAGGCACTGTATTAGTCACTGAGAATACAAAGATTGAAACAAAATAGTTCCTGCCCTCAAGGAGCTTGCTTGTGTTCTACTGGCGGGAAAAAAGATGTGTATGTATGTATACAGTATTGTGTATGTATATGTATATGTATGTATGTATATAAACACATGAATATGTACATGTAAAACACAAAATAAATACAAATTAAATTCAGTGATGAGAAGTACCAAGAACTGATTGAATCAGGAAAGATTTCATATAGCATTTGAACTGAGTCCTGCAGGAAGTTAGACATGCCAGTAGGTGGTAGGGAGGAGGGAAGAGCATTTCAGGAAGGGGGATGACCTGTACAAAGGCATAGAGATGGGAGATAGGGTAGGAACAACAAGTATATTAGTTTGTTTGGAATTTAGACCAAATGAAAAGTAGCAATGCATAATAAGCCTGGAAAGACAGGTAGGAGGCAGAATGTATAGGAATTTAAATTTTGAATAGAGAAATTTATATTATCCTAGAATCAAGAGAAAGTCACAGTTATTTGAGCAGGAAAATGACATAGCCAGACTTGTGATATATGAATATCATTTTGGCACCTGTGGCAAGGCTGGACTGGAGAGAGAAATGAAACTAACTCAAAGTCATTTAAATAATCCAGTGAGAGATGATGAGGTTCTGGCCTAGCATTGTGACTGTGAAGGTAGAGAAAAAGAGGTAGCTGTAAGAGACAGAGAAATATTGGAATCAATAAGAATTGACGCATGAGTAGAACTGGGGGTGAGAAAGAGAGAAGAATAGAGGGTGATTCCAAGGCTGCAAATCTGTTCACTGGAAGTCTGGTCATACTCTCAATTAAAATACTGAAGGGAGGAAGAAGAATTAATTAGGAAGGGAGAGAAAGAGTTCCTTTTTGGACTTGATGAGTTTGGAATGTATACCCAGTTGGGGAAGTCCAGCAGGTGGCTGGTGACATTGTACCTGGAAGAGTAACATGTAAATAACATTTGACTAAAACATCAAGCTATCGATGTATGTTCAGCTTTCATAATCTGTCATTTGCTTAGCACATGTGAAATTATTAATTTAATATCTGGTACTGTAATAATAATTTTAGAGATAGATAATCTAAGAGCTTGGAAATGGAAATAGGCTGAGGTGAGGTTGAGTCATTTTAAGCACCATAAGGATAAGGGCTATGAGAGCCACTAATATTTTAGAAGAAGTTGTTAATAACCTAGGAGTTGTCAATATGACTTATCTTTCTGTATGTCATATCTCTCTGATACTTTGTCCAATTTTAATCAGGTTCTGGGACTTCTTCCTTCAAATGGAACCTGATTGACCACTTTATGGCGATATGGTAGATGGCATTCAGGGTTCGGGTGGAGGTTGGATGACTTCTGAGAACCTTTCCAACTATGAAGTTCTGTAAGCCCACAATTCTTTTTGTGGATAACACAGAGGGATATGAGATGGATGATGGTGAGGGGGATATATAGTCATTATAATAATAGCTAGCATTTATATAGCACTTTAAGGTTTTCAAAGTACTTTACAAATATCTTGTTTTATCTTTACACCAACACTGAGAGGGGAGTGTTGTAGATGTTATAATTATTCTTATTTTACAGATGAGGAAATCAACTCAGTCAGAGGTTAAGTGAAGTGACCTGCCCAGGATCACATAACTCATAAGTGTCTGAGAACAGATTTGAATTCAGATCTTCTTGCCTCCAGGTCCAACATGCTATCTTGTTGCCCCAAAATGTGGTTAGGTGGTTTCAGGACTGTTTTGGATGTTTGGCCTTAAAGTATGTTGGCAGAATTAGATGACAGGATTAGGATCAGGATTTAGGAAAATTTAGACAAAATGAAATAGTAGACTTAAGTGTACAAGATGAAATTTACCAGGGGCTAAATATGGAATCCTTCCCTTCAGCTGAAAAGAAAAATTAGCTACACAAATACAGGATGGGAGAGACATGGCTAGAAAGCAGTTTGTATAAAATGGCCTAGAGGTTATAATGACCTAGCCAGCTCCATGTGAGTCAGTGTCTTCTTGAAGACCTCATGTGATTGTCACTGTGTTCTGAAGCAGCCCATTCCATTTTCAGACAACTCAATTTTTAAGGAAGCCTTTCTTTACATCAAGCAAAACTCTCCCTCTCTATCACTCCTGCCCATTGGTCCCATTTGAACTCTATGAGACCAAAGAGACTAAGAATAATCTTCATCTTACATGATTTAAAAAAAAAAATTCAGACCTGCAGTTTCATCAGTGTGGGTAACTCCCAGGGCAGAAATTAACACTGCTAATGCAGATTAATACAATTTATAGATTCAATAATAATAGCTAACATATAGATGTGTGTATTGTATATTATATGTATATGTAAAGAGAGGTGCATATATATGTATATATGTATGTGTATATACATATACATACATATATGCACATATATATTACTAGCTTACTATGTGCCAGGCACTGTGTAAGCAACTTTACAAATATTATCTCACTTGATCTTCACAACAGCCCTAGAGGGTAGATGCTGTTATTACCTCATTTTTCACATGAGGAAACTGAGGCAAACAAGGTTAAATGATTTGTCCAGGATTACACGGTTAGCAAGTGTTTTGAGTCTGGATTTGAACTGGGGTCTTCCTGACTCCAGACCCAGTGCTCTATCCGCTGTGCCATCTAGCTGCCCAATTTAGAGAATTGCTTGGGACATTCAGAGGTAAAGACACTTGTCTCTAATTAAACACCTAGTAGACAGATAAAGCATTGATTATGCATTTACTATATGCTAGGCACCATCCTAAGCACCAGGGATATAAATAAAATCAAGTTAGACTCCCTAGAAAACTGGGGAAAGGTAAGGGAAAGAGATATGTGTTAGCATGGGTGGAGATGTCTGGTGAGTGCTATAGAAGCCTGGAACTAAGCAAAAGAAGACCAGAGATGTATGTATCAAATGTAGTACTTGAATCCCAGTCTTTTTTCCTCCAAGGGCCAGCCATTTATCTTCTACACTGTGTTATCTCTTCCTCCATATGACAATCCTTCAAATATCTGGAAGCAACTATCACGCCTCCTTTCCATCCCTCTTCTTCTCCTCCCAACCCCCCATAGGCCATAACTTTCCAGTTCCTTAAACTGTTCCTCATACCATATGGTTTCTGGACATGCTTGCTGTCACGGTTATGCTTCTCTGAACGTGTTGTAACTTGACAATATCCCCTGTAAGAAGTGCTGGTATAGAGTTAGATACAATGTTCCAGATGTGGTCTGAATAGGATTGGTCACCAACTGGTCTTTTCACCTTTGGAAAAGAAATCACAGGAGGCTATAATCATTCATACAAGGATGTCATTAAAATGGAAAGAACCCTCAGACCAATCATAGTTTTGGGAACTTCCTAGAAACTCTGACTTTGCCCTACTTTACTGAGTTGGGACTGTACTACTGTGAAAGCACTAATATGAAATATAGTGGTCACCAGGATATATATAGGATTCCACTGGGCTTCAAATGATCCTGGTCTGACTAACCAAGTTGGAGAGTAATTATAAATAGCTGCCCTTGGTGCCTTGCCAGCTTCTATTTCGTGTATCTATCTGTTAGTCTTGAAGCATTTATTAGGCACCTACTAGGTACTAGGCACTAAGCTAAATACTGGGAATAAACAGTCCCTGATCTCGAGTTCAATCTAATGGGGGACACAAAATAAAAACAACTATGCAGAATATATTAGAAACAATTAATAAAGGGAAGGCATTGTACATGAAGGGGGAATCAGAAAAGCCTTTCATAGAAGATGAGATTTTAGCTATGATTCAAAGGCAACCAGGGAAGCAAGGAGAATATTCTAGGCATGAGGGCCAGCCAATGAAATTGCCCTGAGTCTGCATATAGAGCATCTTGTAGGAGGAACAGCAAAGAGGCCAATGTCATTAGGTTGTAGATTATGTGATGGAGAGTAAGGTGTAAGAAGACTGGAGAAGTAGGAAGGAATCTAGTTGTAAAGAGCATTGAATGCTAAGCATAAGGGGTAAGAGTGAGCCCAAGAGTCCTGTCTCAGTCTATCTCTGGGTTTAGAGTTTGGAAGAGAGTATTTTCCATTTTCATTGTATTCTTTTGGTAAGAAATAATTGGCTCCCATACATGGACCACCCTTCTCTTCCCACCGTCTTCTCCACTGCCAAGATGGCTGGCCACCTTTGTCCTCCTTGCCATTCCTTGACTCTGCTTTGTGTCATCGTGTCTATAGATTCCCTTTTTACCTGGCTTTGCTATGTTTTCCTTTTCTTATTGAGATTGTGCTCTTCTGTTCCTCTTCTTGAACACTGAAACTCTCCTTGGAGAGAGGCTAAGAAAAAATAATGACTGGCTATAATAATCATCTTACCTGGAGTCTTGCACTCCATCTACTTACATGGTAATATTGTCTAGTGGACATTGGATACATAGGATGGTAGAACATAGGTCATAGGTCTAGGGTTGGAAGGGACCTTGAAGGCCACTGAATCATAGGTCATAGAATCATATATTTAGAACTGGAAGGGGCTTTAGTGGCTAGAGAGCCCAACCCCTTCATTTTTACATATGAGGAAACTGAGGCATAAAGAATTTATTTGCTTATGGTAACACAGCTATTAAGTGTCCAAGGTAGATTTGAACTCAGCTTTTACTGACTCTTAAACCCTCTACTAAATCAGGCTATCTGTTAATCTCTGTATCTACCATTGCTTATTTTCAATCTTACTCACTTGCATAGTATAGTTTAAGTAATTTTATGCCTCTATACTCCAGCTTATTCAAGAGTTGTGACAGAAATAACTTACCAGGAAAATGAACTACAACCAGAAGCATTCTGATCTCGGCACAGACATCTGCCCCAAGTGCAACAATGAGATGAGGAAATACAAGACATACTTCATATCTTGACCAGTTCAGTTTGACATGACCTAACTGATGGGGTTTCCACTGACTCCCTTGAGAGGTGAAAGATTTCACAGTCAGGAAATTTTCCCTATGTTATTCATGTTCAGTTTTCCTTTTTAATTTTTTCCAATAGTTATTTTTTCTTAAACTCTCTCTTTTTCTGTGAGCCACCTTAAGGGATTCTTCATTCTTTTGGCATTTATACCCCTACAAATCTTTTTCTCATAATTATCATATTTGCTTCCAGTTGTTCTCTTGCCAAGTTACATACATTCCAAGTTCTTCATCTTTTCTCACAAATTAGTAGCTTTCGTTCTGTCTTGTTACTCTTCCCTACATTTCTTTAATGAAGCCAACCCACTTGAGATTCGCATTTGAATCTGACATGTCACCAGTTTTGTCCAGACATCAACATTTCTAGTGGAATGGTCTCAGCAGGCAAAACCAGTCATAGAATTCCACTTACACACATGCACACACACACACATACACACACACGCACATGCACATGCACACACATACAAAACAAAACTGCTTCATTCCACAAAAGTTTAATTTTTAAAATGTTCTATCATAATTGCTCATATATTTTTGGAAACTGTATCAGACAGAGTGGATAGAGGAGCCAGCCTTACAATCAGGAAGACCTGGGTTCAGATTCAACTTTTGACACACAGGATCTTTGCATCATAGATCTACACCTGGAAGGGACCTCAGAGGCCATTTGTCCAACGTATTTATTTTACAGATAAAGAGACGGGGGCTCAGTGAGACCAACACAAGACACCCCTGCATAACATGTCTCCTGAGGGACATCATTTTCACCCATACAAAAAATAAAAGCATACAAGGAAAGCATAAAAGGAAGACAGACCCACAGAAATGGGTTCACATAAAATGAAGTGGCTTCCCAAAAGTCATACACAGGCAGTAAGAGGAAGTAGGGGGTTAGAATCTTAGTTATCAGACTCCATAGCAATCTTTCCACTGTGTTATGAGACCGAGAAGTGCAGTGACTTGCCTAAGAGCCCCCAGAGAGCTGGGATTTGAGCTTAAGTCCTTTAATGAGAAACCCTCTGCAGTACGTTGCTTCCAGATCCCTCTGTGACCTCTCATTGCCCCAGGCAACTCACTAAGACTTTAAGTTAGAGATGATTTGAAGTGATAGACGGAGTTTCCATACCCAGAGTCCTTACACAGATGTGTGTGTGTGTGTGTGTGTGTGTGTGTGTGTGTGTGTTTCCTTCCAAGTATTGTACCTCTGAGCTCTTGAAAAGAGTTCATTTTCTTGGATGAAAGTCTGAACTGTTGACTTAACTTTTTGTTTCTTGGTATCTAAAACAGCAAAGCTAACATGGGCTGTACCCTTAGCATTTTTGACATATTTCATGCCTTTGCAGTCTCATTCTTATTCCTGGGATTTCCTCCTGACGTCTGTAGGAAAAACCCCTCCAGCAACACTGATGGTGCATTTCTATGGGGAGTAATTGTTATTCCTCTTAACAGATGACTGCACATATATTGCAGACTGGAGAGCTTCTGTTGGGGAAGACTTGACTTATTTACAGTTAATTGTTAATCTCCTACACAGAATCCAAAATTCTACCTTATGCTAAAACAAAACAAAAAAAAAAGTGCGTTACAAAGTAGCCAGACAGGAATCCCTTCTGTCATCAGTCTTATCAGGCAAAATTATGACTCATTTCTAACAGAGCTTAACAATAACACTGTTGTCCTCAAAGAGGTTGAAAAAAGTAAACTAATCCAGATGAATTCTGATCTCCTTACCTGACATACAACACATCAACATAACCCTTGTATTCCAGAGTGTCCTTGCCACCCATACAGAGAATGGATTCATATAAAATGGGCCATGTCTCACTTCAGATTGCACGAGTGAATCTTTCCAATTCTCACTGCAGACACTTATTCATTAGCCCAATCAGTGGAGTTCTTAGCCTTTCAAGATTTGTGTATAAAAAGATTGTTTTCTTGAACCACTGGTATGTTTCCCTTTCCCTGGTGGCTATTAGCCTGTGAAGAGAATATGGAGGTCTCCATGAGGAAGAATCTTAGAATCTGGTTGCTGTTCTTGCTGTTTCTTACACACACATTCATTCTGCCTTCACTGTGTCTTAGCATAGAACCTAAAATTCATTCTCACCTTCTGTATCTTCCTGTCTTGAGGTTCCTTCACAGCCCAACTGCCACCTCATGAGGCATTCCTTGTTCCCTTGGTTCTGTGTGTCTCATCATCAAAATTGCCTTGTATTTATTTTGTGTTGTTATTATTCAGTCACTTCAACCATGTCTGACTATTTGTGACCCCACTTGGGGTTTTCCTGGCAGAGATACTAGAGTGGTTTTCCATTTCCTTCTCCAGCTCATTTTGCAGATGGGGAGACTGAGGCAAACAGGGTTAAGTGCCAGAGTCACAAAGTCTAACTTACCCAGGGTCACACGGCTAATAAAAGTCTGAGATCACATTTAAACTGAGATCTTTCTAAGTCCAGGCCTGCTTTCTATCCATTGCACCACCTAGCTGCCCATTTCATGTATACTATATTTGTATAGGAGAGTGGGGTAGACTGGAACACTTTTGTAGGCCCGGGACCCTTCTGGTGATAAATGAGCATGAGTTACCAGGGGATACTGGTTAATTCCTTGGTTCCCATGACTTGGGATGGGAGATGACTATCTCTCAGACTTCCAGAAGGGAGAGTAAAAGAAAGACATCTCTGTCCCCTGCAGACCTGAGAGAAAGGACATGTGCCAGCCTAAGTAAGCCTGCTGCCATTAGCCTAAGTCCCTGGCTGTGTCTTCTGCTTTGGGCTTCTTTCCCTGGGTACAGATAATACTGTGATCCTGAGAGAATTACCTTTTCAATCCTAGTGATGAGATGATAAATTCTTGAGGTCAGGAGTGCCTGTGTGCTAATGAACAGCAAGAGCTACTTTCTGTAACTAAACCCTTTTCAGAGGAGATAATGCCTAACCCAGAAGGGTGAGCCCTCTGTTCCTGGTTGGACAAAAGACATGTATCTTGAGCTGCCATTCAGATAGTAAAGATGTGAAGTGTCTTTTCATCAGTTCTACTTTTTCCTACCTACTGGGAGAGTATAATAGAGGTGAGGGGTTATAGTTTGTTTTAAATATGTGTTAATGAACTCTTATGAGTTGTTTTGTTTTTTCATGGTGGAGGAAATAAATACCTCTCCTTTACCAGATATTTACTAATTTGAAGCAGCTAGGTAGCTTAGTGGAGAGAGTGTTGTACCTCAAGTCAAGAAGAACTTAGTTCAAATTCGGCCTCAGACATGTACTAGCTGTGTGACTCTGGGTAAGTCATTTAACCTTTATTTGACTTAATCAACTAGGGGAGGAAATGGTAAACTGCTCTAGTATCTTTTCCAAGAAAACCCATGGACAGTATTGACATTTTGTGGTCTATGGTGCCATAAAACATCAAACATGACTAAACAATGACATAGTGAGTACCTTTCTACAAGGGACCTTATTAATCCCCTTCGAAGGAGATTCTAGGAATAAGGCGTACTGGAATTTTGTTTCAAAGATATTTTACCCTCTGGGACTCTGGAGAAGGAGCATAGTGAGTCAGAGTATAAAAAAAGATCGATCCTTTCTTTTAGACATCAGACTCTTCTAAGAATTAACTTCATACATTTGAGTCTTTTATGGGAGAAATTACCTTCTTCCAGGCCTCAGCTGACATCTCTACTTACATGTATACATTATTACTTCCGATAACATGTATGTTCATTAAGGGCAAAAAGAAGAATTCATTTTTGTTTTTATGTTCCCTGTGCCTGACACAGAATAAGTAATTTAATAAATCTTTTGTTGACTGAATCTTCTTTCTGCTGAGCCTTAACTAGCTGCATTCATGGGAGGGAAGGTGGCTTGAAGGAGCTAAAGGCCTGATGATCTGACATAATGGCTGGGAAGGGAGTTAGAGGCAGTGAGTACAGAGAACTCTTCTCCCTAGAGGCACAGTCATCAAGAGTTCAAGCTCTGGCAGCTGTAGGGCCAGGGTGGGAGGGGGGTGGAGACAGTCTTAGGGAGAGAGACACTATGGAGAAGGGGGTGGAGCGGCTAGGAAGTTGGTTGGTTGGCTTACTGTTGTCCTTCCTTCTCAAATAGGACCAAAATGGCATCACTATTCTAGAGCCAAGTTTCAAGATGTCCAAGTGTGACTGATATGACCAACACGAGCTTGGAATGCTCTACCGTGGGTTGGGCACAAATAGTCCCTGTGAACATTGGGGGTGGATACTCTACATCTGTGCCCTCTACTTCTGGAGGATTCAAGGGGAGGTATGGGAAAATCAGTTGTACTTTCCCATGTCAGAGCCATAGGGAAAAATCTCATTCACTCTAGTGTAGTTTCTGCTTTGACTTCCTTTGAAACTTTTTTTTTATAAGTCATTCCTGAAGGCCAGCTTCACTCAATGTATAACTGACAGGCACAGCATGAATTTCAAAGGAAGAGAACACACATGTTATACAGGGACAGGAGGCCAGGGCAAAACCAAAATAACACCACAGTAAGGTAAGGGGGAAAAGTCAGAGGATTGGGCCTGACTTGGTGAAGTAGCCAACTAATGGACTTTATCTAAGCATTTTACAGTATTAAGCTTTATTGTCCTAAAATGAACAAAGCTACGGGAGAGACCTCCTCTGGCTTTGAAACACTTTACAAATTGAGTCACTCTCCCTGTTAAATATGACTTGTTTATTTACTTAGTCTCTCCCAAATGGCAGATTCCCCTCTTACTAGTCATTTATATTCTTTCCCAAAAGCCTCCATCTGTCAGAATCTGTATGATGTGACCCAATGAAAATAGAATGAAGTATTTTCATTAGTTCCTGTGGTCTACCATGGCTCGTTGTTGCTCCCAAAGGGAAACAGAAATACTGTTCAACACAGTTGGAAAGGTTCAAAGCTCTAGGAGTCAAACCAGGAACAAGGATGAGGCCGTTTTTGAAGGAAAACAAAATGAGCAGCCACTGTATCTCTCTCCTTTTCTCTTCTGGATCAGATTCAACTGCATCCTTATTTAAATGTCACACTGTCACCTTTGTTTGAACTAACCCTTCTGCCTGTTCATTTGGAGCCAATGAATGTGGGGAGGAGGAAGCAGCTTTGCTATTGAGTGACATTCACCAGAATGACCCACAAAGTGAATAAGTAGTGAATCTGGTTTGGGAACCTGAAGGGGAAGGATGAGAGCATTTTCAGTTTGGAAGGGGCCCCAGGGGCCACCTGGTACAACCCCTTCTCATTTTGTGGGGGAGATCATTGAGGCTCAGAGAGGTTAAGTGGCTTGTCTATAAATATACAGTTAATTAGTTGTAGGGCCTGGGATACAAAGCAAATTTCTTGATTTCTAGTCAGATGAACTCTCTAGCGTACCTTAGATCTAATTAATATGTATATATGTGTGTGTATACACACATAACTGCATAAAGAATATAAATATGAATATATATTTGTGTCTATGTGCACACAGACATATATATATATATTTGTGTATGTACATGTGCATGCCTATTGGACTACTGCTGTGATTTCATTAGTATAGGGAACAGCTACTATGAAAACTCCCTTTACCAGTGCATATCAGCAACTTCTCAGCAATTTATAGTTTTAAAGAATTTTCTAGGGAATTAACAGTTTAAGTAAATGACTGGGTCACCCAGTTTGGCGTTCCTGCATTAGATATTATACTCAAAAACAAGTGTTCTTGATGCTAAGGCCACTAGGCTGTACTGACTCTCTTAAATGAAAAAACTGAGGTAATATATACTTACAGGAACTTCACTAAAACATGCTTTTGTAATGCAACATTAGTTTTATTACAATTAATATTAGCTTTTATTTGTATAGCCTATTTAACTTGTACATGTATTATCAGATGTATTCTTTTTTTTATTTCTCCCCCCCAATTACAGGTAAAAACAATCTTAAACATTTTTAGAAGTTTTGATTTCCAAAATTTACCCCTCCTTTTCTTATCTCCCCCCTCCCTGATACAATAAGCAGTCTGATGTAGGTTATATGTGTGTAATCATGTAAAACATTTCCATATTAGTCATTTCATATCCCATGAATTCTTAAAATATATCCTGAGCATGTAAATAGTGCAAGTATTAGCTCAACCATTTTGCATGCAAATGAGAACTCTTTTCATTAACTATGTTCAAGACTGGCATAGTGTGCTCAAAGGAAAGCACTCATGGTTCTTCATACCTTGTGTTGGATGATGGGACTATAGCAGGACACCATTAAACATCACTACTGTGGAGTGAAATGAAAAGAGCAGTTCTCCATCACATACCTGCCTTGGATTTTTGTAAAAATTTTATTTTATTTATTAAAAATTATTAATTATTTATTTAAAAGTATTAATGATTTATTTAAAATTGTTTATTTTAATTACAAGATTACATTAGGCAATGGCTTCATTTTCTCCCATAGCCTCAGTTTACTTATTTTTAAAATGAGGGGGGTGGACTAGATGATCTTTTATTGTTGCTGATCAGTTTCATTTGTGTCCAACTCTTCATATCACCATTTGGGGTTTTCTTGGAAAAAATACTAGAATTGTTTGCCATTTCCTTCTCCAGATCACTTTACAAATGGGGAAACTGAGGCCAACAGGGTTAAGTGACTTGCCCAGGGTCACACAGCTAGTTTCGGACCAGATTTGAACTCAAGAAGATGAGTCTTCCTAACTCCAGGACTGATTCTCTATACACTACACCACCTAGATGCCCCAGTGATCTAGGTTCCCTCTAAATCTAACATTCTGTAATTCTGATATAATCTCAGCTGAAGTGATGTCTAAGGTCAAGGTTGGATCTCAGTTGGAGAGTAGGATATAATGATGCTTCCATAGCTCTGTATACAGGTAGGAAGGTTGGGTACTGGTAATAGAACATTCTTCTCTTTGAGTTCTCTAGTCTTTTATATATCCATTTTAGTTTGATAGATCTTGTGGAAGTGTAGGGTTGTGGTATTACTCCTGTAGTAAAAATCATAGAAGAGGTGCCTAGTTTGAAGAACACTGGAATTGGGGCTTAAATCACAGGATCATAGAATTTCAGAGCTTGAAAGACATCAGAAATCATATTGCCCAACTTATACCAGACAGAAAAATCGTATCTTTTTTATTCCCGTGACATTTCTCAACATCTCTTCTTTCTGTGCAAAACACCCTTTTCACCTCTCACTTGGTTTATTGCAAAGACCTTTCAATCCATTTCTTTGCCTCAAGATTCTCCCCACTCCAACCCACCATCTTCTCAGCTACCAAGATGATTTTGGTAAAGTGTTAAGTGTTAACTGTGGCATACATATCCCAATACAATAAATAACAGAGGTTTACTATTACCTCCAGCATCAAATATGAAAATCTCTATTTGCCATTTAAATCCGTTAAAACCTAATCCTTTCCCACCTTTCTAGTCTTCTTTCCCTACTACATTACTCTATGATTCAGCTATACTGGCGTTTTTGCTATTCCTCACACATGAAACTCTAGCTACTGAATCCTTCCATGCCTTTTTACTGACCGCTCTCCGTGCCTAGAATACTTTCTCATCTCTGGCTCTGGCTTCCTGGTTCCCTTCAAGATTTAGCTCAGATCCAAAATTCTATGGGAAGCCTTTCTTGTTAGTTATTGGAGTTCCCTACCTCAGAAATTAATTTGCACTTACTTAATTGTATTTACTTCATAAAAATTTAAGACAACATTTTAAATAAATATTGCTATGCAAAACAAAGAGGCCTAGCTAGAGGAAGAAATAAAAACCATGTGTGACCAGATAAGTACTTATCATCCCTGTTTTCCTGCCTATTACTGGATTTTTTTTTAGAAGATCATATCAGTGAATCCCCCCAAAGTGAAATTATTTCCCAATATTTTTATCCAGATACAAAAAGAAAAGGTAATTTGCCCACTTATACAAGAGTAAACAGAACATTAAATATAAAAGAATAGCAAATAGCAAGACAGTGATTTGTCTTATGGTCATTTCTTTCTGACCTCCACAAATAAAAGAAATAAGATAATTATAAATAGAGAAAATACAGTATTTACTGCATACCTTTACAACCTTCTGAGGCAAACAGCATAATGTAATGGTAATGGCAGTTTGAAGATCTTCCCTGCCCCTTGGCCCCTTGATAGGCTTAAGTGAACTAGATTTGAAAATATACTTCCTGATTTGAAAATATACTCTGCCCTCTAATAGGCTGAATATGGTCACCTGGAACCTCTGGTGGGAGGCTTGTTCTTCAGGAACACCCACACCTTGTTACTATGTGATTGGGCAGTGGGTCACCAGGGTTGTGATGGTCTCTCACCTAGGAGAAGGCTATATATACACTGATGTAAGATTTTGCTTGGGGCTCCCTTTGAGAAGTTATGTGATTTGACCAGATGAGACACTACACAGCCTTTGAGTCCCCTGACTTTGAAAACCCAGATATTGGTGCTTCTCTCTCATGGATGTGATGGTCAGACAGTTGGAAGCCCTGTCTATTGGTCTGTTTCTCTGTATTTTTTTTGTCTGCTTGTAATTTCTATTTGTATTTTCTTTGTAGTTCAGACTTTTTACCCTGAACTAGGCAAACAATAAATGTTTGATTAAAGTAAGGTGGTTAATCCCTTTTTGAGTTGCTTTCCTTTAGAAAAACAGATCAAAGAACCTGTGTTAACAGCCATCCTGGGTATGTTAGGATGCTTGCTGCTACACATAATTATTATGTTTACCTTTTTCTGGTGTTGTAAACTTATGTATTACTTCACACATGATGGAATTGGGGCTTAGAGAAGCTAAGTAATTTGCCTATGGTCACATAGCTAGCTGGTAATTGTTAGAACTAGGATTTGAACCCACATCTCCTGACTTATGTGACTAGTGCTTATATCATTATACCCAGTTGCATCAGTATAAAATTTTTTTCTCATCTATGTTATATCTTTTTGAAAAATGGAAACTTTCATTTTAGGAATAACTAAAATATGTGATAAAATCTGTTTTATTTTTTAACATTTATTTAAAACAATTTTGAGTTCCAAATTCTCTCAGAAAGCAAGCTATATGATATCAATTATATATGTGAAGTCATGCAAAATGCATTTCTGTATTAACCATGTTGCAAAAATAATAATTAAAAGCAGGAAATATAAAGAAAATTTTAAAGGAGTATGCTTCAATCAGCACTCGGTGTTTATCAGTTCTCTCATTGGAGGTAGATAGCTTTTTTTTCATTGTGGGTCCTTTATAATTGTTTTAGATCATTGTCTTGATCAAAGTAGCTAAGTCTTTTACTTGTAATCATCATTACAATATTGCTGTTACTGTGTACAATGTTCCCCTGATTCTGCTCACTTCATTTTGCACCATATCATATCAGTCTTCACAAGTTTTTCTGAAACCATCTGTTCATCATTTTTTATTGAACAATTTTATTCCATCACAATCATACTTCAGTTTGTTCAGCCATTCCCCAATTTTTGGGCAACTCAATTTCTAATTCTATGCCACCACAAAAACACAAAAAGTGTTATTATAAACATTTTTATACATAAAGGTCCTTTTCCCTTTCCTTTGATCTCTTTGAATTCAGTCTTACTAATAGGTCGAAGGGTATTTACAGTTTTATAGGTCTCTGGTCAGTGTTCCAGATTATTTTCCAGACTGGTTAGACCAGTTCAGAGCCTCACCAATAGGGCATTAGTGTCCCTATTTTTCCACACCCCCTCCAGCATTTACCATTTTCCTTTTCCATTAGCCAATCTTGATAGGTGTGAGGTGGTACTTCAGAATTGTTTTAATTTGCATTTTAATAATAGAAATATAGAGCATTTTAATGTGACTATTGGTAGTTTTGTTTCTTCTTCTGAAAACTGTCTTCTTATTTTTTGATCAATTGGGGAATGGTTGTTATTTTTATGAATTTTCTCAGTTCTCAATATTCAACAAATGAGGCCTGTATCAGAGAAACTTGCTATAAAAATGTTTTCCCAGTTTCCTATTTTCCTTCTAATTTTGGCTGCATTGGTTTTGTTGTGCAAAACCTTTGTAATTTCATGTAATCAAAGTCTCCATTTTATTTCTCATCATCCTCTCTATCTCTTGTTTGGTCATAAACTCTTCCCTTATCCATAGATCAGACAGTTAAATTTTTCCATGTTCCATAATTTACTTACATTACCCATTACATCTAAACCATTTACCCGTTTTTACTTTATTTTTATATACGATGTGGGACATTGGTCTATGCTTAATTTCTGACAAACTACTCTCCGGTTTTCCTAGCAATTTTTGTCAGACAGTAAGCTCTTATCCCCAAAGCTTGGACCCATAGTGGTTACAAAACACTAGATTACTATGGTTACTTACTACTATGTATTTTGTACATAATCTATTTCATTGACACACCACTCTATTTCTTAGTCAGTATCAGATTGCTTTGATGATTGTTGTTGTTCCATCATTTTCCAGTCATATCTAACTCTTTGTGACCCTATTTGGGATTTTCTTAGGAACAATACTGGAGTGGTTTGCTGCTTCCTTTTCCAGCTAATTTTTACAGGTGGAAAATAGGGTTAAATAACTTGCTCAGGGTAACACAGTTAGTAAGTATCTGAGGCCAGATTTGAACTTATGAAGATGAGTTTTCCTAATTCAAAGCCAGGTACTCTGTCCAATGAGCTGACTAGCTGCCACTACCACTTTGTGCCATCACATCTTTGCAATATAATTTGAAATGTGGCACTGTTAGGCCATCTTACCTCACATTTTTTTTTGCATCGATTCACTTAATATGCTTGACTTTTTGCCCTTACAGAAGAATTTTGTTTTTATTTTTTCTAGCTCTATAAAATAGATTATAGCTCTATAAAATAATTCCTTGGTAGTTTGGTGTGGTAGTAAGCAAATTTATTTAGGCAGAATTATCATTTTTATTATACTGGTTTGTACTACCCCTGAACAATTATCATTTCTCCATTTTTTTAGATCTTTGTGTGTAAAATGTTTTATAATTTTGCTCATGTAGTTCCTGGGTTTGTCTGCACAGGTAAACTCTCAAGTATCTTATGACTGCAGTTATTTTAAATGGGATTTCTCTTTATCTCTTGCTGGCAGATTTTAGTGATAGTGATTTATGTGGGTTTATTTTATATCCTACAATTTTGCTAAAGTTGTTGTTTCAATTAGTTTGTTAGTTGATTCATTAGGTTTCTCCTAGTATATCATATCATTTGCAAAGAGTGGTACATTTGTTTCCTCGTTGCCTATTTTTATTCCTTCTATTTCTTTTACTTGTCTTATTGCTGTAGCCAGCATTTCTTTTTTCTTTTCTTAAATTAGATTTTATGTTTATTTTTAGTTTATATCATTCATTTCCACAAGATTTTGAGTTACAAATTTTCTCCCTGTCTTTCCCCTGCCCACCCAAAACCCAAAACAGCAATCCCACTGTATATCCCCTCCCCCAATCTGCTCTCTCCTATATTCTCCCTTATACCCCCTCTGACTTTCAGGTAGGGCAAGATGGATCACCATATGCCAGTGCCTGTATATCTTATTTCCCATTTGCATATAAATAATAATAATGATTTAAAAAAAACATTTTATTTTACAACTTTGAATTCCAGATTCTTTCCCTTCCTCCCTTGTCACCCACCCTTACTGGGAAGATAAGCAATTCAATATAGGTTGTACATGTGTAGTTGTGTAAAACATTTCCATAGTGGATATATTGTGAAAGACTGACTATATTACCCTTCATCCTATCCCACCCCCCACTTGTTCTATTCTTTACTTTGACCCTGTCCCTTTTCAAAAGTGTGTGCTTCTAATTACCCTTCCCCCCCCAATCTGCCCTCCCCTCCATCATGCTCCCTCTCATCCCCTTTCCCCCTACTCTTCTGCAGGGCAAGATACACTATTTAGTGTGTATGTCATTCCCTCCCTAAGCCAAATTCAATGAGAGTAAGGTTGACCCATTCCTTTTTGCCTTCCTGTTCTTCCCCTCCATTGTAGCAGTTATCCCTTGCCTCTTCTATATAAGATAATTTACCCCATTCTGTCTCTCTCCGTCTCGTCTCATTATATTCCCCTCTTACCACCTAATTTCACCTTTTAAATATCATCCCTTCCTATTCAATTGATCCTGTACCCTCTGTCTATGTATACCTGTACATATATATACACATACTCACATATGTATTCATACACACATATGCCCTCTTATATAGACATATATATGTACATATATATAAATACACATACATATATATATATATATTTATACACACACATTTATATTTCATTCAACTGTCCTCATACTGAGAAAAGTTTCAGCAGTTACAATTATCATTTTTCCATGTAGGAATGTAAATAGTTTAACTTTGATAAGTTCTTTATGATTTCTTTTCTCTGTTTACTTTCTCATGCTTTTCTTGCTTCTTGTATTTGAAAGTCAAATATTTTATTCAACTCTGGTTTTTTCATCAAGAATGCTTGAAAGTCTTCTATTCCACCGAATGACCATATTTTCCCCTGAAACATTATATTCAGTTTTGCTGGGTAGGTGATTCTTGGTTTTAATCCTAGCTCCTTTGACCCCCAGAATACCATATTCCAAACCCATTGATCCCTTAATGTAGAAGCTGCTAGATCCTGTGTTATCCTGATTGTACCTCCACAATATTCAAATTGTTTCTTCCTGTCTGATTGTAATATTTTCTCCTTGATCTGGGAACTCCAGAATCTGGCTATAATATTCCTAGGAGTTTTCTTTTTAGGAATTTTTTCAGGAGGTGCTTGGTGGATTCTTTCAACCTCTATTTTGCCCTCTGCGTCTTGAATAGGGCAATTTTCCCTGAGAATTTCTTGAAGGATGATTTCTAGATTCTTTTTGTGATCATGGCTTTCAGGTAGTCCAATAATTTTTAAACTCTCTCTCCTGGATCTATTTTCCAGGTCAGTGGTTTTTCCAATGAAATATTTCAAATTGACTTCTATTTTTTCATTTGTTTGGATCTGTTTAATAGTATCTTGATTTCTCATAAAGTCATTTGTTTCCAATTGCTCCAGTCTAATTCAGAAGGAATTATTCTTTTCAGTGAGCTTTTGAAATTATTTTTCCATCAGGCAAATTTGGCTTTTTAAGGTATTCTTCTCCTCATTGGCTTTTTGGGCCTCTTTTGCCATTTGAGTTAATCTATTTTTAATGTGTTATTTTCTTCAGTCAGGTTGTTGACTCTCTTTTCATGATTTTCTTGCATCATTCTCATTTCTCTTCCCAATTTTTCCTCTACTTCTCTTACTTGATTTTCAGAATGCTTCTTGACCTCCTCCATGGACTGTAATCAGTTCATATTTTTCTTGGAAGCTTTTGATACAGGAGTTCTGATTTCATTTTCTTTCTCCTGTTCCATACTTTAATCCTTTTTGTCACCAAAAAAGGAATCTAAAATTGGATTGCTTTGCTTCCTTTGCTTGCTCATGTTGCCACTTAATTACTTGACTTTTGTGCTCTTTGCCACAGTAGAACTCTGCTTCCAGAGCGGGGAGCTTTGTCCCAAATCACTGGGGTTTTTGCAGCTGCCAGAGCTATTAGGAGGGCGCCATCTCCACAGCCCCCACGTGCTCTGGCTCACTGCTCACACACCCCAGGACCTCCAATCAAGACCACAATCCAGATCCAGGAAGTTCAAGGCAAGAGCGATTTCCCCCGAATGGTCACCTCTATGTGGATGCAGCTGTACAGCTGTGGTGCCTCTGTAGCTTCTCACTCTGGGGGTTGAGGCTGGACTGCATTCCACCCCCCACCCAGTTCCAATAGAGTTCTTCACTGACCTTTTACTTTTTCTTTGGCATTTATGGGTTGATAATTCTGGAAACCACCACAACTGCTTGTGATCTACTGTCCCAAAGTCCACTCCAGCCACTACTGGTCAGGGCCACCCTGGAGCTAAACCACAGGCTCAAGTGGGGCTGGGCTTGGCTCCTAGCACATTGCAATGGTCCCTTCCCTCTAGCCTCCTGGGTTGCCTTCAGTAGGAAATTTGTTTCTCTCTGTCATTTTGTGGGTTCTGCAGCTCTAAAATTTGTTTAGAGTCATATTTTATAGGTATTTGAGGTGGGAATGGGGGAGCATGTCATGGAGTTTTCCTGCTTCTATGCCTCCATCTTGGCTCTTCTCCCCAGCATTTCTAATATTGAATAATATTGATATCAATGAATATCCTTGCTTTACCATTGATCTTATTGGGAAGGTTTCTATCTTATCCCAATTACAGTTGGTGCTTATTCTGTCTTAAAGAGGTATTACATACCATTTTAAGAAATGCTGCCTTTTATTGCTATGCTTTCTAATTTTTTTCCTATTAGAATGGGTATTGTTTTTTGTCAAAAAGGTATTTCTGCATCTATTTATATAACCATATGATTTTTTTTGGTGGTGGTAGTGGTAGTGATAGTGGTGAGGGGTGAGTGTATGTGTGTGTGTTTTGATATGGTCAATTATGCTTAAAGTTTTTGTAGTATAGAATCGGTCCTTCATTCCTGTTATAGATTCCATTTGATCATAGTGTATGATCTTTGTAATATACTATTATAATCTTCTTGCTAGTGTTCTACTCAAATTTTTTTCCATCTATACGTAATTAGGAAAATTATTCTGTAATTTTCTTTATCTGTTTTTGCTCTCCCTGATTTAGGTATCATTACCATATTAGTATCATAAAAGCAATTTGGTAGGACTTGTTCTTTGTCTATTTTTTCAAGTAGTTTATATGGTTTTGGAGTTTATTATTCCTTAAATGTTTGCTAAAATTCATTAATAAATTTATCTGTTCCTGGGCATTTTTTTCTTTAGGGAGCTCTTTGATTGCCAATTCAGTTTCTTTTTCTAAGATGGAGTTAAGTATTCTAATTCCTCTTCTTTTAATCAGGGAAATTTATGTTTTTGTAAATATTCATCCATTTTACTTAGTTTGTCAATTTACTGGCATGCAGTTGGGCAAAATTAACTCCAATAATTGCTTTAATTTCATCAACATTGGTAAAATAGCCACTCTTTTAATTTTTGATGCTGGTAAATTGGTTTTCTTTCTTTAAAAAAAAATTAACCAATGTTTTGTCTAGCTTATTACCACCCTCCCCCCCCCCAAAAAAAACAAAACATTTTCTAGTTTTATTTATCAGTCCAATGGTTGGTTTGTGTTTTTTTTTTTTAACTTTCAGTTTTATTACTCTTTCCTTTGATTTTCAGGATTTCCATTTTGGTATTTAATTGAGAATTTTTAATTTGCTCATTTTCTAGTATTTTTACTTGCATGCCCAGTTTCATTGATCTGTTCTTTCTCTCTTTTATTGATGTGTGCATTTAGAGATATAATTTCCCCTTAACTAGTGCTTTGGCTACATTCCACAAATTTTAGTATGTTGTCTCATTATCTTTAATGTTTGATTGTTTCCACATTTTGTTCTTTGGCCCATTCATTCTTTAGGAGTAGAATATTCAGTTTCCAATTAATGTTTAATGTATGTTTCAAAGGCTCTTTATTAAATGTAATGTTTATTGTATTATCATCTGAAAAGGCTACATTTAATATTTCTGCTTTTCTGCATTTGGTTGTGAGGTTTTTCTTGTCTTAATATATAGTCAATTTTTTTGAAAGTTCCATATATAACTGAGAAAAGGTTTACTCCCTTCTATTTCCATTCAGTTTTCTCCAGAGGTCTATCATATCTTCTCTTCATCTCCTTAACTTCTTTTTATTTATTTTGTGGTTAGATTTATCTAGATTTTATAGGGGAAAGTTGAGGTTCCCCACTAGTATAATTTTACTATCTATTTCCTTTTATAACTTTTTCCTTTAAGAATTTGGATGCACTGGATTATATGCCATCATGGAGGGTGAGGGGAGGGAAGGAAGGGAAATTTGAAACTCAAAGAACTATGGAATTGAATCTTGTAAACTAAAAGTAAACAAATAAATTAAATTAAAAAAATAATTTGGATTCTATGTCTTTGGTGTGTATGTATTTTATGTTGATATTACTTCATTGTCTATGGTACCTTTTATCAAATGTATGTTCTCTAATTATCATTTTAATTAGGTCTATTTTTGCTTTTGTTTTGTCTGAGATCATGATCCCCCTGCCTTTCCTACTCTGACTAAGGCATGATAGATTCTGTTCTAGGACCTTATTTTTACTTTGCCTGTGTCTCTCTGTGTGTTTCTTATAAATGAAATATTGTTGAATTCTAGTTTCTAATCCATTCTACTATCTGCTTCCTTTTATGGGTAAATTCATTCCATTCAGATTCAATGTTATGCTTACCAATTATTCATTTCTCTCTGTCCTATTTCTTCTGTTCACATCTTTCTCTCTTTCTTTCTGTCTTGCACCCTCTCCCTCTCTCATTCTCTCCCCTGTACCTCCTTTTGCTTTTGACTACCTCTCTTAACCTGACTCCCTTTTGTCACCCTCCCCCCATTTTTCTTTATCCCCTTTCCCTCCACTCCTCTTTAAGGTAAGATAGATTTTTATACATAGTTGACTGTGTATGTATGTATCTATATCTATATCTATCTATCTATCTATCTATCTATCTATCTATCTACCTATCTATCTATCTATCCAGACACATATACACACACTATCCTTTTCTTTTTGAACCAATTCAGATGAGAATGAGTTTTGAGTGTTGCCTGCCCCCCTTTTCCCCCTCCACTGTAAAAGTTTCTTCTAATTTGTCTCTTTTATGTAAAATAATTGATACTTTCTTGAAAGATGATGTCTAGGCTCTTTTTTTTATCGTGGCTTTCTGGTAGTCTAGTAATTCTTAAATTCTTGCTTCTGGGTCTCTTTTCCAGATCAGTTGTTTTTCTAGTGAGAGACTTAACTTTTTCTTCTATGTTTTTATTCTTTGACTTTGTTTTAATATTTCTTGGTGTCCCATGAAGGCATTAGCTTCCACCTGCCCAATTCTAATTTTTAAGAGATTATTTTCTTCAGTGAGCTTTTCTATCTCTCTTTTCTATTTGGCCAATTCTAGTTTTTAAGGTGGTTTTTTTTTTCTTTATGATTTTTTTGGGCCTCTTATACCAAGCTGTTCATTGTCTTTTCATAATTTTCTTGCATTGCCATCATTTCTTTCTCCTGGTTTTCCTCCATCTCTCCTATTGGATTTTTAAAATTATTTTTAAACTCTACCAGAAGTTCTTGTTGGACGAATGTTCAATTCACAATTTTTCCTTTGAAGCATTGCTTGTCACTGTTTTAACACTGTTGTCTTCTTTTGAGTTTGTGTCTTGATCTTTCCAGTCACTGTGATATTTTTTTATGGTCAAGCTCTTTTATTTTGTTTTTTGTTTGTTTTTTGCTTATTTATTCCAGCATATTTCTTGTCTTTGAACTTAATGTTAAAGTTGGGCTTTCTTCCTGTGGTGGGGGATGTGAAGATTGTCCCAAGCTTTAGACTTTTTCGTACTACTCTTTTCAGAGCTATTTCTGTAGGTTTGGAAGTTTTAGGTATGTCCAAGGTAATGTGATATGGGGAGAAGTATAGTCACTGGTCTCCTGATCCACACTCTGTTCTTTACCTTAGAAAGGGCCCTGATCCCTTGGGCCTATAAGCACTTCTTTGCCCCCTGGAATTGTGACCCAGAATTAGGTATTAGCAATGAATTTTCCAAATGGTACCTGGTTGTGTGCCCAATGCTAACACTGGGATCCCCTGTAATCTCTTTTTAACCAGTTGCCAGTTCCCTTTATCATCTGAGTTCTTGAAGGTGCTGCTGCTGTTGCTGCCATGTGGATTCCGGGCCAGGCCCAACCCTAGTGTCACAGACACCCCCTTGCTATCTTGGACTGGAAAAATGTCTCACTCAACCTTTAGTTGACTATGTCACTCCAGAATTTGATTTGAAAAGTTTTTTAAAGTTTTTTTTTTGAAGGGGAATATTGGGAGAGCTCATCTGTTCCCTCCATTTTGTCATCTTGGACCCACCCCTGGAAGATAAAATGTTCCTTCAGTTGTGAAAATGTTAATATGTGCTGCTTTTTTTCAGCATTTAAAAAGGAGATAAAAATCTAAGTTTTATCCAAATAGTACACCTTAAGAACAGTGGTAAACCAGTTGTTATTTTAAATAGATTAAATTCTTGAATTAATATTAACTAGGGCTAGTAGAAAGATACCAGTCCAAATGCCATTAACTTGAAGAAAATGAGAAGCATTTCAAATGCTTTTAAATTGCTTTTGTGAGTTATTTGTAGTTTAGAATACCTCCTGTATTGAACCCATTGAAGTGTCCAATTTCAAGATCTGCATATTATTGGCATTTCACTTGGCCATGGGCCTTTTCTTCCATAGTAACAGTGTTATCAGCTATTAATGTGGGACTTAGGCAATCTAAAACCTCTATCTACTGTTGTTTCCTGGGGGAAATTTCTCCATGGGCTTAATTTCACCAACAAAAGCCTCCTTATATAGCAAATTTTAGAGTAAGAAAGTTGAGGAGCAATGCATTTCATAAATAATCTTATGCAAGGAAAAGAATATGTATTGCCAATTTGTAGATAATCATGTCATCTACAGAAAGCTACCTTGCATTTGTAAAGGGTAATTAGTTTGTTCAAAATACTTTTGCAATTGTCATAATTTTTAGTTCATTCACTTTTTCAGAATTCATTAGTCAATATTCCAAAAAATTACATATACTGTAAATATTTGTTAACACTATTTGTTTTAGGAGCACTTATCAATTGGTATTAAGACAATTAAGTTATTTCCTTTGTCCTGGACTGATTAGGAAAGAAGACATTGTCATAGACATAGATGAGATTATAACATTTTTTCATACTGGGCAGTGCTATCATTGGGCTCTTCTCTTTTGGTTTGGATGATATAAAGAGTTGTCTCAAAAATTATTTCACACGTGGTTAAATTGAAGCAAAGAGGATTACAGCTTAACCTTGTTAAATCTATGTCTTGACCAATTTTAGCCATGTTATTTGGAATAACCATTGGCATGTTTATGCTGACATTGTCAAGGATACTAACATTATCTTCTCATTTAACTGAAGCATTGGTACTCCTGGCATACAACATCAGCTGTTGATCCAAACAAACCACTGTGGTTTGAAATCTAGCCCTTACTTAATGTGCTCAGTTCCTTCATGATGATAGCCATCAATTGCTAAGCAAGTATTTAGTTTCAGAGGACTTGGTGATACCATGGCAGCATAGAAACAACTTACAAAAAAAGTAAGCTCACTATCATTCTTTTTGTATGTAGAAGAGGAAATTGGAAAACAGCCAAAGTATAAAACAACTCCACTTTAAATAGTGTCTTCTGTAAACTAATACCCAGAACTGTGCATGCATACAGACAGACACATATATTTAAAATAATGCTCAAATACATTTCAAACAATGGTAAAATATTCGGACCTTGTATGATGCAATAGGAAGCTCTTCTTAGACTGAGAGTCAAGAGATCTGGGTTCTTTTCCTGGCATGGCCCCTAAATAGCTATGTAAACCTGAGTAAATCATTAAATCTCTCTGGGCCACACTTTGCCCCATTCTAAAATGAGCAGATTGGACTAGATAATGACAAATGCTTTTTTCCACTCTTGACATCCTGTGATATAATACAAGAATTGTTTGAGCTAGTGATTTAATGTCTTAGACAGTGAAGGAGGAAAATCACTGTAGGATAAAGGCAAAGACATTTTTGTCAATGATAGCAAGGATGGAGAGGCCAGTACTGGGTGATTAAGAAAAGATAGAAGAGAAAATAAAGTTGGTGAGAGGCTAAGTAAAGTACATGGTTTTCTAAGTCTTCCCGGACTTGGAATGGAATATGGAAATTTATGGTATATGTCATATATTATCACACCATGACATCGGCTTTGATGAGGATTGAAAAGTGTTGATTTTTTTTTAGTAGTGACAAAAACCAAAATCCTATTATTCAGATGCTCAAGTTTTAAGACTGGTTAAGAAAGCGGGGGGAAGTTATTTGCAGTAGAACAAAAGGAGAGGGCAAGTTGACCGTGAGGAAGATGTTGGATTTTGTTAGCACTTGTGCCAAATTGAGAGATTGTTGTTGTTGTTTGTCCTTTGTTCTCAAAGAAGGCCAGGACATCAGGAAGGTAATGCCAGGATTTTCAAGTGAATTGGATTTAAGTGAAGGAGGGGCTATGCCAAGTCACTCTCTCTTCTAGAGCCATCTGGGTCCTGCAGGCAGATATATATATAGATATAGATATAGATATAGATATAGATATAGATATAGATATAGATATAGATATAGATATAGATATAGATATAGATATATATTAGGCTGACTGGAGATGGCCTGGGAGATTAGGAAAGATGGGAATGAAGAAATTTAAAGACAACTGGTGCTACAGTGGTAAGAGTAGTGGGCTTGGAGTCAAGAAGACCTGAATTCAAATCCTGCCCCAGATAACTTTCTAGGTGTGTGATCCTGGAAAAGTCACTTTACCTCAGTTTGCCTCAGTTTTCTCAACTGTAAAATAGGGATAATAATAACACCTATCTGTCAGGGTTGTTGTGAGGAACAAATGAGGTAATATTTGTAAAAAATAAAACAAAAAAGCATAGTACCTGGCACATAGTAGGTATCATATAAATATGTGTTCCTTTTCCT
Source organism: Gymnobelideus leadbeateri (assembly GCA_011680675.1). Taxonomy (NCBI): domain Eukaryota; kingdom Metazoa; phylum Chordata; class Mammalia; order Diprotodontia; family Petauridae; genus Gymnobelideus; species Gymnobelideus leadbeateri. Next base: position 315,112 of record WOXC01000605.1, on the reverse strand, counting down.
TTCAGGTTATAGTTTAAAACCGTCTTGTTGAATAGACTAAGAAAAGTTTGTGGCCTCCATCTAATAATTGTTCCAAACAATTATGTTCATCTTCTTCCCTAATATTAATTAAGTCTGGGGTGGCTAGGTGGCACCAGTGAATAGAGCACCAGCCCTGGAATAAGGAGGACCTGAGTTCAAATTCAGCCTGAGACACTTAACACTTACCAGCCATGTGACCTTGGGCAAGTCACTTAACTCCAATTGCCCTGTCTTCCCCTCTCCAAAAAAAAGCAAAAATATATTCATTAAGTCTTCTCTTTCCCTTCATTCACTCTTGCTTTTGAGAGTCTACCTTCCCAAGCAATGGTTTCATGGGAATGCAGTGAGGTCTATTTCAATCAGTTGTATACCCATAAACAGTTGGACTACTTACAGAAAGCTAAAGAGACATGATGCTAAACCACAGGCCATATTTTGTACTTTGGGAATGACTCCCATGAAACACATTTTTTTTCCTAGATAGCCACCAGGCAAATGTGTGATTGATTCATCAGTAGCAACTTCAGCATGGGAAAAAAAACCCACAAAATGAAACATGTATTTCAAAGGATAAAACTTCTTTTGAATGTTTCTTTGATTTAGGAAAAAATGTACAAATGGATGGGAAATATGAATTAAGGATAATTAATGAATTAGTAGGCAGATTACTCTGAATTTAATATTAAGGATAATAACAAATTTGGAATAAAACAGTAATAGGACTATAAATTTAGAAATGGAAGGGACCATAGAGAATGTATAGTTTAACCCCTGAGGCCTAGAGAAATCAAGTGCTTTGCTTAACATCACACAGGTAGTAAAGTGACAAAGATAGGTTTTTAATTCAGATCACTGGATCTTAGATTTAGAGATAACAAAGACCTTATAGGAGATCTAGTCCAGACTTTTACTTCATTTTACAGATGAGGAAATTGAGAGACAGAGAAATTAAATTACTTTTCTAAGGTCACATGATAAGGAAATGTCAGGGATGGGATTTGAATCTGGTTCCTCTGACATCACTGTACCAAATTTGATACCACTAGTCATTATTGATTTACCTCATCATAAGAAACCTACTAGCATTTTCTCAAGGGGCAGTGGATTTTGTCTTTGGAAGACAAAGGGCACCATGAAAGCAGGGATTCTTAACCCAAGGTCTATGAGTTTTAAAAAGAAAATGATAAATATATTCAATATATTTGATTTCTTTTTGTTTTCTTATATATTTTATGAATTTATAAACATTATTCTGAGAAGCATTCCATAGGCTTTACTGGATTGCCAGAGATACACAATGAAAAAAGCAGGTTAAATCTCCCTGTTCTAAGGATCTGTAGTTGTGCTGTCATTTTTCAGCTGTCTTAAATTCTTCCTTACCTCATTTGACATTTTCTTGGCAAAGATACTGGAATGGCTTGTCATTTCTGTCTCCAGCTCATTTTACAGATGAGGAAACTGAGGCAAACAGGCTCATATAGCTAGTTAAATATCAGAGACCAGATTTGAACTCAGGAAGATGAGTCTTCCTGATTCCAGGCCTGGTGCTATATCCACTCTACCACCTAGCTGCCCAGCTCTAAGAATAGTAGGCACACATTTTTATCTTGTAGAGGGATTGTGGAGTTCCAATAATTTCTGAAAAAATTAAGATGCCAAAATGTAGGGGACTATATTGCATATGGCAGGAATTTAGTACTTAGTAGCATAGAACATTTATTATCTCAAAATAAATGTGTGTGTGTTTTGAGAAAACAGCATTAAAGGATTTGTCTGCATATATTATAAAGACAAGGACATTATTTTTAATTAACAACATCACATTCTGTGGCCTCTGCCAACTAGATAAAGTATAAATACTAATAATTCCCAGTCTAACTAACCGACTCAGCCTTTTGAGGCCCCATGCTCATAAAGCCAAGATTGCAGGTTCAATCCCTCTGAGAGACAGTTGGAGGCATTCCCTTACATAAGCACAAAAGATACCCCTATTTCTATCACTTTCACAAAAGCTTGCCTTTAGGACTGGATGACAGAATGGGAAAAGTGCAAATTTATCCACAGTAATTGTGTTCACCAAACATTTATTTCTGCCTCTAGGGAAAACAACAACAACAGACCCCCAATGCCTCGAGACAGATAATAGGAGTGCCATTTCTCCTTCTAGGATCACACATGTGGGGCTCCAGCGTACCTTAGCAATTGTCTGGTGTGGTCCCTTCATTTTAGAGGTGAGGATATAAAAACCTAGTGAGTTCAGATAACTTATTTGAGGCCACACAAGTTGTAAGTAGCAGAGTCAGAATATATAGCTTTGGTCCTTTGACTTAAAATTCAGTGTCCTTTCTACTGTATCTCTGCCTTCATTTTTCCACTGAAAAATTTGGAAGGACAGGCAAAATGACTGGCGAATAGCAAAAAGACCCATGGATGGTGATGGATGAGCAGAGCCATCTTTGTCTAGGGAAGACAACACCTTCTGTGACATTTTTAATGTAACTGCTAAGTCTGCTAACCACCAAATGCCAGAGTTTGTGCTTTGTAAAGCAGCTTACATGGCACATAGGCGATGCCAAGGACCTCACATATTTTTCTTATTATGTTGTTTACTTGGGTTCAACACAAAGGGTGATTGCTATGGATCCAGCATAGAGAGTATTCCCTGGCAATGTTGACACTCCTTTCTTTATGGAATGTTGTACGTTGGACATGACATACTTCCAGCTAATTTCATTTTAACTGAATTGGAATGGAAGACCAAACTTTCATCGAACTGCTGAGTCAATCAGGGATTCCTGCACAACAAACTTTCTGTGGAGTAAATAAAGCTCTCTGTGTGTTGCATTTCCTGAAATTACCTGAAAATGTTTGCTGAAGCCAGTGCTGTGTTGAAGAAAGAAATGTGTGTGTGTGTGTGTGTGTGTGTGTGTGTGTGTGTGTGTATATGTGCACGTGTATGCATGTGTATGTATGGAATGCAAACACGAAAAACCTTATCTTAATCTTTTTAGCAAGTATCCAGTCACTTTGTAATCCCCAGAATTTTCTTGGCCGACTGTCATGAGCCCTCTGCTCCACAGAGAACGGAATGCATGGCTGTATGAGGCAAACAGATGGTGTGGATCAGAGACTCCCCCCGCCCCCAACACACATACCCCCTTTTTCCACTGAGAAATTTGGAAGAGCAGGAAAAATTAGCATCATCTGGCAAAGAGGCACATCCTTTTTGTTGTTGTTGAGGATATGGTATTCTTTATTTATTATTTATTTTTAAACATTTTTATTTAAAGTTTTGAGTTCCAAATTCCATTCCTCCCTTCTTCCCCTACCCCCTCCAATGGTAAACAGTCAGATATAGGTTATGCATGTGCAATTATATAAAACATTTCCATATTAGTCATTTTGTATAAGAAGACTCAAATAAAAGAAAAAGAAAGTTTAAAATAGAGTGTTTCGGTCTATATTCAGTCAATAGCAGTTCTTTTTCTGGGGTTTAATAGTATGCTTCATCATTAGTCCTTAGCAATTGTTTTGGATCATTGTATTACTGGGAATAGCTAAATCATTCACGGTTCTTCATCAAATGATATTGCTGTCACTGTGTACAGTGTTCTCCAGGTTTTATTCACTTCACTGTGCATCATTTCATTTAACTCTTTCTAGGTTTTTCTGAAATCATCCTACTTGTCATTTCTTAAAGCACAATAATATTTTATTCTAATCGTATACCACAGCTCGTTTAGCCATTCCCCAGTTAATGTGCAACCCTTTGATTTCCAACTCTTAAGAACCACAAAAAGAGCTTCTATAAATATTTTTGTACAAATAAGTCCTTTTCCCTTTTTTGGATGTCTTTGGGATATGGACTCAGCAGTGGTATTGCTGGATCAAATGGTATGTGCGGTCTTCTAGCCCTTTGGGTGTAGTTCCAAATTGCTCTCCAGAATGGCAGAATCAGTTAACAACTCTACTAACTATGCATCGGTGCTTCATTTCCCCCCATCCTTACCAGCATCTAACATTTTCCATTTTTGTTATATTGGTCACTTTGATATGTGTGAGATGGTATCTCAAAATTGTCTTATTTTGCATTTCTCTAATCAATAGTAATTTAGAGCATTTTTCATATAATTGATTTCTTTGTCTAAAAACTGCCTATTCATATTCTTTGACCATTTATCAATTGGGGAATGACTTGCATTTTTAAAAATTTGTCTCAGTTCTCTATATATTTGAGAAATGAGGCCTTCATCAGAGATAATTGTTGCAAGTTTCCCCCCCAGTTTTCTGCTTTCCTTATAATTTTGGTTGCATTGCTTTTGTTTATACAAAACTTTTAAATTTGATATAATCAAAATTATTTTGTACTACATTTTGTAGTGCTCTATCTTCTTTTGTCCTAAATTCCTCTTTTACCTATAACTCTGACAGATAAACTATTCTATACTCTCTTAATTTGCTTTTGGTGTCTCCCTTTATGTGTAAATAGTTGTATTCATTTTGACCATATTTTGGTACACGGTGTGAGATGTTGATCTATACCTAGTCTGGTCATAATGTTTTCCAATTTTCTCAGAAATTTTTTGTTAAATAATGAGTTTTTGTTCCCAAAGCTAGGATCTTTAGGTTTATCATATACTAGATTACTATGGTCTTTTACTATAATATAATTTGTACCTAATCTATTCCACTGGTCCCTCACTCTATTTCTTAGCCAGTAACAGATTGTTTTGATAATTACCATTTCATAATATAGTTTGAGAACTAGTGTAGCTAGACTACCTTTTTTGAATTTTTTTCATTGATTCCCTTGATATCCTTGACTTTTTATTCTTCCAGATGAATTTTGCTATTTTTTTCTAGCTATATACAATAATTTTTGATAACTTGATTGGTATGGCATTGAATAAATAAATTTAGGAAAAATTGTCTTTTTATTACATTAGCTCAGCCTACCCATGAGCAATTATTATTTTTCCAGTTGTTTAGATGTGACTTTATTTGTGTGAAAAGTGTTTTGTAATTGTGTTCATATAGTTCCTGGGTTTGTCTTGGCAGGTAGACGCTCAAGTATTTTATATTGTTTACAGTTACTTTAAATGAAATTTCTCTATCTGTTGCTACTGGACTTTGCTGGTAATATGTAGAAGTGCTAATGATTTATGTGGGTTTATTTTATATCCTGAAACTTTACTACAGTTGTTAATAATTTCAAGTAGTTTTAATTGATTCTCTAGTATTTTCTAAGTATAACATCATATCATCTGCAAAGAGTGATAGTTTTGTTTCCTCATTGCTTTCTGATTCCATACATTTCTTTTTCTTCTCTTATTACTATAGCTAACATTTATAGAAGTGGGCATCCTTACTTCACCCCTGATTGTGTTGGGAAGACTTCTAGCTTATCTCCATTAGAAATAATGCTTGGGGCGGCTAGGTGGCGCGGTGAATAGAGCGCCGGCCCTGGAATCAGAAGGCTCTGAGTTCGGAGCCGGCCTCTGACACTTAATCCATACGAACAACAACAACAAAAAAACCTAGCCGTGTAACCTTGGGCAAGTTACTTAACCCCAATTGCCCTAAAGGGGCGGCTAGGTGGCGCAGTGAGTAAGAGCGCCGGCCTCGGAGTTGGGATGACCCGAGATCAGATCCGGCCTCAGAAAATGAGCACCCACGCATAAATAATGACTAGCCCTGTAACCTTGAGCAAGTTACTTTACCCCGATTGCTTTAAAAAAAAAAAAAAAAAAGAATGCTTGCTGATGGTTTTAGATAAATATTACTTACCATTTGAAGGAATGTTCCCTTTTTTCCTATTCTCTCTAGTGTTTTTAAAAAGAATGGGTGCTTTATTTTGTCAGAAGCTTTTTCTATATCTATTAAGATAATAATATGATTTTTGTTAGTTTTGTTATTGATATGGTCAATTATACTGACAGTTTTCCTAATATTGAACACGTCCTGTATTCCTGGTATAAATCCTGCCTGGTCATAATGTATTATTCTGGTTATAAGTTGCTGTAATCTTTTTGCTAATATTTTATTTAAATTTTTGCATTAATATTCAATAGGGAAAATGTCTATAAATTTTTTTTATCTTGTTTTGGCTTTTCCTGATTTGGGTATCAGCACCATATTTGTGTCATAAAAGAAGTTTGGTAGCACTCCTTCTTTGCTTGTTTTTCCAAATAGCTTATGTAGTTTTGGGATCAATTGTTCTTTAAATATTTAGTAAAATTTGCTTGTGAATTCATCTGGTCCTGCTGAATTTTCCTTATGAAGTTCATTGATGGCTTGTTCAGTGTTTTTTTTTCTCTAAAACTGGGTTATTTAAATGTTTTATTTCTTCCTCCTTTAATCTGGGTAATTTATGTTTTTGTAGATATTTATACATTTTGTTTAGACTGTCAAATTTATCATATAATTGAGCAAAATAGTTCCTCACAATTGTCTTAATTTCCTCTTCATTAGTGGTGAGTTCACCTCTTTCATTTTTGATACTAGTAATTTGGTTTTCTTCTTTCCTTTTTGTAAAATCAAATTAACCAATGGTTTATCTGTTTTATTTTTTTTTTCATAAAACCAGCTTTTAGTTTTATTATTTCAATGGCTTTCTTAATCTCAGTATTATTAATTTTCCCTTTGATTTTCAGGATTTCTAAGTTGGTGTTTAATTTGGGACTTTTAATTTGTTCTTTTTCTAGTTTTTTAGTTGCATGCCCACTTCATTTATCTGCTTTTTTCTCTGTTTTATTGATGTAAATAATTAGAGATATAACTTTTCCCCTAAGTACTGCTTTAGATGCATCTCATAAATTTTGATATGTTGTCTCATTGCCGTCATTTTCTTTAATGAAATTATCAATTGTTTCTATGATTTGTTCTTTGACCCACATTTTTAGGATTAGATGATTTAATTTCCAAATAATTTTAATCCCTCTTTCCATTGTCCATTATCAAATGTAATTTTTATTGCTTTATATTCTGAAAAGGATGCATTTACTATTTCTGTTCTTCTGTATTTGATTGTGAGGTTTTTATGGCTTAATACATGGTCAAGTTTTGTATAGATGCCATATACTGCTGAGAAAATAGTATATTCCTTTCTATTCCCTTTCAGTTTTCTCCAGAGATCTATCACATCTAGCTTTTCCAGAAAAGTTTTTATTATTTATTTTTATCTAGTTCTGAAAGGGGAAAGTTGAGGTCCCCCACCAGTATAATTTTATTATCTATTTCCTCCTGTAACCCATTCAACTTCTCCTTCAAAAATTTAGATGCTATAGCATTTGGTGCATGTATTTTTAGTATTGATATGACTTTATTGTCTGCATTACCTTTCAGTAGGATATAGTTTCCTTCCTTTTAATTAGATCCATTAATTAAATTAAATAGATTCCTATTAGATCTACTTTTGTTTTTGCTTTGTCTAAGATCATGATTACTTCCCCTGCTTTCTTTGCTTTAGTTGAAACATAATAGATTCTGCTCCAGCCGCTTTCCTTTACCTTGTGTGTATCTCTCTGCTTCATATATGTTTCTTGTAAACACGTATTGTAAGATTCTGGTTTTTACTCCATTCTGCTATCTGTTTCCATTTTATTGGTGAGTTCATCCCATTCACATTTATAGTTATGATAACTAACTCTGTATTTCCCTCCATGCTATGTTTCCCTTATTTTTCCTCCCTCTCATTTACTCGTCACCATTTCCTTCCTCAAAAATGTTTTACTTCATGCTTGCTTCGGCAGCACACATACTAAAATTGGAACAATACAGAGAAGATTAGCATGGCCTCTGCGCAAGGATGACATGCAAATTCATGAAGCGTTCCATATTTTTAAATTCCAAATGTTTATAAACATAAAAAAATAAATGTTTTACTTCTGAATGCTGCTTTCCCCAATATATCCTCCCTTTTATGACATCCCCCTTTTGGGGATTAATTTTTAGATAAAACCCACACTTGAAATGCAAATCATATTATGACTAAGTAAACCATAATTGAATTTAATCTTCTCTTGGCCAGCCCCAACTTTCTATTACCTCCAAAGAAGTCTACTAAAGACAATAGTAGGTAGTGATATGGAATATGAAACAGCCCCACTGCTGTAATGTGGAATAGAACCTCTATCTCATCATTTATTTTCTGATATATTTTGTAACAAGGTGGCTTCGAGACAAACCCAAATTATCATTAGTAGGGATTTATATCTGTGATGCAGGGGTTATGGTCATGTTGGTTAACCATGGTATAAAATAGTTATTATATAGAGAAACTCTTAAAGCCTATTAGTGGTCTACAGAATCATAGGCTAAGAGTTGGAAGGAAACTTAGAGGTCATTTGATCCAAGTCTCTCATTCTACAATTGAGGAAATGGAGGTATAGATGACTTGAATATCTTATTTAAGGTCTCACAGGTAAGTGGTAGGTTTAGAATTTGAACCAAGATCCTCTAATTCCAAATACAGCACCCTTTCTACCACACCATACTTTCAGTCCTTATTTTTATTCTCCCTTTCCTATTTATTGGTATCATGGTAATGATACATCTTATGTAACAAGATAGAAGAACATTCCATCCCTTTGAACAGACTGTCCTCCAAGTGTAGAATTCACTCCCTCCTTACCTACTCCTGTTAGAATCCCTAATATTCAGCTCAAATGCTTCCTCCCACACAAGGTCTTTCCTGATTTCTCCTGTATCTTCACTCCTTGTGTTGTATATGCATTATTTATTTCTTTCATTTACTTTGACTATATTTCACATTTACCTTTCTGTGAACATGTTTTCTCTCAGTTTAATATCAGCACATTGAAGGGAGAGAGTTTTTTTTTTCTTTGTATTTCTAGCACCTAACAAAGTACTTGGAGCATAATTGGTACTTAAGAAATGCTTATTGTGGGGCGGCTAGGTGTCGCAGTGAGTAGAGCAGAGCACTGGCCCTGGAGTCAGAAGGACCTGAGTTCGGATCCAGCCTCAGACACTTAACGCACACACAAATAAAAACCTAGCCGTGTGACCTTGGGCAAGTTACTTAACCCCAATTGCCCTCCAAAAAAGGCAAAAAAAAAAAAAAAGAAATGCTTATTGAATTGAGTTTCTATTTTCTCCTTTAAAATACTTCCCAGTATTATCACATCCATTATACCCAGTCTGATTTTTCCAGGTCATGATCCTAAGGAACTAATCTAATATTCATGACTGCTACATAGTGAAGGTACTAGTTGGAATTTTGTATACTAAGTAATTATTGATTCAAAGGAAATCCATAAGTCATATTAAAAACAGCTGATTAGTGATATGATTTGGAATTGGAGAGATTTTAGATTGCCTTTTATTTTAACTTTGGAGCTCTTTTGAAGATGAATAATTGGCAGAAGTCTATCACAGCTTCATTGAGTATGGAGCTTTACTAGTTTCTGCAAGTGCCCTGGTATTCATAAAGAATTGAAATCCTGCCCAGAAGCTGAGAAAGGCAAAACTTTTATTGTTTGCTATATACTATCCTGCCATCTTCCTGACTTCAGGAAAAAGTCTTTTAGTCACAAGAACAACCTTTTCTTTATTTGGCCTTTGAGAAACAAATGACCTTTCTGTGAAAAAAAGATTTTTAGCATGAATGAATCCCAAATCAGATTGACTCCCATGGGTAATGTGAAGAGATCATATAGAACTACTTTTATTTCCCACACTCGCTGGACTCTGTCAAGGCTATCTGCTAATCTCTAAACAAGGGGGCTTATTAATGTTACTCAGGGAAGACCTAAAACTAGCTGCTGGAGAATGATGGGAGGTACCCTCTTCCCCTGTGATTTAGCTCTCTGTTTCTCTAGTCTTCTTTACTTCAGCCAGCTGGACAGCTCTGGGTCAAGCTGGATGACCTCCTGGGCTACAGTTAGACCACCAGGCAGATTCTATATATGGCATTTTATCTAGATCTCCCCTGTAGCCTTCCTTCTTTCTTCATATTTGGCTGCTGTTTACAGAAGAGTGAATTCCCACTTGTTTGCCACTGATGTTCCCTTGGCTTGTTTTAATAATCTAAATTTTCTTGGATGGAACTTGTAAGACAGACTCTTTTGGGAAGGAGATTGTGGGAGGTTAAGGGGGGGGGGAGAAAGAGGAAGGGAGGGGAGAGAGGAGGGGAAGCATAGGGATGCCTTTGGCTTACCACAGGATCTACAGAGTCTCCCACAAAAGGAAAAATACAAACAATCCCAGCATTTAGAGAAGCAGGCGTTCAAAGCCAGAGCAGCTGCTGGAAGCAAAGGGGATTCCAGAATCATGGTTTGGGAGCTACAGCAGCAAGATTGTGGTCAAAAACTGACCAGTGCTTCATTTTCCGTTTGTCTGGGGATTTCTTTATTCGTTGTTTCACCATTAGTGAGCAAAGCACCAGATAGAAATGTTCAGCTCGCCTTTCTACTATTCAAAATAAAAACTCCTACTTTTTTTTTCTCTCATAGGGGAAGCAGAAGCTATCTATATCTATACACACATACACATACGCCCACCTATATGTACATTTAAGTATATAGTATGTATTTATATGTGTATCGACATGGCATATACATATATAAAATAAGATAAGGCCCTGGCAATGTTGGATCATAGGATCATGATGTATTCCAATCCTGTTATTTTTAAAGTGAGGAACTGATGAAGTGAGAGGAGTGGCAGAGCTGTGATGATAATTGTGAAAATTTGTCTTCTAGGGAAGTAGTAGTTCCATGAATTTTAGTGATAACCATTCAGTATATTTGTTTAGAGTGCAAGTCCCAAGATGAAAGGAAATTGGCTGCAGAATGGTGTGTCTCTTTAATTTTTAGATTACAGTGTACATTAAGATATGAAACATAAAATCAAGGCTTCAGTTCTCTGGATTCATGTACTTATTTTCCCTCCAAATATTGTGATGACAACCTTTGGGGAAGATTAACATGTGCATTTTAAGAAAAGGATGCAACTGAGTAAAGGGTGACCTGTGAAAATTGAGCTCCTGACTCAGCTACATGAAACTAAATATTCAAGAGATGACCAAGACTTATAGAAGAAAAGATGTTTGTTCAACTGTACTGTATGGATTACACCCACACCTCTTCCTATTCTGTGTTTCCAAATTCTCCTTGATAAGTATTTTCTTTTTTCTTTCCTATATGTTCATATGTGTATTCTTTGTACAGCTTGCAGAAAAATCCCACCACCTATTCCTCACCTTTATATAATATTTTTCCCAAGTATGACCTTATGAAATTGTTTTCCTTCTGAAGTGTCCAGCTATTGCTGTGCAGCTGTTCAGCTAGGCTGCTTATCCTACAACCAAGTGATGCTTGTCTAGCTCAGACAAGATGCAGAATTTCCTATCAACAGGAGAGAGGAGGCTATGTCTTTGGAATAGTTGATGGCTGGAATAGTAATCACTGTGCATTAATAAGGGACCCTTCTTGTTGAATTGACAAAATTTGCATGAACCTTGCTCATTTTTTTGGAGTAAAAGGGAGCTATTGCAGTCTGGTAGGAACAACATGATGTCTTTCATTAGATTCTTGTATTTCTAAAAAAAACCCTACCCCTTCACTTAAACAAACTGCAACCCCCCCAAGCCTTGGTTGATGATTTCTTGAGTTACTAGATGAAAAAACAAATAGACAAAAATCTGCTAGTCAATATTCTAATGAAGTATCTATCTTGGATTAACTAGGATGGTGTGTGTCTAACACTGGTCTTTAAACAAAACCTTTGCAGCTCTCTGGTGTCTGTCTGAGGCTGTATTGTATTAAAATCATCTATGACATAGCATTATCACTTATGTTACATAATGAAGCATTTGAGTAGCACTTAAGAAAAAACCCCTCATAACCCAGGAATGAAAATGGCCTAAGATACATCAATGTAGAGAATTATTTAATAGATCAAAGTAGAACAGTACAATAATAATAATAATATTTTGATTTGAGAAAGTCCTTTTCTGATGCTTCATATATTATGATCTTGAGGTAACCTTGAGCTGTTAGTGTGGTGCAGGTTCTCACAGGTTCTACCAAGATGAAAGAAATTTTAGTATGGGCCTGGTAAGGAATAATGGAGAGACTGATAATAAATTAATAATTCAACAAGCAATTTGCTAAGTACCTACTATATCCCATGCACTGTGCTAGATGTTGAACATAAGGGAAAAAACCTTTATTCTCAAGGAGATTACATTCTACCAGAAAAAAATTATCCATACAACTGCATAGGATCTGATCTTTGAAAACCAATGACCTAATCTCAGAAAAGGGGATGATAAGGAAGAACTACAATAATGTGATCACCTAGTTAATCCCTTTATGAGGTGTGAACAAGTCCCTCGAGTAAGAAGGAAGCATTGTCAGTAGAAAAATGATGATTAGTCACACCCAGGAAACCCTTAAAAGACACAATCAGCGTCTAGATCATTTAATATTAGAGGTAGTTGAGACAGAAGCTAACAGTTGGAAAAGAACCTAGTTCTTCACTTGAGGAAGGGGAAAAGTTGTTGGACGGGGTTGGGGTGGGCATGGACGTGGGCATGGGGGCAGGAGTAGAGCAAAAGTAAAGAAAAGAGATCTGGGGGCGGCTAGGTGGCGCAGTGAATAGAGCGCCGGCCCTGGAATCAGAAGGACCTGAGTTCAGAGCCGGCCTCCAACACTTAATCCACACAAACAAAAACCTAGCCATGTAACCTTGGGCAAGTTACTTAACCCCAATTGCCCTAAAGGGGCGGCTTAGGTGGCGCAGTGAGTAAGAGCGCCGGCCTCGGAGTTTGGATGACCCGAGATCAGATCCGGCCTCAGAAAATGAGCACCCACGCATAAATAATGACTAGCCGGGTAACCTTGAGCAAGTTACTTAACCCCAATTGCTTTTTAAAAAAAAAAAAAAAAAAAAAAAGAAAAGAGATCTGCCCTGTTATCCTCATCAGCCATGGCAACTAGCATTGGAACTACTTGCCTAGAAAGAGATACCCAGTTCTAGAGTTGGAGAATCATTTCAAGAAAGTTCAGAATTGAGTTATAGTTTCATACCTACTTATACCTATGCTTTCAAGCATTTTTAATAGGAATTAGTGTTGTGTTTTATCAAAAGCTTTTTCTGCGTCTATTGATATTATATGATTTTATTATTTTTTAATATATATTCATTTATATTAATAATTTTCCTTATGTTAAACCATCCCTGCATGCCTGGATATATCCACCTTGGTCACCATTTATAATCTTTTTGATATATTATTGTAGTCTCCTGGTCAGTATTTTACTTAGGATTTTTGCATCTATATTTATCAATGAAATTCATTTATAATTTTCTGTTTTTGTTTTTTCTGGTTTAGTTATCAGTGCCATATTTGTTTCATTAAAGAAATTTGGTAGAACTCCTTCTTTGCCAATTATTCCAAATTTTTAAATATTGAAATTAGTTGATCTCTAAATGTTTGGTGGAATTCACTTATAAATCTATCTAGCAGTGATGCATTTTCTCTTAGGAAGCTCATTTCTGGCCTGTTCAATTTCTTTTTCTAAACCAGGTTTCTTTAGCTATTCTATTTCCTCCTTTGTTAATCTAGGTAGTTTATAATTTTGTTACATATTCTTCCATTTCACTTAAGTTGTTAAATTTGTTGAAATGTATTTGGGCAAAATAACTCCTAATAATTGTTTTAATTTTATCTTCATTGGTGGTAATTTAGCAATTTTCATTTTTGATACTACTAACTTTTTTTTTCTTTCTCTTTTTAGATTATATTAACCAATGGTTTATCTACTTTGTTGGGGGATTTCCCTCATAAACCAACTCCTGGTTTTATTTATTAATTCAGTGGTTTTCTTGTATTCCATTTTATTAATCTAAATTTAATTTTCAGGATTTCAAATTTGGTGTTTAAATGGGGATTTTTAATTTGTTCTTTTTCTAGTTTTTAAAATTGCACACCCATTTAGAGCTATAAATTTTTCTCTGCTTACTGCTTTTGCTGCATCCCATAAGTTCTGATATGTTGTCTCATTGTTATCACTCTCTTTTATAAAATTATTTATTATTTCTATGTTTTGTTGCTATTGTATTTATTGTTTCTGTATTTCACTTAGTCTTTAATATTAGGTATTTAGCCTCCAATTAATTTTTAATCTATATTTCTATGGTCCTTTATTAAACGCAATTTTTATTGCAGTATCATCTAAAAAGTATGTTTAATATTTCTGCATTTAACTATAAAATGTTCATGTCCTAATATGTGGTAAATTTTTAAAGATATCATGTACCACTGAAAAAAGATATATTCCTTCCTGTTCCCATTGATTCCTTTCCAGCTGTTTATCATATTTAGTCTACCTAAAATTCCATTCATTGCCTTGTTTTCTTATTAGATTTATCTAGTTCTGAAAGGGGAAGGTTGAAATCCCACAATATTTTAGCTTTGCTTTTTATTTCCACCTGTAATTCATTTACTTTTTCCTCTAAAAAAATTGGATGCTGGGCAGAGCCAAGATGGCGGAGTAGAAACAGCACATCCAAGGCCTTCTCCCCCCAGATCACCTCCAAACTATGTAAAAGGGGACTCTGAACAACTTCTGGAGCCCTAGCACCCACAGAACGACACAGAGAAGCTAGCCTCCCACTGAGCACAGCCCAGGAACCCTGTAGGAAGGACCAGCTCAGTGCTCTGGGAGCCAACAGTGAAGCACAGTGCTCAGAGTGGAGAGCCCAGCCCAGGTCCGCATGAGCAGCAGTTTTAGCCCCAGGGCGGCCGGGCCAGCAGCCAGTTGGAGGGACCCCAGAACACCAGCAGCTGTGGCAATTCCAGAATTATCAACACAGACATGCCTAGGACAAAGTTAGAGGTTAGTGCCCTATGGTCTATGGGAACAGTATTTGGGGAACGTGTTGGCTTCCTCCCCTAAGGTCTAGAAGCCACTGAGGAGACACGCCATTTTGTAGTTTTCAGTGGCAGCTCCAGCTCCTGGCCTGTGAACTGTAGGGAGATCCAGCGATCAGTCTTGGGGGGTAATCACTCTTCCTTTAACCTCCCTGGATCTGGATGGTGGTCTGGGGTGGAGGTCTTGGGGTGGGCATCCAGCCTGCCAGAAACAGAAGTTGTGAAGACCCCACATGTTTGGGACAGAAGCTCTCCTGTCTGGTGGCAGAGTCCTACTGTGGCAACAAGCCCTAAAGTCAAGTAATTAAGTGGCAACATGCCAAGGCAAAGGAAACAAAATAAACAGAAAAATGCAACATTAGACTCCTATTTGGGGGGCAAAGAGGATCGAAGCATGGAAAAGGAAGAGGACTGTGAGGTCAGAAATCCTGCTCCAAAAGCCCCAAAGGAAAATATGAGTGGGTTACAGGCCATAGAGGACCTTAAGAAGGACTTTAAAAATCAAATAAGAGAAGTGGAGGAAAAAATGGGGAGAGAAATGAGAAGGATGCAGGAAAAGTATGAAATGAGGGTCAACAGCCTGACTGAGGAAAACAACACCTTAAAAAATAGACTAACTCAAATGGCAGTGTAGAAGCTGCCAGGTCCTGTGCTATTCTGATTGTTTCCACAATGTTGAAATTGTTTCTTCCTGGCTGCTTGTAGTATTTTCTCCTTGATCTGGGGATTCTGGAACCTGGCTATAATATTCCTGGGAGTTTTCTTTTTGGGATCTTTTTCAGAGGTGATCTGTGGATTCTTTCAACCTCTATTTTGCCCTCTGGATCTAAAACATCAGGGCAGTTTTCCTTGAGGATTTCTTGAAGGGTGATTTCTAGGTTCTTTCTTTGATCATGGCTTTCAGGTAGTCCAATAATTTTTAAATTATCTCTCCTGGATCTATTTTCCAGGTCAGTGGTTTTTCCCATGAAATATTTCATATTGCCTTCTATTCTTTCATTTGTTTGGATCTGCTTAACAGCATCTTGATTTCTCATAAAGTCACTAGCTTCCATTTGCTCCAGTCTAACTCTGAAGGAATGAATCTCCTCAGTGAGCTTTTGAGATTCTTTTTCCATCTGGCAAATTCAGCTTTTTAAGGCATTCTTCTCCTCATTGCCCTTTTGGGTCTCCTTTGCCATTTGAGTTAGTCTATTTTTTAAGGTGTTGTTTTCCTCAGTCAGGCTGTTGATCCTCATTTCATACTTTTCCCTGGGGCTAAAACCTCTGCTCACGTGGACCTGGGCTGGGCTCTGTTCTCTGAGTGCTGTACTGCTGGCTCCCAGAGAGCTGTGCTGGTCCTTCCTGCAGGGCTGCCGGGCTGTCCTCAGCGGGCAATTAGCTTCTCTGTGTCATTCTGTGGGTGCTGGGGCTCCAGAAGTTGTTCAGAGTCCCCTTTTACATAATTTGGAGGTGATCTGTGGGCAGAGTGCCTGTGTGTCTTATTTTTAAATGTATCTCTTGTAAGTAATATATTGTTAGATTCTGGTTTTTGATCTATTCTGCTATTTGTTTCTGTTTTGTGGGTGAGTTCATCTCATCACATTAAAAGTTATAATTTGTAGTTATGTATTTTCCTACATTCTGTTTTTGCTCACTGTTTATCCTTCTCTGTCTCTCTCTCTGTCTGTCTTTCAAAAAGCCCTAGAAATGATAATATTCTTACAAGTTACAAAAAACAATTCCCATATAAGAAGCAAATAGTTTAATCTTATTAAGTCCCTTACAATTATTAGCCTTTCATGTTTACCTTCTTATGTTTCTCCTGATTCTTGTACTTCAAATTTTCTGTTCAGTTTTGGTCTTTACCTCAAGAATACCTGAAAGTCTTCTAGTTTATTAAATATCCACTCCCCCTTTTGCAAAATTATATCTGCTTTGTTGGGTAGATTATTTTTGGTTGCAAACCCAGCTCCTTTGCTCTTTGGAATATTACATTCTATGCTCTTTGGTCTTTAAATGTAAAAGCTGCTAAATCCTGTGTTATCTTGACTATAGTTTCACAATATTTGAATTGTTTCTTTCTATTTCCTTGTAATATTTTCTCCTTGACCTGGGAGCTTTGAAACTTAGTTATAATGTTCCAGTGAGTTCATTTTCAGATCATTTTTGAACATTGTGTTTTTTTTTCCAATTTCTGTTTTACCCTCTACTTCTCGAATTTCAGGGCAATTTTTCTTAACAATTTCTTGAAGTGTACTGTCTAGATTCTTTTTTGGTAATAATTTTCAAGTAGTCTAACAATTCTTTTATTATGTCTTCTTGATCTGTTTTCTAGGTTGGTTATTTTTTTAATGAAATGTTCCATGTTATCTATTTTTTCACTCTTTTGATTTTGTTTTATTATTTCTTGATTTCTTATAAAGTCATTAGCTTCTCCTTGCCCAATTTTCACTTTTAATCAGTTATTTTCTTTGGCAAATTTTTTACCTTTTTTCCAGTTGTTCATAATTTTCTGGTATTACTCTTATTTCTTTTCCCAATTTTTCCTCTACCTCTCTTATCTGATTTTTTAAAAAAGTTTGGTTTAAGCTCTTCCAAGAACTCTTTTGGGGTTTGTGAACATTTTACATTTTTCTTTGAAGCTTTACAAGTAGTTGTTTTGATTTTACTGTCTTTCTGAGTTTGAATTCTGATCTTCTTATCACCATAGTAACTGTTTATGGTCAGGTTCTTTCTCTGTTGTTTGCTTATTTTTCTACTTTGCTCATTCTTTGCTCTGTTGTTTGCTAATTTTGCCTATTTCTTGGGCATTAGTTTTATGTTAGGATCAATCTCTATGTCTAATGTCTCAGACTTCAGTTTTGGGGGGCTTTTGTTTTTTGAGCTCTATCTGGGAATCTTTGACTTTTTGGTTCTTTTAGTCTTCTATGATGCAAGGCCAGGTGTGGTCACTGCTTCTCCAGCTCATGCCTTGGTTTATTTGTGACCTCTAGTGCTCCTTTCCACCCCTCAGTCATGGCCCCTAGCACACCTGCCACATCTAGTACTCTTGTACACTGTGATCCCTCAAGCAGTTGCAAGCATCAGCTCACCCCTCTACATTGGAACTAAAACCAGAGATAATTCCTACAAGCAATCACAACCAGCACTTCCTTGATCCTCCAAACTCTGTTCCCTCTACAAATTCACTCACTGAGCATTCTGTAGCCACAGCCTGGAACCCTGTCTGGTCAGCATTCCTGGGTCCTACATCCAGAACCAGTGGAGGGTATGCAGTTTTCCCCCAATCAGCCACCCAACCCCCACCATCTATGGGGTGAAAGTTCCTAAAATTTCTGTCTTGTGGTATCTGTACTTCCCTAGGCCAGACCACCACCCCAAGAGATCTGATTTTTCTTAATGTCTTACCAAGTTGTCTTAGGCTGGACAAATTCTTTACCATGAATTTTAATTATTTCTGTTATTCCTATTCCCTTTGAGGTTCTATTTTAATTTATTGGTGGTGCTGGTGTGGGGGAGGGAATTTTGGATAACCACATAATTTCCTGCCTCATTCCTCTGTCTTCCCACAATTTTCTCCCTCCATTTGTTCTTTAAAGATGATTTTGTTTTAATCCAGTAGAGGGTTAGAATTTTCTGTGATGTGACCACCTAATATGCTTCTTATCATGATATCTCATTTAACTATAACTTGAATAAGCCTGCATAGTCAAAACCACTAAATTCGAGAAGGTTGTATGACTCAGTAAGAACACAGGATGTGGAATCAGAAAACATGGGTTCAACTCTGCTAGTTATTTCTTGTGTTAGCTTGGGTAGGTCATTAAAACTTTATATGCCTCAGTTTCTTCATTTGTCAGACAAGGTCATTGAACTAGTTGATCTGTGAGTTCATTTGAGCCACAAAACAGCCCTGTGAGATAAATTCTTATTTTCTCCATTTTATAAAGGAAAATTAGGTTTAGGTTTCATAGCTATTCAGTGTCAGGAGTAGAATTCGAATCCAGTTCTCACCTTTCCACCAAGGTCAAACGCTTTAGAAGCCATACAGTGATTTAATGTTTCTGAGACACTTTATCAATGCTATGAGGTAGGTAAGTACTGTATAGCATTATCTCCACTTTACAAATGAAGAAATTCTAGCAAAGAGCAGGTACGTGATTTGTTCTTCACCCTATGACTAGGAAATTTGGGAGTTGGAATTGGTTCCAGGGTTTTCTGAGAGTGTCTTCAATACTCTTTCTACTGTAACAGACTATAATTGACTCAGTGGGTGGACTGCATATAGTGTCATAATGTAGAATCAGTGCACATGAGAGTGGTATCTAATCATTCACCTTTCTAATTATTTGTAGAGATCAATGGAATAACTAGTTGCCATATGAATGCATGTAAGGGAATCTCATTAGTGATATAATATTTAAATAACTATGATTTTGTGTTATATTTCTAAAAAGTATGCAAAACGAGCATGAATGGTTTGGTTGATTTGGGGACTAATAGTGGTCTGAACTTTTTTGGCTCACACCACAGCATATTTGGTTTTCAAATTTCTGGAAAACTCAGATTTTCCAGAAATATACAATCAGTGATCTAATCTGACAAATATGGTGTCATGTCCTTCAATGAGGCATGTTTCTTTTAAGTCAGAGCTCTTCTTTGAATTAGCCATAAATAATATGTAGGGCAGCATGTAAGTAATTTAGTTTAGCGTACATCTGGAGAACATTTTGAATCTCTTCTATTGATAGATTTGTACTTTAGTAGCATAAAACTCTTCAAATTAATTTTAACCCAACATTAAGATGGTTAAAGCAAATGCTTAAGTTCTGAGGTTTTAATTGGGTTTTGGAATAATATTGGCAAAAACCCTTGGAAAATAACATCAAACGGGGCTAATAAAATAGATATTTGCGTATGTAAACTGGAATGAATATTCAGGGATTGTATTTACTTGAATCAGTGAACCTCACAGCCTAATATCTTCTGTGTCCCTTCTCTAGCATACTTCCTTACCCCAAAGCCATAATCTAGAAGTAGTGGCTGAGTTTTCCTAGCTAGATATCTAAATGTTCTACTTCCTTTTAATGTTTCAAATCTGCTTTTACTTGGAGAGGAGGAAGGTTGTTTTAGTAGGGGTAGACTAGGGTAGGAATCCAGATCTCTACCTTTCACATGCTCCTCATCCTTGATACACTTCTGTCCCAAGTTCAAGAATATCAGATCATTGACTTTGGATTTTTCATCACCTAACTATTCATCAGATAACAACATTAAACAATAATTTAATAAGACTGTATGCATGTGTAAGAAACTATGCTAGTCTCTGAGGGAGAAAAATAAAGGATTATATAAAAACTGGTACCTCTCCATAGGGACTTGACAGTCTAGAAAATAAAAGATATGACACAAAAGCAGATAAGTGTAAAATGTGTAATAGCAAATAATGAATCTGAGAGGTGCAAAAGAAATTGTTATATAGTGTCTAGGGAGGAAGAACATTTCTAAGAAGGAGGTCAAGAAAGACTTCTTGGAAGAAGTAGCATTTGGGTTAAAATTTAAATGATAAATGGAATTTAAAGGTGATGAGAAAAGAAGATACTTCAGGTATAAGAACCATACATTTACATGAAGGCAAGACAGTATATATTGTCTTCATGGGTAGGAAAGTGATTCAGTTTGACTGAACTGTCAAGGGATGAACAGGGAGCAATATTAGATAAGGAGTTAAAAATAGGATGGTGCCAGAATGTGGAGGGACTCAAATACTAGACAAAGGAGTTTGAATGCTATTTGGGCCACATTGAATGTTATTTATTAGGGAGTCACTGAAGATCTTTGAACAGAGGAGTGAAATGAACTAATGTATACCTAAAACATTAGTTTGACCAAATGATAAAGAAGAGATTGGAAGAAGGGGAAAGAATGTTTATTTTGTGGGATGAAGTTTAATTTGTACTCTGACACTAACTAACTTATGAACCTTGGGCAAATCACTTAACTTCTTTGGGTCTCAGTTTTCTCATTTATAAAATAAGAGAGTTGGATTAGATGATCTCTTAAAGTACTTTCTAGCTCTTGATCCAAAGATTTATTACCCATTATAGTGGAGACAGGAATATCTGTTAGGACATGATTGTAGTTGGCAGGGGAAACAGAGAGAAGGGGATGGATGTGAGTGATGTGAGGATATAGAAGATGTATGTCTTGGTAAATTACTAGATATGAAACTTATGTGAGAGGGACAATCCTGGTTATTGTGATCCATCAACTCCAGCTCATTCTTCATTTCTTAAGAAAGTTAGAACCTAGATCACAGTCTTTCTTGCCATCCAAACCCTTAAAATTTCAACATACAAGTTGATATCTCTTCAAATTCTCTTGAATAGAGGGGGGTGGAGCCAAGATAGTGGAGTAGAAGCACAAACTTGGCATGAGCTCCTGCTCCAATCACTTCCAATACATGTAAAAAAATTACTCTAAACAAACTTTAGAGCTACAGAACCCACAGAGACAGAGAGAAACAAATCTCCTGCTGAAGGAAGCCCCACAGGCCAATAGGAAAGGTCTATCACACTGAGCTGGGAGCTGAACACAGTCCCTCCTGAGCCACTATTCCAGCCCCAGGGCAGCCCTGACCAGCACCCAGACCAGCTAGAGCAGACCTCAGGAGAGTGAATCAGCAGCAGTTGTGGCAGTTTCCAGACTTCTCAACCCATAAACACCAAAGACAAAGTAAAAGGTCAATGTGGATCTCTGTTGGAATGGGGCAGGGGGTTGGGGAACAGAAGAGTGCTGTTTAGCCCCTGCCCCCAGGGTGAGAAGTGGCAAATGAGTGGCAGCTGCACCACATGAATGCCTCAGGAGCTCCTGGCCTGCCGATGTAGGGGGACCAAGTGACGATTCAGAGGGTAATGACTTTTGCTTTAACCTGCTTGGATCTGGATCACAGTCTTGGGTGGTGGTCCTGGGGTGTGTGACCAGTGAGCCAGAGCTTATGGGGGCTATAAAGAGGGTGCCCTTCAAATAGCTTTGGCAGCTGCAAAAACCCCAGCGATTTGGGACAAAGCTCTTTCCATTCTGGAAGCAGAGTTCTACCATGGCAAAGAACTCAAAAGTCAAGTAATTGGTTGGCAAGATGAGCAAGCAACAGAAGTACAAACAGACCATAGGATCCTTTTTGGGGGACAAAAAGGATCAAGGGATGAAGTGGGAGTAAGACAGTGAAGTAAGACCTCCCGCATCAAAAACCTCCAAGAAAAATATGAACTGGTTACAGGCCATGGAGGAGGTCAAGAAGCATTCTGAAAATCAAGTAAGAGAAGTAGAGGAAAAATTGGGAAGAGAAATGAGAATGATGCAAGAAAATCATGAAAAGAGAGTCAACAGCCTGTTAAAGGAAATCCAGAAATACATTGAAGAAAATAACACCTTAAAAAATAGACTAACTCAAATGGCAAAAGAGGCTCAAAAAACCAGTGAGGAGAAGAATGCCTTAAAAAGCCAATTTTGCCAGATGGAAAAGAAATTTCAAAAACTCACTGAAGAGAATAACTCCTTCAAATTTAGATTGGAGTAACTGGAAGTTAATTACTATAGTCAAGATACTATAAAACAGATCTAAACAAATGAAAAAATAGAAGGCTATGTGAAATATCTCATTGGAAAAACCACTGACCTGGAAAATAGATCCAGGAGAGATCATTTAAAAATTATTGTACTACCTGAAAGCTATGATCAAAAAAAGAACCTAGATACCAGCTTTCAAGAAATTATTAAGCAAAATTTCTCTGATATTCTAGAACCGAAGGGCAAAATAGAAATTGAAAGAATTCATCAATTGCCTCTTGAAAAAGATCCCAAAAAGAAAACTCCTAGGAATATTATTTCCAAATTCCAGAGTTCCCAGGTCAAGGAAAAAATACTGCAAGCAGTCAGGAAGAAACATTTGAGTATAGTGGAAACATAATCAGGGTAACACAAGACCTAGCAGCTTCTACATTAAGGGATCAAAGGGCTTTGAATATGATATTCAGGAGGTCAAAGGAGCTAGGATTAAAACCAAGAATCACCTACCCAGCAAACCTGAGTATAATGCCACAGGGGAAAATATGGTTATTCAATAAAATAGAGGATTTTCAAGCATTCTTGATGAAAAAAAAAAACAGAGCTGAACAGAAAATTTGACTTTCAAATACAAGAAGCAAGAGAAGCATGAGGAGGTAAACAGGAAAAAGAATCATAAGGAACTTATTAACATTGAACTGTTTACATTCCTACATGGAAAAATGATAATTGAAACTCATAATATTTTTCTCAGTATGAGGATATTTGAAGGGAACATATATGTATATATATATATGTATGTATAGGTGGGTGTATGTATATATAAGTATATATGTGAGTGTGGGCATATGTATGTTCATGTGTACATAGACAGAGGGCACAAGATGAGTTGAATATGAAGGAATGATACCTAAAAAATAAAATTAAGAGGTGAGAGAGGAATATATTGGGAGAAGGAGAAAGGGAGAAATAGATTAGAGTAAATTATTTCATAAAAAAGTGGCAAGAGAAAACTGTTACAATGGAGTGGAAGAACAGGAAGGTGAAAGGGAATGGGACACCCTTATTCTTATTGAATTTGGCTTAAGGAGGGAATAACATACATGTTCAATTGGGTATCTTACCCTACAGGAAAATAGGGGGATGGGGATGAGGGGGGATAGTAGGAGGGAGGGTAGATTGGGGAATAAGATAGTTAGAAGCTAACATTTTTGAAAAGTGATAGGGTCAAAGAATAAAATAGAATAAGTGGGGGGCAGGATAGGATGGAGGGATATATGGCTAGTCTTTCACAATATAACAACTATGGAAATGATTTGGGTAACTACACATGTACAATCTATATTGAATTGCTTATCTTCCCAGTGGGGGAGGGGGAGGAGGGAAGAAAGGGAAAAAATCTAGAACTCAAAGTTTTAAAAACAAATGTTTAAAAAATGTTTCTGTTGTTTTTTAGATGCAACTGGAAAAAAATAGGCACTGGGAAGAAATCCATCTTGCCCTACTAGAAAGTTAGGGAGTGATAGGGGAGGATATGAGACAACAGATTGGAAGGAGGGGTGTTCAATAGGCTTACTGTTTTGGGGTGGAGGTAGGGGAAAGACAGGGAGAAAATATTGTAACTCAAAATCTTGTGGAAATGAATGTTGAAAACTAAAATAAATAAATAAATGTTAAAAATGATAAGAAAAGCAAATTCTCTTGAATCTCAATTAATAAACTTAGGGGGTTAGAGTGTTTTTTTCTCAACCCCTATGATCTGTACCTTTATTCCACTTCAGTCTTACACAACAATGATCATACCTTTGATTTTTAGCATCACATATAACTTTGACCTATAGGATTCAGAATTCTAATATTTATCTCTTTGACAAAAATTTCCTATCTCTGTACCCTGCCCTTTGCTGCACTTACCCTAACATTTTTCTTTGTCTTCATAACTATTCTAGTCACCCCACACTTCTATGTTTTCCCAGTCTGTCACCTGCTTTGGCCCCACCTTCTTTCCTTTGAAATATTGGTCCTGTAGCCAATTAGGTCAACTTTATACTATTATATTCTGTGAATCCTTTTCCTGTTTATCCTTGTCATTTATGCCAATCCAAACCCCAGCTCTTGGTTACTCCCACTATCTATCATCTGTACTCCTATTCCACTGTAGCAGATCACTGCTATAGAAAGCCACAACTCCACTCCAGTTTGACTCACTACATAATTGTGTTGCTGAGTCTCAACTGATAATTCTTTTATTCTTCCTTAATTGAATTCATATTCCAGAAAAAGCCTCTGCTAGACACTATTTCCTATTTTGCCAAGAAAATAAAAATCATTCTTTGTGTGTTCCCCTCTTCTCCCTAATTCTGTATTACTAAACACCTTCACTTCAACTCTTATTCTCTCTTCCTTTGCTCTGACACCCAAGGAAAACATGGCCCTCTAGTCCATTCTCCCATCTTGTTCTTTTTTACTCCAAGAGTTTGCCTCATTGATTATCTCTTTTCTACTATCTCTCTGCCTTTATCTCTGTCTCCCATTCTTCTACTGTTTTCTTTTCTATTGCTTATAAATTAGCCCAGATCTCCATTATTCTTCTTAAAAAAGTTTTTCACCTGACTTGTTATCCCCTCAAGCTAGTATTTCTTCACTTTTGCTCCTAACTTGTAGAAAAAGACAGCATGAATGAGGAGTGTAGAATAGTCTAGTTTAGGAATATTTCAATTCAACTCAACACTTGTTAAGTGCCTAACTATGTCACATTTATTTAACTTATATGCAAAGTACATCATGTGAAATGCCAGGCTGGATGAATAAAAAAGCCAGAATTAAGGTTGCCTGGAGAAATATCAACAATCTCAGACATTCATATGATACTGCTCTGATGGCAAAAAGTGAAGAAAAATTAAGAAGTCTCCTGATGAGGGTGAAAGAGGGGAGTGGAAAAGCTGGCTTGATGCTTAACATCAAAAGAGTTAAGATCTTGGCAACTGGCCTCATTACTTCCTGGCAAGTATGGGAAGAAGAAATGGAAGCAGTGTCAGATTTTATATTCTTGGGCTCAAAGATCACTGCAGACAGTAACTTTAGGCATGGAATTAAAAGACACTTGCTCCTTGTAAGGAAAGCTATGGCAAATCTGTACAGCATATTAAAAAGCAAAGATATTGCCTTGTCAACAAAGGTCCATATAGTCAAAGATATGCTTTTTTCCAGTAGTAGTATATGACTGAGAGTTGGAGTATAACGAAAGTTGAGTATTGCAGAATGAACACTTTCAAATTGTAGTGCTGGAGAAGACTTTCAAGAGTCCTTTGGACAGCAAGGTGATCAAATCAGTCAATACTTAAAGAAATTAATTCATTGGAAGGTTAAATACTGAAGCTGAAGCTTACTTTGGCCACATAATGAGAAAATGGGACTCATTAGAAAAGACTTTGATGTTGAAAAAGAACGAAGGCATAAGGAAAAGGGGGTGGCAGAGGATGAGATAGTGTCATGGAAACAATGAACATGAACTTGGATAGATAGAGATAGTAGAGGATAGTAGGTCCTGATGGGCTATGACCTGTGGGGTCATGAAGAATCACATATGACGGAGAACACTAACAACTGGGGAGATCTTCAAAGGTTTTGCAAAAGAGGTGACCCCTACTTGAAGTTTGAAGGAAAATAAGGTTTGGGCAGAAGGTGAGGAGAAAGAAATTTGTTTTCAGTCATGGGGAACAGACTGTATAGAAACCAGAGTTAGAATATTGAATTTAGGAAGTGTCCAGGCTCACTGTTTGGCTAGAATGTAGATTTTGTGAAGTAAAACAATATGAAATAAGACTGAAAAGGTATTTAGGAATCAGACTATGGAGGACCTCAAATGCTGGGCTAATTGAGTAGCTTATTACTAAGTAATTATTTTATGGGTCTTGACTGTACCATTAAAGACAATTAAATAGTAAAATATTCACTCATATCCAGTCAGTATCGATCATTTAAACATCAAATATACATTTTTAGGTGGTTGTGCTGCTGCCATGAAATTTATGCAGGACTACATTTTGCCAAAAAATGAAGTGGGGCAAGGGAACTTAAGCTTCTAGAGGTTAAGTATAATTGAGATTCAGAAATAAATGAATTGTGAGCTGAGATGTTTAGCACCCCCTTATAGCCTAATAGCATGTCAACCACCATCACACAAGTAGCCAGTAGGATCCTACTCAAGGAAGATACCATAGGAAGTGTAAGAAGTGCTAGACCTCAAGTAAAGAGAGAAATAAATTGAAGTCTTTCCTATAACACTAACTAGATATATGGCATAGTATGAATAAAGTAAAAATTCCATGTCCTGGCATTCAAGACCCTCCACATATTTCCAAGTAACCTTGGACTCTGCTTTATGCCTTCGGTGTTCCAAAATAACCATATTAAGGTACCAGTCTGACATTGTCACTCCCTTGTTTATATTATAAGCAATTAGGGAACCACTTAATATTTTTGATCCAGGGAGTTACATTGTACAGGGGCTTTATTGTTGTATAGTCTTCCTTCCAATCAACCAATAATCAACCATTTAGAAGCTACTCTGCACCAAGCACTGCTCTAGCTAGGGATATGAAGAGAAAATAAAACATGCCTTGCCCTCAAAGAACTTGCATTCTGTCTGGGAGACAAGGCATACATAAATAAGAATATACAAATAGATGGTTAACCAATGTGTTTTTTTTTAAGCAATTGGGGTTAAGTAACTTGCTCAAGGTTACATGGCTAGTCATTATTTATGTGTGGGTGCTCATTTTCTGAGGCCGGATTCGATCTCGGGTCATCCCAACTCTGAGGCCAGTGCTCTTACTCACTGCGCCACCTAGCTGCCCCTTCCAATGTTTTTTTGAATGATTGATTTATGAGTGAATGAATATCAGTTATCTGGAGGGTATCTGTATGTATTGTATGGTCTAAATCTAGCTCCTTTGCAACTGAAGACTGAAGACTGAAAAGTTCCTAGCATTCCAGAAAGAAGTGGTTATAATACATAAAGTTGATAATTACTTCCTGAGTCAAATAGATAATGCAGATGACACACTAGTTTGTTTGGCATGTCATTCAATTACACCACTGAGAGCAAACAGGCTCAAAATTCATCATCCTAGAAATTTTGGTGAAAGAAAAACTTTATAGAGTAATGTTGCCATTGTCAGCAAATTGCTTAAAGTCACCCCTATATGTGATCTCAAAACATAAAATAATGTTGACATGATTGTTAGATCTCAAAACCAAGCATAAATTTCCAGTAGGGTGTAAGCTCCTTGAGGGAAAAAGAATGTGTTACTTTTATATTTTTATTCCCAGAACCTAACATAATGACTGGTATCTATTAGGTGTAATATTAGATCTAATCTGTCAATTAATTGATGATAGATTTGATGTACTGATCAAATGCAGCTTAGAATAAAAACAGTATATTATTAGGAAAAGGAACCATTGTCCTAAATATATTCACAATATATCTAACAGAAAAATGCCTTTCTGCTGCACCATCCTTCACTCTGCCCCAAGGACTTATGCTTTATTCAGGTGGGGGAACTCTTGTTCTTGAAATTCCTTTTATTGATGAAACTCAACAGATTTTCTTTAATTCACAGTTTTAGAGAGTTAACCATAGGGCTCTCAGAGGCTAAATAGCTTGTCTGTGTTAATGTATATCTCTTCCTGACTCTAAGACTCCATTCACTATACCACACAGCCTTTTAATTCCACTGAGAAACTAATTACATCTTGTGGTCAATTCAGGACTGATATAGGAGTGTCAGGTCTCCTGAAAGAAACAAATCCTTTAAAGATAATCTGAAACCTTTATGCTCGTCAAAGAATCGTGCTCTAATTCTTATATGGAAAATTAAAAATATATGATTTTTAGATGGCGGAGTAGAAACAGCTCGTCCAAGCCACTCTGCCCCCAGATTCCCCCAAAACTATGTAAAAGGGGACTCTGAACAACTTCTGGAGCCCCAGCACCCACAGAACGACACAGAGAAGCTAACCTCCTGCTGAGGACAGCCCAGCAGCTCTGCAGGAAGGACGAGTGCAGTGCTCTGGGAGCTGGCAGCGCGCAGAGCATGGGGAGCCGAGCAGAGCCCAGGTCTGCTTGAGCCGAGGTTTTAGCCCCAGGGCGGCAGGGCCAGCAGCCAGCTGGAGGAAACCCAGAACACCAGGAGCTGTGGCGACTCCAGAATTATCAACATAGACATGCCTAGGACAAAGTAAGAGGTTAGTGTCCTATGGACTCTGGGACCAGTATTTAGGGAATGCATAGGCTCCCTCCCCTGGGGGCTAGAAGCCACTGAGGAGACACTCCATTTTGTAGTTTTCAGAGGCAGCTCCATCTCCTGGCCTGCAAATTGTAGGAAGATCCAGCGATCAGTCTTGGGGGGTAATCGCTCTTGCTTTAACCTCCCTGGATCTGGATTGTGATCTAGGCTGGAAGTCATGGGTGGGTTTACAGCTTGCCAGAAACGGAAGTTGCCCCCACACGTTTGGGACGAAAATTCCTCTATCTGGCCTTAAAGCCATAGTGTGGCAACAAGCCCAAAAGTCAAGCAATTAAGTGACAACATGCCAAGGCAAAGGAAACAGAAAAATGCAACCCTAGACTCCTATTTTGGGGGCATAGAGCAGGAAAAGGACTGTGAGGTGATCAGAAGTCCTGCTCCAAAAGCCCCAGGGGAAAACATGAGTGGGTTGCAGGCCATAGAGGACCTTAAGAAGGACTTTAAAAATCAAATAAGAGAAGTGGAGGAAAGATTGGAAAGAGAAATGAGAAGGATGCAGGAAAAGTATGAAATGAGGGTCAACAGCCTGACTGAGGAAAACAACACCTTAAAAAATAGACTAACTCAAATGGCAAAGGAGGCCCAAAAAGGGCAATGAGGAGAAGAATGCCTTAAAAAGTTGAATTTGCCAGATGGAAAAAGAATCTCAAAAGTTCACTGAGAAGATTCATTCCTTCAGAGTTAGATTGGAGCAAATGGAAGCTAATGACTTTATGAGAAATCAAGATGCTGTTAAGCAGATCCAAACAAATGAAAGATTAGAAGGCAATGTGAAATATCTCATGGGAAAACCACTGACCTGGAAAATAGATCCAGGAGAGACAATTTAAAAATTATTGGACTACCTGAAAGCCATGATCAAAGAAAGAACCTAGAAATCACCCTTCAAGAAATTCTCAAGGAAACTGCCCTGATGTTTTAGATCCAGAGGGCAAAATAGAGGTTGAAAGAATCCAGCGATCACCTCCTGAAAAAGATCCCAAAAAGAAAACTCCCAGGAATATTATAGCCAGGTTCCAGAATCCCCAGATCAAGGAGAAAATACTACAAGCAGCCAGGAAGAAACAATTTCAATATTGTGAAACACAATCAGAATAGCCCAGGACCTGGCAGCTTCTACACTGAGGGATCGAAGGGCATGGAATATGATATTCCAGAGGGCAAAAGAACTGGGAATGAACCCAAGGGTCACCTACCCAGCAAAACTGAGTATTTTGTTTCAGGGGGAAAATATGGTCATTCAGTGGAATAGAGGACTTTCAAGCATTCTTGAGGAAAAAAC
Source organism: Gymnobelideus leadbeateri (assembly GCA_011680675.1). Lineage (NCBI taxonomy): Eukaryota > Metazoa > Chordata > Mammalia > Diprotodontia > Petauridae > Gymnobelideus > Gymnobelideus leadbeateri. Next base: position 285,048 of record WOXC01000605.1, on the reverse strand, counting down.
CAGAATTGAATAGAAAATTTGACACCCAGACACAAGAAGGAAGAGATGCCTGAGAAGGTAATCAGGGAAAAGAAATCAAAAGGAACTTATCAAAGTTGAACTATTTACATTGCTATATGGAAAAGCAATAACTGTGACTGATGATATCTTTCTCACTATGAAAATAATGGAAGAAGGATGTGTGGTCATATGAATACATATGTGAATGTGTGTGTATATGGTTACAGTTATATATGGATAGAGGGCATAGGTTGAATTTGTTGGGAAGGGAGAATACTCAAGGGATGAAATTATGAGGTGATAGAGGAAAGTGGCAAGAGGAGATGGGGAGAGACAGGGTAGGGTAAACTATCCCATGTAGAAGAAGCAAGGGGAAGTGGTTGCAAAGGAGGGGGAGAATAAGGAAGGCTAAAAAGGCAAAACCACATTCACATGGAATTTGTTTCAGGGAGAAAATGACATACATACTAAATGGGATATCTCAACCTGCAGCAGGATAGGGGGAAGGAGGATGAGAGCAGGGATGATGGATGGGAGGGCATCCTTGGGGTGAGGGGAGGTTGGAAGTACCCACTATAGAAGAGGGACAGGATCATGTAGGGAATGGACCAGGTGGGGGTGGGATGAGTGGGAGGGAATTATAAGCAGCCTTGTACAATATATCTACCATGATAATGTTTTGCATAGCTAGACATGTACAACATATACTGAATTACTTGTCTCCCAAGAGGGAATGGGTGACAAGGGAGGAAGGAAATGGATCTGAAATTCGAGGTCTTAACATTAAATGTTTCAAATATATATAAATACTATTATTAATACTCTTTGGCTTGTAATTGGGAGATAAGATGTGCAGGCATTGGGACACAAAGATTCACCTTCCTCTAATGGAAAAGTCGATGGGGGTATGGGAGAAGGTATGGGGGAGAGCAGATTGGAGGAAGCGATATCTTGTGGGACTACTATTCTGGGAGGTTGGGTAGGGGAATAATGGGGGAAAAATGATTGTAACTCAAAATCTGGCTAAAATGAATGATGTAAAACAAGTTAATAAAGCATTTGTTTAAAAAATATATATGATTTTGTTGCATTATGACTTGACTAAGATAAACTGGCATCAGATAAATCAAGAATTTCCAGTGAATGGTTTAGAAGATATGGCATTTCAGATTCTGTAGATGAAATCAAAGTTATATTGTTCAACTTTAATGAAATTGAGATGACAAAGGCAGTAAAAATAAGAAAAACATAAGAAAGTGATGAAGAAGGTATAAATTATGGACAGGATGATGAACTGAAAGGCAATAGGAAAAAGCCATATATAAAGAGGAAAGCATCCTAACTTCAAGTTATGAAAGTCATATTACTCAGTATGTTAATTTACATACTTTTTGTTAATATTGTCTTTTTATTATATTGGCATGGCCCAGCTATGAGCAGTGGTTATCTTTCCCATTGCTTAAATTATTTTATGTCTTAAGGGAGTTCTTTGTAATTGTATCTCTAACATGTATTGAATGTACTTTGGCAGATATGAAAAAACTATGTATTATTGGATATTGGCTACAGCTATATAAGAAAGCAAACTTTTTTCTGCATAAGCTTTTATTGGGGTATTATCTTAAATTCTGGGTCATCTTTTGTTCATGTTAAACTGTATGTAATATTTGGTTTTTTAATACCTCATTATCTTTGAATACTATTTGGAAGCTACATTTGTATAGAATGCAGGCATCAGATTACTGAAAAGCATGAGGCACAAAGAAAACATATCACAGCTGTCAGATATATTAAAAGGTTTCACAAGCAGGCCAATCACTTCAACAGAACGATAACTACTACAACTGCTGCTGCTACTACTACTACTCCTACTCCTACTCCTACTACTAGAATAACTATCATAATGAAATTTACTTAAGTAAATAAAGGCTACATACAAACTGATACAAGGTGGGATCTAAGGTAGGTATTCAAGTTGTTTTTATCTTTTCCCACTGTTTCTGCATAGTTCTAGAAATGCTAAAATAACAACGATAAGAAAAAGATTTAAAAAGATTAAAGGTGTAGATAAATAATATATATAGTATAGAGTAGGAAACAGTCTAAGAGAGTTTAAGTGACTTGACAACAGCCACACAGGTAATAAGTAGGAGGTGCAAGATTGAAACCCAGATCTTCTGATGCCAAATCTGGCACTCTTTTCACTATGCCATGCTGCCTCCATCTGTCCTTGAGGAGGATTCCAGACTCATTACACATGACTCCTTCTCATGCTTCCACCAAACTCAGCCTATTTGCTGTTACCTGTACATGAAGTTCCATTGTCCTTTTCTGTGCCTTTATACAAATGATCTTCTATGCCAAGAATACTCCTCTTTACCTCTGCCTTAAAATCCCTATTTTCCTTCAAGGTTCAAATGAAGTGCCTCCCCCTTTAAGATGCAGTTTCTGATTCCCCTAATTGTTAATGCCTCCCTACTCCTAAATCACCTTGTATCTTTTGTATGTATTCTGGATTTTCTTAACTGTGGATACATTCTATCCCACAGATAGAACATAAGCTCTGAACATTAGATGCAAATAGGAAAGCTTGGTTGGGGCTTTTAAATCTGGAGTATTTAAACTTTAAAATATCATAGCTCTTTAATACAGATTGTTTCCCCTTTAATATTACATGTCTTATTTTATGCATCATAAACATTATTTTGAGAAGACATCCACGGGCTTCACAGATTATGAAATAGGTCTATGACACACAAAAAGTTAGAAACTCTTGCATCAAAGATTTTCCCATTGTATACAAAGGCAATGAAAGTATTCCTCTTTTCCCACTGTTTTTGCATTTCCTAGAAATGCTAAAATAGCAATGATAAGAAAAAGATTAAAGGTGTAGATAAATAGTTAGTATATATAGTATAGATAATACTATCCCTGTTTACTATTGACATGACAATTTATTTAGAAAATCCTAGAAGATCAGAGAATAAGCTAAGGAATTAATTCAGAGAATTCCTAGTTTCAGTAAAGTTGCAGCCTATAAAATACACCCACAAAAAAAACAACATTTCTATTCAGAAATAAGAAAACTTATGTGTAAATAATAGAGATGTTCCATATAAAGTAATTACAAGATACATAAAGTATCTGGAAGCATACCTGCCAAAGTACATTCAATACATGTTAGAGATACAATTACAAAGAACTCCCTTAAGATATAAAATAATTTAAGCAATGGGAGGGATAATCACTGCTCATAGCTAGGCCATGCCAATATAATAAAAAAGACAATATTAACAAAATTAATTTAAATACTAAGTGATATATAGAGAGATCAAAATTCCAGAGGTACATTGCAGAAATTGTCCAAATAATAAGAATATTCATTTGGAGGCAAAAAATATCTAAAATATCAAGGGAAAGATAAAACAATCATGCAAAGTTTTTTGGTGCTTGTTAAAAATAGAAAAGTAGATTCGTGGAACAGGTTAGACAACAAAGAATCAGAAATAATTGTGTATTTTAAGAATTTCAAGAAGCCTAAAAACATAAATTACCTAGGAGAGAACTGCTTACTTGTTGAAAATTTCTAGAAAAACTGGAAAGCAGTATGGCAAATATTAGGTTTAACGATAACAAGTTCAAAACAGATACACAATTTGGATATTAAATATGATGCCCCCAAAAGTCTTAAATAGACAACAGAGGGATTATAAATAATAAGACATAATTTTGTTCACATAAAGTTGAAAAGTCTTTCATGAACAAAACTAATTCAAGTAGGATAAGAAGGAAAGCACCTGCAAATGGGAAAATAATCTTTGTGTCATCATTTGCTGATAGGTAATACATATAACCAACTAACAGAAATACATAGGACCAAAAGTCATTATCTGATAGAGATGTGGTCAAGGAATATAAACAAACAAATCTCCAAAGTTTGAAAAATATTAACAACCTTATGAAAAATCAAGGCATCTCTGTAGTTTCACTCTATACCAATGCAAACCACAAAGATGGCAAAAGATAGAAATAATCAGTATTTGAGAGATTGTGGAAAGATTGGCACACTAATATACTATGGATAGAACTATGAATTAGTCCGATCATTCTGGAAAACAATTTGAAATTATTGGAAAAGAGTGATTAAATAGTCATACCCTTTGACCTAGTGATCACATTGCTAGGCACATGCCTCAAAAAAGTTAAGGAAGATCAAGAACTGGAAACACAATAGAAGGCAATAGAACATTATTGTGCTATAAGAAATAATGACTATGATAAATCCAGAGAAATACAGGAAGAATTATAGGAACTGATGCAATATGAAGTCCCAAGGACCAGGAAAACAATATGCATAACGATTGCAACAATGTACAGAAACAGTAATAACAAAACAATTGAAATTTAAGACGGAATTTATAATGACCAAGTTTAGCCTCAAATTACAGAGATGAGAAGTCACCCCTACCCACTTCTTTGCAGAGGTGTGGGACTAGGAGAGGGGCACACTGCACATAAGTCTAGGCATTCTTTTGCTATGTTGATTAGTTTTGCTGAACATTTTTTTCTTTTTCCTCCTTATATTATTCATTATAACAGTTTGATCTCTAAGAGGAGAAAGGAAATACACTTGAAAAATTTTGGGAAAAAATAAAATATATCAATGAGAATTTATTATTTTAAACGTATGCTCTTGAAGGAGAGGCCTCTCACTTTTGAATTTCTTTTCTCAGCTACTGACATAGTGCTTAAAAGGTTTTGCTTTGATTCTGTTCTGTGATTTCATTAGTATGGGCAAATCTTAGCATGGAAACTTCTTCCATTTGAGTCAAATCAAATCAATCTGGGAGACAAAGATTCTATGATTTGAGTCTCAGTCTTCTTGACTGCCATACTTGATCTTTATGACCTTGCCATTTGGGTGTACAGCAGATGCTTAATGAATGTATGTTGACATAGATATATAGATAGCCATATAGATATAGACATAGATATATAGATAGCCATAAAAATTTTAAAAGTTTAGCCTAATCACCCACATGGGAAAAAATGGATAAAGAATGACTTTTGTATCCATTTGAAAGAATGATCTAAATCACTAATAATCATAGAACTGAAAATTAAAACAACTGAGAGTCATCAGATTGGCAATGTCGAGAAAAAGAAGAAAATGTCAAGTGTGAACATGCTATCAGAAAATGTGCACACTGATAGCATTGTTGGTGTAGCTATGAAGTAATTTGATTTATGTGGAAATTAATTTGCAATTATTTTAAAATGTTACTAAATTTATATATATATATATGTATGTATGTATGTATGTATATCCATACATCTCTCTCTCGCTTTCTCTTGGGGTGTGTGTGTGTGTGTGTGTGTGTGTGTGTGTGTGTGTGTATGAAGATCTTTCAGCCCTGGAGCCTAGGCCCAAATAATCCTACTAGGCATAAACCTCAAGAAGGTTAAAGGCAGAGGGAAAGGTGTCATATATACAAAAATATTTATAGCATCACCTTTGGGAGTAGCAAAAAACTGCCCCCAAAAAGGCTAATTATCAATTCAGGAAAAACTTAACAAATTATGGCATGTTAATGTAATGGGATATTATTATATCATAGGAAATGACAAACATAAAAAATTGATAGAAACTTCAAAAGACCCATACAAACTATACAATAAAGTTGACTGTAGCATCTGAGGATTATAGAGTTAGTTGCTAGAAAGACCTCAGGCCAACTAGTTTAACCCCTCATTCTGTAGATGAAAATAATTGAAGCAACTTGTCCAAATTCACACATGTGATGAAAATGGGTCTTCTGACTCCAAGACCAGAATTCTTTCTATTGTACCACTCTGTTTCCCTTAGAAGAGCTACAACCATTAGCAAGCTTAGTGCAAAAATGTAAAGGAAGATATTAAAAGACTTGAGAATCCTGATCAATTGCAATGAACTATAACTTCAGAGGACCGGTGATAAAGCATACCTTACAGATCTCAATAGAGAGGTGATAGACTATGGGTCTGGAATGAGGCATACATCTTCATATGTGTCTAATATGTTGATAAAGCATGCCTTACAGATCTCAATAGAGACATGATAGATTATGGGTCTGGAATGAGGCATATATCTTCATATGTGTCTAATATGTTGATTTGTATTACTTGACAAAACTTGTTACAAGAAAAGGGTCTACGAGGCATGCATGTGCATGTGTGAGTGAGTGTGTGTGTATGTGTGTGTGTGTGTGAAGTTACTGGGCATTGACTATGATGTTAAAGGAAAAAGACCAACAATAAAATGTTAAACTATGACCACTGTCCACACTATAATATGCACAATTTATGTAAACCATCTCTTGCAGAGAGAGAGAGAAAAAAAATAGAGTGTGGACAAGCTGTAACCTAACAAAAAATTATATATTTGAGAGGAATAGCAAATTGCACATAACAGATTTGCAGTTTCACATACAATCATCTTTCATTATGAAAATGCTTGTTTTATTCCCTAAATTAAATTACGTTAATTTTTAAAAAGAACCCCATTATAAAGGATGTCACCAAAGAAAGGTATAATTGCAAAAGAAGCTAATGGGATTGGAGCTAGAAGGGATTGTAGAGGTTATCTATCCCAACCCCCTCATTTTAAAGACAAAGAATTAAAGAGTTTAGGTGACATCCAATATTGTAGGTAAAACAGTGAGAAGTGGAGTCTGGATCCTTTCACTACAGTGTCCTTTTCCACTACAATTCTCTGCCTATCAATTATTTGATAAATAAAGATCAATGAATGAATCAATTAAAAAGTTCCCTCTCTGTTCTAGGAACAGGGCTAAAATGAAACACTCTTTGTCCTCAAAGAATTCACATTGAATCAGAAGGGGCAACATACACATATTATAAATTTATAAAAAATAAAACATAATGTGGAAGGGAGCATTAGCACTTTGGTGGATCAGGAAAGTTTCATGTAGAATGTAGCTTTTTTTGCTGAATCTTGAAGGAAATGTGGGGCTCTAGAGGTGATGGTGAGGAGGGTGTACAATGCAGGGAAACAGTGTGTGCAAAGACATGAAGATAAGAAATCAAGCGAGGAACAGGAAGAAGGTTGGTTTGGCTAGAACACAGAAGAATATGTGAAAGAAAGGAATGAATATAATAAAGCTAGAAAGGCTGTAAAGTGCTTTAAATACCCAAAGAGGAGTTCATATTTGATCCTATAAGTAGTATGGAGCCACTGGGGCTTATTGACTAGGGAAGTGACATAATCAGACCTGTGCTTTAAGAAAATCATTATTTGGAGATAAGTGGAGGATAAATTGAAAAGGGAAGAGATTTGAAACAAGTAGATCACTTAAGAGGCTTGTATTAGTCCAGTGGAGAGGTGAAGAGGGCTTGAATTAGGCTGAGAGCCATGTCAATGAAGAGAAGGGATGAATGGGAGGAATGTTGAGGAGGTAGGACTGACAAAACTTGACAACTACGTGGTTACATGGAGTGAGGGAGATGAGTCAAGGACAACCTTGAGGTTGCAAACCTCATGACTGGAAGGATAGTGGTACCCTTTAGTGATGAGGAAGTTCAGAAAAGGAATGGATTTTTTGACAGCAAATGATGAGTTCTATTTTATATATGATGAGTTTGAGATACCTACAGGACATGAAGTTCAGAATGTCCAACAGTCAGTTGGTGATGTGCTATTGGACCTTAGGAGAGAGATACAGGGTGAACCAAAAGTTTAATTTAAAACTGCACTCAGACTTTTGGAACACCTTCCCTGCATGTAGTAGACCTGGGAAGCATCTGCACACAGTTCGTTGATGAGGTCCCTGAGAAAGTGTAAAGAGAGAAGAGGACAGAGACTTGGTGTAAATTCATAGTTAGAGAACATGATATGGATAATGATCCAGCAAAGGACATGAAGAAACTACAATCAGATATATTGAAGGAGAACCAAGAAAGAGCATTGCCATGAAAAACCAGAGAGAAGGGAATGCAGTATACAGAAAGGGAAGGTGGTCAATAGTGTCAAATCCTGTAGAGATCAAGAAAGATAATAATGAAACATGTTGTTCAGCAAATCTCCAGGTCTCCTAAACTGACTCTTCAAGGAATTAAGGAGAACCTATTTGAGCATTAACAAAAAATGTACATTAGAAATCTTCTCTCAAAATTAAGCAATACCTTTTAGAAAATAATATTTTAGTTTTCCCCAATTACATATAAAAATATTTTTAGCATTCATTTTAAGCACTTTCTTTTAAAAAGAAATCTGCCAAGTTTCCACACAGTGCTTTAGAAGGATGTCTTTAAAGAAAACTATAGATTAAATGTAACGAAGAATATGTGTATTCAGAATCATCGATTTCTGAATACTTTGTGAAGCCTGTTATCATATCACTGTGATAAGAAAGCAAATAGACACAACTGTTTTCTTTCCCCACTGTCATAATAGTAGCAGTAGATGCTGGTTAGAAGATGAAACATTACAGACATCTGGTTCCAATATAAATACTGAAAACATGTGCAATTAAAAAAAATACCCTGTTATGTGAATGGTGTAACTTTTAATCCAAATAAGGTTAAGAGTTTCCCTTTATGATGCTACAGCCTAGAGAAAAATGTAGTTAGGCTGGTAAATGTGTAACAGCTGGCAAGCATCCTTTGCCAAAACTCATTTTAGATTACTCAGCTCTGTAAAACACTGACCTGATTCTCCAAAGAACAGTCAGAAGGGAATTTGGGGGCTTCGGTTTTTTCCCTTGGAGGTTGTTAAGTTGGTAAATACCAGTGGAAGTGGAAGTAAAAACAATGTATAGTAGTTTTAACTCTAAAACTCTAAGTGCAAGTCAGAATTTTGCTCTAAAAACAATTTTTGCTGTTCACCTCAGTAGATCTAGATTCTAGTCCAGAAGCCACCAGTTAGGTGTGTAACTTTGGGAAGATTTTAGAGACTGTGTCCTTCTTCTCTATCGTCTTGAGGTCTCAGTCTCCTCATCTATAAAATGGAGAAATGGGCCTTAGATGATCACTAAGGTGTATTTCAGCTATGACCTTCTGTGATTTGAAGCCATTCCACCAAGAGATAAGACACTGGCTACTTTTAATGGGAAAACTTGAAAACTAATGAAATAATCCCTATTTTTTCTTTTTCTGTCTTAAAATACCTATTTATAAGTATCCTTGGGATTGGGAAGTATTTTAGAAATGTTAGTCACAGATTTAGGAAGCCTATAAAGTATTATTACCCTTTGGGATTGGGAAGGGGGAATGGCATACGTTACAATTTTTCCTGTAATAGTATACAGAAAGCAAAAAACTTGTTTTTTATTATTTAAATTTTTGTTGCCTCCCACATGCTGTTTACTACCTTTTTTAACCTCAGTGAATATCCTTTCTCTCTTCTATGTACTGCAAAGTCAGAAAAGACTGAATCAGATCACTGAATCTGTTGAACTAGGCCTAAAAAGTAAAGTGAGAATGCAAAAGTTATTTTAATGATCAAGATTCCACATACCTTTTCTCCAATTTGCTCTAAGTGCTTTGCAAAAAAAAAATCAAAAAACAAAAAACCTGGCCATCCTTGGGAGGTGGTTAACATGTACTGGCAATAAATCAACACTGTGGTGCAAAAGTAATTATTCTTGGCAAAGAAAACAGAAGCATCATTAGAAAGGAAAATTCCTCCTTCCTACCTATTGTTGGTTATCATTATCCTAGCCACCCAGTAAGTGATCCTGTGCCTTCATTTGTTCCTTCTCATTAGCCAATATATCTCAAAACAAGACCTGCAAGTCAATTTTGTCATCTTTAGCTTCCTTCATCTCCCTCACCTTATTCAGGGCTTTATCATTTCCTTTACTACTCTGCTGGGACCATGCCATGCATATGTATTCATTCTCTCTCATTTGTACTTGCTTGTATCTTCTTCACTTTAAAATAAAAAAAAATAATGGTTGGCATGTTATTTGTGTCACAACTCTCATTGTTCTGCCACATTGGAACTATTTTTCTTTGTGACAGAACTTCATAATTGAAAGCTTCTCATTTCTTTTTGACTGAAACTCCCTCAAAAATTTTAGTCCAAAGTCCTTCCCCATTTGATAACTGGTCGAAAGATATGAACAGGCATTTTTTCAGATGAATAAAGTAAAGCTATCTATAGTCATATGAAAAAGTGCTCTAAGTTACCACGGATAAGAAAAATGCAAATTAAAACAACTCTAATGTATCACATTACACCTATCAGATTGGCTAACATGACAAAGCATGAAAATGATAAATGTTGGAGATTTGGGAAAATTGGAACAGTAATGCATTGTTGGTGGAGTTGTGAACTGATCCAACCATTCTGAGAGCAATTTGGAACTATGCCCAAAGGGCTATAAAACTGTGTATACCCTTTCATCCAGCAATGCCACTACTAGGTCTGTATCCCAAAAAGATCATTAAAAAGGGAAAAGGACCCACATATACAAAAATATTTATAGCAGCTCTTTTTGTGGTAGTCAAGAACTGGTAATCGAGGAGATCCCCATCATTTAGGAAATGACTGAACAAATCGTGGTATGTGAATGCAATGGAATACTATTATTCCATAAGAAATGATGAGCAGGCGGATTTCAGAAAAACCTGGAAAGACTTACATGAACTGATGCTGATTAAAGTGAGCAGAACCAGGAGAACATTGTACACAGTAAAAGCAGCATTGCACAATGACTAACTTTAATAGACTTGGCTCTTCTCAGCAATGCAGTGATCTAAGATAATTCCAAGGGACTCATGATGGCAAAGGCTATCCATATCCAGAGAAAGAACTATGGAGTCTGAATGCAAATCAAAGCATACTATTTTCTCTTTTTTGTTGTTTTCTCTTTTTTATTTCTTGTGGTTTTTCCATTTTTTCTGATTCTTCTTTCACAGCACATCTAATGTGGAAATATGTTTAATATGATTTTACATGTATAACCTATATCAGATTACCTTCAGTCTTGGGTAGGGAGGGATGAAGGAAGGGGGTGGGGATTTAGAACTCAAAATCTTATAAAAGTAAATGTTGAAAACTAAAAATAAATTAATTTGAACAAACAAAAAAAGAATTTTAGTCTATGGGATCCCATCTGAAACTTTTTCTCCTGAAACTTTTGAAATGTGTTGTCCCCAGATATAAATTTGTAACAGACTATTCAGAGCCTTTCTTCTTCTTGGGCACAAAGTCATAGATACTAGAACAAGAAGGGTCTTCAGAGATCATTTAGTCCAATTTCCTCACTTGAAAGATAGAGAAACTGAGGTTAAGAAAGGTCAGTGTCCAAAGTGACATGACTAGTGTGACCCAGTGTAGGGGGAGGGACTTAAACTCATGTCTCCTAGTTCAGGGATCTATCTAATATATCATACTCTCATTACATTCTCTATGACTCTTAATCTCCTCATCTTCAAAATGGGTATAAAATTACTTGTACTTCCTACCTCACGAGACTGGTGAGGATTCAATGAGGTAAAAAATGAAAAAGCATTTGTACAATGTAAAATTTTATACACGTGTAAGATTTTTGTTCATGTATATATACCCTCCTCACCAACCAAGGGACTGGAGTTGTCTGTTTGATAAGATTTGACTCTCAAATTGTTTTTGTTTGTTTGTTTGTTTATTAAAGCAATTGGGGTTAAGTAACTTGCCCAAGGTTACACAGCCAGTTTTTTGTGTGGGTGTTGAGTATCTGAGGCCAGTATCCCAGGTCTTCCCGACTCTGGGGCCGGCGCTCTTACTCACTGAGCCACCTAGCCAACCAGACTCTCAAATTGTTAAGAAAACTCCAGCATAGATCACTGATAGCAGTCATCACCTTAACAAGGGACATTTTTTCTTTCTTTTTTCAACCCTTGAGGTTTATTTAATATGACTTCCTTCCATTCTATACAACAAAAGTACAAACACAACATTATCTAAAATGCTACAAAGATACAAAACTCAACACAGAAATTCTCTAGTACTGGCTGTACAATAAAAGCCAAGAATGCAACTTACATTTTGCAAAATTAACCTGCTAGCTTTTCAAGGAGCCACAGCCTCAGAGGGCTGGCTCCTTGATGAGGCAGCACCCAGGGACTGGCCCACAACTTGTTTACCAATTTCTGAGGTGGGCACTGGTGTGTTTAAAGAACCGTTTACTGCAATGAATAAAGGCGGGGTGTGAAAAATCTGTACTCCTTCCCAGTGTCTTTTGGCCCTCAAAATCAGAAGAAAAAAATTCAAAGCAGCAGACTGACTGTTGGCCTAGCTTTAGAAGGAGATAAAGTGGACATGCCTAAGCTCATGTCTCTTTTCTTAAAGAATCAGCCTAGCCTAAAAACAACCATCGAGGCTTCATATTTATGGAAAGGGACATTTTTTCCATTAGGCTACTTGCTGCCATCTTGTCACTTCTTTTATGTTTGCCCTTGACTTTTCACTTCAGCCAACTCATTTGCATAAAAATGTTTGGGGAGAGGGAGGGAGAGAAAAGGAGGAAGGTATGACTAAAGATCTGATTTATCTGGATTTTAGTATGGCATTTGGTACTTATCTCTCAGGATCTTAATTGAAGAGTTCATACTGACTTGGAGCTCACCAGGGTTTTGTAAATTGAACACTAAGGGAGACAAAACAAAGCTCATTGTTCTAAGCTGTGGGAAGAAAGGCATCTCTGGAATGATGCAAGGGTCCAAAAGGTCCAGGTGCATGCAAACCCTTTAATAAATAACTGAATGAAAAAAGTTTGTAGAAAACCAAGGCAGAAAAATGTAGTGAAGTTACTGTTCACTGGTTTCATAACCTTTAGCTATCTAATCAAGTACCAGGATATCTTCCCCAGGTTATAGGAAAGACACTTGTATTTTAACATGCTTAAAAGAAATATGCCAAAGCATCTCTTAGAATATACTGATGATATTGCATTAAAGTGAAAGAGTCCGAGTTTTTTTTGAGTCAATTCAGTTTTTCAGTGTCAGAGTCTAACATCAGAAATGGGCATGCTCTCCATTTGAAAGTCCCATGACTTTAAAAGCACACATATTTTGTCACTAAACTAAACCTCGGACCATTCAATTCAACTCAAAATCCTTACTGGGTTCTAGACTCTAGGGAGAAGGGTACAGAGACAATTCCTGCCAGCTAGTGTATTCTTGTTTCACTCATGTTTATTAAGGCAGCCTGTTTGTAACACTCATCCCCACTAGTGTATTTTCACAGTAAATCTTCCACTCAACTAGAAAAAATGGATAATTTAAAAGTGGATAATATTTTCTTAAGTCTTAGTTTCAACCAGGTGATCTCTATGGTCCTTTATAATTACAAGATTCTGTACTTAGAGAACCTCTTGGGGCCCTTTCCAACCCCATGATTCTATGATGTGCACATTAAAGAATAACCATTTTAACTACCTATAGAATTCAGAAACCTAACATCAGAACATCATAAACACTGCATAAATCATCCAACTGCATAAATAAACAGTTTTTAAAAGTAGAAACAATATGCATGAATATACTATGAAACTTCCATTTCTATAGAATGGAAATTTTATGTAGGTGGAATATGAAATTAAGCTATGAACAATAGTAAGATACTGTTGTTCTTAAATGTCAAAACTGATCTAACGTGCAGATAGTTCTGTACATTCCACTTGAATGTGTACATTTCCATGGAAAGAGTTCTTGTAATTACAAGGAATTTTTTAAAGCTGTGCATAAAACAGATTACTCAGTTTGCTCTGCCTTCAAATTGGCTTATTATTATATAATCTGTGCCAATTATTACAACTGCCTGCCATATATATATATATATATATATATATATATATATGTTAATTAGAAGTTCTATAAATGGCTGCAGTGCATAAGGTTGCCTTCTTTGATATTTTACTTAACAGCATTGAGGACATGCAAAGACTTGGCTCTCTTAATATTTTTGATTGGTTAGGAGATGACATCTGTTGTCCTTCTAGTTGATTTATAATTAAAAGGATAACAGAGAGAGGATTAAGAAGCCCTGATTGCAGGAAAGCCCTATGGAATAGAATAGATTCAAGTTCTATGAACAGAAAAGCCAAAGATGGGAGAGGGTGAGGGAGTAAAGAGGAGAATGATGGTGCCAATGGTGCAATAGTGCCATTGTTACATACCTCCCTGCATTTCATATTCAGTTTATTTATTCCACTTTTGATGTGGTAAAAGAAAGCTGTTTTCTGGTATCTTTAGAAATCTTTAATACCAGGGGAGGAACCCTGCAGGAGGGAGATCCAGGTTAAGTTCTCTCTATTTTACATCCCTTTATTCTCTCTACTAGTCTTTAATCATCAGTGAAAATTAAAAGTAATTCCTGGAGAATATTGATACACCCTTTGGAACAAGGCTTATTTTTATTTATAGAGTTATAATGTTATTAATTATGTTATATATGGGTCAAATAGTCTGAATATGATTGAATATAAGGTTAGGCCATCTTATACTACATTTGAGGAGATTTTTTTTAATCCATCATACATTGTCATTAGTGCTCTCCCTTATGAAGTGGTTCCACACCATGAATCCTAAGGATAGCATCAACCAATCAGTCAAAAAGCATTTATTAAGTGGGCTGGATTCTGGGCATACAAATACAAAACCGAGACATCTCTTGTCCTTAATGAGCTTATACTCTAATGTAAGATTTTTCACGAGAATGTGTGTATATTATATATTAGTGTAGACAAATCTTTGCTTCCTCAGAATCATAGGTTTAGAGATGGAGGGATTGTTGAAGTCATCAAATCCCTCCCTCTCACCTTGCAATGAGGAAATGGAAGCTCAGGGAGATTGTGACATCTCACATTTTGTAGGTGGTAGGTCGAAGAAACAAGATTGGAACCCATGTCCTTTTCTTTTCATGGAGTGGGGAGAGCAGGGCAATTGGGGTTAAGTGACCTGCCCAAGGTCACATGGCTAGTTTTTGTGTTAAGAGTCTGAGGCCGAATTTGAACTCAGGTCCTCCTGACTCCAGGGCCGGTCCTCTATTCACTGCACCACCTTTTACACTCAATCCTGCAACTGTTCCCCTCCACCACACATTTGCCTCTAGTCATGGCCTATTTAAAACTCAGGTCATGAACTAACAATGAGGAACTTCTATTCAATATCTTTCAAACGCCTGATTCCAAGAATAGCCAAATGGTAGGCAAAATCAAATAGACTCTTTTCAGGAAAAGAAAATGACAACACAGAATTAAGTGATGCAGAAAAAAGGAAAAAGCTATGCATACTGGAAAGGGGAAGAAGTCTACCCCCAAACCTTAGAAGCTTTTACACTCAAATATTTTATGGGGAAATTCTGATGTAATTAATAGTGGCTTTCCACTGTTTTGCAGCTGAGCCCTGTTCACTTTGTACTGTAACTCACACAAATCATGGAGAATCCTTACGTAATAAATCAGTTAAGCAGAGTGAATATATGTATTCACTGGGCACAAAGAAAGAGTAACATATTTAGTAATATATCAAAATGAAAATAGATTTTTTCCTTCATAGATAGAGACCTGTGATTTCATTGGTGTATTGAACGTATATTAAATGAAGCATCTCTTCTGTCAGTGCAGGTCACTGTATCTCTGAAAGCTCCCAAGAGTACCAAGAGGTTCAGTGACTTGCCTACTATGTATCAAAGGTGGGACTGAAACCCAGGACTCTCTGGCTTCAAGGCTGGCTCTTTCTTCATTACTCCACATTGGCTCCTATATATACATATATATGTATATATACATCCATCACATATGAAATTAGCCATAACAAAACTACAAGTAAATAAATTAATAAAGACCAAAAAATATTTTAAAAAAGAAATTAGCCATAACAGTCAATTGGAAAAGCCAGAAATACTGAGTCAACAGAAGACACATTAGCATTTCTACCCTGGATATAAGAAGGTGGCATGTTGTAGCAGGACTGGGAATCAGGACTCCTAGACCTGAATCTTGGCTTTCCTACTAGCTGGCTGAAAGACCTTGCTTCCTTTAAGTCCCAAGTAAAATCCCATTTTTTTTACTGGAAACCTTCTCCAACCCTTCTTAATTCTAGTGCCATCCCTCTGTTAATCATTTCCTATTTATCCTGTATATAGCTTGCTTTGTGTCTGTGGTTATGTGTGTATGTATGTATAGTGTCTCCCCCATTAGAATGTAAGCCCCTCGAGGGCAAGAAGTGTCTTTTTGCCTCTTTTTGCATTCCCCACACTTACCACAGTGACTGGAACATATTCCGAATTTAACAAATGTTTATTTATTGATTGGTGTTCCCCTGGGGTTGTATAACTCTAAGAAGTAATGCAGAAGGGCAAATGTGGCTGCTCAGACAGCTCTGGATCTGGGTTATCGTGCCTCCCAGAACAATGTTATGTGTAACACCATAGTTCTGCATGTTTACATTTTAAAAACAACATCAATAAAACTGGCAAACTCAGAGGTTTCTTCTTAGGTCCATTTAAGAACATTAGAGAACATACTGTGTGGACATCCAAACCCCTGAATGTTTCCCCAATTTATAGAAACCATAGCTCATATATTCACTATAGAAATAACTTTTGGTAAAAGTGCAACCCTTGATATAGGAGAGAGCAGATTGGAGGAGGGGATATCCTGTGGGATGGCTATTCTGGGGTGGAGAGTAGGGGAAAAACAGGGGAAAAATTGTAACTCAAAATCTGGCGGAAATGAATGATGTAAACCAGAAATTAATAAAGGATTTAGAAAAAAGTGCAACCCTTAAACATAATTTCTTTGTCATCTCCAAATTATGTCACCTAGTCAGTTAAATTATGTCATTAGAACATTATAAAAGCCAGTGATTGAAATAGTGTACAAGAACCATTGTCCAAATGAGACTTCAAGTCTGAGAGGAATAGACATGTCCCCTCCCTGTATTTGTAAGGGTGTTGGGGAGTAACAAGAGGTGGTTGTCTGAAGCTCCTTTTATAAATCTACCTTATGAGATAATTTGAAAGTTAGTAAATCTTCAATAGTATATAAGGTACTGGAGGTCAGATGCTATTTCTTATCTTGAACTGTCCTCAGAACAAGAAAGACCTAGGCTTAACCCCATCCCTGACACATACTACATGTGTGACCATGGGTATGTTATTTAAACTATCAGAGCTCTAGAAAACTTTCTAAAAATGTAGGAGTCACAGGAATGTCCAACTAGAGAAAGCTTCTTCAAACATAAATTCTCAGGACCAAGTCAAGATGGAGGAGTAGAAACAGGACTTCTGTGGGGCTCTGGCTCCCACCTCCTCCAATTCATGTAAAAGGTGACTCTGAAGAAACTTTGGAGCTAAAGAACCCACAAAATGACACAGAGAAGCTAACCGCCCGCTGAGGACAGCCTGGCAGGCTGGCAGGAAGCATTCAACACAGCACTATGGGAGCCAAATCCAGCCTCACAGGAGCCTGAGGTTTTAGCCTCAGGGTGGCTTGACCAGCTGGAGGAACTTCAGATCACTAGTAGCTGTGGTGGTTTCCAGAATTATCAACACACATATGCCAAGGATAAAGTGAGAGGTCAGTGCAGTGTGGACTTCGGGATCCAGTAGTTTGGGAGTATGGTTGGCCTTTGCCCCCGGGGCGAGAAGCATATGAGGCATGGTAGCCATACAGCTGCAGCCACATGGCAGCTTCAGCTCCTGGCCTGCAGATTGTAGGGAGACTAAGCGACCAGTCTGAGGGGTAATCACTCTTGCTTTAACCTGCTTGGATCTGGATTATAGTCTAGGATGGAAGTCCTGGGGTGTGCAACCAACTTGCCAGAGCTTGTGGAAGCTTCAGAGAGGGCACCCAACTAATACCTTCGACAGCTGAGAAAATCCCAGCGATTGGGACAAAGCTCCCCTGTCTGGTGGCAGAGACCTACTGTGGCAAAAAGTCCAAAAGTCAAGTAATTGAGTGGCAACATGAGAAGGCAAAGGAAGCAAAGCAAACAGAGCAACCCAACTTTACACTCCTGTTTTGGGGACAAAAAGGATGAAAGCATGGAACAGGAGCAAGACAGTGAAGTCAGAACTCCTCCACCAAAAGCTTCCAAGAAAAATACAAGCTGATTACAGGCCATAGAGGACCTTAAGAAGAATTTTGAAAACCAAATAAGAGTACTGGAGGGAAAATTGGGAAGAGAAATGAGAATGGTGCAAGGAAAATTATGAAATGAGAATCAACAACCTGACTGAAGAAAATAACACCTTGAACAACTAACAACTAACTCAGATGGCAAAAGAGGCTCAAAAAGCCAATGAGGAGAAGAATGCCCTAAAAAGTCGTATCTGCCAGATGGAAAAAGAATCTCAAAAGATCACTGAAGAGAATCATTCCTTCAGAATTAGATTGGAGCAAATGGAAGCTAGTGACTTTATGAGAAATCAAGATCCTATTAAACAGATCCAAACAAATGAAAAAATTGAAGAGAAAACCAGAGACCTGGAAAATAGATTCAGGAGAGATAATTTTTAAAATATTGCACTACCTGAAAGCCATAATAAAAAAAAGAACCTAGAAATTATCCTTCAAGAAATTCTCAAGGAAAACTGCCCTGATGTTTTAGAACCAGAGGGCAAAATAGAGGTTGAAAGAATCCACCAATCACCTACTGAAAAAGACCCCGAAAGAAAACTCTTAGGAATATTATAACCAGGTTCTGGAATTCCCAGATCAAAGAGAAAATATTACAAGCAGCCATGAAGAAACAATTTGAATATTGTGGAAACACAATCAGGATAACACAGGATCTGGCAGCTTCTACATTGAAGGATAGAAGGGCTTGGAAAATGATATTTCAGAGGGCAAGGGAGCTGGGATTAAAACCAAGAATCACCTACCCAGTGTCATGTTTCAGTGGAAAATATAGTCATTCAGTGGAATAGAGGACTTCCGAGCATTCTTGAGGAAAAAACCAGAGTTGAATAGAAAATTTGACATTCAGATACAAGAAGCAAGATAAGCATGAGAAGGTAAATAGGGAAAAGAAATCATAAGGAACTTATCAAAGTTGAACTATTTACATACCTACTTGGAAAAATGATCATTGTAACTGATGAAACTTTTCTCAGTATGAGAATAGTTGAAGGGAATAGAAATGTATGTATACACTTACATACACACACACACACACATATATATAGGAGGGTATATGGGCGTATGAATACATATGTGAATGTGTGTATATATGTGTACAGGTACACCTAGATAGAAGGCACAGGACCAATTTAATAGGAAGGGATGATACTTAAAAGGTGAAATTAAGAGAAGAGAGAGGAATATAATGAGAGGAGATGGGGAGAGACAGAATGGGGTAAACTATCTTGTATAGAAGAGACAAAAGAAAATGGTTACAATGGAGGGGAAGAATAGGAAGGCAAAAGGGAATGAGTCAACTTTATTCTCATTGAATTTGGCTTAAGGAGGGAATGACATACACACTAAATAGGGTATCTCGCCCTACAGGAGAGTAGCAAGGAAGGGAATGAGAGGGGGGATGATGGAAGGGAAAGCTGGTTGGGGGGGGGAGGAAGTTGGAAGCACCCACTATTGAAAAGGGACAGGATAAAAGTAGAGAATAGGACAAGTGGGAGGTGGGATAGGAGGGAGGGAAATATAGTCAATCTTTTACAATATATCCACTATGGAAATGTTTTGCATAGCTACACATGTAAAATCTATACTGAATTGCTTTTCTTTCCAGTAAGAGTGGGTGACAAGGGAGGAAGGGAATGAATCTGGAATTCAAAGTTTTAAAATAAAATGTTTAAATATATATACATATATATACTATTATTAATATTATTTTACATGTAACTGGGAAATAAGATATATAGGCACTGGGGCATAGATATCCATCATGCCCTACTGGAAAGACAGAGGGGGTATGGGAGAAGATATGGGAGAGAGCAGATTGGAGCAGGGGATATCCAGTGGGATCGCTATTTTGGGGTGGTGGTTAGGGGAAATACAGGGAGAAAATTTGTAACTCAAAATCTTTCATAAATGAACGATGCAAACTAAAAGTTATTAAGCATTTGATTAAAAAAAAACATAAATTCTCTTTATCAGTGAAATCACAGGTCTTTCTTTCCTTTGTACCCCTAGAACCTGGCATAGTGCCTGTCAGATAGTAATCTGATAGGCAGTCTACTAGAATTTATTAAGTACCTATATTGTATTCAAGGCACTGTGCAGCCTCTTCAGTTATGGAGAAATGAGTTTGGGGGTGGGGGAACCTGCAAAGAACAAATACCAGCTCCTGCTTTTGAGGAGCTCAGAGACTAATTGGAAAGACAACATACAAACAACTATGTACAAACAGTAAATATGCAGGATAAATTGGGAGTAGTCTTAAAGGGAAGGCACTGAGATTAAGGAGGACTAGAAAAGGCTTCTTGCAGAAAGAAGGACTTTATTTGAGATTTGAAAGAAACCAAGAGTCAGAGATGAGGAGGGAGAGTATTTCAGACACTGGGGACAGTGCTCAGGAGTCCAAAGGTGAACTGTCATATGTGAAGAAGAGCAAGGAAGCCAGTGTCACTAGACTTCAGGGTACATGGAATAAAGTTAGGTATGAGAAGACTAGAAGGATAAAAAGGAAACAGATTATGAAGGGTTTTAAAGGCAAAACCAAGAATTTCATATTTGATCCTGGAAGTAATAGGGACCTCCTAGAGTTTATTGAGTAGGGAGGTGATATGGTCAGAAAGCATTTTAGGAAGATCAATTTGACAACTGAATAGAGAACAGTGGGGATTACAGTGGGGAGAGATTTAAGACAGGGAAACCAACCTGCAAGCCACTGCAGGAGTACAAGTGTGAGGTGATGAGAGCCTACACCAGAATGGAGGCAAAGAAAGACAAGAGAGAGGACACAAGAGATGTTAGAATGGTAGGACCAGGCAGCTATTTGTATTCGAGGGGAGAGAGAATGAGGAGGCAAGGATGGCAACTAGGTTGTAGCTACTTCAGTATTGGATTCCATTAATGGTTTATCATCTGAGATTAGACCCAGAATATACTGAGATGACATAGAATCAGTCTACAGAGAAATATGTACACAGGCATTTTCATATGTCGGTGTCTGATTGATGGTCAGATTTCCTCTGGTGCCTTAAAAACATTTGCAAAGCAATGTGGTAGAAAGTTAAATCTTTCTCTCCATCCTGGTTGACCAGAGAGGACTGAATTAAATGTTTTTGCTAAGTTAGATAGGCTGATTTACTTGAAAATTAAAATACCAATCTACCCCCAAAGTTTCTGAGGTATTTCAAGTAATGATTGTGTTCATAAGTGATGACCTAGCATAGAAGTCTTTCAACACTAGTAACCCATCTGGTAGGCTATATTAATTTTAGATTGGGTAACATTTCCCACAGTAGATTCACTTTCTTTGATATGCTTAAGTTACTGGGAATGCTAGTATTATAATCCTTACTCTAGGTAATTAAATCTACTTAGGAGAGTCACTGTTTTTTATGTTCCTTTTGATAAGCCTCCTCCCCATCCCCTGCCCCATTAACCGGAAATATTCCTAGCATTAATAATATGTTTATGATATGTTACTGGCATTTTTGTCTATATAGGAATGCTATTGACTCATATGACTATCAATAGATAACCTTCTTTTCTCAGCCAAACTTCAAGAAAAAGCTATATACCCTTCTTCCTTCCATTTCCTTCCTTCTCACTCACTTCTCAGCCCTTTGCAGTCTGGCTTCCAACTTCATCGCTCAGTTGAAAGCAAACCCTCCAAAGTTACCAAAAACCAAGGCAGAATAGGAGAGAACATGCCCTGGGTTAAGGGAATGTGTTTGTTCCTTGGTTCTTGCTATGTCTTTTCAGTAAATAGCACTCTGTAAAAGCTAAATACACATGTGAACTAAGATTTATTAAGTGCCTACTATTTGTTAGGAACTGTTAACTGCTGGAGATACAAAGAAGGGCAAGCTGTAGCCCTTGATCTCGAGGACCTTACAGGCTAAAGTTACCAGTGAACTCTTAACTGGCAGATATTATGGTGTTGGGTCAGTGCTTATCGTTTTCAACCTATCTGCTGCACTTGATACTGTTCACTACCTACCCTTCCTGAATAATCCCTCCTCTCTGGGTTTTTGTGAATACCCTCTCTTTTGGTTCTCCTCCTACCTGTCTAACTATTCCTTCTGAGTTTGCTTTTCTCTCTCATCATCCCTATCATGCTTCCTAAATGAAGGTGTTCCATAAGATTTAGTCCTAAACCATCTTCTTTTCTCTTTATAGTCTCTCTTTATGACTTCATCAGTTCCCGTGGTTTATGTTTTCCATGTTGATGACTCCCAGATATTTGTATCCAGCCCCAATCTCTCCCTTGAGCTTCTATTCCTTCATCACCAATTATTTCTTCTTGTATTTCAAACTAGATGGCCTCAGCAATACCCCAAACTCAACATATCCCAAACAAAATGCATTTCTGTCAAAGGCACTATCGTTCTTCCAGTCTCCTAGGTTTATAACCTCAGTATTACTCTCAGTTCTTTCCTCTCCTTCCCCCTACATATCTAATCACTTGCCAGATCTTCCTATTTCTACACTCACATCTCTTACATCTAATCCCTTCTCTTTACTCACATAGCTATAGCCTTAGTTTTGGCCTTTATCACCTCATTCTGCGATTACAATATCTTCTTAATGGAACTTACTGTCTCAAGTATTTCTCCACTGCAGTCCATACTCCTACACATGGCTGCCAAGCCGATTTTCTTTAAATGCAGATCTTACTATATGACTCCTCTACTCCATTGATTCCAGTAGCTGCCAATTATCTCAAAGATCAAATATACCTTTATTTGGATTTAAGAATCCTGTACAACATAGCCTCATTGTATGTTACTCTCCTTAACACATATTTCAGTCCAGTCAGTCTTCTCTCAGTTACTCACACATGAAGCTGTTACATTTTTGTGGCTTGCCCTGGACATCCCCCATGCCTAGAATCTGCCTCTTCACTTAGGGAATCCTTGTCATCCTTTAAGACACAATTCAAGCACCATTTTTTCTGATTTCACCAACTGGAAATGTCTTCCCTTCCAAACTATCTTGATTTAATTACCTTGTTTTGTTCAATATATACTCAGATATGCTCTGTTTCCTTTACCAGGATTTAAACTCCTTATAAGAATTTTCATTTATTGTATTTCTCTTCCTACTACCAATCGCAGGGCTGGGCACATAGTAGGTAGTAGCATATTGATTGATTCCAAGACTACAAAAGACACTGTTTTTATACAAGGTATCTCAAAAGTCTTATTACTGTTTTAAGCTATTAAAGCTTTAAGCTTTTGGGACACCCTTTACATAAGTTTCAAATTCTTTTAGTAGCATGATCAACAAAAAGCAGTATGTTTTGATGAAAGAAAATAAAACACTGGACTGAAAATAATAAGACCTAGCTTTGGTGCTATCTAGCTGTCTAGTTTTAGACAAGTCCTCCCTGAATCTTGATTTACTTATCTATAAAATGTGAGGGGCTGAGAAATATTTTTCTGGTCTCCTTTTATTTTCCATTCTCTTAATTGCTAATAATAGCACCTAATTATAAAATTATTTACTTTAATCAAAACGACATTATTAGATTTCCTAGCTTCCTTCAAACATAGTTCAAGTGCTTCCTCCTCCACCACAAAGCCATTTCTGATCCCTTTAATTGTTAATTCTATCTTGCTTGAAATGACTTTCACTTTGTCTGCTGATATTTATTTATATGAGCATTTGTTGGAAAATATATAGTTTGTATGTCTTTGTGTTCCCTAGTCTGAGAAGCAAGATGTGTAGGGGATAGAGGAAGATCCTCAGCATCAAGAAGTTTTGGATTCCAGCTTCAACTCCACTATGTATTGGTTTGTAAGACCCTGGCCGAATGACTTAACCTGTCAGTGTCCCAGGCTACTCTCTAAAACTGTAAACTACAGAGTTATTAGATTCCCCATCTAGCATAGTGCCTTGCATACATTAGGTGCTTAATAAAGTTTTGTTGAATTGGTGTGTTGTTTTCCTCATTTTATGGATAAGGTAACTAGCTCAGAGAGGTTAAGCAACTTGCCTATGGTCACAAAGTAGTAATTGTCTGATCCGGAATTTGAACACAGATTTCCTCACGAAGATAGCACTTTGTCCACTATACAGTAATAGGCTGCCATTGAGTATTTTACTATTTACTATCATAGGACATAAAGAAAAGCTAGACAAGTGGCATTTTTAATTCTGATCATTATTTAGTTGGAAGACACAAGAGAAAACCATAGTGGAAGTTCAGGGAAGGTTTTCTTATCTTCCTACAAAATGTAACCATTTATTAATAGCTAGTAACTCCCCATTTCACATACATAGCATATCATTCATTGAGTTGAAATATAAATCTTTGACATATACATTCTGTCATTTTAGCACATATCAAGGACAGTAAAAATGGATATGCCTAAAAATATGACCATCTTAATGTAATATATGACAAGACTTCAGTCTTCTTTATAACATCATTTGACAAGCATTGTGAAAAAGGCAATTTTTCATCTATCTTCCAGCCCATATAGTTCATGTGAGCAAACTGCCTTCTAAGTCATTGGGTCAGGGCCTTGGAAGTAAGGGCGCAGCTGAGTTATTGGTTCACAGTTGAAAAATCAAGGCATCTGAAAAACTCGTTTTTCATTAGTAATACTTGAACAAGGTCATGTTGATAAGTGTAGGGAACATCATTACTAGAAGGAAAATAGCAATCTATTTAATTGGGAACAAATATCAAATGGTTGTTCCAATTATCTTAAAAAGAAAACATGAAGCCTGAACATAAAACCTGATCTTTGGCTCAAACGGCATTGTGAACTTGTGTGAGATATATCTTAAGATGTGTCATGATCATAGTCCTAGGGCCCTGCTAGATGATTTCCCCAGGGAATTCCCGCACTTCATTCTCTCCACCCCCATTTATATAACATGTCTGTGATGAAGTAGACACTATAATTTCTTCATTGTGAATCATGGCAGTGGGTGGTTAGAAAGAATGAACCTCATTCCAGTAAAAAGATGATCATAAGCAATCTGGGAATACAGAAAGAGAATAAATTGGTTTTTGGGGATGCTATGCTCCAAACCATGTCTGAACACTCAGACTGGGGAACAATAATCCTGCTCTGCTTTTTCATTGATCCGCCAGTGGCCAGAATGCTTTTACTTGACATAATCATAATTGTCTTAATCCAAAAGATACAAAAGAATTTTTTCTTTTTCTTTTTTCCCTTCTTTTAAAAATATTTTTAAATTACATGTAAAAACAACTTTTAATATTTATTTTTAAAAACTTTGAGTTCCAAATTTTCCCTCTCCTACATTCCCTTCCCTTCTCATTGAGAAAGCAATTTGAAATAGACTATACAAGTGCAGTTATGCAAAACATATTTACATATTAGTCATGTTGTGAAAGAAAGCAGACCAAAAAACAACAAATAAAGAAAGTAAAGAGAAGTATGCTTCAATCTGTATTCAGAGTCTATTGGTTCTTTCCCTGGAGATGGATAGCATCTTTCATCCTAAGTCCCCTGGAATTGTTTTGGATCATTGGATTGCTGAGAAGAGCTAAATCATTCACAGTTGATCATCATACAATATATGGGGTTACTGTGTATTATGCCAGGTCATACAGGTCAGTCAATTCTGTTCCCAAGGACTGGTAGTGGGGATCCATAAGAATCAGCAATTTAACAATTAATAGGGCCTTCCTATAATCAAGGCCATAGACAAAAGGAAGAGGAGGGGACCACATTTTCCCATCGGTCCTCTAGTTAAATTTCTCAAGGAAAGAAGCTGTCCCAATAGAGGTCAGGTCTGGATTCTTGGGAAAGTTGTCTGCATCTGATGTCCTCTTTTTCAGATTCCAAGACTCAGGGGGGTAATCTTTAGATGACTAGAGTTCAAATGGACAATACAAGAGCTCCCAGAAACACAATTTTACATATAAAGGTCCAGTTTTCTAACCATGCAAGACTAGGTTCAAACAAATAGTTCAGTTTTCTCAGCCACATATGGCTAGGGTCAATGAGGTTTTTCTCACAATTTTACAAAATTACATGATTATATTAAGTCTGGTACACAATTACATGTCACCAAGATAACCAAGAAAACTTACATGCAAACTATACAAGAATAATAATTAACATACAGTTCCTTGTATCCCAGCAACCTATTTCATTTAAACAACACTTTTAAATCCCAGATGCCTCATGCAGTTACAGAATTTAAAAAGTAGTTTTGCTTCTCCATTTCGGATCTAGAGGTGACCAGATAATCCTAACTTAATATAAATTAGCACAATTACTTAAGATTAGTTCCATATTTTGAAAGTACAGAGGATTTTCAGTTTATTTATTCTTTATTTCTACCTTTCCTAAATCCTGTACCTGGTATAGGAATCCTTTAAAATACAAAAAAAAAAACCTTTTTTAAAAAATTGATTTCATTTGCCCTTTGTAAAATTATCAGATACATTAACAAATTAACATTAGCTTTACCTTTACCACTACCTTATCCAATCCTTGTGCTAAAACCCAAAATCTACACCTCTGATCTTATTCCCAAACATGCTCAAATCATGAATTCACATAATAGAAAAATTTTAAAGCCAATTTTACGCATCTGTATTTAATCCTAGGTGTCATCTAGCCTGATCCTGTTGCTCTCCTCAAACTTCACTATCCTTGTCAATTAGGCATCTATTTCATTATATTTTGCCTTATTACTGATCATCTCCTTGTTTGAAGGATGTTATCTCTATATTTATTCATTTATTTGGCCCTGAGTATTACTTCTCAGTGAATTTGCTATAGAATAAAAAGAGGAACAATATCATAAACTTTACCAGAAGGAAAACTTCCTTAGCCTTGTTTGATTCCAGGCATGAGTCATCTCCGCTAGTCATTCAGAAAGCAACCAGGTGCTGAAAGCAAGGCTTAGGCAAAAATAGGCAGGAGGTTTCCTTTTCAGAAATAAAAGGCACAATTGGGAAATAAAGTCAGAGAGGTCCCACCTGGGCAGTGTCCGAGGTTGTCCCCAAACTTTTCTTTTTTTTTGTTTTTGTTTTTTTTTGTTTGTGGTTTTTGGTTTTTTGGAGGGCAATTGGGATTAAGTAACTTGCCCAAGGTCACATGGCTAGGTTTTTTTGTTTTTATGTGTGTGTTAAGTGTCTGAGGTCAGATCTGAACTCAGGTCCTTCTGACTCCAGGGCCAACGCTCTATACTCGCTGTGCCACCTAGCTGCCCCTATCCCCAAACTTTTCCAAGCACAGACATCCACCTTGAACGGTTCAAAGCCTGCAGCCTCTTCTATTCCATTATTAGCTTTAATGATGACTCCTGTAATCAAGGCTTAGAGAAATAGTAAAATTTACAGTCCCCCAAATTACTAAATAGCAAATAAATATGGACTAGTGACCTTCGGATAGGGCCATCTAAAATTCGATTGAGTTATTAATTACAAACTCAACTTACAAATCTTTCTGCCTTCCCAAAACTTCCTCATGCTCTCTCAACATACTTCTAAAACTGACATCAACTATCTGGAAACATGAGGGGCTTGATGAACCCCATTTGTCCCCTAACCTTCTTATCTGCTTTGTTCAGCTTTTCATAAATAGACTTTAAAGACAGTTTGAATTTACCTGGTGTTAAAAATGGTATCTTTCTTTTCTCTCAACTAAAGTACCTCTGATTAAACTAAATATCAGGCACCCAAGTACCCGATCATTCCAAGCACCTGATCATTCCCCCCCTTAAACAGCTGGGACCCAAAATCATTTGGGTAGATCTGTCCCCAATTCATACGGGGCTGGGTCTGTAGCCAGTGACTAAAACATGGCCAAAGCCAGGTCCAGAGGGTGATGGGCCATGGTCTCAGGACAGTGGGTACTCAGCCTGAGATGACATCTGCAAGTGAAGAGTGCTGAGCCTAGAAGAAATAAATCTGGCAAAGAGATTAAACAAGGGCCAAAAAGGAGTAGGGGGAAAGTGACCAGAAGTGGGATTAGGATGGGTTAGTGTAATCTGTTACTCAGACTATTTCAGTTTCCTCCTGCCTTAAACAATAGAGGTTCCTGACTTGAACCTCACAACTGAATAGTAGACATACATCCTTGTTTCACAAAGCTTGTTTATCCTCTGATTATATTCACTCCGGAAGAAAGAGATAATCCAGAAATTGAATCTTTAACATACATTCAGTTACAAATGTTAACTTTTGCTTAGAGCATGAAATAACTACAAATTCAGATCAAAACAGCCAGATCTCTTCTGCTTTTACAATATCATTAAACCTTGATGAAGAAAGTTAGTTGAAAACTGTTAAAATGATCTTAAGCAGTTTGCATAACTTTCTACACATGTTCTAATTCTGGATGAGAAATAATATTTGATTTTCCAATAAGCTGACAAAAAAAACACACCTTTTACTGACTATGTGCTCTGATCATAGGAAATTTGCTAAAGAAGGAAAAAAATCACCTTAAACAACAAATTTCACCAATCACGGTTTAGAGTATTTTTTATGGACTGCAATCCAATAAAGATTTACCAATCCAATAAAGGTCTCACAAATGTAGAGATTCTATTCTTAATCTGATCCCAAATCCCAGAGTCCCATCTAGAAACTTCAGAAAATTCACAGTAAGTTTGACTATTTAAAAAAATCTATACATAATTGATAAAATGACCAGAAATCTTACAAAGTCTTTGCATAATTAAACTCGTTCTGGTATAAAAGATAAGGAGCTTCATAACTAAAACAAGGCCTGACTTCCCTCCCCACCTTTTTTGGAGGGGTGTTTAGGACCTTGCCCACAAATTGTTTCCACGGACATCTAAGCCCTCTTTTCCATATTCTAGGCTTTTCAAAATTTAGAAGAGGATTCACAGGGTCTTTTCTTCACATAATTACCAATAAGTAGTTTTTCCCAAGCATGCTGTTGTAAATACTTGATTTATGAATTGAAACTTCCCTGTGATTGGCTGGACTTTAATTCCGAACAACGACAAGCAGGCTGGGCCCAGAGCACAGGCACACTCACTATAATTCCTTTATTAGAAAACTGCCTGTTCATATCCTATCACTATTTATCAGCTGGGAAATGACTTGTGTTCTTATAAATTTGACTTATTTTTCTATATATTTGAGAAATGAGATCTTTATCAGAGAAACTTGCTGTAATATTTTTTCCAGTTATGATTATTGTATATTTCCCTCCATCCTATTTTCCTTTTATTCATCCTTCTCTATCTTTCCTGGCCCTCCTCAAAAGTATTTTGCTTCTGACTACTAGCACCCCCAATTTTCCCTCCCTTCTATAAGCTACCCTGTTTCTCTTGTTCCCTTCTGCTCCTACTTTCCTGTAGGGTAAGATAGATTTCTCTGCCTAACTCAGTGTATTTATTATTCCCTCTTTGAGCCAATTCCAATGAAAGTAAAGGCTCAAGCATTGTCTGCCACAACTACCTCATCTTCCCCTCTGCTATAAATGCTCTTTTGCACCTCTTTTATATGAAATAATTTATCCCATTCTACCTCTCCCTTCCCCCTTCTTCAACTGCATCTCTTTCTCATCCTTTAATTATATTTGGTAAAAATGACAACAGACAACATGATAGGCTTTCATTTCAATTTCTGGCTGTGGTTGAATGTTACCTGATGTGCCAAGAAAGTGACTCAAATGAATCCCAAAATACCACAATGAGCAAAAACAACCTTTCCCAACAATACAAAATAAAGGGGGCAGATGATTTTATGCCTCAGGGAAAGGGATCTATAACATTCACTGCAGTCCTCTGCTGGTGGGGTGGTATTTACATATAGGAGGTACTCTCCTGGATTCACACATATCCCCAAATGGAAGAGGCAGAGACTGTTCAATTCTGTTGATTTGTGTAAGAGAAAACATGTAGACATTGACAGTCATAAGAAGAGACTTCAAACAGTGTGGAGGGAAAACTTATTCAAATGGGTGAGAATAGATGAAAAAGGTGAATGAATCAGTAAACTGGCATTTTTGAGCACCTTCTTTGTGCCAGGCTACATGCTATACAAAGAAAAAAGTGAAAGACATGTTTAAGAGAAAAAAAATCTCTATATAATCCCAGTTCCTAAAGAAATAAACCAATAGTGAAATTTATAAAGAAAAAAGGAAAAATAAGGAAGTATTTCAGAAAAGTCTACAATATAGTAAATGAATATTATACTTTAAAGGAAAGTGATAAACTCTTTACCCATTGAAAAGAGAGCAGAAAAATAAATTATGTGGATTCCTCTGAAATAATAACAGAGTAGAAAGAAAATACAGTTTTGAAGAGAGAGAAAACTTTTGAAAAACAATTAAAGTCACTGATTTCTCCTGTAGCCCATTGAACCTCCATCTGCCAGCTGACACAGAATTTACAGCCACTGATAAAATTGAGCTGAGTTGATACATAAGTTGATACATTCAAAAAAGAAAATGATAAACTAATAATGAACATTAATGCAATAAATTTGAATAAAATATTAGTAAAGAGGATAAAATTTATCTATCACAAAACAAACATTATCATTAGGTTGGACTTGTACCAGGAATGTGGAGTTGGCCTAATTTCAGGAAAATTACAAACTTCACTACATTAATAAAATGAACTACCATTTATATAGCTCTTTAAGATTTGTAAAGTACTTTAGAAATGTTATCTTTTAGCCACACAACCCAGGGAAATAAGTGTTATAGTGATGCTTATTTTAAAAAGAGAAAGCTGAGTCAGATAAAGGTTAAGTGACTTGCCCATGGTCACAGGGCAAGTAAATGTCTGAGCTTGAATTTCAACTTAGCTTTTCCTGACTCTTAGATTTGGTGCTCTATCCAATGGGATATTGAGCTGCACAAAATCAGTAAAAATCATATATCAGTAGACGTAGAAAAAAACTTTTGACAAAATGTGACATACATTTCTGTTAAAACACATACACTCAAGAATGTAGGAACAAATTCACCTTTAAAAATCATAAATAGGATATATCTAAAACCAAGACCTATCATTATAAGTTTAAGGGGATAAACTATAATCCTTTCCTGTAAAATGAGTGATGAAACAAGGATGTCTGTTGTTACCATTTCTTTTTTGATCTCACTCAGGAATTGCGGGCTATAACAATAAGACAAGAAAAAGAAACTGAGATAATAAGTTAAAATAGAAACAATATAATTACTTCTTTTCAGATGATATGATGGTTAGTATACTTAAAGCACCCTATAGTGACCTAAAATCGATTTCAAAAATCTATAATTTCAGCAATGTTACAAGATATAAAATGAATCACAAATTATCAGCATTTCTATATATCAATAAAACTCATCAGGAAGAGATAGAAAGAGAAGTTCTACATAAAATAAGTATAGAATGTATAAAATACTTAGGAGTCTACCTACCAAAACACATGTAAGAATGATATTGATACAATTATAAATCACTGTTGATAGAAATAAAGATACTTGATTGGAAAAATTTTAATTGATTTTTCATGGGCAGAATAAGTTAATATAATAAAAATTGCAATACCACCTAAATAAATGTACTTATCCAATGCAATACTAATTAAATTACCAAGGAATTACTTTATAGAACCATAAAAAAGTACAAAATTCATATGGAAGTCAAAAAAAGTTCATGAATCTTAAGGAAAATAATGGGAAAAAAGCAGGCTTATCAGTAGCATACCTTTAACTATACTACAAAACAGTAATTCTCAAAATAATTTGTTACAAACAATTTGACACAATTTTGTTTTTAAAATAGAAATATCCATCACTGAAACAGATTAGGTACAGAGTCAAATGAACAAAGGAGACTAGTATTCATTAAACACAACGATTTCAGCTACTGGGATAATGATTCACTATTAGAAAAAAAGCTCCTGGAAAAACTGGACAGCAGTTTTGAAGAAAGTAGATTAAGACCAACATCCCACACCTTACATCAAGATAAGGTTCGAATTGATATTTGATGAATGGAGCCTAAACATCTGATCCAGTAATCAGGCTGTTCTTTGATAGTTAGCTTCGGGTTTTCCCAGTGATGTGGCCATTCCATATGGTCAGCTCTAGGCTTTCCGGTTCGTATGGCTGTAAATCTGCCTGATATCCTGAGGTCCAGGGCTGTGCCCTATTCTGGGATTCTAACCCGAAGGTGTTAGCTGCCTTTTAAGATTATTAATACATTTTAGATACTATTCATGTGTATGAAAACATCAAGGACCTGATTACTGTCAAGGCCTACTTGACATCACTGTCTGGCATCTTGTAACTGAACAAACCGGTTATGGAAAGCTTAGTGACCTATAGTTACCTTCTTTGTCTTTTTACTCTATAAAAACCTTGCTCATAGTATCAGTAAATTGTATTGATAATCTCACCTGGCCCATGTTATTCCACACTTCCATCTTATAGGGCATCATTTAGTGCTGGTCACATTTGAACTAGATATAAAAATTCATTTTAAAAACAAATTGGAGAAACAAGGAGAAAATATTTTTAGATTTGTGGATATAAGTTCATAACCACAAAAAGATAGAGAGGATCATGGAAGAGAAAACTGATCATTTTGACTACATAAAATTAAAAAGGTTTTGTCCAAACAAATCCACTAAAATTAAGATCAAAAGTGACAAAATTAACAGAGAAAATAACCTGCAACAAGTTTCTCCAATGAAATTCTCATCTTTGAAATATAAGGAACTGATTTAGATTTATAAGAATAATAACAATTCCCCAGTTGATAAATTGTTTAAGGATATGAAAAGGCAGTTCTCAAGGAAAGGAATTCAAGCTATCCATGGCCAATAGGAAAAAAAAAGCTCCAAACTACTAATAATTAGAGAAATGTAAATTAAATCAATTCTGAAGTTCTACTTCAAGCCCATTAGTTTAACTAAGATGACAAAAAAGATAATGACAAATGCTAGAGGGACTGTCAAAAAACGGGCACATTGTTGGAGAAGCTTTGAATATTTAGATATTTACAAAACAACCATTCTGAAAAGGAATTTTGAATTATATACAAAAATTTGCTAAAGAGTACAAGTCCTTCATGGCTGGGCCAAGCTAACATAATAAAAATGAAAATTTTACCTAAATTAAATTACATATTTAGTGCCATACCAATCAATTTACCAAAAAAACAAAAACAAAAACAAAAAAACCCTTTATAGACCTAGAAAAAATAGTAATAAAATTCATTTGGAAGAACAAAAGGTCCAGAATATCAAGGGTATTAATGAAAAGAAATGCTAGGGAAGGTGGCCTAGCCACATCAGATTTTAATCTGTATTATAAAGCAGCAGTCATCAAAACTACTTGGTATTGGCTGAGGAATAGAGCAGTGGATCAATGGAATAGACTGGGTACACAAGACTCAACAGTCAATTACTGTAATAGTCTACTCTTTGATAAACCCAAAGACCCCAGTTTTTGGGATAAGAATGCACTATTTGACAAAAGCTGCTGGGAAAACTGGAATACAATATGGCAGAAACTGGGCATAGATCATTATCTAACACTGTATACCAAAATTGAGTCTAAATAGGTGCATGATCTAGGTATAAAGACTGATACTGTAAGCAACCTGGGAAAGCAAGGAATAGTTTACCTGTCAGATTTATGGAGAGGGGAAGATTTCATGACCAAACAAGAATTAGAGAGAATTATAAAATGCAAAATGGATAACTTTGATTACATGAAACTGAAAAGCTTCTGTACAAACAAAGCCAATGCAACCAAGATTAAGAGGGATGTGGGAATTTGGGAAAGAATTTTTTACAACCAATGTCTCTGATAAAGGCCTCATTTCTAAAATATACAGAGAATTGAGTCAAATCTATAAGAATGCAAGTCATTCCCCAATTGATAAATGGTCAAAGGATGTGAACAGACAGCTCTCAGAGGAAGAAATTAAAGATATCTATAAGTATATGAAAAAATGCTCTAAATCACTATTGATTAGAGAAATGCAAATCAAAACAACTCTGAGGCACCACGTCTCACCTGTCAGATTGGCTAAGATGATAAAACAGAAAAATGATAAATACTGGAGAGGATGTGGAAAAATTGGAACTCTAATACATTGCTGGTGAGTGGTGAACTGATCCAACCATTCTGGAGAGCAATCTGGAACTATGCCCAAAGGGCTATAAGTAATTTCATATCCCTTGGCTTAGCAATACCACTTCTAGGGTTGTATCCCAAAGAGATCACAGAAGCGGGAGGAAGAACCATATGTACAGAAATATTTATAGAAGCTCTTTTTGTGGTGTCAAAAAATTGGAAATTAAAGGGATGCCCATCAATTGGGGAATGGCTAAACAAGTTATGGTATATGAATGTAATGGAGTACTATTGTGCCATAAGAAACAAAGAGCAGATGGACTCCATATCTACCTAGAGAGGCTTATATGAACTGATGCTGAATGAGAAGAGCAGAACCGGGAAAAAAATTGTACAAAATTACAGATACAACATATGTTTGATAGACTGGACTCTTCTCAGAAATGCAGGGCTACAAGTAAACTCCAAAAGACTCATGATGGAGAGAGATGTCTACATTCAGAAAAAGAACCAGAAAGAACAGGGTTTGAATGCAGATTGAAGCAAATTACCTACTCTCTCTCTTTCTTGTTTGGTTTGGTTTCCTCTTTCCCATTGTTCATTCCATTTGATACAATCCTTCTTTATAACATGACCAATGTCTAATGTGAAAGTATCTGTAGATCCTATACCTGATTGTATGTTGCCATGGTGGGGGGTGGGAGAGAGAGAAGGGAAGAAGGGGGAGAAAATTTGAAACTCAAAGAACTGGGGAACTGAATCTTGTAAACTCAAAGTAAATGAACAAATTAATAAAGACAAAAAAAAAAGAAAAAGAAAAAAGAGTATAAGTCCTTTGACACAGCTTTACCAATGCTGGGTCCATGCCCAGACAGAGCAAATAAAGAAGAAAAGTTCCTGTTGTACAAAAATATCCTATAGTAGCTCTTTTTATGGTAGTATTCATTTTCCATTCATACCTCCACTTGGTTGCCACTCCACAGATCATCATAACTCCCAGTCTTCACCCCCTCTACTTTTCAGTTTCCTTTTGTGTCATATCTTCTCCTATTAGATTGTAAGTTCCTTCTGATGGGACTGTCTTTCTTATTTATATAGGAATAGAGTGCTTGGCACAGTGTCTGGCATATAGTAGACACTATATAAATGGTAATCATCAAAATCATCAGTACTATTCTGTGGAAAATGCAGGAAAACATTATTTCAAAGAGTTATGGAAAGGCTTATATGAACTTATGATACAGAGTAAAATGGACAAAACCAGGTCAATAGTTTATGCTATAAAATCAATATTATGAAAATGAATAATTTTGAAAACTTGTATAAATTAATGAAGAGTAAAAAAAAACAGAACCACAATGATAATTTATACAATAAGAATAACTCTCTAAAAACAAATTTAGAAAGCTATGCTATGATCATCCATGGTTCTCAAGGACCAGTGATGAAGCATTCTATGTCAATCCTGACAAAAGTGGTGGCTTTAGAGTTCAGAATGAAACATATATCTTTCAGACACATTCAAGAAGGGAATTTGTTTTTCTTGATTATGCATCTTCTTTTTACAGGCAATTTTTATCTTTGTAGGTGATATAAAAACAAAGGTATCAATAAAAATCTAAAGCTAATGCCATCCTGTATTTTGAGCAGGTCTACACAACATACAATCCGACAAAGAATTTCAGGTGGCTGTCGTGTGACCCATGGCAACCAACCATCATCAATATGTTGTGCAGGCATAATTTAGAGAAAGATGGAATGCAGAAAATGTAAGACAGAGTTCTCCTATAGTCTTTCCTGGTCACTCTGTTCACTTTCATGAATCACATTTTAGGAAGGATGTAGACAATAAGCTAAGATACCTCAAGGGAAGGACATCCTGGATAGTGAGAGGATGGGTAACCAGATCAATAAACATTTTAAAGCACTTACTATGTGCCGGGCATTCTGCTATGTACTGGGAATAAAAATGTAAGTAAAAAGAAAAATTGTCCCCAGTCTCAAGGAGCTTATGTTATAATGACAGGAGCGGGCACATAGAAGGGAGCTGAATAGCCAGAGGGCAGGGGAAGGAAGAAGAAGGTATGGAGGCAAAGTCTAGAGAATCAGGAACAGAGCCAGGAGAAAAATGAAGAATAACTGACTTGGGCACTTCCTCAAATTGGCTCTTCCTGGAGGAATTAACCAGTGGAAAAAGGAGTCTTTATGGGTAGAAATATCTTCTAGGATGAGAAGACAACTGAGGTATGGTGAAGTCCAGAGACCAAAAATTAACCATGCTAAAAAAAAGTATCAATTTAAGGAACCTAGGAATGTTTAACATGAATAAGAGAAAATTTATGAGAAAATACATAAACAGGAGTTGTCTTTAAGTATTTGAAGAACTATCATGCAAAAAAAAAAAAGAACAAAACTTTCTTTACTTGACCCCAGAGGAAAGAACTGGAAGCAACAGGAGGAAATTTAGAAAGGTAGATTTTAGGTTTGATGAAAGGAAAAATTAAAGCCCAAAATAGAATGGGCTGCTCTAGGAGGTGGTTTTCCCTTTTTTGTAACATTTTTAAAAACAGGCTAGATTAGATGACCACTTGTCATTGCTGTTATTAGAATAGAATCTTAGTAAGTGATCTAACTCCCTCATTTTTTTCTCCAGAAAATTGTCCCATTAACATCCCATCTTTCTTCCTAACAGTCTTCTTCCTAGCAAATATTTCCTGCCTGTCTGCCTATGAATCTGCCTACATCTCCCTTATCATCAAAAATATCTTTACTAGATCATATTATCTTTATTATCCATAGTAGTAAATATCTCTTCCCCCCCCCTCTAAGATTATGTAGGGCACTTAATCTGTATCTTTTCTTTGTCACACTAAATCTATATTCTGTTAAACTCATTTGTGTACAAGTTTGTATTCCATCCGCAGAAGAATATAATCCCATAGCATAAATCACTGTTGAATTGAATGATGCCACTGAATTTTGCCCTATTTGGATCTCATCTGTAGTATTGTTTAGTCCTGGGTCTCAAATTTTAGGAAGGACATTTTTAATCTGAACTTTCAGTAGAAGGATATGTTAGGGTTCTAACTCTTTCCTCAAGTTTCTCTCCACTCCAATACAGACTTCAGAGAGCTGTTAAAGAGAAATTCCTTAAGTTCTGATCTGACCACATCATTCTCCTCTCAGTAAATTCCAGTGGCTTCCTATTTGTAATGCCATGCACAGAAGCATGTGCTATTGTGAACAGCTTTTAAGGTTCTTATTACACAGGATAGCGAATACTCTAGTTATTCCCTAACAAATCAAAACAAAACTTTCACAGAAAATAAAGTTACAGCATTCACAATATTAAAACTTATATTCGCAAACAGCTTATAATTAAAGTGGTCACAATATTTAGAACAAAGAACAATCATCTCAAAGTACAATAGTCAAAGTCTTCCACTCATGGGGCAAAGTCTTAAGTTAACTCAGTCAGTCACTTATTCAACGATCAATTACTAAGTAAGATCGCAATACAGTCTCAAAGTACAACAGTCAAAGTCTTCCACTCATGGGGCAAAGTCTTCCACTCATAGGGCACTCTTAAGTTAACTCAATCAGTCACTTATTCAGCAAAGTCTTCCACCCTTAGGGCAAAGTCTTGATTAACTTCAGTCACTTATTCAGTAATTAATTATTAAGTATCATACACAAACCCTCCACCCCTAGGTCACTAGTAAACTATCATTCCATAATTACTCAATACCCAAGGAGGTCTTTTCATCTTGACTTGGGGCCAGTTTTGAGATTCCCTGGATCCCCTTCCATGGTCCCAGATTCCACCTGGATTCACCAGTCTGTCACCTGGGTTCAATGGCAGACAGCTCCCAATTCCTTGTCCAGCTCTCTGGGTAGGTCCTGCTCCATACTGAAGTTTACAGGGTCCAGTCCATCTCAAATCCTTCACAATTTATGCTCCTGGGAATTCAAGGCTCAGCCAAGCCACAGACAGACAAAGTCCCTGCATCCTGGCCATGCTTCCTCAGTCTTCTACAGCTCATTCAAAAAATCAGAATCACCTTATCCATCCTGGGGGGAGGGGGCTCCTGCACTCCTGGGCTCCTGTTCAGAAGAAGCTCCAGCAGCACAAGTTCTCTGGAAATTCTGGCTCAGTTCTCGGTTCTCTCTTTTGTAGCTCCTCTGCCACCAGATTCTTGTCCCAAGAAATTCTGACCCTTCCTCTCTGGGGCTTTTCCTTATATACACAGCATTAGCTACTTCCTGTTTCAACCAACCGCTTCCTGTTAAGTCAGTAACAGGAGACAGCAGTTCATACCTTCTGTTTCCCCAACAGAGGCTTGATCAGTTACTAAGTGCTAAGAAGTACCTGCTACCTTTGCCAACACAAAGGGATCTTCCAATTCAAATTACATTACCATTACACTATCATCCCTAGGATAAAATGCAACTCCTCTTTGTCACAGAAAACTCTTCAGAATTTGTCCTCCACCTTACCTTTCCAACTTCATTCTCCATTGTTTTTCTTTCTCCACTCCATGGTCCAATCAAACTAGTCTTACTGTTCCTCATACATAATATTCTGTCCCCCACCTTCATGCCTTTTTACCTCTGTCCACACCTGACATACATTCTCTCCTTCTCACTGCTGCAGCCTAGAATCCCTTACTTCCTTCAAAACTCAATTCAAGCATCCTTTACATGAATTATTTTTCATTCTCCAAAGCTGTTAGTGGCCTCCTAAAAATGACCTTTTATATACCTATGTTTATATACTTGTTCTCTTTCTATATAAAGTAGTTCCCTTGAGGGCAAGGACGGTTTCATATTTGGATGTCTACCCCAAGCATTTAACACTTATCTTTTACATAGTAAATACTTCTAAAAAGGCTTTTTGCTTGATCAAGATGATGAGACTTGAAAGAATGCTATCTAAGTTTCATTTGAAGGAAATGGGGATGGAAGACAAGATTGCTATGTGCTTATATATGTGTATATTTATATAATTGCAGCCTTCAAATATGTAAATGACTGTTATGTGGAAGAAGAATTATACTTGTTTTCTTTGCCCAAGGGGATAGAACTATAAACAGTGAGAGACAAAATCTGTAGAGATAGATTTCAACTATATATAAAGCTAATGACAATAAAAGCTAACATTTACATTGCAATTTAAGGTTCAGAACACTTTATACATTGTACTTTAAGATTTACGAAATCCTTTATAAATATTATCTCATTTTATTTTCCCGAAAATCCTGTGAAGTGCTATTATTATTCTCAATATACAAATAAGGAAACTGAGACTGTGAGAGGTTAAGTGACTTGCCTAGGGTCACACAGCTAGTATGTATCTGAATCAAAAGTTAAACTCAGATTTTTTCTGACTCCAAGTCCAACAATATTCACTATACCTCTCACATAAGAAAAACTTCCTACATTTTTGGAGTGGGGTTACTCAGGAGGTAGTGAGTTCCTCATTACTGGAGGTCTAGAAGCTGAGAATGGATAGACATTTACTGGAAATATATCATGACATTCCTGCTGGAAGAGGAAGTGTGGCACAATGGATAGAGTCACTCTCAAAGCTGGGAAGACCAACTACATTTAAATATGACTGCCAACACATACTGGCAATGTGACTCTGGGACTCAGTGTTTTAGGTAACCTTCTAAGACTATAAATTGCAGAGAAGAAACCATCATGCATTGGTAGAGGGAACTTTCTGACCTAGGAGTTTCCAACACTTTTAGAATCCAATAGGTTCAATCCCTATACCTAACCCTATCCCTATTTAAGTTTGGTTTGAACTAGTTGATCTCAGATATCTGTTCTTGTTCTGAGATTCTATTATTCTATATCCCTACATAGAATAAATGGTTTCTATCACACAGAGAAAAAAAACACTCAACCACTCAACTCATAGGTGGTAGATGGCACCATGGATAGGACACTATAAGGAAATAAGGAAAATCTCAATTAGATTCTTGCCTCAAACTATTGTTGCACATGTGACTTTACTTAACTTATATTTGCCTCCATTTCATCTGTAAATGGGGATAATAATGGTACTTACCTTCCAGAGTTGTTTGAGAATTAGATGAGATATTTGTATAGTGCTTTCCAAGCCTTAAAAAATTATATAAATGCTAGTGATTATTATTAACATTATTATAAATATGTTAGAATAGATGTGGTCAAGAGAAGACTGAAGGCTTAGACCTATGAAGAGATAGTAAAACTATTTTAAATGAGTTCAGGAAAATAGGTCTAAAAACACATCACAGATTGCTTAAAAAATTTGATGTTATTCCTGACTATTGATAATCTTTGAGGGATTCTGGAAAATAGGATTACTAGATTTCAGACAGCAAAGTGTCACTATTTTCAAGGATGGAAAAGGATTCTGGAGAATGGAGACTAGTGTGTTTGACATTGATATATGGAAATTTTCTTGAATGGACTTTAAAATCATTGGTTTGTGAACATTTGGGAAAAGAAACTAATGATACTGATGATGATGGCTAGCATTTTTATAGCACTTTAAGGTTTGCAAATATTATTGCCTCATTTTGTCCTCACATCAACCTAGGGAGGCAGGTTGTATTTATGATGAGGAAACTAAGACAGATAAATGTTAAATTACTTGTCAAAAGTCACACAGATGGTTGAGTGTCTGAATTCAGAAGATTCTGACTCCAGGTCCAATGCTCTATCTACTATACCACATAGCAAACCAATGTTTGATCAGTAATAGTGAGTCAAACTAAACTAATTTCATTTTCCCTTTTTAATGGTGTGATTATTAGCCAGATTTTGTAAATGTTCTAGGCTTAAAGTATCTTGACATCTGTGAAGAATCTGGGGACGTGTCACCTGATAGAGCCTTGTATTTCAGAAAGATAAAAAGAAGAACTACAGTATGGATTTTTGTCACCTTATAGGGAAGCATTTAGTGGAACATATCTTTATCCCTGTCCTGATCATCATTTTAATTAGCAAGTTAAATAAAGTTATAGTAGGTATGCATACCCCAAATCACCACAGGATAGGATGATTTTGGATTTGATGTATCATCATAAAACTGGAATAAATGACTAGCCATATACTTAGGTTCAGAAAGTCAAAGGCAGAAGTGAAGGATGGAGAAGATCTGGATTATGAGTAATTCATGTAGGGGAAAAATAACTTTGGGTCTTTATTTAACTGCATGCTCAAGATGAGTCATTATTTTGATATGGCAGCTAAAAAGCTAACCTTAAACTGAGTTAATTGAAGTAGATTGTGCACAACAAAGGATATGATAAACTAAAACATTATATTCATCTCTGGATACCAAACTTTGAGATGACTATCAATAAACTTCATCTTCAGTAACAAGAAAAAAAAATCAGCAAGGAGAATTGCCAAAATGAGTATGCTGAACATACATATACAATTGGAGGAAATACTATTTTGATTATTAGAAATTGAAAGACCAGATCATCGGAATCTTAACCTATCTCTGTCTCCCCTTAGACTTACAGAACTAGGGAAAGAGAAACTCAACATGAAGTAATAAGTCCTGAGACTTATTTCTTTTTGCAAGAATTCCTTCCTACAGGAAGTGTGGCTTTGTAGTCTGAAGGACTTAGGAACCAAAAGGAAATCTGTTGCACTGTGTTCATGTTTCTAGGGAAGAAAACCCGGACCCTGAGTAGTCAATATTATTTGGAGACCCAGAGTTTACCAAGAATAGAAATTAATTATGTGGAAGCAGTGAAGCTGAAAATGATTTCTCTCTGTCATTTGGATCATGATAGGGATGCTAATGTCTTTTGATTCATCTAGTTTTCATTTTAAGTTTTCTCTGTGTTGTATTGCTGATGATTAGCATGGAAAATATTTATTGAATCAAAGAATCTGCTCCTCTTCCAAGGCAGGATATAAAATCCCTGAAGAAGAAAAATATATTTGACCTGTACCAGAAATTTGGGAAAACATGACAATAAAAATCACAAAATCTTCGACTTGGAAGGAACCTCAGGGGCTCTCTAGTCTGAACAAGAATTTCTTCCATAACATACCAACAAGAGATTATTTAGCCTTGGCTTGAAAACAACTAGCAATGGGGAATTTGCTACTTCCTAAAGTAGTTCTTTCTACTTCGGAATAGTTCTAATTATTTGGAGAGGTTTCCCTTATATCAAACCTAAAGGTGTCTCTTGGTACCTATTCCTCTTTTGCACTTACTAGGAGCAAGTACCACAACTCCATTCCCCCTCCTTCTAAACTATAGTTTTTCTAATACCTAAAGACAGCTCTCCTATCTCACTTAAGTCTTCTCCAAATTAAACAACCAAAGTTTCTTCAGTTGATACTCATTTGACATTACTGACATTTGATTGGGATACTTCACCACTCTGGATTAGTTGCCTCTGGATGCATCCTAAAATTTTTCCCCCAGACCTATGATTTAAGTGGTGTAGGAAACTCTTGATGAAAAAACCATCTATACTATGAGAGCCTCTCAGCAACTTCATAACACATGGCATTTTGTTATTGAATGCAATAATCTAGATTGTTCTGAGTATGACAGAGTACAACGAGCCTATTGCTTCCCTATTTCCAGGATGTTATGTCTCTATGTG
Source organism: Gymnobelideus leadbeateri (assembly GCA_011680675.1). Taxonomy (NCBI): domain Eukaryota; kingdom Metazoa; phylum Chordata; class Mammalia; order Diprotodontia; family Petauridae; genus Gymnobelideus; species Gymnobelideus leadbeateri. The sequence continues at coordinate 242,244 of WOXC01000605.1, read as the reverse complement.
TAGCCTAAGATCCCCTTAGGGTTTCTTTTTTCTTTGGCTGTCTTGTCACTGTAGACTTATATTACACTTACAATCCATTAAAACCCCCAGATCTTTTTTTTCAAATGAACCACTACCTAGTTATGCCTCTCAAACATTGTATTTGTCAAAATGATTTTTTGAATCTAAAGTAAGACTTCATTTAAATGTACCCCCATTAAATTTCACCTTACTTATATTTGACTTAATGTTTTAACCTGTTGACAAACTTTTTTGTTTTCTGACTCTGTCCTGCAGTGTTAGCTATCACAGTATGTATAGCTTGCTTTGTGTCACCTGCAACTTTGATTGTTTTTAATCCGAATCATCAGTTTAAGAAGTTTAACAGAAGAGGGTGGAGTCAAGATGGTGGCATAGAAGCAGGAAAACTCCATATGCTCCCTTCATAACCACCTCAAATACCTATAAAAATGATTCTAAACAAACTTTAGGACTACAGAACCCACAAAGTGACAGTGAGAAACAAATCTCCTGCTGAAGACAGCCCAGGAGGCTTCCAGGAAAGGTCTATCACAGCCTGCTGGGTGCAGAGCCCAGCCCTGCCTGAGCCTGAGCTGCCTCAGGGCAGCCACAACCAGCCCTGGCTGGAGGGATTTCAGGAGACTGGATCACTAGCAGCTGTGGGGGTTTCCAGAATTATCAACCCATAAATGCCAAAGAAAAAGTGAGAGTTCAGTGTGGACTTTGTGGGGAAAAGGGGTAAAGGAGTGTGGTCTGGTCTCTGCCCCCAAAGGAAGAAGTGGCTGAGGCACAGCGGCTACCACCACGTGGCTGCTTCAGAGCTCTTGCCTGCTGATTATAGGGGGACCAAGTGACCAGTTTGAGGGGTAATTGCACTTGATTTAATCTGCTGGGATCTATATCCCTGTCCTGGGTGGAGGTCATGGGGTGCATGACTAGTGCGCCAGAGCCAGTGGAAGTTTCTGGAAGGGCACCCAACTAATAGCTCCAGCAGCTGAGAAAAACCCAGTGATTTGGCACAAAGCTCTCCTCTCTGGAAGGAGAGTTCTACTGTGGCAAAAAGCTCAAAAGTCAAGTAATTGAGTGGAAACATGAGTAATCAAAAGAAGCAAATCAAGCCCAGCAATCTGACTTTAGATTCCTTTTTTGGGGACAAAAAGGATCAAAGCATGAAACAGGAAGAAGACAGTGAAGTCAGAACTCCTGTACCAGAAGCTTCCAAGAAAATAATAAGTTGCTTATAGGCCATAGAGGAGCTTAAGAAGGATTTTGAAAACCAAATAAGAGAAGTGGAGGAAAATTAGGAAGTAAAATGACAATGATACAAGAAAATCATGAAAAAAGTCAACAACCTGACTGAAGAAAATAACAACTTAAAAAATAGACTAGGGGCGGCTAGGTGACGCAGTGAATAGAGCGCCGGCCCTGGAGTCAGAAGGACCTAAGTTCGGAGCCGGCCTCCGACACTTAATCCACACAAACAAACAAAAAAAAAAACCTAGCCGTGTAACCTTAGGCAAGTTACTTAACCCCAATTACCCTAGGTGGCAGAGTGAGTAAGAGCACCGGCCTTGGAGTTGGGATGACCCAAGATCAGATCTGGCCTCAGAAAATGAGCACCCACACATAAATAATGACTAGCCGTGTAACCTTGAGCAAGTTACTTAACCCCAATTGCTTTAAAAAAAAAATAGACTAACTGAAATGGCAAAAGATGCTCAAAAAGCCAATGAGGAGAAGAATGCATTAAAAAGCCAAATATGCCAGGTGGAAAAAGAATCTCAAAAGATCACTGAAGAGAATAATTCCTTCAGAATTAGATTGAAGCAAATGGAATCTAGTGACTTCATATGAAATCAAGATGCTATTAAACAGATCCAAACAAATGAAAAAATAGAAGGCAATGTGAAATATCTCATTAGAAAAACCACTGACCTGGAACATAGATCCAGGGGAGATAATTTAAAAATTATTGGACTACCTGAAAGCCATGATTAAAAAAAAGAGCCTAGAAATAATCCTTCAAGAAATTCTTAAGGAAAATTGCCCTGATGTTTTAAAACCAGAGGGCAAAATAGAGGTTGAAAGAATCCAACAATCACCTCTTGAAAAAGATCACAAAAAGAAAACTCCTAGGAATATTATAGCCAGGTTCTGGAATTCCTAGATCAAGAAGAAAATATTACAAGCAGGCAAGAAAAAACAATTTGAATACTGTGGAAACACAATCAGGATAACAGGATCTGGCAGTTTCTACACTAAAGGATAGAAGGGCTTGGAATATGATATTCCAGAGGTCAAAGGAGCTAGGATTAAAACCAAGAATCACCTACCCAGCAAAACTGAGTATCATGTTTCAGGGAAAATATGGTCATTCAATGAAATAGAGAACTTTCAAGCTTTCTTGATGAAAAAACCAGAGTTGAATAGAAAATTTGACATTCAGATGCAAGAAGCAAGAGAAGCATGAGAAGGTAAACAGGGAAAAGAAATCATGAGGAATTTATCAAAGTTGAACTATTTATATTCCTACGTGGAAAATGATAATTGTAACTTATGAAACTTTTCTCAGTAGGAGAATAGCTGAAGGGAATATAAATGTGTGTGTATATATATAGATATAGATATAGATATATAGATATAGATAGATGTAGATGTAGATATATACATAGATATATAGATATAGATATATACATATATGTCTATATAGGAAGGTATATGGGCATATGTATATAGATATAGATATAGATATAGATATAGATATAGATATAGATATAGATATAGATATATGAGTGTGTGTATATATGTGTACAGGTATAGATAGACAGAGGGCACAGGACCAATTGAATAGAAAGGGATGATACTAAAAAGATGAAACTGAGAGGTGAGAGAGGAATATAATGAGAGGAGATGGGGAGAGACAGAATGGGGTAAATTACCTCATATAGTAGAGGCAAGGGAAAACTGTTACAATGGAGGACAAGAAAAGGAAGGCAAAAGGGAATGGGTCAACCTAACTCTCATTGAATTTGGCTTAGGGAGGGAATGACATACACACTAAATAGGGTATCTCACCCTCCAGGAGAGTATGGGGGAAGGGGATGAGAGGGGGAATTATGGAAGGGAGGGCAGGGTGGTGGGTACAGAAGTTGGAAGCACACACTTTTGAAAAGGGACAGGGTCAAAGTAGAGAATAGAACAAGTGGGGGTTGGGATAGAATGGAGGGAAATATAGTTAGTCTTTCACAATATATCCACTATGGAAATGTTTTGTGTAGCTGTACATGCACAACCTATATTGAATTGCTTATCTTCCCAGTAAGGGTGGGTGATGAGGGAGGAAGGGAAAGAATCTGGAATTCAAAGTTTTAAAATAAAATATTTTACATATATATAATGTTTTTACATGCAACTGGGAAATAAAATATACAGGCACTGGGGTATAGAGATCCATCTTGCCCTACTGGAAAGTTGTAGTGGGGATGGGGGAGGATATAGGAGAGAACAGGTTGGGGGAGGGGGTATACAGTGGGATCACTGTTTTGGGTCGGTGGGTAGGGAAAAGACAGGGAGAAAAATTGTAACTCAAAATATTGTAGAAATGAATCATGTAAACTAAAAAGAAATATAAAATTTAGTTTAAAAAAAGTTTAGCAGAACTGGACCTCACATACATTCCTAGGCCATTCCAGTAGAGATTTCTTTTCAAATTTATATCAAGCTCTTTGTAGCACCTGTGTTTATGTGGGTAGATCTTTCCCTTACATTTTTGTGTTTTCCCTTTAGACTAGCAAATATTAATGCCATTGGAAAAAGGAGATAAGAGAAAGTAATCAAAATTGTAAAGTTATGGGAATGCTGTTAATTGTCACCTTGGGTGTTCTTTAAAAAAGAAAAGACAACCAGACTGGACTACTTGATAAGTAGATATTCTATGTCACATCTCACCCCATGGCAACCCGTTAGGAAATAGGACAGGAATGGTCAACCTGTTAGGTAGGAGACATCCTCTTTTTTTCTGCTTCCTCTCTCTTGGGAATGAGGGAATTGGAAATCATAGCCACCAAGATGTTGAATATACCAAAGAAATCCTTAAGGACAAGAGAAGCCCAGGAGGGGAAAATAAGGTGCTGAGATATTGGGAGGAGGGACAGTGGCAGCACAAAGTCATTCTTGGGAGATCAAGATAGTTTCTTGATTAATGCTAATATCTCTGATATATTGCTTAATCACCTATGCAGGGTGTGGTGAAATAGACTCTTTTCCTACTTTGTTACTGTTATATGGAAGGAAAGTCAGTGATGGCTTCTGGGAGCTTTTTTTTTTATCATGGATCCTTTGGAATATTTTAGAATAGTGTGTTGATCTTTTTTCACAGTTAATCATAATTACAGTATTGTTTTTACTATGTACAATGTTCTCTTGGCTCTGCTCACTTTACTTTACATCAGTTTAAATAAGTTTTTCATGTTTTTCTCAAACTATTCTGCTCATCATTTCCTATAGTATAATAGTATTCCAACACAATCATATACCACAACTTGTTCAGCCATTTCCCAGTTGGTGGGCATCCTTTCAATTTCCAATTCTTTACCACCACAAAAAGGACTGTTATAGGGGGCAGCTAGGTGGCACAGTGAGTAGAGTGTTGGCCCTGGAGTCAGAAGGACCTGAGTTCGGTTCCGGCCTCAGACACTTAACGCACACACAAACAAAAACCTAGCCATGTGACCTTGGGCAAGTTACTTAACCCAAATTGCCCTCCAAAAGGCAAAAAAAAAAGGGCTGAAGTCCTTTTCCCATTACTTTTTGCGATACAAACCTAGTAATGGTATTTCTGGGGGAAAGGGTATGCACAATTTTATAGCCCTTTGGATATAGTTCCAAATTGTTCTCCAGTGTGATTGGACCAGTTCACAACTCCACCAACAACACATTAAGTACTTATTTCTCCAAATCCTCTTAAGATTTGTCATTTTCCTTTTCTGTTCTATTAGCCAGTTTGATAGGGTTGAGATGGTTCCCCATAATTGTTTCAATTTGCATTCCTCTAATCAATAATCATTTAGAACATTATTGATAGCTTTGATTTCTTCTCCTGAAAACTGTTTGTTCATTGGGGAATGGCTCTTGTTTTTATAAATTTGATTCAATTCACTACATGTTTGAGAAATGATGTTTTTATCAGAGAAATTTGTTATAAATTCCCCCCACCCCAGTTTTCTGCTTTCCTCCTAATTTTGACTGCATTAGTTTTGTTTGTGCAAAAAAACTTTTTAATTTCATGTAATCAGAATTATCCATTTTACTCCCTATGATCCTCTCTATCTCTTATTTGGTCACAAACTCTTCTATCCATAGAACTTACAGGTCAATTTTTCCATTCTTTCCTAATTTACTTGTGTTATCACTTTTTATTTCTAAATCATGTGCCCTTTTTAAGCTTCTCTCAGGATGTGATGTGAAATGTTAGTTTATACCTAGTTTCTGCCAAATTGCTATCTAATTCCAGAAATTTTTGTCAAATGATGAGATCTTACCCCTATAGTTTAGACCTTTGGGTTTATCAAACACAGTTATGGTCATTTACTATTGTGTATTGTGTACCTAATCTTGCCACTGACCCACCATTCTATTTATTAGCCAATACCAGATTGTTTTGACGATTACTGCTTTGTTGTTGTTTTTCATCCTTCATTTTCAAAGAGTATCAATGACATTATAGAGTGATATCTTGACTTACATGTGAATTAGATTTAAGTGAGGCAGAATTGGCAAAGTCATCAGCTTTGTAATATAGTTTGAAATCTGGTACTACTAGGCTTCCTTCCATCACATTTTTAAAAATTGATTACCTTGACATTTTTGACCTTTGATTCTTCCAGATGAATTTTATTATTTTTATAGCTATATAAAAAGAATTCTTTGGTAGTTTGATTGGTATGGAAATGAATAAGTAAATTAACAGGTAGAATTATCATTTTTATTGCATTGGCTCAGCTTATCTGTGAGCAATTACTATTTCTCCAATTATCTAGATCTGTCTTTATTTATGTGAAAAGTGTTTTGTAATTTTATTCATATAGTCCCTGCATTTTTCTTGGCTGGTAGATTCTTTTTTTTTTTAATTAAACAAATGCTTTATTAACTTCTGGTTTACATCATTCATTTCCACCAGATTATGAGTTACATTTTTCCCCCATTTTTTCCTTACCCACCACCCCAGAATAGCAGTCCCACTAGATATCCCCTCATCCAATCTGTTCTCTCCCATATCTTCTCCCATACCCCCTTCGACTTTGCCATTAGGGCAAGGTGAATCTCTGAGCCCCGCTGCCAGGACATCTTATGAAACATTTCATTTTAAAACTTCGATTTTCAGATCCATTCCCCTTCTCCCTTGTCACCCACTCCCTCTGAGAAGATAAGCAATTCAGTATGTATTGTACATGTATATCTATGCAAAACATTACCATAGTAGATATATTGTAAAAGACTGCTTATATTTCCCTCCCACCTGTCTCACCTCCCACCTGGTCCATTCCCTACTTAGATCCTGTCCCTCTTTGATAGTGGGTACTTCTAACCTCCCCTCTCCCCAGAATGCCCTCCCCTCCATCATCCCCCCTCTCATCCCCCTTTCCCCTACTCAGGAGAGTGAGTGAGGATAAGATATTCCATTTAGTATGTATGTGATTCTCTCCTTGAGCCAACTTCAATGAGAATATGCTTTTGCCTTTTTGCCTTCCTGTTCTTCCCCTCCCCTGCAACTACTTCCCCTTGCCTCTTCTACATGAGATAGTTTGCCCTACCCTGTCTCTCTCCATCTCCTCTTGCCACTTTCCTCTCTCACCTCTTGACTTCACCCCTTAAGAATCATCCCTTCCTTGGGGCGGCTAGGTGGCGCAGCGAGCAGAGAGCCAGCCCCAGAGCCAGAAGGACCCGAGCTCGGATCCGGCCCCAGACACCCAACACACAAACAAAAACCCAGCCACATGAACCTGGGCAAGTCACCCAACCCCAATTGCCCTCCAAAAAAAAATAATCATCATCCCTTCCCATCAAATTCAACCTGTGCCCTCTATCCATGTATACCTGTGAACATATGCCATGTACCCTTCTTCAATTATTTTCATAATGAGAAAGGTTTCATCAAACACAGTTATTGTTTTTCCATGTAGGACTGTAAATAGTCCAACTTTGATAAGTTCCTTTTGATTTCTTTTCCTTGATTACCTTCTCAAGCATCTCTTGCTTCTTGTGTCTGAATGTCAAATTTTCTATTCAACTCTGGTTTTTTCATTAAGAATGCTTGAAAGTCCTCTATTCCACTGAATGACCATATTTTCCCCTGAAACAAAATACTCAGTTTTGCTGGGTAGGTGAACCTTGGGTTCATTCCCAGCTCTTTTGCCTTCTGGAATATCATATTCCATGCCCTTCTATCCCTCAGTGTAGAAGCTGCCAGGTCCTGGGCTATTCTGATTGTGTTTCCACAATATTGAAATTGTTTCTTCCTGGCTGCTTGTAGTATTTTCTCCTTGATCTGGGGATTCTGGAACCTGGCTATAATATTCCTGGGAGTTTTCTTTTTGGGATCTTTTTCAGGAGGTGATCTGTGGATTCTTTCAACCTCTATTTTGCCTCTGGGTCTAAAACATCAGGGCAATTTTCCTTGAGAATTTCTTGAAGGGTGATTTCTAGGTTCTTTCTTTGATCATGGCTTTCAGGTAGTCCAATAATTTTTAAATTGTCTCTCCTGGATCTATTTTCCAGGTCAGTGGTTTTTCCCATGAGATATTTCACATTGCCTTCTATTCTTTCATTTGTTTGGATCTGTTTAATAGTATCTTGATTTCTCGTAAAGTCACTAGCTTCCATTTGCTCCAGTCTAACTCTGAAGGAATGAATCTCCTCAGTGAGCTTTTGAGATTCTTTTTCCATCTGGCAAATTCGACTTTTTAAGGCATTCTTCTCCTCATTGCCTTTTTGAGCCTCTTTTGCCATTTGAGTTAGTCTATTTTTTAAGGTGTTATTTTCCTCAGTCAGGCTGTTGACTGTCATTTCATACTTTTCTTGCATCTTTTTCATTTCTCTTCCCAAATTTTCCCCACTTCTCTTATCTGCTTCTTAAGGTCCTCTATGGCCTGTAGCCAGCTTGTATTTTCATTTGGGGCTTTTGGTGCAGGAGTTCTGACCTCACAGTCCTCCTCCATGCTTTGAGCCTCTTTGCCCCTAAAACAGGAGTCCAATGTTGAACTTTTCTGTTTATTTTGTTTCGTTTGCCTAGGCATATTGCCACTTAATTACTTGATTTTGGGGCTTGATACCACAGTAGGACTCTGCCACCAGACAGGGGAGCTTCCGCCCAAATGTGGGGTCTTCACAACTTCTGCCAGTTAGGTGGCCTCTGTAAAGCCTCCACCCACTCTGGCAAGTTGGATACCCACCCCAAACTTCCCCCCCAGACCACAATCCAGATCCAGGCAGTTTAAAGCAAAAGCGATTAACCCCCAGACTGATTGCTGGATCTTCCTACAGTTCACAGACCAGGAGCTAGAGCCACTGCTGACGCTGCAAAATGGCTTCTGTGCAGCTGTTTCTTCAGCAGCTTTTTGCCCCCAGGGGAGGAAGCCACGTGTTCCCCAAATACTGGTCCCAAAGTCCATAGGGCACTAACCTCTCACTTTGTCCTAGGCATATCTGTGCTGATAATTCTGGAATCACCACAGCTGCTGGTGTTCTGGGGTTGCACCAGCTGGCTGAAGGCCCATCCACCCTGGGGCTAAAACCGTGGACTTGGGCTGGCTCTGCCGGCTGCGCTGTGGGTTCCCAGCGCGCTGGGCTGCTTGCTCTCTGAGCGCTGCACTGGCTGCTCCCTGCAGGGTTGCTGGGCTGTCCTCAGCAGGAGGTTAGCTTCTCTGTGCTGTTCTGTGGGTGCTGTGGCTCCAGAAGTTGTTAGGAGCTCCCTTTCACATTGTTTGAAATTTGTGTGGGGCAGAGCACATTGGAAAATCTTGGCTGGTAGATTCTTAAATATTTTACATTGTCTGCAGTAATTTCCTTTATTTAGGGGGTTTTATGTATTATTATTTATTTGTTAACTATTTCCCAATTACATTAAAAAAAACACTGACATTCACTTTTTAAAATTTTTGAGTACCAAATTCTCTCCCTCCCCCCTTCTACTCCTCCCCCAATCCATGAGAAGGAAAACACTATATCAATTATACATAAGAAGTCATATAAATCATAATTTTCATATTAGCCACGTTGCAAAAGAAAACACACATGCAAAAAACTCAAAACAAAAATAAAATGAAAAAGTATGCTTCAGTCTTCACTTACCAATCATCAGTTTTCTCTCTGGAAGTGGTAAGCATGTTTCATCATGGGTGCTTTGGAATTATCTTGAAGTATCAGAACAATTAAGTCTTTCATAGTTGATTATTGTTACAATGTTGCTATTACTAAGTTCTGGTTCTGAGCATTTCACTTAACATCAGTTTATATAAGTTTTCAATTCTTATAGCACAATAGTTTTCTAACACAATCATATACCACAACTTGTTCAGCCATTCCCCAAATGATGGGTATCGCTTGGATTTCCAATTCTTAGCAGCCACAAAAAGGGCTGCTATAAATATTTTTTTATATATTTAGGACCTATACAGGACCTATACAGATAGGTCCTTTCCCCTCTTCTTTGATCTCTTTGGGATACAAACCTAGTGATGTTATTGCTGGGTAAAAGGGTGTGCACAGTTTTATAGCCCTTTTGGTATAGTTCCAAATTGTCCTCAAGAATGGTGGGACCAATTCACGACTCTACCAACAGTGTATTAGTCTGCCTATTTTTTCCAAAACTCCTCTAGATTTGTCATTTTTCCTTTCTTTATTGTTAGCCAAATCTGATAAGTGTGAGGTGGCATCTCTGTTATTTTAATTTTCATTTTCCTAATCAGCATTTTTTTCATGTGACTATCAATAGTTTTTCATTTATTTTCTGAAAATGTCTATCATTATTTTAAATGAAATTTCTCTTTCTATCTCTTTTGTTGGTTTTGTTGGTAGCATTTAGAAATGCTGATGATCTATGTTGATTTATTTCATATCCCATAACTTTGTTAAAGTTGTGATTTATTTCAGCTTATTTTAAAGATGATTCTCTATGGTTCTCTAAATATATCATCATGTCATGTGCAAAGAGTGATAGTTTGGCTTCCTTATTGCCCATTCTTATTCCTTTAATTTCTTTTTTCTTGTCTTATTGTTCTATCTATCATTTCTAATTCAATATTGAGAGATAATGCAGATCCTAGCTTCATCTCTGATCTTATTGGGAAGACTTTTAGTTTATCCCCATTACAGATATTTTTTGCTCTGTGTTTAGATAACTACCACTTATTGTTTTAAGAAAAGCTGTATTTATTCTCCTGTTCTTTCTAGTACTGTTAATAGAAATGCCTGTTGTATTTTGTCAAAAATTTATTTTGCATCTATTGATATAATAATATTATTTTTGTTGGTTTTGTTATTGATGTGGTCAATTGTGCTGATAATTTTCCTAATATTGAACCAGTCCTGCATTCCTAGTATCAATCCCACCTGGACCTGGTCATAGTGTATTTATTTAACTTCTGAATTTTATATATTGCTCCTCCATTAGAAGGTAAATAGCAAATGTTTTTGCTTTTTCTTTGTATCATCAGAGCTTCACACACTGCCTGGCACATAAGAAGTCCTTACCAAATGTTTCTTGACCAATTTGTAGATTATACTAAATAAAGCACTTTATAAACCTTAAAGCACTATATTAATTTGTTTTTTCATTCATTTCTTTATTATGCACATTGAATTTATTTTTCTTTAATGGTAATTGCTTTCCACTAATATGCTATTCATTTCCAACTACCTTGTCCAGTCCCTGCTCTGATCAACCACAAACATTGGCAAGGTAGCTACCTAGTGTAACAGTGTAATCTATGTCCACATTTGGAAACTATATCAGGTGCTAGTTCCCAAGTTTAAGGAAGTGTGAGCTGCTTTTGCCTTGGGGGGGCCGATACATTTTTAGAAGAGAGGATGAAGAAAATGAGGGGTGGGGGGGGGGAATTAGCTAGTTCTCTGCTGCTAGTGAAGTAGAACCCAGGGGAGTATACAACAATACTGTGCTAACTGCCAGCATGTACCTCTATATTCTTTATTTGTCTCACTGGTTCCTGGTGGGCCTCAGGAAATTCACCTTCTGTTTATGCTTCCAAGTGTTCCTTTTATCTCTAGATAAAAGTATACAAGGGAAGTTGCCAAAATTAGTCTACCTTTTGGCCCAGCTCACAGGCAAACAGATAAATAAAGAGATCAAAGAATTTTCATTCTGATCCAAATAGATGATTCAAAGTATAGCTAGTGGCATTATGAAATGATTGCAAGTCTCTGATTTGGAATCCTCTGGGCAAAGCCTCTTCAGTTGCTCTGCACAAAAAAGGAGACAGTGTGTATCTCTGTCTTTGAAATAGCGGCATGTCGTCTAGTACCAGTGAAAACGTGATTCACATTTGACAAAGAAACATTTTGCACAGATTTTGGCTCATGACAGCCATGATTCACTGATCAGCAGGTCAGGCAGTGGGCATCCACACATTCAGGAAGGGCATCCTTAAACTGGTTTTTCAATATCCCAAAGGACCCTCAGCCTTTGCCCCTTTCCCCCATCCCCTCACCACCCCAACCTCATCCAATACACTCACACACACAAACATTCTATGCACAGTGTAGGTGACGGGTCTGGTTGGTAGTAGTTTCATTTCCATAATTCTTTGTCCTCATTGTCCTGTTGGGGCTTAGGTGGATTCAGTCCTATAGGTTACTACTGGCCAGTCTCCTAGGCACAATGGCGCCCCCTGTATTCCTTTTACTAGACTTTCCTAGATCACTTTCATGCATCTAGTCACTACAACTGGTATTCATGTGGGAAGTGACAGAAAGTCCTCCATCTCAGGGTCTGGGTCAGGTGGGGATGGGGGATTGGGAACAGCTTCTTAGAAGCTAAGCAAATGTATCCTAGTCTTCCATCACAGAATGATAATGCCTTCTCTCAGGGTTAAATAGATGACTTTTTTTTTTATCTTAATACCAAACATAGCAACAACCAGCAAAGTTTGCATAATCAAGCTGGAGAACAGTAGGAACACAGCCTCCTTGTTAAATGATTTTTGCTCCAGAATAGATTTTGTTGTTATAGGGGGATAAAGTGTACAAAATGGCGTGGCAGCCTTTCAGATAGATTATATTAAAAAAAAAAAAAAAAGCCCAAACCAGCCACCGCCTACAATTTACAAAGAAAGACTGTAAGGGAAACAGGAGACCCTTTCTTGGTCTGTTTCTAGCCCAAGGAGATGTACCCTTCATACCCAAGACAAAGCCCCTGCTAGAAACACACCCAAATTCTGTTTTCATGTCTTGTTGCTGCCCTTTCTTTTATTTTTATTTGCTTTCGGCTTCCCCTCTAAATATTCCGCATCATCCTGGATGTTTTCCCAAGTTGTGGCCTGCTCACTGGAGGCCTCACATTCCTTTTATTTGTGGCATCAGCATGGGTTGCCATGGAAAAGGCTGTTTATCATAAGGAAAAATTTAAAGGATAGGAACCTCACCACCACTCTGGGCCCTCCCCCTGTCCTTTTTTCTTCCTGTACATGTTCACTCCAAGGTCCTAAGCCAGCAGGCAAAATACACATTATCCTAATCACAAACTACATCACCAGAGTGTGAATTTCCTTTTAACCTATTTTCAAAACAGAGGAAATTTGGCTCTGTTTATTCTTCTCAAACTGGGCAGTGCCCTCTGGACTGCTATGACTAATCGACTTGTCATGGCTGGAATCTTCTCCCAGTTTCTTAAAAAATCCTCCTGCCCCCTCCTCTCATCCTCAGGTAAATCAACTCACAATGACAATGTAGAATCTAGAGGGAGACCTGGGGTAGCAAAAGCCAACATCTGCTAAATACATATGTTTACCTTGAGGACTTTTCCCAAGACACCTGAGGCTTGGGGGTCAAACCTGACAACCTTTCCTCCTCTTCACATTCCTGCAAAGGAACCAGTAGAGAGAAAGATAAGAGTTGTGGGTTGACACCCTGATTATGCCTCCTCCCTCCCCCCTTTTTTAAACCTGGAAATTGACTTCATCCAATTAATAAGAGCAGGAAACAGTTTTTGTTTTCTCTTAGTAGGAAAACATTAAGTAACGGTTTTATCTTAATTTGTCAGGCATTGCCCTGGGGACTACAGCGATGTGGCCAAGGGCCAGAAAGTGGGCCAGAGCCATAGTATTAACACCCAGATAAAAAAAGAATCCTTTCTAATTAGTTTTCCAGTTAAAAAATAATAAAGCACTTGGTGCCAAAAAATGCAACCTGGCCATGGAAACCCCAAGTTTATACAATAGGTCCTGATTGTGATCTTGGGGCTCCATTTATGTTCCCTTGTAGGGTGAAACAAAGGGAGGTGTTTCGATGGTCTGTCCTTTGTAGAAAGAGCCTGCTCCAGCTCTCAGGCTGGTCTTGCACCAGGCTTCCCACAGTCTTCCTGCCAAATCTACAAAATTTTTCCTGGCTGCCATTCAGGAAAGTACAGCTCCAGCCCGTAGGATGGAAAGTTAAAAGACTTTGCCTGGATACACTGAAACATATACAAACACTGCTTGACGTATGGGGGCTGATTGGTTTTGCACAGACTGTCCCCTCGTGCAGTCCTAAGGAGGGAACCTTGCATGCTCCTTAAAGTGATTCTAGCTAAGAACTTGAAATGTTAGCCAAAAGGGTAAGCTAAGCAGTCACTGACACCCTCTTTTATTCAACAAGTTAACAGTAATGGGCATCGTTCAGCTGACTTGTAACAGTTCTCCACTGATGTGTTATAAAGGCAGAGAAGATCACAGGGTGCAAAAGTCTTGGTACCAGAGAAGACTGGGCCAACCTTAGTGATGGAAAAGTGAAATGTGCACTTGGACTAGAAGAATTTGAAAAAATTAAAAACTGAAGGTCATTCTTCCAGGTTGCTGATAACAACTTCAAGGCATACAATTGTTGTTATCTGGCTAATGCTAGAAAGTCACATATTTCTAGCCACTAGTACTGTAATTCATTATATTATAGCCATCGACCTATTTTGGTTTTTAAAGATACAACCATAAGACCTTATTTTCTAAATGCCAAAGGATCCATGAGACAGATTAAAATAATAAAGAGATCTTTAAATGCATTCTCAAAAGTCCCAGATTCTGTTGAGGCATGCATAAAATTAAGTTAATCATGAGCTTGCACATGTCCAAAATAATCAGCTGCAGCAGAAATTGGCAAGTAAGCTGGCTGTTTGTTATAAACAGGTGCTTTCTGAGGGATGAGAGAGGGAATGATATTTCAGTACTTCCTAGAGTACCGGGTCAAAATGAGATGGCCTAACTTTTTAAAACTATGTTTTAGCTATCAAAGTCACTGAGATACCATGCCATGGCATAGGAATTCCACAAATCTCTTGATCTCAAGAACCTCCAAAATTTTGTCTTATCTGACCAACTTTATTTCCAATTATTTTCCAATGTGAACCTTCTGATCTAGTCAAAGCAGTCTCATCAGTGGCCTGCAAACATGCCATCAAGTCTATTCTTTGATATGTTTTTCCCCTTTCCATGAAAAACCCTCTGCCTGTGCAAACAGGATCCATCCTTCAAAGCTCACTTAAGACCCTTCCTTTGTTTAAAACCTTCCCTGCTTATTCTTTTCTTCGTTTGTCTTTTTCTTTGGATTCTTATATAGTGTTTTAAGTGTTGAAGAAACAATAAATATTTATTGAATTGGAGTGACAGATTATATGATATGGTGGAACTTTGCAAGATCCTCAATTTCAATCATTTGGCAACTGTAGTCTTCCATGACTCATAGGCATACAACACCAGAAGAATATAAATATTTAAAAGATGAGTTTTTGTTTCAGGGAAATGCTAATGGTCATTAAAATAACTGAAGTTTTCCAAAGACAGTCCTACTGCTTTTCTCCTCTTGTTCAACTATAAGTCCAAGTCTTTGTCTATTTGTAGTATCTTCCCAACATAAAAATATTGATGGAAAAGCTCTCTAGGTTGTTCACTGAAATGCATGCCATAATCTGGGCTTTTCTGTGTGGATAGCTAGGTCAAACTCTTTTTATTTATCTTTTTGGAGGAGGGAAGGAAGGGAAATTGGGGTTAAGTGACTTGCCCAAGATCACACAGCTAGTATGTGTTAAGTGCCTGAGGCTGGATTTGAACTCAGGTCCTCCTGACTCCAGGGTGGGTGCTCTATTCACTGAGAAACCTAGTTGCCACAGTCAAACTCTTTAGAGTAAGTATGAATTTCATTTAGGAGGTTCCTTTCAGTGTTCCAGGGCTTAATATAGTCAGCACAACATCATTTGAAAATAGTAGCAACCACAAAAAAATGGCAATGGACAGGTGAATATTAGAAGACTGTTACATAGTACGGATAAATAATGAAGAATAACCAGCACTTATGTATCACCTAATGTGTGCTGGCCACTGTGCTAAGTGCTTTACAAATATTATTTAATCCATGCAACAGACCTGGGAGACAGGTTATTATTTTATCCATTTTACAGTTAAGGAAATTGAAGCAAATAGAAGTTGAACAACAATGATCTTCTGAATAAACAACAGTTACGATACTGTCTTTCCCATGTGCTATAAACTCTGCAGCCTTTAGAACATCATCTGGCTTCCACTTTACCCATACTTTAGCTGCAGTTTTATTCTATTAGTAGAACCAAACCCTTCAGTTTCTCTGATAGTTATTTCAGAAGAAGGGTCAGTTTTCACAAGATCACACAACTAGTAAGTGTCTGAGGTTGGATTTGAACTCAGTTCTTCCTGATTTCAGGCCCAGTGTCATTGTGCCACCTAACTACCTTAAAGAAATATGAAGTCATAGACACTGGAATTGTGAAGAAAGGGGCAGCTAGGTAGCACAGTGAATAGATCACTGACCCTGAAGTCAGGAGGACCTGAGTTCAAATCTGACCTCAGATACTCGACACTTAACTAGCTGTGTGAACTTAGGCAAGTCAATTGCCTTGCCTTCTTCCCTCCAAAAAAAAAGGAATTGTGAAGGAGGATAGCAATAAAATTTACTATTGAAAAAGAAAGGGACTACTCATGTAATGAGAGCAAAGGATAACTGTTAGAATGGATATTTTTGCCGAATGGATATTTTTTGATGTCACATCATGAAGGCTAGATTTAAAAAAAAAAATTATAGGAGGATGTAATGGAAATGCAAATTTAAAGATCTTCCCTGCGCCTAGGTTAAGTGCACCTGGAGCCTTTGGTGGGATGCTTGTTTTTCAGGAAAGCCAACACCTTGATACTTTGTGATTGGGCAGTGGGTCAAGAAGGTTGTGACATTCTCTGAGCCAGGAGAAGGCTATATAAACCATGATGGGAGGCTTTGCTTTGGGGCTCACTTTGAGAAGTGTTGTGTGATTTGACCAGATAAGACTCTGGGCAACCGTTGAAAGCCCCCCGGCTTTGAAAGCCCAGATGTTGATGCTTCCCTCTCTGGTAACTGTGATTTTGGTATTGATAATGGTTGGACAGTTTGGAAGCCTGTCTGTTTGATCTGTCTGTATACTCTGAAGTTGAGGGTGCTGACCTTTTCCCCCTAAACCAGGTAATATATGTTTGTTTGATTAAAGTGAGCTTGTTAAGCGATTTTGAGTTGCTTTCCTTTTGAAAAGCAGATCTAAGAACCTGTGTTGGCAGCCACCCTGGGGATGTTGGGGTGCTTGCTGCTACAGAGGACATGGACAGGATGGATAGGAACTGATGGATTTTGCTCTTTTTCCATTTAAGTATGATCCTGCTAATAATACCTTGTTCTAGATACTTTATTTCTCTTAATATAAGGCCAATAGGACTCCAAAAGTCCTAATCCTAAATCCCATTTTAATATAAGGGTGATTTGGGGTCCTCAGAAACTGTGTTAATAGAGCACAGAACCAGTAGCATCTTCCAAGATGAAATGACTTTATATATGCTTCTGGCTACAGACAATGTAATCTATTGTCCAAGGACCAGACTACATAAGTATAAGAAGTTTCATCAGAAAGAAGGTGAGCTCCTAGGTGAACAATTCTTTAGACATGTGTAGCAGCAAGCACCCCAACATCCCCAGGGTGGCTGCCAACACGGGTTCTTAGATCTGCTTTTCAAAAGGAAAGCAACTCAAAATGGGTTAACAAGCTTACTTTAATCAAACAAACATACATTACCTAGTTCAGGGGGAGAAGGTCAGCACCCCAAACTTCAGAGTTACAGAACTTACAGATCAAACAGACAGGCTTCCAAACTGTCCTACCATTATATCAATACCAAATCACAGTTACCAGAGAGGGAAGCATCAACATCTGGGTTTTCAAAGCCGGGGGGCTCTCAACAACGGCTTCCCAGAGTCTCATCTGGTCAAATCACACAACACTTCTCAAAATGAGCCCCAAAGCAAAGCCTCTCCTCAGGATTTATATAGCCTTCTCCTGGCTCAGATAATGTAACAACCTTCTGGACCCACTGCCCAATCACAAAGTATCAAGGTGTGGGCTTTCCTGAAAAACAAGCCTCCCACCACAGGCTCCAGGTGCACTTAAGCTAGGGGCAGGGAAGATCTTTAAATCTGCATTTCCATTACAACATGGCATCCTGAAAAGCAGATAAATACAAAATATTCTGCAGTCATGCATGACACTGTTATATTTCTAAAGTGCCCTGAGTACTGTGTCAGAAAAGAAGAAAGAAGGTGCTAAGAGTTACACAATTTTTAAAAATACAGTGTAGATACAAAATTTCTTCTTGATATTCTAAATGTGAGGATTTTTTTGTGCAATGACAAAAACTACCAAATTCACTCAAGTAATTTTATGCAGGAAAGCAGAAGTCGTTAAGCCATTAAGAAACTACAGCTAGGGGGGCAGAGCCAAGATGGCTGAGTAGAAACAGCATTTCCAATGTGCTCTGCCCCACACAAATTTCAAACAATGTGAAAGGGAGCTCCGAACAACTTCTGGATCCACAGCACCCACAGAACAGCACAGAGAAGCTAACCTCCTGCTGAGGACAGCCCAGCAACCCTGCAGGGAGCAGCCAGTGCAGCGCTCAGAGAGCAAGCAGCCCAGCGCGCTGGGAACCCACAGCGCAGCCGGCAGAGCCAGCCCAGGTCCAGGGTTTTAGCCCCAGGGTGGATGGGCCTTCAGCCAGCTGGTGCAACCCCAGAACACCAGCAATTGTGGCGATTCCAGAATTATCAGCACAGATATGCCTAGGACAAAGTGAGAGGTTAGTGCCCTATGGACTTTGGGACCAGTATTTGGGGAACACGTGGCTTCCTCCCCTGGGGGCAAAAAGCTGCTGAAGAAACTGCTGCACAGAAGCCATTTTGCAGCGTCAGCAGTGGCTCTAGCTCCTGGTCTGCGAACTGTAGGAAGATCCAGCAATCAGTCTGGGGGTTAATCGCTTTTGCTTTAAACTGCCTGGATCTGGATTGTGGTCTGGGGGGGAAGTTTGGGGTGGGTATCCAACTTGCCAGAGTGGGTGGAGGCTTTACAGAGGCCACCCAACTGGCAGAAGTTGTGAAGACCCCACGTTTGGGCGGAAGCTCCCCTGTCTGGTGGCAGAGTCCTACTGTGGCAACAAGCCCCAAAATCAAGTAATTAAGTGGCAATATGCCTAGGCAAACGAAACAAAATAAACAGAAAAGTTCAACATTGGACTCCTGTTTTAGGGGCAAAGAGGCTCAAAGCATGGAGGAGGACTGTGAGGTCAGAACTCCTGCACCAAAAGCCCCAAATGAAAATACAAGCTGGCTACAGGCCATAGAGGACCTTAAGAAGCAGATAAGAGAAGTGGGGGAAAATTTGGGAAGAGAAATGAAAAAGATGCAAGAAAAGTATGAAATGACAGTCAACAGCCTGACTGAGGAAAATAACACCTTAAAAAATAGACT
Organism: Gymnobelideus leadbeateri; assembly: GCA_011680675.1. NCBI lineage: Eukaryota > Metazoa > Chordata > Mammalia > Diprotodontia > Petauridae > Gymnobelideus > Gymnobelideus leadbeateri. Next base: position 223,194 of record WOXC01000605.1, on the reverse strand, counting down.
AACTCAAATGGCAAAAGAGGCTCAGAAAGGCAATGAGGAGAAGAATGCCTTAAAAAGTCGAATTTGCCAGATGGAAAAAGAATCTCAAAAGCTCACTGAGGAGATTCATTCCTTCAGAGTTAGACTGGAGCAGATGGAAGCTAGTGACTTTATGAGAAATCAAGATGCTGTTAAGCAGATCCAAACAAATGAAAGATTAGAAGGCAATGTGAAATATCTCATGGGAAAAACCACTGACCTGGAAAATAGATCCAGGAGAGACAATTTAAAAATTATTGGACTACCTGAAAGCCATGATCAAAGAAAGAACCTAGAAATCACCCTTCAAGAAATTCTCAAGGAAAACTGCCCTGATGTTTTAGATCCAGAGGGCAAAATAGAGGTTGAAAGAATCCACAGATCACCTCCTGAAAAAGATCCCAAAAAGAAAACTCCCAGGAATATTATAGCCAGGTTCCAGAATCCCCAGATCAAGGAGAAAATACTACAAGCAGCCAGGAAGAAACAATTTCAATATTGTGGAAACACAATCAGAATAGCCCAGGACCTGGCAGCTTCTACACTGAGGGATCGAAGGGCATGGAATATGATATTCCAGAGGGCAAAAGAGCTGGGAATGAACCCAAGGTTCACCTACCCAGCAAAACTGAGTATCTTGTTTCAGGGGAAAATATGGTCATTCAGTGGAATAGAGGACTTTCAAGAATTCTTGATGAAAAAACCAGAGTTGAATAGAAAATTTGACATTCAGACACAAGAAGCAAGAGATGCTTGAGAAGGTAATCAAGGAAAAGAAACCAAAAGGAACTTATCAAAGCTGGACTATTTACAATCCTACATGGAAAAACAATAACTGTGTTTGATGAAACCTTTCTCATTATGAAAATAATTGAAGAAAGGTACATGGCATATGTTCACAGGTATACATGGATAGAGGGCACAGGTTGAATTTGATGGGAAGGGATGATGATTATTTTTTTTTTTGGAGGGCAATTGGGGTTGGGTGACTTGCCCAGGTTCATGTGGCTGGGTTTTTGTTTGTGTGTTGGGTGTCTGGGGCCGGATCCGAGCTTGGGTCCTTCTGGCTCCAGGGCTGGCTCTCTGCTCGCTGCGCCACCTAGCCGCCCCAAGGAAGGGATGATTCTTAAGGGGTGAAGTCAAGAGGTGAGAGAGGAAAGTGGCAAGAGGAGATGGAGAGAGACAGGGTAGGGCAAACTATCTCATGTAGAAGAGGCAAGGGGAAGTAGTTGCAGGGGAGGGGAAGAACAGGAAGGCAAAAAGGCAAAAGCATATTCTCATTGAAGTTGGCTCAAGGAGAGAATCACATACATACTAAATGGAATATCTTACCCTCACTCTCCTGAGTAGGGGAAAGGGGGATGAGAGGGGGGATAATGGAGGGGAGGGCATTCTGGGGAGAGGGGAGGTTAGAAGTACCCACTATCAAAGAGGGACAGGATCTAAGTAGGTAATGGACCAGGTGAGAGGTGAGACAGGCGGGAGGGAAATATAAGCAGTCTTTTACAATATATCTACTATGGTAATGTTTTGCATAGATATACATGTACAACACATACTGAATTGCTTATCTTCTCAGAGGGAGTGGGTGACAAGGGAGAAGGGGAATGGATCTGAAAATCAAAGTTTTAAAATTAAATGTTTCATAAGATGTCCAGGCAGTGGGGCTAATGGCAAAGTCGAAGGGGATATGGGAGAAGATATGGGAGAGAGCAGATTGGATGAGGGGATATCTAGTGGGACTGCTATTCTGGGGTGGTGGGTAGGGAAAAAATGGGGGAAAAATGTAACTCATAATCTGGTGGAAATGAATGATGTAAACCACAAGTTAATAAAGCATTTGATAAAAAAAAAAGAAACTACAGCTAAATAAACAGACAATTCATAGGTTATATTTGGAGAAGCAACTAAGTTGTTGGTAGAGTTTATTTCATTTTGTAACCTAAAGAAAAAGTAATGACGCTTGGTTATCTCACTTTGAAGTGATATGAAGAGACCATCACAAAAATATTTGAAACTTTTCTGCCAGCATTTGTTTCAGAAGTTAAAGAATCAGTGGAATTCTGTGAACAATTAAACAAGGTCTTCCCAACCAAGTAAACATGACCTGGGTTTATTAATTTCAGTGTGGAGACAGACTCAGGGAAATGGGTCTATTGTAAAAGTATTTTGGAACAAAGAGTTTTGAAAATGGCAATAAAAGACATAAAGGCTTGTAGATTATTTAGCAGCCTCTCTACTTTCTTCAAGGAAAGGAGTGGAAAGCATTGGATATGGTGAACATTGAGCAACATCAGGAAATAAATGAAATTAACTAGATCTTAACAGTTACGGATAACTGCTTACTGATATGTGAATCATTTCACAATTAGCTGTCTTTGGGCATTCAAATTATTAAAATATTACACTAAAAGATAAAAAATAAACAGATCAATCAAAATATACATACAATCAAAACAAACTAGAATATTAGAAAAATTAAGATAAAGAGAAGAATGCAAATCATTTGCAAAATATCTCAAAGAAAATTCCAGAATAGAAAAGATGACAGACATGTGGCATTATTATTTTTTTAAAGGTGGGATGAGATACAGGTGACATCAAGATTGACCAGCTCATATACCTAACACTCTGAGTTCTACAGGATCTTTTTTTGAGAATGCTCTAAATGATTTCCAACAATATGGATGAATGATTACTGTTGTGCCCACACTCCTTGTCATCAATTCAAAACGGGAAGAAAATGTGCCAAATAATGTTAAAAGGACAACAAAAAAATAAGAGAAGGGAAAGAATTCATTAAAAGGAAATCCTCACAGAAAAATGAGCAGAGGGGCTGAGAAAGTGATTATATCATGACAAAATAGACCTCAATACAATGGATAAATATTATGGGACAAACGAAGGCAAGAAACAACCCTCAGAAGAGTAATATTACAGCAGCAGCAACTAGACATCCCACCCCACCCCAACCATAAGAGTCTCCAGAGTGATTTATTACCTCAATAAAAGAAGTGCAGGAAAAATAAGAAAAGAAATTAGAACAGACAATAGAGCTCTCACAGAAATTTACAAAGACTATTGAGAGCATCAGCTGTTTTGAATAGTGGGAAATCTCATTAAAGTATATGACTTTCTGAAAAAGTGATCAGCATTTTCATAACTCAGAAATGCAGTCAGTCAACAAACATTTATGAAGTGTATATTATATGTCAGGTATTGTGTTAAGTACTGGAGTTGGAAGAATCAATATTTGAACAAAATCAAAGAGAACAGAATCAGAAAAAGAGTTAAGATCTTTACCAGTCAAAGTAATTGACAATGAAAACAGAAAATGACAAGCCAATGAAGGAATTATTATCTCCTAGAAAAACACACACACACAAAAATCTAAATATAATACTTCATGAAATCATACAAGAAAATTAAGTAGTAAAAATAGGAGGCAAAGTATGGATTATCCTAATCTATGGAATTCCAGTGGAATTCAGTGGATAGTACCAGGCCTAGAGTCAGGAAAGCTTATCTTCTCAAGTTTAAATTCAGCCTCAGATATACACTAGCTGTGTGAGCCTGGGCAAGTCACTTAACCATGTTTGCCTCAGTTTCCTCATCTGTAAAACAAACTGGGGAAGTGAGAAGCCACTCAAGTTTCTTTATCAAAAAGACACCAGTTGGGTCATGAAGAGTTGGACATGACTGAATAAGAATGGAATGCTTGCAGGGAGGAGCTACAAATGCAACTCACCCAGAAATGTGTTTTGGTTTCATGGTGTGTTGTGGTGGCACCATCTCAAAGAATTCAGAGTGAGACCAACTCTAAACCAAATACAGGCATTTGTTGAGGATAGATGCCACTCATAAATGGGCTAGGTTCCAAAAGGAACCTAAAAAAAAGAGAAAGCAAGATGGATTTTTATAGGGTAAAGATTTAATTACATAACAGAAATTATGAATAATAAAAGGCAAAAGGGGTTTGTCAAGGGATTAAGGAATAGGAGAGGAGTCCCTTCTATGTTTCAAACATCCTGGTCATGCTGCCCTCTGATTGGCTAGCTATTGTAGTCCTGTCTGGTCAAGATGGATAATTAGGTATTATGGTCCTATCTTGGGCTAAATGGATGATGTCATTATGGTTGAGTATAAGGACACACCTGTTCAAATATGTGAATTGGATCTGGGGGCAGTGGATAGCTAGGGGAAGTGACTATATTGTCTGGGGGCTTATGGTGTGGTTAAAGTCAGATTGTGTGGTTAAATCAGGACATGCTTGCTATTCAGTGGGGCCCATAAGAAAGTTAGAATACTGGGGCTGGGGATAACTTTATTAAGATTCCATAAAATCTACTTTAAAGAAATAATTAACGAAAAAATCTTGCAAAACACCCAGGGAATTGTTCTTTGCTTATCAAATATATCAGTCTTAATGGTATAAGGCTATTTGTTTAAATAAATAAATAAAAGAAATGCTGGAGTATGACATTCTGAAAAATATTGGAAATTGTTTACAACCCAAATAAAATTAATTACCCTGAAATTGAACTTAACAAGCAAAAGGGGAGAAAAATTGATTCTTAGGAAGAGAAGGGCATTTGAGTCATTTTTACTGAAGAAATCAAAGATCTAGAAATTTGGTATGCAGTTCATTAAAAAGAAACAAGAAAGGTAAACATGTCCATATAGCATGAAAACACCAAGGTTTTAAATTATGCTGTAAAATGTAGAGTCAGGCTAGGACCCTGTTAGAGGTTTTTCTTTTTCTTTTTTTTGAGTTTTATTTAGTATTTTATTTTTCCCCAGTTACATGCAAAAACAATTTTCAACATTCATTTTTAAACTTTGAGTTCTAAATTCTCTCCCTTCTTTGCTCCACACCCTGTTACCCATTGAGAAGGCAATAAGTTCAATATAGGTTATTTATCTGTAATCATGCAAAATATTTTCATAATAATTATGTTGTGAAAGAAAACATAAACCAAAAAAGACCCCTCAAGAAAAATAAAGAAAATTTAAGAAAATATGCTTCAATCTGTATTTGATATTCAAACACCATCAGTTCTTTTTTGGGGGATGGATAGCAATTTTCATTATAAATCCTTCAGAGTTGTTTTGGATCATTATATTGCTGAGAATAGCTAAATCATTTACAGCTGATCATTTTACAATACTACTGTCGCTTTGTACACCGTACATTTCACTTTGCATCAGCTCATGAAAGTTTCTCCAGGCTTTTCTGAGCATATCCACTCATCATTTCCCATAGTACAGTAGTATTCCATCACAATCACATACCACATCTTGTTCAATCAACCATTCTGCACAATTTCCGATACCTTTCCATAAGAAAAGAGCTGCTATAAATATTTTTGTATACACGGGTTCTTTTCCTTTTTGTTGGGTTTTTTTTTAACCCTTTTGGAATACGGACCTAGTAATGGTATTGCTAATTTTAAAGGTATGCATGGTTTTATAGTCCTTTGGGCATAGTTTCAAATTGCTCTATAGAATGGTTGAATAAATTCACAACTCCACAAACAGTTTATTAATGCTCCATTTTCCTATATCTCCTCCCCCATTTGTCATTTTCCTCTTTTTGTCCTATTAGCCAATCTAATACATATGATGTAATATCTCAGAATTGTTTTAATTTGCATTTTTCCAATCAGTAGTGAGTGAGAGCATTTTTTCATATGGCTATAGATAGCTTTAGCTATCCATATTTTCACTTGCAAATTGTTCATATCTTTTGATCATTTATCAGTTGGAGAATGGCTCTTATTTTATAAATTTGACCCGGTTCTCTATATGTTTGAGAAATGAGGCCTTTATAAGAAAAAGTTTCAATTTTTTTTTCAATCACTTTTGCCAACTGTTTTTCCCTCCATCCTATCTTGCCCTATCTCTTTATTCTTTTCTCTCTCTCCTTTCTCTCTGTCCTTCCTAAGAAGTGTTTTACTTCTATCTATTTCCTCCCCCAGTCTGAAATCCCTTCTATTCACCTCCCTATCTTTTACCCCATTCCCTTCTGCATTCCTGTAGGGTAAGATAGATTTCTATACCCAACTGAATGTGTATGTTATACCCTCTGTCAGCCAATTCTGATGAGAGAAGGTTCCATCTCACTTCCCCCATCTCCTTCACTGTAAAAGCTTTTTCTTGACTTTTTTATGTGAGATAACTTACCCCATTCTAGCTCTACTGAAAATTTCCCATTCTCCCAGTTCATTCCTCCAACCCCTTAATTTTGCTTTTTTAAAATATCATCCCTTCATAATCAACTCACACCTTTTTCTATATATTCTCCTTCTCTTTACCCTAATCTGAGAAAGTTCTTATGATTCCAAGTATCATGTTCCCATGTAGGAATATAAGCAGTTTAATCTTACTAATTCCCTTATATTTTGCTTTCTCGTTTTTATGCTTTTTATGTTTCTCTTGAGTCTTTTTCTATTTTTTTCTAAATTTTCTATTTAGCTTTCTATTTACCTGTTTATTTCTTTTCTAAATTTTAATTAATTTGCTTATTTACTGTCAGTTTACAACATTCAGTTCCACAGTCCCTTGAGTTTCAAATTTTCTCCCCCTCCACTTCCTCCCTCCCCCCACCCATGGTGGCATGCAGTCAAATATAGGATCTACAAATGCCTTCATATTAAACATTAGTCAGGTTGTAAAGAAGGATTATAACCAATAGAATGAACAGTGGGAAAGAGGAAACAAAACAAGAAAAAGAAAGAGGGCAAGTAGTTTGCTTCAATCTATATTCAGACTCTGTAGCTCTTTCTCTGAATGTGGATATCACTTTCCATCTTGAGTCTTTTGGAGTTGTCCAATAACCTTACATTGCTAAGAGGATTGCAGTCTATCAAGGTTAGTAATCACATGTAGGTTGTTTCTGCAATTTTGAACAAATTTTTCCTGGTTCTGCTCTTCTCACTCAACATCAGTTTATATAAGTCCCTCCAGAATTGAAGTCTGTCTGCTCCTCATTTCTTATAGCACAATAGTATTCCATTACATTCATATACCACAACTTGTTCAGCCATTCCCAAATTTATGGGCATCCCCCTGATTTCCAATTCTTTGCCACCACAAAAATAGTGGCTACAAATATTTTTGTACATAAAAGTCCTCCTCTGACTTCTGTGATCTCTTTGGGATACAATCCTAGAAGTGACATTGCTGGGTCAAAAGGTATACATATTTATAGCCCTTAGGGCATAGTTCCAGATTGCTTTCCAGAATGGTTGGATCAGTTCACAACTCCACCAACAATATATTAGTGTTGCAATTTTTCCACATCCTCTTCAGCATTTATCTTTTTCCTGTTTTGTCATCTTAGCCAATCTGACTGGTGAGATATGATACTTCAGAGTTGTTTCGATATGCATTTCTCTAATCAATAGTGATTTAGAGCATTTTTTAAATTAAATTTTATGTTTATTTTTAGTTTACATCATTCATTTCCACAAGATTTTGAGTTACAAATTTTCTTCCCATCTTTCCCATACCCACCACCCCAAAACAGCTATCCCACTGTAACCCCCTCCCCCAATCTGCTCTCTTATATATCATCTCACATACCCCCTCCAAGTTTCCAGTAGGGCAAGATGGATCTCTATACCCCAGTGCATGTATATTTTATTTCCCAGTTGCATGTAAAACTAATCATATATATATATATATATATATATATATATATATATATATATATATACACATATATGTGTGTGTATGTATATATATATATATTTTAACATTTGATTTTAAAACTTTGAATTGCAAATTTTTTCCCTTCCTCCCTATCACTTACACTTACTGGGAAGATAGGCAATTCAGTATAGGTTGTACATATGTACCTACACAAAACATTTCCATAGTGGATATATTGTGAAAGATTGACTATATTTCCCTCCATCCTATCCAGACCCCCACTTGTTCTATTCTCTGCTTTGACCCTGTGGTCAATAGTGGGCTTCCAACTTCCCTCCCCCACGGCCTACCCTCCACTCCATCCTTCCCCATCTCATCCCCTTCCCCCCTACTCTCCTATAGGGTGAGATACCCTATTTAGTACGTATGTCATTCCCTCCCTAAGCCAAATTCAATGAGAGTAAGGTTGACCCATTCCCTTTTACCTTCTTATTCTTCCCTTCCATTGTAACAGTTTTCCCTTGCCTCTTCTATATTAGATAATTTACCTCATTCTGTCTCTCCCCATCTCCTCTCATTATATTTCTCTCTCACCTCTAATTTCATCTTTTAAGTATCATCCGTTCCTATTCAATTGGTCCTGTGCCCTCTGTCTATGTATACCAGTATATATATATGCACCAACTCACATGTGTATTCATATGTTTATATACACTCCTATATAAACATATATATATATATATATGTATATATACACATTTATATTCCCTTCAACTATTCTCATACTGATAAAAGTTTCTTAAGTTATAATTATCGTTTTTCCATGTAGGAATATAAATAGTTCAACTTTGATAAATTCCTTATGATTTCTTTTCCCTGTTTACCTTCTCATGCTTCTCTTGCTTCTTGTATCTGAATTTCAAATTTTCTATTCAACTCTGGTTTTTTAATCTTCTTGTATCTGAATTTCAAATTTTCTATTCAACTCTGGTTTTTTAATCAAGAATGTTTGAATGTCCCCTATTTCATTGAATGACCATATTTTCTCCTGAAACATGATACTCAGTTTTTCTGGGTAGGTGATTCTTGGTTTTAATCCCAGCTCCTTTGACCTCTGGAATATCATATTCCAAGCCCTTCAATCCCTCAATGTAGAAGCTGCAAGATCCTATGTTATCCTGATTGTGTTTCCACAATATTGAAATTGTTTCTTCTTGGCTGCTTGTGGTATTTTCTCCTTGACCTTATAATTCTGGAATTTGGCTACTATATTTCTTGGAGTTTTCAATTTCAGATCTCTTTCAGGAGGAGTCCAGTGAATTCTTTTGATAACTATCTTACCCTCTGATTCTAGGACCTCAGGACAGTTTTCTTTGACAATCTCTTGGAGTATATTGTCCAGGCTGTTTTTTTTTCATCATGGCTTTCCAGTAGACCAATAATTCTTGGGTTATCTCTCCTGGATATGTTCTCCCGGTCAGTTGTTTTTCCAGTGAGATATTTTACACTTTCCTCTAATTTTTTCATGAAGGAAGATAAAGAAAGATCCTAGGCCTAGAACAAAGAATGAATGGAGATGAAAAAATTAGGAAGACTAGGATTATAGATGTGCAGAGAGAGAGGGTCATAGAGATTATCCTGTCTAATTAGCTCATTTTGCCTTTATGAGGAAAGCTTATGAACCAGAACAACTGTTTTGGTTACCCAAAGGTAGGTAAAGATTGAAAAGGGAGAAGAACTCCAATTCTGTTTGAATTGGGGCACCAGAGATAAAACTGTGGCATTTCACAGTGTGTGGCTGTATGGCATTACCATGATAACATTGCTGCTACAAACATGTGATTTTATAGCAATAAACAACTTGGAATCAGTGAAAACACAGCATACTTTCCCCAATGTAATCTAGACTGAGCTTCCTCATCAATTTGACTATAAACCCAACTCACTGTCCATCTGAAGTTTCCATCTAAAATACACAAATAGGTTATCTCCAGCTCCAGCTGCTTTCATCCAAATAACATTCTTTGTCAATCCACTTTGTTTTGCCAGCATGTGAGACTAGATCGATCTTTTTTGAGTAATGATGGATTTTTTTGAAGAAGCACTATCATATTCCAGGGCTTGAAATAATCAGCACATTATTATGTACAAACAGGACCATGTGGATAACCTCTCTGTCAAAAGAGAATCCTTCTATTTGGACAAGCTTCCATAAGTCTGGCAAACATCTTTGGAGATCTTATGACTCTGTTTTACGTATTGCTTCATATTGGCACATACCCTATCATTTGACAAAGTTATCTTTAGGCCTATATCTGTCAGGAGGCTTTGTATGATTGGTAATGTGTAGGAGACACGTTACTTGAGAACAGCCTTTAAGACTGATTTTTTTTCCTGCCAAGTCAATATTTGGGATGGGGCAAGGCTGGTTATCAACAAAAAATAGAGAGAGACCTTATATTCTTTATCCCTCTCTCTATTATGTGATGATCCCTGTTAAGATACAGCATGTTGCAGAAATTCATCTGTGAAAACCTTCCTGTTCATTTTCCATAGTCATATAATTTGGTGATAATAATTAACATGTATGTTGTAGTTTAAGGTTTTCAAGACACTTGACAAATTTATCTCATTTTATCCTTACAACAACCCTAGGAGCTAGGTGCTATTATTACCGCTAATTTTACAGAGGAGGAAACAAGCTGATAGAGGCTCCCATAGCTAGTAAAAGTTGGAAGCCATTTTTGAACTCAAATCTTTCTGACTCAAGGTTCAGTGCTCTAGCCAACATACCACCTAGCTGTCTATAGTTGTTCCCACCTTTTTGCTCACCTTTCCCTTCCTTGATACTGTGTATAACACTTTTCCATTATTTTGGAATATTCCTTTGGAGGGAAGGGGTAGCTTCAAATTATAATTTCAGTTTACAAAGACAGTAGAAATAACTTTTCTTTTCATCACTATTTCTTCTTTTTTTAATATAAATTCCATTTTGAGGTGACATTGATAGCTTATCCTTAATCTTCTGATTTCTTTCTTAAAGATAGTACTGAAGATATCAGGTGCTGGGTTTCCCCATACTCCACAAAACTTTGGCCTCTTATTTTTTGAGATCAAATCGTATTTTTCAATATCTAATGTGTTGCCTTTTTTATTGAAGTCACCAAATATAAAGTGAATGTAAGTTGAGTTTAATACATCTTGTCAAAGTCTTCTTAAAATTTCTGTACTTATTTATCCTTTGCAAAAAAAATGTTGATCCACTAGCTATAATTATCTACATGTTGGTTGATTTATGTTGAACATCATCGAATGGCCTATGAAATGCGGTTCCTTGTTGGCTTGGAGTGCCAGATGAAAGTGGCTTCCCTCTCTGTTTTATTTATTTATCAGAGGAGAATCTGTGAGCAGTCCTTCCAATTAGCTACCACTTCTTTATAACTTTTTATTTTATTTACAGCAAGAATGTCAAGAAAAATCTGTTTCATTTCCTCCAGATGTATATTAAGTTCTTGGAATTATATATTGACTTATTTTATTTTGGTCTGAACCTATAATTTCACTGGTGTAGGGAACTCCCCACAAGGAAACCTCCTCTACCAACCAAGATTAGTTATTACTCTGCAACTTATTGTCTTAAAAATTTCTGGGGCCACAGTAAAGTTAAGTGATTGCCCAGTGTCATAAAGCCCATGGATGTTAGAGGCAACACTCCTAGCCAAGGCTTCCTATCTGATTCTTGGCTCTCTATGTATGATGCTACTAGGCCTCTTACATGTTAGATTCTAATGTTTCAATTAATTATGCCAATGTTCAGCCAGTCAAGTTGACAAGCATTTCTTAAGTTTGCTATGTGCCAGGCACTGTGGGGAATGTTGGGGATACAAAGAAAGGAAAAACAAAAACAAAAACAAAAAACCAGTTCTTAATCTCAATGAGCCTGCATTCTGATGGAAGCTAATGTAATGGTTGGTGTCCCTGCTTCAAATATCTTTCCATTTCAATTCATCCTCCACTCTACTGTCTAACTGGTCTTTCTAAAGCACAGATCTGTTCATGTCATACCGTTCTCCCTGCCCTCCCTCTCCATTCAGTAAACTCCAATGGTTCCATATGACTTCCAGGATCAAATATAAAGTCCTCTAGTTGGCTTTTAAAGCCCTTTATAACCTACCACCTTCTGCCTTCGCAGTCTTTTTTTACCTTATCACTCCACACCTCTAATCCTACCCTCCAATTACTCTTTGATCCTATGACATTGGTCTATGATCTACTCCCTAAATAAGGCTCTCTATCTCCCAGCTCTTCATTTTCACTCATTGTGCTCCATGCCTGTGCTCCAACAACTCATTTATACCCCCTAGCTTCTTTGGCTTTCTTAAAATCTAAGTCAAAGGCTAATTTCTCAAGTAGCTTTTCCTAGTCCTTCCTAATCTTATAACCTCCTATATGAACAGGCAATTTTCAGAAAAGGAATCATATGAAAAAAAATGCTCTAAATCACTATTGATTAGAGAAATACAACTTAAAACAACTTTGATGTACCACCTTATACCTATCAGCTTGATTAATGTGACCAAAAAAAGGAAAATATTGGATGCTGGAGAGGATATGGGGAAATTGGAACAGTAATGCATTGTTGGTGGAATTGTGAACTGATCCAACCATTCTGGAGAACAATTTAGAACCATGTCTAAAGGACTATAAAACTGCATACCCTCTGATCCAGCAAGACTACTGCTAGGTCTATATCCCAAACACATAAAAAAGACCTATCTGTACGAAAATATTTATAGTAGCTCTTTTTGTGGTGGCTAAGAATTGGAAATTGAGGGGATGTCCATCAATTGGAGAATGACTAAACAAGCTGTGGTATAATGATTATAAAGGAATATTATTGTGCTATAAAAAGTGACAAGTAAGATGATTTCAGAAAAACCTGGAAAGACTTACATGAACTGATGCATAGTGAAGTGAACAGAACCAAGAGAACATTGTACATAGTAACAGCAATATTGATCAATGAAGAACTGTGAATCATTTAGCTATACTCAAAATACAGTGATCCAAGACAATCCCAAAGGAATAATGATGAAGTGTGCTATTGGCCATCAGAGAAAGAATTTATATTGATTGAATATAGACTGAAGCATGCTGTTTTTCATGTTATTTCTTACATCTATCTTCTTGTACAAAATGACTAATATGGAAATGTTTTACATAATTTCACATGTAGAACCTATATCTGATTGCTTACCATCTCAGGGAGCAGGGAGAAATAGAATTTCGAACTCAGAACTCTAAATAAAAATGCTTAAAATTTTTTTAAATAAAAAAAGCTTTCCCTTTGAGACTACCTCCAATTTATCCTGTGTATATCTTGTTTATACATAGTTTTTTGCTTGTTATCTCCCCCATCATACTGTGTGCCCCTTGAAAACTGAAACTGTCTCTTCCTTTCTTTGTGTCTCCAGTATTTAGCAAAGGACCTGGCACTTCTTAGGTATTTCATAGATATTTGTTGACTTGACTTATTTGCAGACAAGATTAGGACAGGATAAATTGTGGACAGTGCCCAATTCCAGTAACAAGTTCCACAGTTCCCAAGGCCTCTTTCAGAATACTACAGCTCTTGTTACTCACCCCTCTGGCTCATCCTCAAAGGTTTTGTCCCATATTCCTTATTGTAGTCTGTAGTTTGGTTATAGACTTATCGAATCAGATTCTTGGCTCTGTGTGCCCTGCTTAATTTTCCTTTGCACCATCCCTGATACATTTCATTTGAGGTTATTTACAAATATATAATTTCATGAAGCTCTTCAGTCTTATAACATCAGAAATTATTATTTAAAATATGTTAATGTACCTTGAGTATCCAGTCTGTGCAATTTTCCTCAGACTGGTTCTTTTACCTCTTTCAGCAAGCAAGAAACACAGTTTGGGCGCTCAAATCCAAATTACCCCCTCTTACTGCTTTAGTGGTTGGTGAAGCATCAGATATTCAGTGACCCACAGCCAGGTTAGATACTGGCTGGATTCTATCATACAGCTGCTTGTCCTCATTGATCTCTACTCTGCTCACTACTAGTCTGAGCATTAGACCTGGAATTAGGAAGACCTCAGCTCAAATCTGACCCCAAATACTTATTAACTGTGTGTCCTTGGTCAAGTCATTTGACCTGTCTGCCTCAGGTTCCTCATTTGAAAATGGAGACAATAATAGAACCTGCCTCCCAAGGTTGTTGGGGAAAATAAATGAGAAAATGTAGATCTATATATGTGCATCCACACATATATAAATGTGTGTATATGTAATACACACACACACAGCATTTGGCAAACTTTAAATTGTTATATAAATACTAACTATTACTATTATTTTTATTACTGGTATAGCTGTTAGCTCTGATCTTGGCATGTGTTTTGTTTCTTGCTCAGCTTCACAAACATTTACTGTATACCCACAGATCTGGTGCATGCCCAAAGGGTTCACTATTGCACCATTAAAGTTGCATTAAAGAGAAATGGATGGAATTAAAACTAGTTAATACACTCCAGGGCAAGGAAGAGCCTGGGTATGTGCTGACAAGCACTTTGTCTTTTAATCAGCTCCTCCATTGGTTTGCACATCCTGTATTCTCTATCATGTGATCTGGGAAGCTCTTCCAATGATTTTCTTACAAGCATGTATTCTAATCATCCCCAACCTCAGCCTTCTCTGCTAATACAGCCTTAGTGTTCATTGTTTATTTAGACAGGGAGATGAGATGGTTGCAAAGCTCATGAGGCTTATTATGCAATACTTATAGATAGTCTGATCAATCCATAAGCATCTATTAAATGCCCACTCTATGCCAGGCATTGAAGAACCATGGGACTCTTAGCACCATTTGTGGAGTTAGGGGCCACAAAGAGGTCCAGTCCAAGCAGTATCCTGCACATGATGTCTAGGGACTAACCTAGATAAGTACAGAGAGACTCAATAATTGCAGATCTATGGCATTTGTGGTCATGATATTTATAACACATATTAGCTTATTAATGCCTACCTCATGGGGTTTTGGTGAGAAAATCAATGCCCAAACAAAGGAAGAATGGAGAATGAAAAAGTATTTCCTGTTCTTTGTGACCAACAGAGAGTAGAAGGAACATCTGGCACTTCGAAGTACCCTTAGTCAGATTGCACTGATATGTGAGACTATAAAGACACAGGAGATTCCTATAGACCTCTGGGACTAATGGTTACTGATGCAGGATTTTTTGTTTTGTTTTCTCCTTTTCATAAAACTTCTTTCTGTAATATTGTGAGGTGGATGCTAATTAATGGGAAAGGAGCTTGTGATCATAACGCAGACATTTTCTTAGGTTGTCCAGCTAGGACAATAAGACAAAAATCAATGTGCAAACTCTAGGAATTAGAGCTATGAGGGATCTTATAGATCATCTAGTCCAACCCATTCCATTTCTAAATAAGGAAACTCAGTCCAGGAGCATGTATTAAGCACCCATTGTATGCCAGGTACTTTACTACTGTACTCAACACTTAGGTACTGAGGATACAAAGAAAGGCTGACAGGACAGTCCCTACTTTCTTTTTTTCCTTTGGAGTTATTCAGAACTACTGACTTCAAAAATTTTTTTTCCAAATTCTTTATTAACTGCTGGTTTACATCATTCATTTCTGCCAAATTTTGAGTTACACATTTTTCCCCTACCCACCACCCCAGAATAGCAGTCCCACAGGATATCCCCTCATCCAATCTGCTCTCTCCCATATCTTCTCCCATACCCACTTTGCCTTTTTCAGTAGGGCAAGGTGAATCTCTGTACCCCAATGCCTGTATATCTTATTTCCCAATTATATGTAAAATAGTATTAATAATAGTATTTGTATATTTTTTAAACATTTGATTTTAAAATTTCGAATTCCAGATTCATTCCCTCCCTCCCTTGTCACCCACTCTTGCTGGGAAGATAAACAATTCAGTATATGTTGTACATGTGTAGCTATGCAAAACATTACCATAGTAGATATATTGTAAAAGGCTGACTATATTTCCCTCCTTCCTATCCTACCTCCCACTTGGTCTATTCCCTACTTTGATCCTGCCCCTTTTCAAAAGTTGATGGACAGTCCCTACTTTCAAAAAGTTCAGTCTACTAGGTGAAACAAGGAGCATAGAAATACGTTAAATATTTGATAAATAGTAAATAATTAATGGAGGGAAGGCACTAGAATTAAGAGGGGTTGGGAAAGGGTTCCTGTAGAAGGTGAGACTTTAGTTGGGACTTAAAGGAAGCCAGGAGATAGAGATGAGAGTAGAGAGCATTCCTGGTCTGGAAGAAAACCAGCCAGAGAAAATACCTGAGACCAAGAGATGGAGTGCCTTGTTCATGGAACAGCTAAGAGGCCAGTGTCAAAGAATACATGGCAGAGAATAAGGTGTAAGAAGACTGGAAAGGTAAGAGGGAGCTAAGTTTTGAAGGGCTTTGAATGTCAAAGAAAACATTTTGTATTTGATCTTGAAGATGATAAGGAGCCACTGGGAGTTTATTGAGTATGAGACTAACCTCATGGTCAGACCTGTAGGAACTCAGGCTCAGAGACATTAAGAGAATTATGCAACATCATAAAAGAAATAAGTAACAGAACCAGTACGTAAACTCAGGTCCTCCAATTTGAAATTCATTGCTTTTTCCATTAAATATACTGCCTTTCCTCCTCAGACTTATCTTGGGCCCTCTGTGCTATGGAATACTCTATGAGAATTTTGGGTTATGAGGTTTCCATGTATACTACAGGACTTTTTTTCTCTGACTAGTTGTGGCCTAAGACCCTCCAAAGCCTTTGGGCTCATATGGATTGGGTTGGATCCTAGGGACTGATCTAAGAAGATTCAGCTTCTCTTTCTTCTCTTTTCTTTTCCTTTCTTTTCTTTCTTTTTTTTTTTTTTTTTTTTTTTGGTGACTTGTTGACCCCCGGCCTACCCTAGAGCTTACTCTAATACCACGTCTTCAAATCTATATACATAGCTTAAGCATAGCTCACAACTATAAGTTACCTCAAATATGGGTAACAGGGTCTTCAGCTCCCATAAAAGAAAGCAATAAATGTAAACTGATGATAAGGTGGATTTTGTATTAACTTGCAGAAAATGAAGACCACCCAAAGGACTCAGAAACAGAAAGGGAATGGGGTAAGCCTTTCTATAGCACCTTCTATGTATAAGGCTCTGTGCTAAGTGCTTTACAAACATCATCTAATTTGATCCTCACAACACCCCTGCAAGGTGGGTGCTATTATTCTTCCCATTTTACAGTTGAGGCAAACTGAGACAAACAGGTTAAATGACTTGCCCTGGGTCACACAGCTGGCAAGTGTCTTAGGTCAGATTTGAACTCAGGCCTTCCTAACTTCAGACCCAGTGCTCTATCTACTGAACCCCCTAACTGCTGAAGAAATCTCATTAACATAGATAGAAAACAATACACTCAATAGCAATATGCAAATACAGAAAATCCATCCAGCACTCAAATTGACTGCCCAGGAAGTAATTCTGCTTTGGAGCTGTTAAACAAAGAATACTGCTTCCCATTAGAGCTGTCATCTGAATTACTCACTAAGATGGTAGGGTGTGGCCAGAACTATGTCATTGACTTTCTCTTTACTGCTCCTCCAGCCATGGGGGCCAAACGGGTAATCTTCCTTCTTTCTCAGTGGTTACATTTATATTTCTCAGCATGTCTTCTTCCCATTCTAGAAGCCAAGTTTTCTAATTTTCAAACTCTGGAATTTAGGGTCATCTATGATTCAACTCCCATGGTGAGTACTGCCCAGGAAATCTCTTTTCTTTAGCTAGAAGAATAGCTTACTTAGGATCATACTACTTAGGAAATAAAAAATTATAGCCTTCTCCTTTACACAGGAGTTCAGGTTTCAGGGACATTGTCATTGACTTACATTTTCAGGGGTAAATATCTTCCTAGTCCTGGGCCCCTTTCTTTTCCCCCTGTATATTATTTTACTTAGTGATCACATAGATTCAAATACCATCTCTATATTGATGATTCCCAAATCTGCTTGTCCATTCCTAACCTCTTTGTTGACTTCCAGTCTTGGATCTCTAACTGCCTACTGGACATCTCGCAGTGGTTGTTTTACAGATTTCTAAAACTCAAAATGAAGAAACTGAACTCATTGCCTTTGACCCCAAACCCTTTGCTCTTCCTAACTTCCCTGTTACTATTTTTAAATTTTTTATTTATTTTATTGTGAACTTAAGAAATAAAACAAGCATTTACATAACATAGTAGAATTTTTTAAAAAGGTACATGAAATGACAAATCTATTGTGTATGACTTGCTATTCCTTTTAAATATATAATAAAGTTATCATGTAACTATTTTCCCTTTTTTCTTCCCTACCCCCCCAGACATGGCTATCATTAAATATAAATGTGTATATGTATGTATGAATATATATATATCTTAAATCATTCTATACATACTTTTATTTATCAGTTATTTCTCTGGATTCAGATAGTGTCCTTGTTCATAGGTGCTTTGTAGTTAATTTGGATATTTATACTAGTCAAGGATGCCACCATCCTCCCAGTCATCCAGGTTCATCACCTAGGTATCCTTGACTCCTCTCTGTCTCAACCCCCATTTCTTTTTTTTTTCTTTTTTTTGGAGGGCTATTGGGGTTAAGTAACTTGCCCAAGGTCACACAGATAGGTCTTTGTGTGCGTTAAGTGTCTGAGGCCAGATCCGAACTCAGGTCCTTCTGACTCCAGGGCCTGTGCTCTACTCACTGTGACACCTAGCCGCCCCTCAACCCTCATTCTGATATTCTGCCAAGTCCTGTTGATGTTTCCTTTGTAACATCTCTGCACAGGCCCTCTTCTCTCCTCTCACACTGCCATTGCCCTGAAATAGCCTGCTGATTGGTCTCCTGGCCTCAGGTCTCTCTGCCCTCCAATCTATCCTCCACATAGCTGCCAAATTGTTTTTCCTAAATGTCAGGTGTAACCTATGCCACCTTCCAACTTGTGAAACATTGGTATTTCCCTATCACTTCCCGGTTCAAATATAAAATTCTCTGGCATTCAGAGCCTTTCACAATCTGGTCCCCCCAACTTTTAAGTCTTCTTACCCCTTACACCCTTCCTAGTACTCTTCAAACCAGTGATGGAGGCCTCCTTGTTATTTCTCCAACAAGAAACTCCATCTCCTAACTCCTGGCATTTTTTACTGGCTATCTCCCATGCCTGGAATGATTTCCCTCTTTATTTCTACATTCTGGCTTCCCTGACTTCCTTCAAATCCCAGCTAAAATTCTGCCTTCTAACAAGAAGCCTTTCCCAACTCCTCTTAATTCTAGTGCCTTCCCCCTTAAACTACTTATAATTTATCGTGTATATGTAGCTTGTTGGCACTTAACTGTTCACATGTTGTTTCCGTCATTAGACTGTGACCTCCTTGAGAGCAGTTACTGGCCCTTGACTTTCTTTGTGTCCCTAGTGTTTAGCACAGTACCTAGTACATAAACGGCACTTAATACATATTTACTGACTTACTGACTGGTTAAAGCAAATACATCACTATCCTGAAAAAGTAAACAATCAACCTATGCATGTGCTGATGGTGAAGTCAGTAATATCAGTTTTAAATACAGAAAGCAGAATATTTTTTCTTGGCTCTCCCACACAGCAGGTGTGATATATCTGGTATATAGTCAGCTATCTAAAAGGTTAAAGTTTCGTCTTTTTGATAGTTCTATTAGGAAATTCCATGTGGTTTGCATCAAAAATACTGGCCTATCCCAAAAATTCCTTTAGCTTTTCAGTCGGAACCATGTCCTTTTGTGAACTATTCCAGTATTTCAAGGATTACCTTGGATACTTGTTCTTTCTCTATAAGCCATTCCAGGGTGGTATCATCTTTACATATAAAATTAGCAAACATAAAACACAAATATCTGCCCCTGGGCCCAGCTCATGCATTCCGTTATTTCAAAAACATCTTACACTAAGATATTTTCCCATTCCCTCATACTAAACACAGCAAGGAAGAAAGGACTCATTTTTCCTCCTGGAATGCTCCCTTTCAGTTCCAGTTGGAGATAACCACAAGACCTTTCTCTTTTCCACACAAAGCCCTAGAGTCATCTGCTACTCTTTGATGGTTTGATGTTTCTCCTCACATGCTTTATATTATGAAATCTCACTTTTTCTAACTCTATGGTTCTCTATATATTAATTTACATTACCAAGATTCTTGTTCTAAGTAAGTCATGATCACTTGGACTACAGTAACTCTCTCACCAATCTTTCTTTTTCCAACCATATTGATTAACTTAAGATATTGTTACAAAAGTTGGCTTTTTCAATCACTATGATAACTACATTTTTTTAAATAGTAAACCATTTCTCTTAAGGAAATTTGAACAATCCTTTATGAATGATTTGAACTCCTGAGAGGCAGCATGCTCTTTCGGATCCAGAGCTACACCAGGAGTTAGAATGTCCTGGATTCAGGTCCTACCCCTGACACACCAGCTGAAGAAGTTACTTAATATTATAGTATCTGCGGCCTAAAGACTCTCCATTCACTTATCCACAATCTTAGTTCAATCCCTTATCACCTCTTTCCTAGACTAAAGCCTTCCAACCAATCTCACTACCTCATGTCTTTCCTCACTCCAGTGCATTTTCCACTCAGTTACCAAAGTGGTTTTTCTAACACATAGGTCTGCCCATGTCACTCCCTGCTGAACGAGCTCCATCACCTCTCTTACCTTCAAGATCAAATACAAAGTCATTTCCAGCTCTTTATTACATGGTCCTTTCCTAGATTTTCTAGCCTTCTTGTATCTCACTCTCCTCCACAACTGCTTCAGTCCAGCAGCACTGTCCTACTTGGATACATGTCCTCAAACATACCCCATCATCTTTCCCCCATGCTTTTGCATAGTCTGTCCCCCCTGTCTAGAATGCTCTCATTCCTCATTTCTTTTTCATAGTTTCTCTAGCTACTTTCAAGACTCAGCTCAAGTTCCACCTTCTGCAGGAGGCCTTTCTTGATCTGTTAGGCAAGTAGGTGGCTCACTGGATAGAACACTGAACCTGTGACCTTTGGTATGCCTCTTAACCTCTGTTTGCCTCAGTTTCCTCAACTGTTAAATGGTATAACAAAAACACCTACCTACCAGGGTTATGGTGAGGATCAAAAGATATACCACAATGCCTGGCACATAGTGGGCATTATATAAATGATAGCCATCATTTTCATCACCATCATTCTTTAATTGGTATAACAACCTCTCCTTTCATATTATCTTTATGTACTCTATATATATCGTATATGTCCTCACCATTGGAATATAAGCAACTTGAAGGCCGTGATGTTTTCTTTCTTTCTTTTTTTGTTCTTATTGTACCCTCATTCTTTAACACAGTACCTGGTACATAATAAGCACTTAATAAATGTTGACTAAGACTGATGTGAATTGTTAGGGGAGTTTTCTTACCAGAAATTCCATACGCCATTGAAATTACAGGCCCAGTTAAAAAAAAAAATTGGAAGCCAGATTTCTGGCAATCCGAACTCTGGAGCATAGCCCCAAACCAGAAAGTAATGAAAGAGACCTCTGAGCATCCAAAATTACTCCCTGAAAAAAACCCTCATTCAGCTAAGCCAAATCCTTGGCGTTTTTCTGAGTTTTACTAACTTATCTTAGAGTGTTAGCAAGTTTCACTATTTGTTTTCCTGGCCCACTGAAGATTAGAAACCACAAAGCAGAGGAAGGATAGAAGGCTCCTCAAGGGAAGTACATTGATGGTAGTGAAAAATGACACTTAGATTGACCCTGAAGTAGAAAACCAAAATACTCAAAAGTAAATGGAAAATAGTACTTACTATATGTTATGTGTTAACCTCGAATTACAATTGTAACCTATGACCACCATAACTAACAGGCTTTGGAGTTGGACCAACACCAATTTGATCTGAGAGTATGGCTCTAAAAGATTACTCAGCTCTTGACTTATATTGTCCCTACCCTGGATCTACTCTGGTAAAATCTCCAAATATAGCTTGTGTTTAGGTATCCACAAATGTGACTCAGGAGTCCCTAGGTTTTCACCTACGTGGGATTTAGGCATAGTAGTCTAGATCAAAGGTTGTGGTGGTCACTTTTTAAGCCTATTTCCACATTGCCTTCAGAATGGGTGAACTAATTCACAGTTAGATGTCTATCCACAGCATCTATAGCTGTTGAACATAGCATCTTTCTAGTCCCAATGTTTTCTATTCCCATTTTTTGTTGTCTTTGCCATTTTATAGACTATAAAGTGAGTCCTCATAGCTTTTTTGACTTGTATTTATCTTATAATTAATGAATGGGAGCAATATTTCATAGGATTATAAAAAATTATAATTCTTCCTGTGTTTATTCATATCTGTTGAATATTCATTGGACAGTATCTCTTGGTTTCCTTTGTTTTTGTTAATTCTCTAAAGATGTTAGGTTTCAGACCCTTATCAGAGACATTTGACACCCATATTTTCCCAATTATTAGCTTACCTTCTTATCCTAGTTGCATTAATTTTGTCAGTGCAAAAGTTTTTTATTTTATGAAGTAAAATTATCTGTTTTATCTTTTGTGATCATTGTCCCTTGTTTGGTTAAGAACAGTCCCCTTAGCAATAATGTGAAAATTAAGTGATCTCATTCCAATATTTTTTGGATAACATAACCATTCACAATCAGTTTGAATATTCATTTTGAGCTTATTGTGGGAAATGGTAGAAAGCATTGGTTTACACTTGATGCCTGTCGATTTGCTTACTAGATTTCCTAGCAGTTTTTGTCAAGTCAAATAGGGTATGCTTGATTATTACATTCTGTTTTATGTTACAATATATGTATATATATATATACATATATATAATTTCTTGGTCTTGCTTATTAGATTATTAACTCCTTAAAGACAATGAATAATCATGTTTTTCTATCTTCTCTAGCCTGGCACAGTGCCTTGATTATTGTAGGCACTCTAAAAAATATATACATTGGATGAATGAATGAATAAATACATAATTAGTCAATGGTTCATTGTTGTTGTGTTGTTGTTCAGTCACATCCAACTCTTTGTGACCCTATGGACCAAAACACACCAGTGTTGTCCACAAGCTTCTTGGCAAAGGTACTAGAGTGGTATGTTGGAATCAACTTTGTTCACTATTAGTATTATATCCCCAAATATTTTCCTCTCTCCTTTTGGTGAGGCTATCCGCACATCAACTGCCTGTAACCCTCAGTTAAAAGCTGCTCTCATATGGTCTTCCGGTCGTCTTTGCATTCCTTAAGCCATCTAATGTTCACAGTCATCTTCAGATGCTTTAAGTGATTCCATTCAGATTTAATCAATGATTAGAACTGTTTAAACTCTTTTAACAAAGTTTCTGCTATCCTACTAGCCTGGGTTCTAAAGCACAAATTGGGGAGGTGTGTGTGTGTGTGTGTGTGTGTGTGTGTGTGTGTGTGTGTGTGTTCTGTGTCTCCTCACAGAGTGGCAGATCCCTACCCTTTAAAGTTTATTCATATTTTCACTTAACTAAAAGATGATTTCCACAATCCCCATGCTTAGGCATTAGAAGTATGTTTCTCTTCAAAACTAACATCTTTCAAAACCAATTATAAAAGAGTAAAGTATCATTCCCCAAGACACCATGCTCTAGGAAAACAGGGGTTGCTTGGCTATTCCAGTTGTTATTGTTTATTCCCATAATGCTACAAGGTACTTTATTCAAATTAAAGAGGAAAAATAAACACCACCAAGAAGTACTGCAGTAGCTAACATGTATATAGTGCCTCAAGGTTTACAAAGTACTTGTTATACATTTTTTTATCTTATTCTCTCAACAACCCTGGGAAGTAGGTGCTATTATTATCCATTAGGAAGATAGGGATAATAATAGATGAAGACACTAAAAGATTAGGAAGCTGAGGCTGAGAAAGGTTAAGTGACTTGCCCAGGGTCACACAGCTAGTAAGTATCTGAGGCTGGATTCAAAATAGGGTCTTCCTGACTCCACATCCAACACTTTATCCATTTCACCACATAGCTTCTGCATGCATATCAGTATTTGGAGTGAACAGAAAGGGGTGGAATATGTTAATTTTTTTCTCATGCAACATTGCTGCTATCTGGTCAGTGAACTGCATCTCCCCTGCTTCCCTCCTGATACTGAACCTATTTCACATAATTGACTATTAACATTAAGATGAGACATGATTTTCTACAGTTTTTCCTATTTCTCACCTGGCTGACCTTCTGAATTACATGATCTCCAGAAACTCATCATTCTGCAAAATGATATTAACATTGAGATTCACGCTTCCTCTGTATCCCTTGACCCCAGCAGTTCCACCACCAAGCTTTCAGCTTCTTTTTATGAGATACCTCACATATCAGATTGTGAGTTATTTGAGGGCAAGGACTGTTATATATCTTTCTCTATATTGCCAGTTCTTAGCATAATACCTGGCACATAGTAGGTGCTTAATAAATGTTTATTAACTACAGTAGGAAAAGAATTTAAAGTTTTTTCTAGAAGACACTCTAAAGAACACACAGCTATTTTTAAAAGAATGAATAAACATTTCACCAAAGAGGAAAAAGGAGGTAACCCAAACAGGAAGTCCTTTCCAGTGCTCCAGCTCTAAATTTCCTAACCCTGAATTATTATCCAAGTTGAATAATATAATAGCTAAAAGCCTGCCCCGATAGATAAAACCTACTGAAGGACACCGTAAAGGAAGAGGGGCAAATTCAAAGAAAGAACATGGTAAATTTTTTAGAAACGTAGAATAGGGGGCATTAAACAACGTGTAATTTATTTTTATTTCTTCCTTTAGCCATTGCTACTGCTACTGCTGTCATTGTTGACTCCTTGATTGCTCATTTCCACTTCCATCTTCTATTACTCAGTATAATTTTTGACCTTTTCACTCATGTTTTGCAAAAGGAGGAAAATTACTGCACCTGCCACCAATTGAAACCTTCTGAAGATATAAGTAGGAAGGTACACGCCCCAGATTGTTTTGGATAAAGTCCTCTGAATTTTAAAATGCAACGATTTGGTTAGTGTGTGAAACTTGGGAAATATAGTCTTCTTAGTGAACTTGGGCCAGATAAAGTGCATAAGAGAATTATGTCAAATATAATATTCACTTGGGTAAAAAGATGGCCATTTTTAGATAACTCTGTTATTCTCTCCCTTTTCCCTCACCTAGCTTCCGAGTTCATGTGGTGACTCATATCCAAAACCATGTTAAAATTCTGACTTATCTCCTCACTTAATAGTGCTCTGCTAGACAGGACCATGTTGACCTGCCAAGACTGGAACAAACAAAAAGCTGGTGACTTGCAGCAGCATGTGTTTTTCCCCCTTCTAAACAAGGCAAATAAAAAAACAGCAAACATGAATAAGAAAAGCAATTAGCAACTTGGTTATCAGTTTAGGTTAAAACAATCTTCCTTCCTTCTTTCCTCCACCCAAATTCAAGCATACACACACACACACACACACACACACACACACACACACACACACACACACACACACACACACCCTTTTGCTCCCTTTTTCCTGTGAAGGGAGGAAAAACAACCCACAAAACTTCTAAAGTGGTTACAATGGTCGGTTTTTATGTTCATAACTGAGTGTAAATCAAAACTTTGGGTTTGGGGTAGTTTATCCTGTCATCACTGAAACCCCATCCTTTCTTGGCTTTTTATTATAGTGTGGCAGTGTAGAATAATAATACCACGGGAGCACAACCAGAAAATAACTATTCCATCACTTTAAGTACAGGCAAACCCTAAGAAACATTGCCCCAACCAATGGCATTTCACCAAGTTGATTCTAATAGATTGTGACCAGTGTTAGTAGTAGCATCTGTTCATCTTTTAGCCAATCAGTAGAACCTAGTACCCCTTCACCAGCCCTTTCCTCCCAATCCCAAAGATTTAACCTTATGCTGGGGGTCTTAGATTACTTTGACTACCTTTTCCCTGGTGCTGTTTCTCCCATAATTGCCCTCTGCCTCGCTGTTCCTTGATCTTCTCTTTTTGTGGTACCAGTCAAGGTCATAAGGGATTGTATATCTATAATTGCTTTTGAATTGATTGATTGATTTAGCTGGGTTAGCCAAAGAAACGTCTTTTTATCAGGAATTAGGTGAAGGAGTTTTGCTTGCTTTGCAAGATAAACAGGATGTGATCCAGATGCCTACAACTTATAATTAAATAATTAAACACTAACTAAAATAACAACATGATTCTCACAGAGAATTTGGCTTCTTGGAATGGGAAATTAATTACCTCTTTGTTAGAGTAATGTGGCATGACTCTTAGCATGTCTTTGGATAGGCTGAGTCATTTTCTATTTGCATATTCCCAAGTGATAGCCTAGAAAAGAGCAGCTTTTAAGGAAGGAATCAGAATATGTAAACTCACTGGAGACATTTGTGTAAATGTTAGGAATGAAATATAGCTTTGGAAGTTTATTCACAGCTCTCACTTCTAAGAATACTTTTTTATAATTTAATTTGTATAGTTTGTAATTTTTCAGCGATTAGCAAGAATCAGACATGTCCATAATTTTTATGGTTTTGGCAGTCAACTCCACCATAATTTACAGCTCTAGGAATTATATGTAGTAACGAAGTGAAAACACCACCTCATTCAGGGGCACCAGCTCTTCATTTTACATTGCTTCTTAGTTGATTTGTAAGGGGAAAAATCATCTCTATGATGACTGTCGTTTACTTCAGATCTCTAGGGATTGATAAATTCATAAGTATGCATACTCCTCTTCACTAATGGAGATCAAAAGTACTCCACACTATAGTAGATGGTCTTTAAGAATTGCTTTGGCTAGCAACTTTATTGCTATGTGGTCAACCTGATAAGGGTGTCTCTTCAACCATAAGTGAGTGGTGTTATGGCTAGTATGTAATTGATTGTCAGCTTTTACCCACAAAGTTTTCTAGCTTTATGGACTGTGCCAGAGCTCAACCCCTGATAACACAGCTTTTAAAAACATGAGGCAATCACCATGCCCCACATAGGCATCAGAAGAACACTGTTATCTATTGGAGGGAAAATTAATTATAATTGACAGTTTAGAGAGTTTCAGAGAATGAAACAATTATCACAACAAAGAAAACTAGAAAGAGGGAATCATTTTAGTTTAGATCTGAAAAAGTACCTGAGAGGTCATCAAGTTCATTCCTTTATTTACAGATCTGACAGTTGAGGTACAGGACAGTGAAATGACTGCTGAGACTATATAGCTCCTAAGTATTTGTAGCAGGATTTGAAGCCAAGCCTTCCTGACATCAAGTCCAGCACTGTGTATGCTACTGGATTAGCCAGCAATAGAAGAGGCATGGTTTTGAATTCAGGATTGGAGCGGGGAAGAAAATGGTGAGTTCCTTCAGTTGCCCCTCTTTGCTGGCAAAGTTTTTATTTATTGCACCAAACCCTAGAACATTGCAGCATCTACTAGGTAAGTTCCATAATCACACAAAATAGTTGAGGCTCTCTACTTCTTACCCATTACATTGTTAAAAATTATAAAAGTGTAAAAAATGAAAATGGAAGAGCTGTGTGGAAAATATGCACATTGGTTCACCGTTGATAGAGCTGTGAATTGGCCCAACCATTCCAAGTAATTTGGAACTAAACACTACAGGTGACTTCCATGTGCTTATTCACTGACTCTAAGAAATAAAGGACAGAAGGAAAGGGCCCTTGGTGAATTTAATTTATATTTCTAAAAGACAACATTAAGCAGCATGTGATAGAGACTCGTAATTTCACATATAGCCCCCTTTTTCTGTTTTTTGTTTATGGATATTTACAAGTCTTCTAAAATATTTATCAAGTTTCTAATAATAAAACTAAAATCATTTTTAAAAACATCCTTCTGGCAATAGCAATAAAAAATTAAAAAGGGGAGGCTAGGTGGCGCAGTGAATAGAGCACCAGCCCTGGAGTCAAGAGGATCTGAGTTCAAATCCGGCCTCAGACACTTAACACAAGAACTAGTTGTGTGACCTTGGGCAAGTCACTTTACCCCAATTGCCCTCCATAAAGCAAAAATAAAATAAAATAAAAAATTGTAAAAGATGGGCCTTTGCTTGAGCAAGAAGTTAGGGATGATTGTAGTATTATTTTAAGACAATCAATTCTACTCTCCTCCTTTTATTCAATTCTGGGATCTTGTCTATTTGTAGTACCTGTCCGAGATTATCTTATCTATCTCCATCTATCTGTCTGTCTACCTA
The DNA here is from genome assembly GCA_011680675.1 of Gymnobelideus leadbeateri. Lineage (NCBI taxonomy): Eukaryota > Metazoa > Chordata > Mammalia > Diprotodontia > Petauridae > Gymnobelideus > Gymnobelideus leadbeateri. Next base: position 195,161 of record WOXC01000605.1, on the reverse strand, counting down.
TCTCTAACCCTATATCTACATATACATGTGCATATATATTATACAATCACATATAATGATGGGTACTCCAGGTTCTCTATCTAACCACATATCATAATATAGACAGTCAATTTACTTTACTTCTTCTGTTTGGATGGTTGTCAAAATCTTTTGAGTGGCTAGGGATCTTATCTAGTAAGTGTTGAAATATTCTAGGGCTTGCTGAAATAAGCACAATATCACCTACAAATAGGAGCATCCAGAGCCCATGTTTGTGTGTATGTACATATGCATGTTTGTGATGGAACCTTTTGGCAGTCTGGTAAACCTATGGATCCCTTGTCAAAATCATACTCATAATGAAAGAAATGCTAAGTTTTACTTAGAGATTAATGAAAATAAAAATGTATTTTTTCTTATATCCAAGTTCAGAGACATTCTGAAATTTTTCTTGAACCTCAGGTTAAAATCCCTTATCTACAGGGAAATTTTCTTCAATTTCAGTCTTACATATTTTTGATGTATGCATGGGAAACACCTTTCTAGAAGGGAATTTCTAGTGACATTTTGCTCTTGTAAATCAAATGCTTTTTCATAATCAACAAACGGTAATTAGATTGTTGTATTGTCTAGATCTTTGAGTAAATTGGTAGATGATAACAAACTGTGGAATATCATTTCCAAATCTTGATTTGTGGAGTTGGGAAAATAGATGTTTGCAATTGTAGTTATTATTTTCTTAGTCACTATTTTGTTAAGAGTAAGATCTGGAGAAAATCATCTGCTTAAAGTTATATACAAGTAGCAAGCATCACAGGCAAGATATGACCCAGATTCTCTGACTTCTGACGTAGGCCTCTTTCTACTGTCCCAAACTGTCTCACAAATACTGATTACTGTAAGAAAAGGATAAAACCAGCATTTCTGTAATTCACCTTACAAGGTGAGCTATCACAACCAACACTGTTTGTAAGCAGATATTACTAGGAGGACATCCTTCTCACTGAGTATACCATGTATAATATTGTGAGATTTAGAATCCAGTTGTTCTGAAAAATATATAGGTGGCCCCATTACCACAAAAAGATTAAGAACAAGGGCGGCTAGGTGGCGCAGTGAGTAGAGTGCTGGCCCTGGAGTCAGAAGGACCTCAGTTCGGATCTGGCCTCAGACACTTAACACACACAAACAAAAACCTACCCGTGTGACCTTGGGCAAGTTACTTAACCCCAATTGCCCTCCAAAAAGAAAAAAAAAAGTTTAAGAACAAATGATTTTTTTTTTCCATTGGTGTTTTTATAGTACTTAGAACTGGAAGGGACCTTAGGGTCATCAGGTCCAATCCCCTCTTTTTACAGGCATGGACACAGGCCACAGAGGTTAAATCACTTTCCCATGGTCATACAAATAGTAAGCAGACGCTTATAGAATAAAATCCAAATTTCATACCTTGTCATTCAAATTTCAAAGAAATGAAAATCAGACAAAAGAAGGCTAATTAGTATAAGTGTTAACTCCACCATGTAGTGTTATTCCTTAAGGATGCAATATGACTTAAAAGCTTCCATCACTCTAATCTGCATTCTTTTATCAATTCTCTTTCAAAAATATTCTTTATACATCCATCAAATTGCCATCAGTATGCAAATATCTATTAAATTTTATTATGATGATTTTTTTAAGAAAAATCTCTCTCAGGGAAGAGCCAAGATGATGGTGTAGAAGCAGGAAAACTCCACGAGTTCCCCACATAACCACCTCAAATACCTATAAAATATACTCTGAACAAATTTTAGAGCTATAGAACCCACTAAGTGACAGAAGGAAACAAATCTCCCACTGAAGGCAGCCTGGAAGCTGAACAGAAAGGGTTCATTGCTGGGAGCTGAGACAGCCCTGCCTGAGCCTGCAGTTTTAGCTCCATGGTGGCCCCAACCAGCAACTACATGGGGACTTTGGAAGAGTGGGTCACCAGTAGCAGCAGCAGTTTCCAGAATTATCAAATCATAAATGCCAAAGAAAAAGTGAGAAGTCAGTGTAGAACTCTGCTGGAACTGGGGGGATGGAAGAATAGGTCTGGCCCTTGCCCCCAGAGCTAGATGTGGCAGAGGTGCAGCAGCCCTGCAGCCACCTCCATGTGTCTGCTTCAGAGCTCCTGGCCTACAGATGGTAGGGGGGCCAAGCAAACAGTCACTCTTACTTTAATCTGCCTGGATCTGTATTATGGTCTTGGATGGTAGTCCTAAGGTGTTTGACCAGTGAGCCAGAGTTTGTGAGGTCTGTAGAGATGGTGCCCTCCTAATAGCTCTGGCAGCAGTAAAAACCCCAGTGATGGTGGAGCCAAGATAGTGGAGTAGAAACAGCACCACCAAGGTGCTCTCCCACCAGACCACTTCCAAACCATGTAAAAGGGGACTCTGAACAACTTCTGGAGCCCCAACACCCACAGAATGACACAGAGAATCCAACCTCCCACTGGGGACAGGCCGGCGGCCCTGCAGGGAATGGCTGGCTCAGCACTCTGGGAGCTGACAGCTTAGCACAGAGAGCCGAGCCCAGGTCCATGTGAGCCATGGTTCTAGCCACAGGGTGGCTGGACCAGCAACTGGCTGGAGGGACCCCAGAGCACCAGCAGCTGTGGTGGTTCCAGAATTATCAACACAGACATGCCTAGGACAAAATGAGAGGTTGATGCCCTATGGACTTTGGGACCAGTATTTGGGGAACATGTCAGCTTCCTCCCCCGGGGCTAGAAGCCACTGAGTAGACAAGGCACACTCGCCATTTTGCAGCTCCAGTGGTGGCTTCAGCTCCTGGCCTTCGAACTGTAGGGAGATCCAGCAATCAGTCTTGGGGATTAATTGCTCTTGCTCTAACCTGCTGGATCTGGATTGTGATCGGGGGTCTGGGGTGGGTATCCAACTTGCCAGAACCAGAAGTTGTGAAGATCCCAACGTTCGGGACAGAAGCTCACGTGTCTGGTGGCAGAGTCCTACTGTGGCAACAAGCCCAAAAATCAAGTAATTAAGTGCCAACATGCCTAGGCAAAGGAAACAAAATAAACAGAAAAATGCAACATTAGACTCCTGTTTCCGAGCAAAGAAGATCAAAGCATGGAACAGGAGGAGGACTGTGAGGTCAGAAATCCTGCTCCAAAAGCCCCAAAGGAAAATATGAGCAGGTTATAGGCCATAGAGGACCTTAAGAAGGATTTTAAAAATGAAATAAGAGAAGTGGAAGAAAAATTGGGAAGAGAAATGAGAGGGATGCAGGAAAAGTATGAAATGAGGGTCAACAGCCTGACTGAGGAAAATAACACCTTAAAAAAACAGACTAACTCAAATGGCAAAGGAGGCCCAAAAGGGCAATGAATAGAAAAAGGACTTTAAAAATCAAATAAGAGAAGTAGAGGAAAAATTGGGAAGAGAAATGAGAAGGATGCAGGAAAAGTATGAAATAAGGATCAACAGCTTGACTGAGGAAAATAACACCTTAAAAAATAGACTAACTCAAACAGCAAAGGAGACCCAAAAGGGCAATGAGGAGAAGAATGCCTTAAAAAGCCAAATTTGCCAGAGGGAAAAAGAATCTCAAAAGCTCATTGGGGAGATTCATTCCTTCAGAGTTAGACTGGAGCAAATGGAAGCTAATGACTTTATGAGAAATCAAGATGCTGTTAAACAGATCCAAACAAATGAAAGAATAGAAGGTAATGTGAAATATCTCATGGGAAAAACCACTGACCTGGAAAATAGATCCAGGAGAGACAATTTAAAAATTATTGGACTACCTGAAAGCCATGATCAAAGAAAGAACCTAGCAATCACCCTTGAAGAAATTCTCAAGGAAAATTGCCCTGATGTTTTAGACACAGAGGGCAAAATAGAGGTTGAAAGAATCCACTGATCACCTCCTGAAAAAGATCCCAAAAAGAAAACTGCCAGGAATATTGTAGCCAGGTTCCAGAATCCCCAGATCAAGGAGAAAATACTCCAAGCAGCCAGGAAGAAACAATTTCAATACTGTGGAAACACAATCAGAATAGCCCAGGACCTGGCAGCTTCTACACTGAGGGATGGAAGGGTATGGAATATGATATTCCAGGGGGCAAAAGAGCTGGGATTGAAGCCAAGGATCACCTACCCAGCAAAACTGAGTATTTTGCTTCAGGGGAAAAATATGGTCATTCAGTGGAATAGAGGACTTTCAAGCATTCTTGAGGAAAAAACCAGAGTTGAATAGAAAATTTGACATCCAGACACAAGAAGCAAGAGATGCCTGAGAAAGTAATCAGGGAAAAGAAATCAAAAGGAACTTCTCAAAGTTGACCTATTTACATTCCTACATGGAAAAACAATAACTGTGACTGATGAAACATTTCTAATTATGAAAATAATGGAAGAAGGGTATATGGGCATATGAATACATATGTGAATGTGTGTATATATGTTTACAGGTATACATGGATAGAGGGCACAGGTTGAATTTGGTGGGAAGGGATGATACTTAAGGGGTGAAGTTAAGAGGTGAGAGAGGAATGTGGCAAGAAGAGATGGGGAGAGACAGGGTAGGGTAAACTATCTCATGTAGAAGAGGCAAGGAGAAGTGGCTACAGGGGAGGGGAAGAATAGGAAGGCAAAAAGACAAAACCATATTCTCATTGAATCTGGCTCAGGGAGAGAATGACATACATACTAAATGGGATATCTCACCCTGCTGGAGAGTAGGGGGAAGGGGGATGAGAGGGGGGATGATGGAGGGGAGGGCATTCTGGGGGCAGGGGAGGTTAGAAGTACCCCCTATCAAAGAGGGACAGGATCAAAGTAGGGAATGGACCAGGTGGGGGGTGGGATGGGTGGGAGGGAATTATAAGCAGCCTTTTACAATATATCTACTATGGTAATGTTTTGCATAGCTATACATGTTCAACACATACTGAATTGCTTATCTTCCCAGAGGGAGTGGGTGACAAGGGAGGAAGGGAATGGATCTGAAATTCAAGGTTTCAAAATTAAATGTTTCAAATATATATAAATACTATTATTAATACTCTTTTGCATGTAATTGGGAGATAAGATGTTCAGGCATTGGGCCACAGAAATTCTCCTCATCCTAATGGTAAAATCGAAGGGGGTATGGGAGAAGATATGGGAGAGAGCAGATTGGATGAGGGAATATCTGGTGGGACTGCTATTCTGGGATGGTGGGTAGGGCAAAAATTGGGAAAAAATTGTAACTCAAAATCTGGTGGAAATGAATGATGTAAACCAGAAGCTAATAAAGCATTTGTTTAAAAAAAATTAAAAAAAAAGAAAACCCCAGTGATTTAGGACAAAGCTCTCCTCTCTGGAAGCAGAGTTCTACTGTGGCAAAGAGCTCAAAAGTCAAGTAATTGAGTGACACATGAGCAAGCAAAGCAAGCACAACAATCCAATTTTAGATCCTTTTGGGGGGACAAAAAGGATCAAAGCATGGAATGGGAGGAAGACAGCAAAGTCAAAACTCCTGCACCAAAAGCTTCTAAGAAAAATATGAATTGGTTACAGGCCATGGAGAAGCTCAAGAAGGATTTTGAAAATCAAGTACCAGAATTGGAAGAAAAATTGAGAAGAGAAATGAGAATGAGGCAAGAAAATCATGAAAAGATAATCAACAACCTGTCTGAAGAAAATAACACCTTAAAATAGATTAACTCAAATGGTAAAAGAGGCCCAAAAAGCCAATGAGGAGAAGCATGCCTTAAAAAACCAAATTTGCCCAATGGAAAAAGAATTTCAAAAGCTCACTGAAGAGAATAATTCCTTCAGAATTATATTGGAGCAAATAGAAGCTAGTGACTTTATGAGAAATCAAGATACTATTAAACAGATCCAAACAAATGAAACAATAGAAGGCAATGTCAAATATCTCATTGAAAAAAACCACTGACCTGGAAAATAGATCCAGGAGAGATAATTTAAAAATTATTGGACTACCTGAAAGCCATGATTAAAACAAAAAACCTAGAAATCATCCTTCAAGAAATTCTCAAGGAAAATTGTTCTGACATTTTAGAACCAGAGGGAAAAATAGAAATTGAAAGAATTCACTGATCACCTCTTGAAAAAAGATCCGAAAAAGAAAACTCTTAGGAATATTATAGCCAAGTTCTAGAGTTCCCAGATCAAGGAGAAAATGTCACAAGCAGCCAAGAAGAAAAAATTTGAATATTGTGGAGACACAATCAGGATAACAGAGGATCTAGCAGCTTCTACATTAAGGGATTGAAGGGCTTGAAATATGATATTCCAGAGGTCAAAGGAGCTAGAATTAAAACCAAGAATCACCTACCCAGAAAAATTGAGTATGTCTCAGGGGAAAATATAGTCATTCAATGAGTGGAGTACTTTCAGGCATTCTTGATGAAAAAATGAGTTGAATAGAAAATTAGACATTCAAATGCAAAGAGAAAAAATGCATGAGAAGGTAAACAGGAAAAAGAAATCAAAAGTATCTTATCAAAGTTGAACTATTTACATTCCTGCATGGAAAAACAATAATTGTAACTTATGAGACTTTTCTCAGTGTGAGGATAGTTGAAGGCAATATAAATGTATGTATGTGTATATATGTGTGTGTGTATGTATATATATATATATATGTATGTATGTATATATATATTACTACATACATATATATGTCTATATGGGAGGGTATATGTGTGTATGAATATATATATATATGAGGGTGTGTATATATGTGTATAAGTATACATAGACAGAGGGCACAGGATCAATTGACTAGGAAGGGATGATATTTAAAAAGTGAAATTGACAGGGTAGAGAGGAATATAATAAGAAGAGATGGGGAGAGACAGAATGGGGTAAATTATCTCATACAAAAGAAGCAATCGAAAACTGTTACAATGGAGGGGAAGAACAGGAAGGCAAAGGGGAATGGGTCAACCTTACTCTCACTGAATTTGACTTAGGGGGGGAATGACACACACATTAAATTGGGTATCTTGTCCTATAGGAGAGTAGGGGTCAAGGGAATGAGAGGGAAGAGGATGGAGGGGAGGGCAGGTTGGGGGGAGGGAAGTTAGAAGCACACACTTTTGAACAGGGACAGGGTCAAAGTAGAGAAAAGAATGAGTGGGGGGGAGGATAGGGTGGAGGGAAATATAGTCAGTCTTTCACAATATATCCACTATGGATATGCTTTCCGTAACTACACATGCACAACCTGTATTGAATTGCTTATCTTCCCAGTAAGAGTAGGTGATGAGGGAGGAAGGGTAAGAACCTGGAATTCAAAGTTGTAAAATCAAATGTTTAAAATATATTATTATCACTATTATTATTATTATTTTTACATGCAACTGGGAAATAAGATATACAAGCACTGGGATATAGAGATCCATCTTACCGTACTGGAAAGTCAGAGGGAGCATGGGGGAGGATATCAGATGGAGCAGATTGGGGGAGGGGGTATATACTGGGATCACTGTTTGGGGGTGGTGGTAGGTAGGGGAAAGATAGGGAGAAAATACTCAATACTCTTCATTCTCAACTGTTTAGCTAAAGCATGCATACAGAATACAAACTCTTTATCACATTAACTTTAGGAAAATACAATGGAGAAGGTAATTCTGTTGCCAGTGCAGCACGGAGTACCTCTAAAACCAACTATAAATGCCCTTTGGAATATTTGATGGATTATCTGTTCAGTGGCTCACTAAACTTGCCAAAAATATTGAAAATAATAAATTACAGAAGTAAAAGCTCGGGGCAGAGCCAAGATGGCAGAGTAGAAACAGCTCATCCAAGCCACTCTGCCCCCAGATTCCCCCCAAACTATGTAAAAAGGGACTCTGAACAACTTCTGGAGCCCCAGCACCCACAGAAAGACACAGAGAAGCTAACCTCCCACTGAGGACAGCCCAGCAGCCCTGCAGGAAGGATCCGCGCAGCAGTCTGGGAGCCTGCTGTGCGCAGAGCGCGGGAAGCCGAGCCGAGCCAAGCAGGAGCTAAGGTCCCCATGAGCCGAGGTTTTAGCCCCAGGGCACCAGGGCCAACAGCCAGCTGGAGGAACCCCAGAACACCAGTAGCTGTGGCGACTCCAGAATTATCAACATAGTCATGCCCAGGACAAAGTAAGAGGTTAGTGTCCTATGGACTTTGGGACCTGTATTTGGGGAATGCATCAGCTTCCTCCCCTGGGGGCTAGAGGCCGCTGAGGAGACACACCATTTGGTAGTTTTCAGAGGCAGCTCCAGCTCTTGGCCTGCTGAACCGTAGGGAGATCCAGCGATCAGTCTTCGGGGGTAATCGCTCTTGCTTTAACCTCCCTGGATCTGGATTGTGATCTAGGGTGGAAGTAGTGGTGAGTTTACAGCTTGCCAGAAACGGAAGTTGCCCCCCACACGTTCGGGACGAAAATTCCTCTAGCTGGCCTTAAAGCCATAGCATGGCAACAAGCCCAAAAGTCAAGTAATTAAGTGACAACATGCCAAGGCAAAGGAAACAGAAAAATGCAACCCTAGACTCCTATTTTGGGGGCATAGAGCGGGAAAAGGACTGTGAGGTCAGAAGTCCTCTTCCAAAAGCCCCAGGGGAAAACATGAGCGGGGTGCAGGCCATAGAGGACCTTAAGAAGGACTTTAAAAATCAAATAAGAGAAGTGGAGGAAAAAATGGAAAGAGAAATGAGAAGGAGGCCCAAAAGGGCAACGAGGAGAAGAATGCCTTAAAAAGTCAAATTTGCCAGATGGAAAAAGAATCTCAAAAGTTCACTGAGGAGATTCATTCCTTCAGAGTTAGACTGGAGCAAATGGAAGCTAATGACTTTATGAGAAATCAAGATGCTGTTAAGCAGATCCAAACAAACGAAAGATTAGAAGGTAATGTGAAATATCTCATGGGAAAAACCACTGACCTGGAAAATAGATCCAGGAGAGACAATTTAAAAATTATTGGACTACTGAAAGCCATGATCAAAGAAAGAACCTAGAAATCACCCTTCAAGAAATTCTCAAGGAAAACTGCCATGATGTTTTAGATCCAGAGGGCAAAATAGAGGTTGAAAGAATCCACCAATCACCTCCTGAAAAAGATCCCAAAAAGAAACTCCCAGGAATATTATAGCCAGGTTCCAGAATCCCCAGATCAAGGAGAAAATACTCCACGCAGCCAGGAAGAAACAATTTCAATATTGTGGAAACACAATCAGAATAGCTCAGGACCTGGCAGCTTCTACACTGAGGGATTGAAGGGCATGGAATATGATATTCCAGAGGGCAAAAGAACTGGGAATGAAGCCAAGGGTCACCTACCCAGCAAAACAGAGTATTTTGTTTCAGGGGAAAATATGGTCATTCAGTGGAATAGAGGACTTTCAAGCATTCTTGAGGAAAAAGCCAGAATTGAATAGAAAATTTGACATCCAGACACAAGAAGCAATAGATGCCTGAGAAGGTAATCAGGGAAAAGAAATCAAAAGGAACTTATCAAAGTTGAACTATTTACATTCCTATATGGAAAAATAATAACTGTGAGTGATGATATCTTTGTCACTATGAAAATAATGGAAGAAGGGTGTGTAGTCATATGAATATATATGTGTATGTGTGTGTATATGGATAGAGGGCATAGGTTGAATTTGTTGGGAAGGGAGAATACTCAAGGGATGAAATTATGAGGTGAGAGAGGAAAGTGGCAAGAGGAGATGGGGAAAGACAGGGTAGGGTAAACTATCTCATGTAGAAGAAGCAAGGGGAAGTGGTTGCAAGGGAGGGGGAGAATAGGAAGGAAAAAAAAAGGCAAAACCACATTCTCATTGAATTTGGTTCAGGGAGAGAATGACATACATACTAAATGGGATATCCCAACCTGCAGCAGAATAGGGGGAAGGGGGATGAGAGGAGGGATGATTGATGAGGGGGCATCCTTGGGGGGAGGGGAGGTTGGAAGTACCCACCATAGAAGAGGGACAGGATCATGTAGGGAATGGACCAGGTGGGGGGTGGGATGAGTGGGAGGGAATTATAAGTAGCCTTGTACAATATATCTACTATGATAATGTTTTGCATAGCTAGACATGTACAACATATACTGAATTACTTATCTCCCCAGAGGGAATGGGTGACAAGGGAGGAAGGAAATGGATCTGAAATTCGAGGTCTTAAGATTAAATGCTTTAAATACATATAAATACTATTATTAATACTCTTTTGCTTATAATTGGGAGATAAGATGTGCAGGCATTGGGACACAAAGATTCACCTTCCTCTAATGGAAAAGTCGAAGGGGATATGGCAGAAGGTATGGGAGAGAGCAGATTGAAGGAAGCTATATCTTGTGGGAATGCTATTCTGGGAGGTTGGGTAGGGGAATAACGGGGGGGAAATGATTGTAACTCAAAATCTGGCGGAAATGAATGATATAAAACAGAAGTTAATAAAGCATTTGTTTAAAAAAAAGAAGTAAAAGTTCTTTGAGGTTTCTGGTGAAATAAAAGGTGTTAATATCATTTACCTTTTGATATTTTTAGTAAATAGTAGTGAAGCCAAAGTCTCAAACCTTAGCTTTGTAAAGACTAATGAATTCCATCTTTTTCATGGTCACATGCTATGACCTTAACCTCAGTCAGTCAGCCTGCAAATTTGAGCCTTGGGTGGGATTGGGAGAGAGAGAGAGACAGAGACAGAGACAGAGACAGAGACAGAGACAGAGACAGAGAGACAGAGAGAGACAGAGAGACAGACAGAGAGAGAGAGAGAGAGAGAGAGAGAGAGAGAGAGAGAGAGAGAGAGAGAGAGATGTGAAATTATTTCTCTAGCAGGATAATTTTCATCATGAGTTTTGCATGGTAGGATTGACAAATAGTCTAAATGCTCTTTGTTGAAGTATGTTGATCTTGTGTCCACATTCTCATCTCTAGATCAGTTAAAAGTGACAAATTTCCTAAATCCTGACTTTAGGAAAATTTTCCATTTTATTTTAAAAGTATGAAGGTAGGGGTATTTCAGCAATATTTTAGAATTCAGCAAATCTTTTTTTGACAAATATTTCCTATTAAAACTTCAAACATAGCTTCTCCAGCATTTCCCCCCTGGATTTTAAATCTCAGGGGAAATTCAATCCATGTGTTCTTCATTATTTTGTACTCAATTCATCCAGAAGTTTTGTAAGAGCTATTTGAGGTCCAGTGACCTTTCTTAGACTTTTTTATGATCAAAATACAGCCAGAAAAAAAGTGAAGATCAGATTTGTCCTTAACCTATATAAAAGCCATGAAGTTCAAGTGGATTCTGAAACAACACATTTTCCTCATCTTATTTTAAACTGAAATTTACATAATTACCATTCTTGCACCATTAACTTTCAAAATAATCTATGAACTATCTAAATGTTTTCATTTTTATTTCTAAATTATAATCCAGATTTCTTAGATTAGTGATTCACTTTATATAACCAGTCTAGAGCTTTCAAAGATAGCCCATGATGCTTCCTCCTGTCCTCCCGACAGAACTTATAGGAGCTAGCTAAACACATATAACTCCACGTGTAAACACTTTGTTAAGAGTGTGTGTTGAGGAGTAAGATAGAAGAAAATTGAAAAGGTAGGAGAGGGCTGGGTTTTAAAGGATTTCTAATACCAGGCAACAGAATCTGTATTTGCTCCTGAAGGCAATAGGAAACCATTGGAGTTTATTGAGTAGGGGCGTGTGTGGGTGTATGACATGATCAGACCTGCACTTTAGGAAAATCACTTTAGTGGCCAAATAGAGAGTGTATTGGAATTGGGAAAAGATTTGAGGCAGGCAGACCCACCAGCGGGCTATTGAAATGATCCAAGTGTGAGGTAATGGGAGCCTGCACCAGAGTGGTGGTAGTGTCAGAAGAGAAAAGGGAGTTAATTTGAGAGGTGTTGCAAAGGTGAAATCAACAGCTCTTGACAACAGCTTAAATGGTGGTGGTGGGGGTTGGAGTGGAGTTAGAGATACTTGAGGAATCCAGGGTGACTCTTAGGTTGGAAGCCTGAGGGCCTGGGGGAAGGGTGCCCACAACAGTAATAGGGAAGGTGGGAGTGGAGAGGTTTGGGGCAGATATATTGAGTTTAAAATGTCTACTGCACATCCAGTTGAAGATGAATGAAAGGTAGTTGGAGATGTGAGATTGGAGGAAGGTCAGCAGAGAGATTGGGGCAGAATAGGTAGGCTTCAGTATCATCAGCATAGAGATGGTAATTAAATCCATGGGAGTTGTTGAGACCACTAAGTGAGCTAGCCCAGAAGGAGAAGAGGACCCAGGACAGAACCTGAAAAGATTTGAAAGGATCATTTGATTGGCCCTAACGGATGATGATGACGATGGCGACAATGATGATGATGATGATGATGATGATGATAACTAATAGTAATATAGTGGTTACTGTGTGCCAAGTGCTTTACATATATTATCTCATTCATCCTAACAACAGCTTTGGCAGGTAAGTGCTACTATTGTTAGCCCCATTTTATAGGAGGAAATTGAGACAGAGGTTAAGTGATTTGCTTAGACTCACATACCTAGTAAGTGTCTGAGGTCAGATTTGTACTCAGGTTTTCCTGATTCCAGACCCATTGCTTTATATGCTATATCACCTAGCCACTCCCATCAATAGCATTACTATAACCATTAATAGGCTCATTTGAATCACCTCCAAATAATCGAAATAGCAATAAGCTTTACAGATTAATAAGAGATATTTGAAGCATCATAATTTTCCATATGGTTATACAAGTTTCTTACTCTAGAATGCCTAAAATATATGAGAACTAAAAAACAGAATCTCTGTACTTCCCCTATTTCATACTCCCTGCTTGATTTATTAAATATTGCCAGCATGGTGCCTTTAGATCACAGAAAAGGTACCATAGGAATCCAACAACTACCCATTAATAAATCCAGGTACTTAGCACCACAAATCCCAGTGCTACTCAGGGAATACTTGTATGCCCAAAGGCTCTTCTCTAATGAACTTTCATCTAATAAGGTCACATTTACTCAGAAAATTGTCTTTCATCAAAACAGTTTATAGTGGAATTATGGATAGCATGACGGTCTTGGAATCAGGTAAATGGGGGTTTCAAGTTATGCATTTGCCACTTATTGTTGACCAGAGGCAAATCCCTTAACCTCTTTGAGTCTCCTACAACTCCCCAAATTCATAAATTTTAGAAAGACTGCAATCAGCATTGTGGAAAGAGTTCTCAGGCTGGTGATTCCACAAACAAAAATCATAGATCCTGGGTGTATGACAATATGCAATAATTTGCTGTTAAAATAACTAAAATGGGCCCTATGTCATAGTTTTATGCATGGTTGTACTATTATATATGTCAGAGATAAATTGTATTATTAGGAGCCAACTTCCTCCCCTGAGATCTAATTACCATTTAATATCAACAAACACTCTTTGAGACAGTAGAATCCCATAACCTAATATGATTACTTGCACATGGTTATCACTTGATAAGTGCTTATTGGATTGAGTTGTTACTTATTTACATTACACTTTACCTTGTCCTCACCCTACTAGACCTTATTTATAAATAAATTTACAAATAAATAAATTTACACCTCTGCATGGCCCATATTTTATATGACCATATTGCCTTTCCTTGGTAAATATTTCTAAATTAGAATTTACTAAGAACATGAATGTTTATGTCTGAATATTAGTTTGTCAAGAGGATTAGCTGGTCACGGGGAAAAATACAAAGCAATAGTATAGGTTCATTCCACTTATTTCATGGCTAGCATGAAGATCAGTCTTTACATATATATATATATACATATATATATATATATATCAGTCTTTATACATAGTTGGAGAAAGCAGACAACAATGTGGTGTAATATTGGTAATTGAGATAATATTGGTAAGTAGGCCTCCTTGTCTAGAAAAATGTCTTCCCCACTTATTCCTTAATGACTTAAATTCCTTCTACAAGAATACATTTTTCCATTCCACAATGAAGCCCAAGGTGTTTGGCACCATGCCCCTTCAAAAAGCAATAAATCCAGTGACTTATAGTCACACTAAAGTGTAAATGACTGATTTTGAATCCTTCCTCAAAGAAGGCTTAACAGAAAGAACAATACTAGATGCCTAATGGTGTGAGTAAATGATAATTCAATGAGAGTAAAGAGCAAAAAATATGCCTGCTTTACTTTTTTTTTTAATTAATTCTGGTTTCCTCTAGTCCTATGTATTCCTCTCAAAGGTAGAAAAGTGTAGCTGAGTCATGCGACTCCAAAATGTATGACAGTGCTCTCTAGTGGTTAGTTTACAATGCTATTTCTCTTCAATCTGAATATTTTTCATTGAGGAAAAATCAATTACAAAATGAGTTTCTGTCATGTGCAAGGCACCCTGTTAAGTGTTGTGATGTCTATGAGGAAACATAAAGGCAACAAAATATAATAACAGATCTGAGCCATTTTCTGTGAAACTGGGAGAATTTATATAACTAATTTAGATCATTATAATCAAAAATCCATTTAAGCTTTGAATTTTAAGTTGTACCACTTTTCAAATCTGCCAAGTGTTTTGCCTGGATAATAAGATAAATGCTATAAGTGTATAATTAACAAATTCCTATTGTACTCTAAGTAAATATGCTAATATTACTGGCATAGTAGCACATGGGTTGCTGGCTTTTATAAGATGCCCCTTATAACTGAGATTGTTTATTTTATTTAAAAATTAAACAAAATTATCTGATTATGGATTAATGTGAAGTCCTGAAAGAAATCTTTGTCAGTCTCACAAGTTTGTTTTTAGTGTTTTCAGTTCCTTTTCCTCATCTCTTCCAAATATCCAATTGAAGTTTTATGCACCCTGATTTGGGATAAAAAATCAATTTTCCCCTCACAAATAATGAACACAATGACTTTCTCAAATTCTTTCATTGGAGATGTTTTATTAAGCTAAAATGGCGAAAATTCTAATGATAACTCTCAAACTTAAATATGTCTCATTCATAGAATGAAATAGAATACTATTCATATATTCATAAACTAATAAGTTATTTCTAACCTAGCTCTATAGTGTTATTTCTAACCCAGTCCTTTCCATAATTCCTATTTTAATTTACATAACTTTTGTTCACAAACATGTCAGTGCCAGCCCAAACTGATATTCATTGTCTTTGATTTGCACTATATATATATATATATATATATATATATATATATATATATATATATATGGAGAGAGAGAGAGAGAGAGAGAGAGAGAGAGAGAGAGAGAGAGATTGTCTATATTTACTCTTGAAGGGCATAAGCTTTGTATTTTATATAAGGACAGGAACTGAGTCTTATTTATCCTGATGGCTGTCCCATTACCTTTCTTGATGCCTATAGCTGCTAGATCTCCCTCCCTTCTCTTCAAATTATCATATTTATACTTAGTTTACAGGTTTTGTCCTTTAGTAGATTGTAAGCTACTAGAAGTCAGGGATTGTTTTTCATTTTGTCTTTGAATCCCATAACTTAATGTAGATACTTGCACATGGTTATCATTTGATAAATGCATCTTGGATTGAGTTGAGTTTTTGTGAAGATTTGTTAAATATTGAACATTATATCAGTGATGAAGTCAATTTTGGCTAACTCCTTTATCTGTTAAACTGAGTCACGATAATCCCCTTTTGACCCAGTGTTTGGCCTATTATACAAAGACATCAAAGAAAGAAGCTTTTTTTTAGTGCAAAGACCCAGTAACTTAAGGTTGTGTTCATTAATTGGAGAATGACTGAAAAAGTATGATTTGTGAATGTAATGGTATTCTTTTGTGCTACAAGATATGATAAAGGGGATGATTTTAGAGAAATCAGAGAAGACTTGCATGAACTGAAAAAGAATGGAATTAGTAGAATCAGGAGGGCAATTTTTACAAAAACAACAAATTATATATCCAAACAACTTTGAAAGACTTAAGAACTCTGACCAGTGCAAGGACCAACAATGGTCACCCCCTGACAAAGAAGTGATGTATTTAAGGTTGGAAATGTGACACTCATTTCTGGATATGAAAAAATGTGGTAATTTTTTTTTGCTTCATTATCAATATTTGATACAAGAGATTTGATTTTGATTTTGATTTTCACTAATAGAGGAACAGGGATAGAGAAAATCGATTTTTGTTCATTGGGAAAAAGATCAAATAATTTAAATTAAGTAAAATAAACTGAGACCCTGCAACTAGTCAATGCAGATAATTCAGGATACAGAACTGCTTTTAAGAAACTATAAAAGTAATTCCCCTAATGGAGTTAAAAGGAACAAATTATCAGTTGTTATTGATCAGTTTACTTTTTGCAGTATTATAGAATATAGACAGATGAGCTCCCATCTCAGTGCACAAACTTTTGCTTCATAATAACAAGGTGGATTAGATGAGAAAAAGAAATTTGGTGTGAAATATCTATAAATAAAGTACCCCTGCATAATAAAGTTAAACTTCAAAGTTAAGAACAATGTAAAAAAAAAGAAGAGGAAAAAGAAGGAAGCCAACATTACCCAGATGGGTAGTTCCTATGACTTTTTCTTGGGATTGTTTTTCTGTATAAATGTCATCCCCTCCCCCTTCTGTCACCCCTGAAGGTGTCTGGAATGAACTTCCTCTTCATTGCTGCTTGATAGAATCCTCAGCTTTCTTCATAACACATCTCAGGTTTCACCTACACACACACACACACACACACACACGCACACACACACATTCTCTCTCTCTGTCTCTGTCTCTCTCTCTCTGTCTCTCTGTCTCTCTCTCTCTCACCCTTTCCCTCTCCCTCTCCCTCTCCCTCTGTGGATACGTATTTTTAAAAGGTTCTTAATGATCCCCCCCCCCAGTCAATTTAAGCCAGCACACACTAATTAAGCACCTACTATATGCCATGCACTGAGCAAACTCAAAGTTAAAGCAAGGCTAAAATAGTATCTGCTCTCCAGGAGCTCACAATGTAATGGGAGGAACAACATTCCAAAAAGCATATACAAACAAGACATATAGGAAAAACTGGAGATAACCTCAGAGAAGACACTAGCATTATGGAGGACCAGGACAGGTGTCTTAAGGTGGTAAGAATTTAGCTGAGGGGCGGCTAGGTGGCGCAGTGAGTAAGAGAGCCGGCCTCGGAGTTGGGATGACCCGAGATCGAAACCAGCCTCAGAAAATGAGCACCCATACATAAATAATGACTAGCCATGTAACCTTGAGCAAGTTACTTAACCCCAATTGCTTTAAAAAAAAAAAAGAATTTAGCTGAGATAGGGAGGAAACCAGAGAAGTCAGGAGGGCAAAACAAGGAGAAAGAAAATTCCAGACATAGAGGAAAACCAATGAAAATGCTCTAAGTCAGGAAATGGAGTATCTCATGGGAGAAACAGCCAAGAGACCAATTATTAGTTTTCTCAACCTTTTGGATTTACTTTATATATACATTTCTGTTTGTTTATCTGTGTATGAGTTAAATCTCACAAGTTGAAATCAAAGCCTCCTTGAGGGCAAGGATGATTTCAAGATTGATCATTGTATCTCCAGCACCTTGAACAGGGCCTTGGACATAGTAGTCACTTTTAATAAATGTTTCTGAAATCAGATTTATTATTGAGTTCTATTCTTCTGATCCTCTTGAATGCAAAATCAAATGCTATAATCATATTTCAGATTCCCCACCACAAAAATGAAATGTGAAATGAGAAAATTCAAGGCATTGGAAATCTCCCAACTTGCCACCATTCCCAAGAATTCTACATTGACTCACAACTGATATATTTTATATCTCATGAAATAAAAGAGCTTATGTGCAAAATCTCCTGATTGGAAATGACTTTTTGTTTAAGCTAGAAAACTTCAAAGAAAAAAAAATTAGACCAAAGCAGCTAATGCCACTTATTAGGCATGTTGAACTTGAATTCTTAGCCTGTGACTCACGGTTTTATTCATAACTCATTCCAGGAGAGAACTTTTAGTCATCAGCAATTGTGTTCCAAAATACCCTCAGGATAAGAATGTATCCATTTTCTCTTGGGGCTTGGGAGTATGTGATTTCAGTTGCCAAATTATGAACTACTAGGGTCTAATTTAAATAGGTTGAAATACAATGTAGTTTAAGCTATTAATGCTTAAAATTTTACTGAGACCATTGGACCACCTTGCATATGTGTGTATATGTGTGTCCCTATACACATATACATATGTGTGTATGTCCAGTTCCTTGCAGTTCATCTGAAGAGTACAAGGGCTATGATCCTGAACAGCTTGTAATTGTAAAAATTCATTGCTTTCACAGTGATATTCTGCAAGAGAAGCTATGTGGCTTTGATGCCTGGAACACTACAGTCCTAGAAGAATTAAAATTTCAAACAAGCCAAACTTCAGTGAAAAGACATATAGTGAGCCTATTACATAGACTGCAGAATTTTACTGACAATGATGTGCATGTAAGAAATGGTTTAAAGACCATTGTGGAGGATATGCATGACTGGAAAAGTATACAGACTGGCAATAGTGTAAAAATAAGATGATTCAATGGTGCCCCTGACATACTAAAAGAACAAGAGGAGAATTTCAGTGTAGAATAGGTCCCATATGTAGGATTTCTAGAAAATAACATAGTTGTTGTTGTTGTTGTTGTTGTTGTTGTTGTTCAGTCATGTCTGACTCTTTGTGACCCCATTTGGGGTTTTCTTGGCAAAGGTACTAGAGTGGTTTGCCATTTCCTTCTCTAAAAGAATGAATAAATGAACGAATGAATGAAACTTTTCTTAATCTCTTACTATGTGCAAAGCTCCATGCTCAGCACTAGGAAAGCAAATACAAGGGATCCCAAAAGTTTTAATGCAATTTTAAGATTAAATCTACAATTTCTAGTGCTTAACTTTGAGGATCTTATCTCTTTCAAACAAATCAGATTTATTAAACTCTTGTTTCTAAGAAGCACTTGGGTGGTCTAATTTTCCCTAGCAGTACCTTGCTTGTATGCCTGGATTCCATGCATCCCCTTAGGTAGCTTTCTCTTTAGCAATAAAAAAGAGGCCCTGTAATTGGGTACATTTTAACGCTCACCACAGTTAGTCATAGGGGTGGTGAGTCATCAGGTTGGCTCAAAAAGTGAAAGCAGATTTAGCTTTCATAGGGTTTGACTGTTGGCAAATCCTTGTTTCCCCTCTGTGAATCAGACTGGTGTTTGTTTGAGTAATCAAGAAAGAACTGTCTTGTGACCTTACAGGCTGGTGAAAGGGAACAACTGAGTGATTTTAGCATAGCAAAGTTAGCAGAACAATACAAAACTTGAGGCTCCAGAGTGCTCCATTTGTCCAATTATTCTGAACATATCTGCATGCCACATTACCCTCTGATAGTCTGCAGGATCTATTTTTCCCCTCTCCTGAAAATCATTTTAATATAAATAAAATGGATTTCAACCTCCAGAAAGCTATTTTCATATCTTCTGGGAGGGTATTGTATTGACTACTTCCCCTTCCCCCAATATAAAGACTTAGAATCTTCTCCAAATGAATATTTGCCTCTAACTGTGAAAGAGCCAGTAAGAAACTGTTTACAGCCAGCAGGCCATTTGGGGGAAAAAATGACCCTGCTGAAGAATGAATGAATTTGATGCAAATGAAGGAGAAGCAAAGTAAACCACACCAACCATCTGATTCGAAACCAGCACAAGGCTAGACGACTATTGGATATGAGAGAACATGTTGATAGCCCAAGCAAGGTGATGAAAGTATCGACATTGACCAAAGTGAATGGCAAAATGACAAGGGTAAAGTAGAATGAGCACCAAATTCGAAATCAGAGGACCTCAGTTCAATTTCAGCAGTAACTCTCACTACCTAATTTACACTGAAAATCTCTGGGACTCAGTTTCCTCATCTGGAAAATGAGGGCATTGAGCAAGATGAATTCTCTATTATCTCTCAGCTCTAAATCTATGAGCCAGTATAGCAGAAGTAAGAATGAGCTCCTTTGGCTCAATTCATTAGTCTTATTGTTCCACTAAAACCCCTGTCCTGAGGGAAACAAAAGCTCAAAACAAAAATCAAGAAAGTCACTCTGGAATCCTGGACTCTGTCAGACATCTGAAATCTGTAAATGATCTGCAATAGGTTAAGTTGGTGCCAACAGACTCATTTCACTGCCACAACTGTACTCACTCCACAGGCTTTTTCAATCTGGGATTTCTAAATTATCTTTGGCAAGATATGATCTGGCAACCACTGGATGTGCCTGTCTGTAGTCATGGTATTTCCCTGAAAAAAATTGTGATTTGAAAAGTAACATTCATGAATAGGCACAGGATTTCCTAAAATTATCTCAGGAAAATGCAAAGTCCATCCATGTGAAAATATGGAAACCATTAAGTATTGTTGCAAAATTTCCTATGGAGTAATATCTTCTTCAAAGACCAAATCCTACTAAAAATTTAAAGTTTTCATGGAAAGTGAGACAACCTCATTTTTAAAAAGGAAAATTTGCAAATGATCATATTCAGGAGGTTCATTACTGGTTTTGTGCAAGAGAATTACATGTTAAATTTTGACATACTTCTTACATAGTTTACATAGTTAAGGGATCTGTGATTTTGCTGGTTTCATTATTCTCTCCTCCAGTACAGATCACAATCCCTCCATGCCTTCGCAGGAGACTTTCCAGAAGTTTCTGTAGCTAAAAATTCATTATCCATTGCCAGATCAACATGACTGCAAAATCCTTAGATAAGTCTGTCACGTGGCTAAGAATCTCTTCTTTATATGTATACAAATGTACAATGTACGTAAAAAATAAATGCATAAAAGGAGATAAATGTGAAGTAAATAATTAAAAACTTTAAAAAAATATATGTATTTCAGGCAATTGGTGATATTGTGGATAGGGTGCTAGACCTGAAGTTAAATGGGTCATAGTTCAAATTTGGCCTCAGACACTCATTAGCTGTGTGATCCTGGGCAATTCACTAACCCCTGTTTGCCTCAGTTTCATCAACTATAAAATGTGGATAATAATAGCACCTATCAAAAAAAAGGGCTGCTAGGTGGCACAGTGAATAGAGCACTGGCCATGGAGTCAGGAGGACCTGAGTTCAAATCTGACCTCAGACACTTGACACACTGTGTGATTTTGGGCAAGTCACTTAACTCTAATTGCCATCCAAAAAGCAAAAAAAAAAAAAATTGCACCTACCTTCTAGGGTTGTTATAAGGATCAATGAGATACTTGTAAAAAGCATAGTGCTTGGCACATAGTAGGCATTATAGAAATGCTTATTCCTCTTGCCCCATCATGATCTGAACAGTTAAATGCTTTAGATACCCTATATTTGCTTCTTAAATTTCTAATGTATCTTTCATTGGCTCCTTAAAAATTCTGGGTTCTTTATATAAATTTTTACTAATTCACAAAATAAGTTCCTATTTCTTCACAACTTTCCTAAAATATTTTGTAATTATTAATGTTATAATTATAATATACTTAAACTTTTAAAATTCTTCCATCTAAAAGAAGGGCAGAATGATGGTTGCTAATTAAAGTATGCATGCACATTACCCTATATTATGTAGTGAGGTATCTTTTGTTGCATGATGTTAGGGGCTAGTAATTTGTGTATAGATCCAGAATCTTTTAATTTTGTACATTACTCAATAAAATTATATATTTTTAAAAGAGCTGACAAAAATTAGGCTTCCTTTTCATGTTCAACTTTTTTTTTTGCTCTTATGTAACTAAGGTGAAATTTAATTCCCAAATGATGAAAAAGGAAGGGGGAATACATGATAAATTTACCACAGAGGCATCAGATAAACAAGCAGTATGTATACAGATATCATTGGGAAATACCTTGCTGAAAGAAGAGGGAAACAAAGGCCCTGGTCAGGTAGATAGAACATTTATACCTAATTAAATAGTTTGCTGTAGTTGTGCCACATTTTTAAAAGTGAAAGCAACAATGAGTTAGATTTTTACTATTTTGAAAGTCATGCCAATTCTGTTACATGAGGGTAAGATGAAATATTGTGTGTCTTGGTTAAAAATATCTCTGCTCTAATACAACTAAATAGAACTTAACCTCCACATGCCTCCCCTTCCCTTCCCTTGCTCCACCACCCCCCACCCCGCACTGTCCCTTTACCATCCCAACTAACTCCATTTAATGGAGTTGACCTTCTAAGCTCATTTCTTTTTTCCACTTGTGAAAAATGTGAGATTTTTCAATGCCCAACTCTTTTGCTATAATCATGTCACCATTGGTGACACATCATGCTTATGCTAAAAATAGATAGTAGATTGTCCCTTTTAAAAAAATTGTCAGTTTCTGAATCCATTTATCCATTTGTAAATGTTTATTAAATAAGCAGACATGTTACCTCATGGTCCTGGCTTTGTATATTTGGATAATTAGAGGCTTAGCCTGTGCAATGAAGGATGTTTTGCTTTTTACCAATGTGCATTTGGACTGTTGTATTTCAAAAATCTTTCCCAATGTAACAACTCCTCTCACTCCAATGAGTCTGTGGTTAGAGGGGTGAAAATAAAGAAAACTCTGGGAAATCATCATTCTGCTAACTTCTTCAATTTTATCTGTCTCTAATCTATGATGACTGCCAAATGCCCTAAATTCTAGAGGGTGAATAATGTGATATAACATAATAAGATCTAAAATTATAAACCTAGAACCAGAAGGGAACTATCTGATCCAACATCTTCATTTTGCAAATGAGGAAACTGAGGGCAAAGTAAGTTAACATAACGTTTCCAAGGTTATAAAGGCAGTAAGTGGAAAAATCCACATTTGAACCCAGAGCTAAAAGATTTAGTCAGAGTTCTTCCCATTGTACCTATCAACCTTTATCTTCAAAAAGTTAGCATCTAATGGCAAAGATAGGACACAAATTAAAATATACAAGAAACATATATATCAGTAATTATAACCTCAGATGAAATTTTGAATAAGTCACTTTGAAGTGACTTATTTATAGAACTTAACCCATAATCCTTCAGTAAAAAAACTAATATAAAAATGTCATATTGATGGGGCAGCTAAGTGGCACAGTGAGTATAGCGTCGGCCCTGGAGTCAGAAGGACCTGAATTTGGATCTGGCCTCAGACACTTAATACACACAAACAAAAACCTGTGTGACCTTGGGCAAGTAACCTAGTCCCAATTGCCCACCAAAAAGAAAAAAAAATTTCATCTTGATGTAGTAGAAAAGACCGTGGGACTTGATCTCTGTTGTCCAAACTCTGTCATTGTATGACCAGGGATAAGTTACTTACTATCTCTGGGCATCATTTTCCTCAGCTATAAGATGCTGACACCTGAGCTCAGTGACCTCCAAGGTTCTTTCCATATCTAGAAACCTATGTGTTATTGCATTCTTCATTGGAATAGCCTTTTTTTGTTTTATCTCTGTAAGTGGCAGTTTAACTGAATGGAGGAGGTAGCATGAAAATGTCCTACAGGTTTCCATTCCTTTTTAATTCTTTGACAATGTCAGTTGCAGTTTCACATGCCTATAACATCACATCTCTAAAGCAAGCCTTAGGGTAGAAACTTAAAAAAAAAGACTGTCTTTGTAACCCTAGGCATTTTCACAGTGCCTGGTTCAACCAGCATTTCATGGCTCTTTCCATCAGGTGTAGGAAGAAATACTGCATCATTTGAAAAACACAAACCCATGTGAAGTCTGCGTCTTAAAAAAAGATAAGTAAAACGTTTAAGAATGATTGAAATCCAATTGTAGGCAACAAAGATAAGAATGGAGTTATTAAATTAATGAAAAGTTGTAGCCATTAACAAAACCCTAGTGCTTTTTTTCCTCTGGGGGAAAATGAAAAGGAAGTGTTGGAAAATTTTGAAATATATGCAGTACTTCTTTGAAGGTTGCCCAATACAAATCTAAAGTTATATACTAATTAAGGGATATAAGAATTCATTTGGTATCACCTGACTTCCTAAGAAAATCAAATTTTGTATATTAAATTTTAAAATGTCATCTATTTCTGCAATAATTAAACCATAGAAATATTTGTTGCAGAAGGACCTCTGAGCTACAAAGTCTTCTAGAAGGCAGCATCTTAGCTTTTGTCAGTTTGTGAGAAGCAAGTAGAAAAAGAGTATGTTTAACATTTAGTAAAACAAAGGGATCTACTGGATCTTACTGGTCTTAAGGTACACTATTGTAGACTAATGTATCAAGGAGATATACCTGAAACTTCACTGAATATATTCTTCAGCCACGTGTAACTTTGTTTTATCTGTCTCCTTTTCTGAACTATTGTTATCAGCTGTTTCTACTTCTGATGTTTCACTCTTCAAGGTCTTGGGAAACATGAAATTTTGCCTTCATAGAGATGCATTTCTTTGTATTTCTGCTGGTTGTAGTTACTTTATTTCTTACACACTTCTGTGTGTGTGTGTGTGTGTGTGTGTGTTTTGGCAAGTTTCCAAATAGTATGCTGGAATATATGAAAAACATTAGTACACAGTGAGAGACTATGGGACAAAAAAGTCTTGTCTCCTATTCATGATAGGAATACACATGAGAAAATTTCAGCATTTCTAGAGCAAACACCTAAGGATTTTTTTTCTTTTTCAGTATCCTACAAGTCCCGTGTTACTTGTTTTGTCAACTACAGTAGAAGTTCTTTCAAGCTTAATTTAATTTTTTGAATGTTGTATCCCCAAATTTTACAATATGAATTATCTGATGACAGGATTTTTACTATTTCTTAACGTAGTAATTGATTTTACTTTCTTCTGTACTTAGAAGAGGGAATGCAGTTAGATTCTCAAAGATTTATCTGGACCTATAGGTAAAAAATTGTCTGAAGGTGGTCTGTTTTAGATTATAGCGACATGTTGTCTTAAAAGTAGCATTGATCTGGGCATCAGGAGACCTAAGTTCTGTCCCAAAGTAGTTTGGTATTGTTAGAAAAGTCACTTAAACTCAGTGGGTCCTAGTTTTCACTTCATAAAATGAACATTGGAGTGGATCATTCTTAAGATTACTTTAAACTTGAAAATGATATGAGTATTTTTACTCCAAATCCAGTTTTTTTCATCATACAAAATGTCTCTCAAGTTATTTGCCCATCTTCAGTTCTATAACACTTTTTTCCATTATCCACCATTTATCAAAGATCATCTGCCTTTGAGTTATCAGAATTTCATTAGTAAGAGTCTCTGATGAAGCAAAAATAAATCATACTGAAAAGGAAAAAACTTATTATTGTGTCAAATGAGGCTCATAAGATGCTGCCACCATCACCGATGATGGTTGCAGTGTTTCTGTGAAGAGAAAGAACATTGTTAGTAATAGCTAACCCAGTATTTTTCTGTGTCATCTTGGGCAAATCATTTAACATCTCTGGGCCTCAGTTTCTTCATCTGTAAAATGAGGGGCTCAGACTAAATGTCTTCTAACATCCCTTGTAGCTTTTAATCTTTGATGCCAGGTACTTAGCACAGGGTCTGGCATATAGAAGGTACAATATAAACACTCCCTATATATAAATTATGTCATTATAATAATTATATATGTAAATTTTCCCTTTTTCTTTCTCTCCCTTTGACCCCATTCACCATTATACCTCTTCAGTTTTTTTCTATAGCTACAAATGCCAACATGCAACATCAGATAATTTAATTTAACCCACCCTGCTTTGTTGTTTAGCTGTTTCAGTTATGTCTGGCTCTTTATGACTGCATTTAGAATTTTCTTGGTAAAGATACTGGAGTGGTTTGGCATTTCCTTCTCCAGATCATTTTACAGATGAGGAAACTGAGGCAAACAGGGCTCAGTGACTTGCCCAGGGTCAAATAATTAGTAAGTATCTGAGGCAGGATTTGAATTCAAGGTAAGTCTTCCTGACTTTAGGTCTGATCTGGCACTCTATTCATGGCACCACCAGGCTGGAGTCAATTTTACCAAGTACTTCTTATATTCGGAATAAAATGTTACATGGCAAGGGATGTACAATATTTGTGACAAAAACACATAAGAACAGTTGCCAACATGGAACAGCATAGGTGGGTAGTACTATCCCCAACTGTGCCCACCTTCATGAGCTGACTGGTAGCTCTAGTTTGCAGCAGAAAGGCTACTCCAATATAAGGCCTCAAAGCCACTCTTCATAAAGTGGCTCTAGTCTTGTTCATACTAAGTCTTAAGGGTATAAGACTCTTAGACTTAACAATAGCCCCCAAAAACGAAGTTGATTACATCTCAACAGAATACAATTGATTGCCTTGTGGAAGTCAGCTTTTTGTGTCCAGAAATACCATCCATTTATTAAAAGATAAAAAGAAACTCAAAATTAGAAAAATAAAAATGATAGGCCATGGCATACAATTAAAACAACTTTAAGCCAACCTATATTAATAAACTTTAATGGAAAAAAGGGAAGTGGATAAAGGAACATACATCAACATGGATAATCAAAGATTTGTATAGAAGTATAACCAAGTGTTAACACCAATGAGGACAAAAGAGCATAGACCCTGTTTCAGGATACATTTGGTCTCCTTGACAATCAGAGGTACATGATATCTGAGGAAAGTACTTATTTGTGCTATAAATATATTTACAAACTTTTTGGAAGAAGATGTTGGAAAATTGTGAATGGTATTGTTCTGTAAAACAGTAAGAAATGATGGAGGGAAAAAAAAAAAACAATTTTACCGGAAATTTGCCTTAGGACGAAAATAAGCCAATATCATGCCTAGAGCACTTAAGGATGACAATAGAAAGAGGACAACATTCAGACAAAACATAGAAAAGATATCCCAAGACTGCTACAGTAAAGTATTCCCTCTTCAAGTATTCCCTTCCTCAAATGGAGGACTGTTTTAGGATGGAAATATTAGAGTCCCTGATGCGTTGATAAGGAAGTAGCAATAGCACTAAAGGCAGCAAAGATGGAAGAAACTGATGCGTAAGACCAAGTATGCACAGAGAAAGTCCATACTGGAGGCGGTGCAGTTTTGAAGATGCTGAGTGATTGATTCTCAAAGAATCTATAAGAGAATTTATTAGATTATTAGGATGTGAAAAAAAATCATGAATTGTAAGGTTTTCTACAAAAGAGATTATACTATGGCCTTTAGCAACCATATCTCTCCATTTGGCATCTAAGTCCAGTGTTTGTTGACAAAGGTATTTTCTGGACATTTTTGGTCTCCTTGTTTCGGCAGTTAATCAAAATTGCTTAAACTTCTGGATAAAATTACGATAATAAGTATCAATATAATTTATTTTTTCCATTTCCCATTTTTTAAATTTTTAGTAATTCCACAGTCTTCAACCCTCCACAAAGCCATTTTCTGATCATTCATCATAACATAGAAACTCCTGGGTTCTCAAGGACTATGCCAGTGAAACACAAGCTATGGCAATTCTATCATACTGGAAGGACTTCTAGTATAGCCTCTTCAGCAAAAAGACCCAATATGTTTTCTAAGGACCAACTTAATTAAATACAAAGAGGCACAACACCAGTAGTTGCCTGGTGATACTGCTTTTGATGTAGGCAAATATTTAAAACATAAAAAAAATTTAAAGACTTGTAGTCTCTGTGTCACTGCATTCCACTTCTTCAGTGATAATGGCAGTGATAGGAAAGAGTCAGAGACTTAGAAAAATCCAGCAGCTTTTAGATTGTCAAGACTTCAGTTTGTGAGATCCTTGTTTAATAACCAATGACTCAACATGTTGCTGGAGGAGCTAAATCATATAAATCTTTACAATCTTATTACAAACAAAATCTAAATACGTAAATAACTTACAACTAAGCTAAGGTATGGCTTATAGGTATTTCTTAGGCAAATGGAGGAGTTTGTATAGTGAGATTTATTGTATTTCCAAAAGCTAAAAAAAAAAACCCAACATGATTTTTGCAGACATTGGGCATCACATATTTCAGAACTAATAGTTCAGTTGTTTCAGTTGTGTCTGACTCTTCATGGTCCCATTTTGCAGTTTTCTTGGCAAAGATACTGGACTGGTTTGCCATTTCTTTCTCCAGCTCATTTTACAGATGAGAAAACTGAGGCAAAAAGGGTTAGGTGGCTTGCCCAGGGTCTAAGGTCACATTTGAACTCAGGTCTTCCTGACTCCAGACCTGGTGCTCTATTGTACCTCCTAGCTACCCAGTAAATTTTTTTAAGGGAATTCTTCTACATAATATTAGTAATTATTTTTTAAAAAACAGCCTAGAAAATAATTGCAGCTTACACATCAACTTTGGTTTCAGAGGATTAAATGGTAGAGAAATTCCCTGAAAAAAAGCTGAAAAAAATCTCCAAATCAAGTCAGCATGTATTCTGATACCTGGTGATTTGAATCCAAAAGTGGAGAAAAGTTTGCAAGCTACTTCCTAATTAGAGTC
Organism: Gymnobelideus leadbeateri; assembly: GCA_011680675.1. Classification (NCBI taxonomy): domain Eukaryota; kingdom Metazoa; phylum Chordata; class Mammalia; order Diprotodontia; family Petauridae; genus Gymnobelideus; species Gymnobelideus leadbeateri. The sequence continues at coordinate 166,751 of WOXC01000605.1, read as the reverse complement.
AATAATGTACTATGTGAAGTTGTTGCATATGTCTGAATCCATACTGCTACTGGCTAGCAAGTAGAGAGGTTGATCAATTCAATAGGTTAGTTACATAGAATACAATAAATATTTATTAATGTTTAATAAATGCAAAGACCCCAACTATTGAGACAAGAACTCATTATTGGAGAAAAACTTCTGGGAAAGTTAGAAAGCAGTCTGGTTGAGGTTAGTATAGTATATACTAACATCTAACTGCATATTCCACAGTAACTCCAAATAGATACATGTCCTAGACATAAAAGGTCATATCATAAACAGATAGAAGACCATTGGATTGTAAGTTCCTCCATTAGATTGGAAGGTTCTTGAAAACAAAGACTGCCTTTTGCTTCTTTTTATATCTGGCACATAGTAGGTGTTTAATAATTGTTTAGTGAACCCTGCAGGAGAGTGGGGGAAGGGGGATGAGAGGGGGGATGATGGAGGGGAGGGCATTCTAGGGGGAGGGGAGATTGGAAGTACCCACTTTCGAAGAGGGACAGGATCAAAGTAGGGAATGAACCAGGTCGGTGGTGGGATGGGTGGGAGGGAAATATAAGCAGTCTTTCACAATATATCTACTATAGTAATGTTTTGCATAGCTATACATGTACAACACATACTGAATTGCTTATCTTCCCAGAGAGGGTGAGTGACAAGGGAGGAAGGGAATGGATTTGAAATTCTAAGTCTTAAAATTAAATGTTTCAAATGTATATAAATACTATTATTAATACTATTTTGCATGTAATTGGGAGATAAGATGTGCAGGCATTTGGGGCTCAGAGATTCACCTTGCCCTAATGGCAAAGTCAAAGGGGGTATGAGAGGAGATATGGGAGAGAGCAGATTGGATGAGGGGATATCTAGTGGGACTGCTATTCTGGGGTGGTGGGTAGGGAAAAATTGTAACTCAAAATCTGGTGGAAATGAATGATGTAAACCAGAAGTTAATAAAGCATTTGTTAAAAAAAAATAATAATTGTTTAGTGATTGTTGACAAAGAAAGAAAATACCTTTCATAACTATGGAATGGAGGAAATTGACAAAAGGAGAGAAGTGATGGGCTTGTTGCTTTTTTTGGATGGGCTATGGGAAAACAGTCCAATTGATGTGCTTTTGGTAGAGATGTAAATTGGTCTGGCCATTCTGAAAAGCAGTTTGGGATAGAGATTCTCAAAGTCATTAAACTTTATATACCCTTTAATTCAACAATATCATTAGTAGGCCTATACCTTCCAAAGATATCAAAGAAAAAGAAAAAATTTCCATATGTAAAAAAATTTAGCAATTCTCTCCATTATAACAAAGAAGTGAAAGCTAAGATGGGGGAGAGTGTCCATCAATGGGGTAACAATGGACAGAGGTATATGGAGTATTAAGGGAGGGCTAACACCTCTTGTATGGGGGCTTACTGAGCCTTAATTACCCTGCTCATCTACCTTTGGTTTTCAGTTACCCAGCTTTCTCACCTGTGGCTTCAAGAAGTGGCCACACACCCTGGTAAAACCATCTCAATAGATGGGCTAAACCAGGTCAAGGGGGTAACTGAAAGGCCTCAAATCTGTCAATGAGCTGGGGAATATAGGCCTCAAGTATGTGAAGACTTCTTCCAGTGAAATGGGTAGATGAGAACAATTCCTTCCAATGGCCATGAAGGCAACTGAAGTAGGCACTGTGGAGCACTTAGAGCTTAGCCAGGCATCAAAGATGCCAAGGTCATTCACTGTCTATATCCAGTCATCATGACTTTCATCTTGCCACTGTACTTCAATGACTCTAGAAGAAGAAGCTGAGGCTGACCACTCAGTGCAATTCTGCCTCACTTAAATCCATTTCGTGGGCAAGTCAAGACAACACCCAATGATGTCATTGGTCCGCTTCAAAAGAGAAGGACAAACAACAATAATGAACAAACTATGATATATGAATATAATGAAATATTATTGTACCATAATATATGAATATAATGGAATATTGTTGTACCATAATAACAAACTATGATATATGAATATAATGGAATATTATTATACCAGAAGAAAAAGATAGTTTCAGAGAAACTTGTATGACTTGTATAAGACAATAAAGAGCAAAGTATATAAATAAAGTATGTAAATAAAGGAACAGAACCAGAACAATTTATACCATAAGACAAAACTTTGAAAAGATTTAAGAATTCTGATTAATACAGTGACCAACTACGATACTAGTAGACCAGTGAAGAAACATATTAAATAATCTTGAGAGAGAGGAAAGGCTCACATTGAAGGACAAAACATATATTTTCATTCATTGCTAATATGGGTATTTTGTTATTCTTGACTATGCATATTTATAGCAAAAGTTGTGTTTTTCTTTTTTCTCAATGGGGTGGGATATGGAGGGAGGAGGGCACTAGGGATAGCATTGCCATTTAAAAAGGAAAGGAAATAAAAAGAAAAGAGAATCTTTGAAATGTAGTCTTTTAAATATGCCAAAGAGAACACAGGGAAGGCCAGAAGAAAACACAGACAAGTAGGAGAGTTTTGAAAGTAATATGCTGAATTTGTCACATATGTTAAAAGAAAAGTAGTATGCTAGAGTCACACTTTCATGTACAACCTTCTCTGTTGTATTGTGTATATTGACGTGCTCATTTCAGATGCTGTTTATTATGTATAAAATTTTATAAATGTAAAAAAAATCCAGACTAGTTAAAAGGACAGAGAGAGAGAGAGAGAGAGAGAGAGAGAGAGAGAGAGAGAGAGAGAGGGAGAGGGAGAGGGAGAGGGAGGGAGGGAGATACAAACAATAAAACAAATTAAAACCCAAGGGGTTAGCTCAGGGCTGGGAAAGGCTTTGAGTGTGACATCACCACTAGTGTTGGGGGAAAAGGAAAGTTTACTAAGGCATGAATTTCAAATTCCACAGAGAAGTCTGCCAGGCTGGGGAAGGGCCTTGGTACAGCTGCAAGAACTGTGAGTAATTCAGGCTCTGAATTGAAAAGAGATAAGGAGGGCATAGGAGCCAAACACGTAGTTTAGAGGGAAAAAGAGCATAATGTCAAAAGAGCACTGTGAGATTTCCAAGAAGTCATTTTCTTGCCCAAATAAAATATATTTTTTAAATAAATTGCAATCTCACCTAACCTCATGTAACTAAAAGATATTGGACAGTTACCCCAGCCCTACTTTGGTAAGACAATATAAATCATTCAGGCAGGAGGTTCATAAAATTAGGCACCTTTTGCCTTAGCATTAATTAGAGTTGAAGATGTCAGCCATTCTAAATCTTCCTACTGGTTTCCTAAAAATTTGACAACTTTTCATTCTTTATGAGCGTCTTTTCTAAGTACCGCCTGCCATCTCTCCACTTTACAATCCATCCCTCACACAGCTGCTGGGGTGATATTCCAAAAGTATAAGACTGGCCATGCTCAGGACACTCTAAGGGCTCCCTTTTGTCTCTAGAATGAAACTCAAACCTCTCTTTTAAAGCCTTTAATAATCTGACTTAGTTCTCTATCTTTCCAGGCTCACTATGCATTAGTTCCCACTCTATCTCTGACCATACTGATCTACCTCATATTCCCTATACATGACATTGGCACAGCTTATTCGGAGACTAGGACTGCATGCAAAAGAACCAGACACAGCAGGAGAGTTCACCATGACCTAGAATGGGAAGGCACTGATTGGGAGCTCACAGACGGAAAGAAAATTACAACCGAGATTCAGGGAGGGGCTGACTATCCCAATTAAGCAGCAGCAACCTAGATCTCCCTTGGACTAGATGGGGTTTTGAAGTAGTGCCCATATTTTATGAGAATGTCATGGATCCATTGAGGTATCCAAATATAGTTGGCAATTTTTTTTACCTCAAAAATCCACCTCTATCTGCTTTCTTTTCCTGGAACAATTATCAGTCCTGTGACAAAACACAGGAGTTGGTTCTGTTAACAATGATATGTTATACTGGTTTTGTGTTTAAAATATTAGGTAATAGGGTAATAATAATAATGTATGGGGTGCCCTAAAGTTCTTAGTGTAGTTTATAGATAAGGAAACTGAGGCTAAGAGAGTTGCCTAGGGTAACATACCCAGTAAGTATCTGAGATGGAATTTGAACTTAGCTCTTCCTTATCTAAAGTTCAATATCTACCATATTAATCAGTCTGTCAATCAACAAATGTTTATTAAGCATTGATTATGGATCAGGAATGGTGCTAAATGCTGGGGATATGTTGAAAAGAAAAACACAGTTCTTGCTCCTAAGGAACTAATGAAAAAGTCTAATGATAGAGACAACAAGTAAACAACTATTTACAAACAAGATGTATACAGGATAACTTGGAGATCATTTCAGAGAAAAAGGGCTAGGTTTTAAGATGACTATGAAAGACTTATCGCAGAACATTAGTCTTTAGCTGAGACTTCAGGGAAACCAGGAGACAAATAAGAGAAGGGAGAGAGTTCCAGGCATGGGGAACAGTCAGTGAAAGTGCTTGGAATCAGGAGAAGAATGTCCTGTTCAAGGCATTACAAGAAGGCCATTGGCCCTGGAGCTCATAGTAGATGGAGGGGAGTAAGACATAAGAAGGCAGGGAGGGTAGGAAGGAGGCCAGTTACAAAGCACTTTAAAAGCCAAGCAGAGAGTTTTCTCTATGATCCTGGAGGTGATAGGGAGCCCCTGGCGTTTATTGAATTGGAGCATAACATGGTCAGAACAACTTAAGGAAGGTCAATGTGACAGTCTAGGGGAGGCTGAACGACAGGAGTAGGGAGAGACGAGGCAAGGAGACTAATCAGCAAAATGTTGGTAAAGGGGTCAAAGCCTGCTCCAGGGTGTTGGCAGTGTCAGAGGAGAGAAGGGGACTTAGAGGAGAGATTTTACAAGGTAGAAATGACAGGAATTGACAACCGGTTGATATGGGGAGTAAAGTGGAGTTGAGGATGATACCTAAGTTGGAAGCATAGATGACTGAGAAGATGGTAGGACCTTCCACAATAATAGGAAAGTTTTGAAGAGGAAAGAGGGATGTTTGTTTGTTTGTTTGTTTGGTGGAGGCAGATGGAGAAGGTAGTGAGTTCGATTCTGGAAAAGTTGAGTTTAAGATGTCTCCAAAAATAATGGGTGTTCCAAAAATGTTAGTGCAACTTAAATTAAAACTAAACTTAATACCTTAAAACTGCCTCAAGACTTTGGGGATTGGGGTGGCTAGGTGGCGCAGTGAATAGAGCACAGGCCCTAGAGTCAGGAGGACCTGAGTTCAAATCAGGCCTCAGACACTTAACACAAAAACTATCCATGTGACCTTGGGCAAGTCACTTAACCCCAACTGCCCTCCAAAAAAAGCAAAAAAAAAAAGACTTTGGGGATCTCCAGAGGACACTGCTTCGAGTATCTCCCCACTTCAGTCCATCTTCTATTGATCGATCTTCCAAATTGATCTTCCTTAAAGGTAGGTATAACCATGTCATGGCTCCTCTTCAGTAAACTCCGTGGTTCCCTTTCATCTCTAGAATCTAATAGAAAACCCTTGTTGGCTTTTACAACCCTTCATAATTGTGCTCTTTCCTATCTTCCCAGTGTTCTTATACTTTCTTCACCTCCACATATTCCACAATCGATTGACAGTGACTTCTTTGCTGTTTCTCACACAAAATGCTGCATTTCTCAGCTCTAAATGTTTTCACTACCTGTTCCCCATGTCTAACATTCTTCCCCTCTATCTCTCTGCTTTCTGGCTTCCTTGCCATCCTTCAAGCCCCAGCTAATATCTCACCTTTTACAAGAAGCCTTTTCTGAGCTCTCTTAATGCTAGGGCCTTCCTTCTCTAGATTATCTCTAATTTATCCTGTATGGATCCTGCTATACATCATTGTTCTCATGTTATCTCCCCCAGTGCTCTGAATTCTCTGTAAGCCGAGAGTCTTATGCCTTCTCCATCTTGTCCTAATGTCTTTGGTCCGTGTTGCTGATGCAAGCTGTCCTCTGTACTTAGAGCATACTTTCTCTATTTCTGTCTCTTGTCATCCTTTTCTTCCTTCAAGACCCAGCCCAGTCAGTCACATATATACATTTGATGTAGTCTGATTTGGGATTTCTTTGATGTAGAGAAGTCCCCATGTGGAAACAGTCTCAACAATGCCCACTGATAACCACACTGCAATTGTATAGCTTTAGTGAACTGCTTGGGGCACAGAGAATGAAGTGATTTACTCAGTAGGGTCAGAGGCAGGGCTTGAATTCTTAAACCATTTTGTCTTTCTCTGTCTCTGTCTTTCTTTACTGCTCTCTCTGAATCAGTCTTTCTCCTTATATGTATTTATAAATGTGCTTGTACATGGAAATAACACTGTCTATTGGTACTTTTGGCTCCTATCTTTAGATTTGCTTCATGGGAGAAGGATAAAGGTTAGTGTGATCTTCTGTAGGGAGGCCAGGGTAGTCCAAGTAGCTGATCAGCAGGTCAGTAGGCTTTCCTGAGGGGAATGCAAAGTGATGGTGATGATTGTGTTTAGTTCCTGGGGCTGTGGAAATTGTAGCTCATCTTAGAAGATTTCTCTTCCCTGCTGTTTGTACTTTAAGTTGATAACAGACTCTTTATTGGATATGTTACGGGACTCCTTAGCCTGTTGGGCTTTTCCTCATCTGTCTCATGCATTTTCTCATGTTTTCTCCTCTTCTCACAGCCTCTCATACAGACCTAGTAAGGGTGTATTGTTTACACAGAGACAAACCTTTGTGTGGTATGCTGAACCTCTCCTACCATGACTCACATTTTTTCTTAGATCTTTAACCCATCAAAATGAATATGTTTTGGAATAATGACACCGCTATTCTAAATAGAGAAACAATATGAAAACACATTAAGAAGTACTGTGCAGAGCAATGGCCACATCACTATTACGTTAATATCAGTTTATTCGTTCATTTCATTCTAAGTTTAAACAAATTGGAATAAAATATTGTATGAACTTTGCAGTGAAGTCTCTGTTTTGTTCTCTATGTGTCTCTGTGTGTCCCTGAAATCTCAGTCTCTTTACCACCCAGTAAATTATAAATTCCATGATGAAAGAGATAGTCTTGGCATCCCCAAGGCTAAGCACAATGTCAGCTTCATAGTAGGTGATTAATAGGTTTTCATCTCAAGTGACAGATATTTTCCTGACCCCCTACCATGTCACAGATTCCCTCCCCCCATTACTTTGTATTTACTTGGTATATATTTTGATTTGATTTATCTGTGTACTTGTTGCAACTACTCTCGCTTCAGTAGAATATAAACTCCTTGAGGGTTGGGAATTTTCTGTTTTGTCTTTGAACCCCTATTTGCTAATCATAGTACCAGACATATAGTAGGTACTTAATAAATGTTTATCAGCAAGCATTTATTAAAATTTTATTATATGGAAAGTACCATATTAACTTCTGGGAATATGCAGAAATAGCAAAAGACAAATAAGAAAAACCCTACTTTGGAAGGCTGGCATAGGTACAGGGGGTAGAGTAGGAAGTTATTAGGTCCAAGAAATGCAATTTTTTTTGGTGACTTCAGTGAGATACTAGTAAATGATGGTGGTGATAAAGAATGCACATCCCTATACAGTAACCTGTGCAGTTAATTCCATGAACATTTATTTAAAAACCTAATATTTTGAAGACATTGTGCTAACTGCCAGGCATACAAAGATGATAAAAAGTCTCTGGCTTAGAGTGACTTATAATCTAAAAGAGGCAATAAGACATATATAAAAATTATGCTACAAAGTAGAATATGATACAGGCAAAGGAGAGGTCCCAAGTTGCATAAAAAATTTGAGGGGGAGAAATGTCATTTTCAACTGTCATTGAAGAGCCAAACTGATCCATTTGCTGCTCTGTGTTGTCTCCTCTCAAAAGAATGTAAATATGGGGTACCTAGGTGGCACAGTGAATAGAGCACCGGCCCTGGAGTCAGGAAGACCTGAGTTCAAATCTGGCCTCAGACACTTCAGACACACACACACACACACACACACACTACTATCTGTGTGACCTTGGGCAAGCCACTTAAATCCAATTGCCCTACCTTCCACCCTCCAAAAAAACAAAAACAAAAAAGTAAATGCCTTGAGGGTAGAGGCCATTTAATTTTTTGTTTTCTGTTCCTACCTACCAAAGAGACTTGCTCAGAGGAAGTGATTAATAAAAATTTGCTTAATTGAATGCTTGTTGAAAATTTGTCACCTGAGGTGACTGATTTGTGCTGTGAAGGAATAGAAGGATACAAGAGGGAGATGTAGAGATGGTGTTTTAGGTATTGGAGAATTACCTACAGTAATGCATAGGAAGCCAGAGGTCAGGATAGGATAGTAGGGAGTCTCCTAGACCATGGAGAATGTCAAGAGACAGACTAACAGATTTGGAGAGACAATATTCTGGGTATGGAGGACAACATACCCTCATTCATGAAGCCTGGGAAGACCAGGTAAAGACTGGGGAATGACTAGTATGCTATAGTGCATAGAGAAGAATATTTGAAACAGCATAAGAAAAATTAAGTCAAATTGTGTAGGGTCTTAAACGTTAGACTGAGAAGGTTGTAATCATATGTTATATACAGAGGGAAACTGCATACTTTGCTAAATATTTTTGCACAGAGGAATAACATGTTCAGAACTGTGTACAAGGAAGATTATTTTGTCAGATGTATGAAGAATGAAATTCTTTCTATTCCTTCCCTCCTCCCCAGCAGTTATGGCAGAGGGCCATGTGCTTGTGTAGGTGAGCCTGAATACTTGAATTCTGTCTTCATTCTTTCTGTTTCCTTCCCTGAGTGCAGGTCCTTGGATAGAGATACTAAGAAAGGGCTGTTTCAAGCCTGGGTGGTTACTTGGTGGTATACATTTCTGAGTTTCTTCTTTAAGCATCAGCTAACCAGAGGGAGGGGATCTCAGTAATAGCATTCTTCCCTGGAAAGAAGATGACCAATGCCAGGGTAACCCTGTAGCTGAAGGCCAAAAAAAATTCCTTGATCAGGTCAGAAGGCCTTATGAAATGTAAAAACAAAAGTAATCAGTCAGTGAACATCTGTCAGCAAGCCTTTGTTAAGCTGTTATTATGTGCCAGATACCAGTACTAAATTCTAGAGATACACAGATAAAACATTCCTTTGCCCACAAGGAGTTCACATTCTAATAAAGGAATCAATATACAAACAACTATGCATATGCAAGTTATGTACATGAATCAACTTTTACATATCTACACATATCTGCTTGTTATATACATATATTACCCCTTATCTATATTGTGTGGCAGCTAGATGGCACAGTGGCTAGAATGCTGGGCATGGAGTCAGGAAGACTCATCATCATGAGTTCATATCTGGCCTCAGACACTTACTAACTAGGCAAGTCACTTAATCCTGTTTGTCTCAATTTTTTCATCATGAGCTGGAAAGGCAATGGTAAACCACTCCAATATTTTCCCCAAGAAACCCCCGCCAAAAAAAAAAAAACAACTCACAAAGAGTTAGACATGACTTAAAAACTAATCAATAACAACATGTATATGTATAGAATATATACATGAATGTATTCTCTGCAAGTATGCATGTGTATGTGTTCTATACATACAAATTCCTCTAACACACATATGTGTATATCTCTTGCCATACATATCTATAAATATATCTGTGTGTGTGTAATATATATATATAACAGAAGAAGGAATTGGGGACTGGAAAAGTGGGATGGGAACTAGGAAAGGCCTCTGGCTAAAGGTGAGACATGAAATGAATCTTAATGGAAACCAAGGAAAGCAGAAAATGGAGGTAAAGGAAGCCAGCACTCCAGGCATAAGAAATAACCATTGAAAAGGCATGGAGTCAGGAGATAAGGCTGTCATGTGTGAGGAACAGCAAGAACATCAATGTATCCTGTTGGGTTGTGGACTACATGACAGTGAGTAAAATGAGAAACAAAATAAAATAAAACAAAACAAAAAAACTAGAAAATTAGGAAGGGGCAAGGTTTTGACAAGCTTTAAAAGCCAACTAGAGGATTTTCTGTTTAGTCCTGGAAGTAATAGGAGGCCACTATCATTAACTGACTAGTGGGGGAGTGGGAACATGATAGGGTCAGACCAGCACAATTAAGAACATTCCTTTGAAAACTTAGTGAAAGAGGGATTGGAATGAAAAGGAGTGAGGTAAGAAAACAGACTATTACAATAGTCTAGCAAAGAGGTGATAAGGCTTTTTTTACCATAGTAGAAACTGTATGAGTAGAGAGAAGATGGCACATACACAAAATGTTGTGAATGTAGAAATGGTAGCTCTTGGCAACATTGGCTCTATGGAGTGAACAAGAGTGCAGAGTTGAGGGTAACACAAGACTGAGTGGTGGCTTTAACAGTATAGGAAAGTTAGCAAGTGAATAGGGTTGGTGGTGGCAGTGGGGAGATAATGAGTTCTCTTTTGGATATATTAAAATTGAGATGTCTACAAGACATCCAACTCCAAACATCTAGTAGGCAGGTGGTAATTCAAGAATGGAGGTTAAGGGAGATTAGGGCTAGATAAAGAACTCTGAGAATCAGTTGCATAGAGATAATAGACAGTTGGATCTATGGGGGCTGACAAAATCACAAAATAAGATAGTATAGAGGGAGAAGAGAAAAGGACCAAGGACATTCTTTGTGATATAGTGTGACCTGAAGGAAGATCCAGCAAAGGAGAATGAGATACAGTGCCCAGATAATTAGGAAGAGAACAGTGTCACAAAAACCTAGAGAAGAGAGGACAGTATCAAGTGTTGCATAAAAGTAAAGGGATATGATATCTGAGGAAAAGCTATGGTATTTGGCAATGAAGAGATTATCTTGAAAAGAAGAATTTCCGAATACTTTGCCAGGAGGGCATTGAACAAGACTGAAATAAATCACGGAATGGTTGAGTGGTGAAGAAGTGGGAGCAGTGAGTATAGATTGCTCTTTCTAAAAGTTTAGATGTTCAGGGAAGGAGAGATAGGACACTAACTTGAAAGACCAACAGGGTCAAGAGAATGTTATTTTAAGATTAAAGGGGCATATTTAAGATAAGGGGCATATGTTAGCACAGGAGAAATAGCCAGTAAATGGAGAGAAATCTAAAATGAGAGAGGAGAATAAGAAGAAAAAGAATGAGGGAGGAGTGGGAAAAGGAGAGGAAGGGAAGAGATAAAAGGGGGGAAAGGAGGAAAAGGGAGAAGAAAAAGTAGTTGAGGAGTGGGAGGATTTTGAAGAAGAGGAAGTGGCACAAAGTTCCTTACTCAGTTATTGCCAGCTGTTGGCATCACACATGTAAAAAGTCAGAGTTAAGGTTCCAGAAGTTGGGCAGACCATCCTTGTTCAATTGGCCTTTCATTTACTGTTGCCACTCTCCACATCTGGCATTCTACCTCAGAGGGTTCTGTCATCTCCTTTGAGCTTTCTCATAAGTCTTTTGGAGTTCCAAGTATGTGTCCAAGTGTGCTGTAGGCTAAATGCAATAGTTAGAAATTGCTAAATTAGAAGAAAAGTTAAATCTAAACCAGCATTTCCAAATTTCCATGTGCTTCATGATGGCCACCAACCAGAAAGTGTTATGTTCATCTTAAATTGCTGTTGTTGTTCAATTGTGCCCTACGCTTTGTGACTGCATTTGGGGTTTTCTTGGTAAAGAAAACCAGAATGGTTTTCCATTTTCTTCTCCAGCTCATTTTAAAGATGAGGAAACTGAGGCAAATAGGGTTAGGTGACTTGTTCAGGGTCATATAGTTAATAAATATCTGAGGCAAGATTTTAACTCAGGAAGATGAGTCAATAAATATCTGAGGCAAGATTTTAACTCAGGAAGATGAGTCTTCCTGAGTTTAGGTTTGGCACTCTATCCACTGCCACCTAACAGCCCCACATCTTAAATAGTTTGAATTAAAACAATGACAACTAAAATCATTCCAAAAGAATTTGTTCTCAATTTGTGAGAAAAGAGGTATCTATTAGATTGTAGACAAAGAATCTCCAAGCAATGGTTTGGGATAGCCAACTCAGCTGATCACCAAGTAGTTATGCCCTTTTCCCGCAGCCTCTAACCACAGCCCCTATGACTCTGCCACTTAGAATCTAACGCTTATAGCCTGTCAGCCCTTCTCTTTTTCCCACTATTGAGTAGAGAAGCAGGATAAACTCTCACCACAGGAACCATGAGGACTCTCTGCCCTAAAACTCCACATGATCAAAATCCCGGTTACACCTAACTTTTTATACAAATCAAAGAAGTGAAAGGCACATATATCCCTTCATGTTATTAATTTTAAACTTTTATCTTGCTGTATGTTTTTTACTTGTGCACATTTTTAAAAACGATCCTTGGAGTGGTGGGATTTTTGTAAATGATTATTTTTAATCAACAAAAATCCAAATCCATTTTCTCTTCCTCAAACTTCTCCCCAATCGAGAAAGAATGAAAAAAAAAACAACCCTGATATAAACATGTACAGTCAGGCAAAAGAAATCCTTTCACCTGTCATTTCTGGACAAAAATCTAATTCCACCTGTACTCTGAAACCATCAGCTTGCTGTTAGAATGTGCGTAGCATGTTACATCATGAATCCTTCAGTGTGGTTGATCATTGTATTGATCAGAGTTCCTTAGTCTTTCAAAATTGTTTGTCTTTATACCATTGTTGGTATTGTATAAATTGTTCTCCTGGTTCTGTTCACTTCATTCTGCATCAGTTCATCTAAGTCTTCCCAGTCATTCCCCTCATCTTTTCTTATAGCACAATAGTATTCCATCACAATCATTTACCATAACCTTTCCTCCTTTCCCCACTTTATGGACATCTCTTCAGTTTCCAGTTCTTTGCCTCAAAATACATTTGTACATATGAGTTATTTTCCTCTTTGATCTATTTAGGGATAAAGACCTAGTAGAAAGATCACTGGATTCAATAATATTTTGGGCATAGTTCCAAATTGCTTTCCAAAATATTTGGATAAGTTCATGACTCCATTAACAATGTGTTATCTAGTTTTCCATAATCCCTTCAGAATTTATTATTTTTTGTTAATTTCTCCAATCTAATGGATATGAGGTGGAACCATATCATTGTTTTAATTTGCATTTCTCTAATTACTAGTGATTTAGAGAATTTTTTTGTATGACTATAGATAGTTTTAATTTCTTCCTCTGAAACTGCCTGTTAATATCTTTTGATTATTTATTAAATGGGGAAAGGCTTTTATTCTTATAAATTTGAATCTATTCCCTATAATCTTATAAATTAGATCTTTAGTATGGAAACTTCCTGCAAAGATTTTCCCATTTACTGGTTTTTCTTCTAATTATATTCTGCAATAATTTTGTCATAAACATTAATATTAACACTCTTTGTCTTAGATCATAGTTCCTCAGAGAACAGGAATTATATTTATATAGTTTTTGTTAGCTCTGCCTTTCAGTAGTTATGGTCCCATGGACGACTTGATAATGGAAATGATAGGTATAGATTTATTCATCATTTGGCAGGGAGTACAAATGAATGTAGATGGACATGTGCAAACCACACCATGACTGAAAGCTACTCCACAATTCTTGTGCTTTTGATTGAACTGTAGTGATAGTTCCTGTTACCCCAAGCAGGAACAACTGATAAAGTTAAATAGTCTAATCATAATATGTAAAACTGTCTGGCAGTCTGGACAACTCTTCCTCTCAAGAGAAGGATGTAATTTTGGACCAGTGATATGAGACACAGCGTTGCATAATCCATTACCCAATGTCACACACACACACACACACACACACACACACACACACACACACACACACTTCCTGGATGCCCTGGAGCAGGTTACTGGGCTATTGTTCTACCCACATTTAATGAAGTTGGAGAGCAGCTTGGTCCCTTCATGAGAGTTTCCAAGAATGATCCCCCAAAGTGAATCATACCAATATGTAATAAAAAACACAGCTTTATGGGGAGAAGGGTCCTCCCACCTAATAAAGGAATATTCCAGTGTCCCAGGAACACAGCTGTTGCCAAGATGTTTCTGTTTGTCCCTTTCCAAAATCTGCCAGCTCTCCAACCAAATTGACTTACTGAGCTTTGGACCATATTAGACTCTAATATCTGTGAATCATTGGCTTGGAATGTAACATATGGTGGTTGGTGCTAGTAATGATGGGAAGATTTCCCTTTTATTAGACCAGGCATTCTAGAAACTGGAGATTTTTCTTTTCTCAAAGAAAGCCCCTGGTAATTCTAAAATTGAAAGATATCAAACAACATGGAATATATTTATTTCTACCAGAAGCTAACAATATATAGATCACAAAAGTGATAAACTGTCTCTTGGGTGGATTATAGCTGACTGCTCTCATTAGGAGGCAAAGATTTAGTGGCAGAGAGAGTTTAAATAAGCACTGGGCATCCCCAATCTTAATAAGTCTGTAAAGAATGAATCAATTTTGTACCGTCACTTCCTCATACAATACCATACTCAACAGCAAGACAGATGACCTGGTTATAACCTAAAACCCCAGATGTATCCCCAGGCTGTCATGGACCCCAAATCCTAGCCAATAAATTTGAAAGAGACACATGGATTTGGGGGTAGGGAGATGGTAATAGAGGCAAAAAATGGCAGAAGATAGAGCAGAATATGCAAGAGTCAGACAAGTTTCCTGAATTTCTCTGGAGCTGAAATGACCTGTCATCAGTTCAAATGTCCTGAGCTACAAAGCTATGACCTGACTCAGCGTATTCAGCCACAACCTTCCAAGAGGTTATATGACATGATGGATAGAATGATTTTGAGTATAAAATCTGGATTCAATTCCTGCCTCACACACCTACTATCTGGGTGATCCTGGGCAAATTGGTAAACTCTCTATACATTCTAGGACAGTGCTATAGATGGAGTGGTTAGAGTGTTAGGCCTGGAGTTCAGAATTTCTGAGATCAAGTCAGGCTTCAGACATCTCTGTCCTTCTGGGTGTGTTTGGGGTGTTCAAGGAGGACTAGCACCTCTAAAGTCCTAAGCCCTTTTCAGGGCTGCCCATCCACCTCTGGTGTCCACCTAGCATTCAGCTCTCACTTCTGGCTCCAAGAAGTTCTACCATGCAGTGGCCACACCCAGGTAAACTGTCTCAGCAGATGGATAAACCAGGTTGAGGGTAACTGACTGGCCTCAAAGCCATCAGTGAGTTGGTGGAGATGTCTACCCCAAGCATGTAAAGACTCCCCCGGTGGAATGGGCAGAAGAAAATAATTTGTTCCAACAGCCATGAAGGTGGCTGAAGCAGGTGCTGTGGAGGGCTTAGAAGTTGGTCAGACATCAGAGATGCCAAGGTCATCCACTGTGCCCTGGGCCATCACCTTGACTTTTGTCTTGCCATTCAATGACTGAGGATTGTATGCACTCTGCCTCACTTAAATCCATTTCACAGTCAGGTCATGACATGATATCACCACATGATGTCACTGGTCCTCTTTGAAAACAGAGGACAAACAACAACACCCCAGGCAAGTCACTTGACCTCTGTCTGCCTCAGTTTCCTCATATGTCAATAATAATAGCACCTCCTAACCAGGGTGGTTATGAGGATAAAATTACATAATATTTGTAAACTACTTTGCAAACCTCAAAGTATTTTACAAATGCTAGGTATTCATTATTATTTTTGTCTCTAAAATGAGAGCATTCAACCCAATCCCTTCCAGTTCTAAATCTATGAACTTATGATTCATGATGCTCTGATAATTTGTAATCAAATCATTATTGAACCAATAATCAATCAGCACATCTTTGTTAAATACCTGCTCTGCACAGCCACCAGGTTAAGTGCTGGGTATTCAAATACAAAAAAAAAAAAAAAATGAACCTATCCATCATCTCAGAGTTGGATCTTATCAGCTATGTAGCCTTAACCTACTCATATGTTGGCTAAGAAAACTGTTAAAGAACTAGAATTTAAGCAACTTGCTAAGGGTCTATGATAACTAGAGGGAGAATTTATTCTAGAACCCAGGTCTCTAAATTCTTAAAATATTTTCTATAAAAAACATCCTGCCACTCATCATATTCAACTTGGCACAATATGCTGCACACCTGCCTATTCAACCAACTATATTATTTTCCTGTCATATTTAATATATTCAGAAATAATAAGTATTCATACTTTTAAAAACATATTTTTAATTTCGTTAGTTCTCTTTTATGCACTGTAGAGCTGCCAGGAACACTGGAAGGTTACCTGACTTTCCCAGGATCCATCATCCAATTAGTGTGTGTTGGCAGAGATAGGACTTTACCGCAAGTCTTCCTCACTGAGACCAGCTTTCAATTTACCACCATGTTGCCTCTTGGTTCTCTTTTCTCTTAGGATTGAGTCCCACTTTTCACTTACTTAGTATATACTTTTCATATATAAAGTATATATGTTTATATTTTATACATAAAATTAAAAGATTATAATATAATTGGCTTAATTAAGGGATTAGACTAGATGGCCTCTGCAGTTGCTTACAGTTCTAAATAAATAATCCTATAACTACATATGATTTGTCAAACATGTTACTCCTGCTCAGTCAGTCAAAAAAAAATTAAGTGCTTCCTATGTGCCAAGAACTGCTCTAAGTTCTGAGGATGCAATGAAATGTAAAAAAAAAAAAGTGATTCCTGCTTCCAAGGAGCTCGTATTCTAATGGAATACATAATATGCAAAGAGCTATATATGTTCAAGACATAGATGGTATAAATGGAAAGTACTCTCAAAGGGAAGCTGCTAGCAATAGGTAGAGTGGTTAGGGGAGATGGAGAAAGGCCTGCTGAAGGAGGTAGGATTTGAGTTGAGTCTTGGAAGCCAAGGAAACTAGAAAATAGAGAAGAGGAGGGTGGCCATTCCAAGAATGGGACAGAGCGGGTGCAAATGAATGAAATCAGCAGTTGAAGTGTTGTATGTAGCTGAAATAGGAAATAGGCTAGTGTAGCTGGATCATAGAATTTATGGAGGGGACTAAATTTAAGAAGGGTGGAAAGGTAGGAAGGGTTGATGTTTTGAATGATTTAAATGCCATATAGAGAATTTTATAATTGATTCAGGAAGTAATATAGAGCTGCTAGAGTTTATTAAGTAAAGTGGCTGATGTGATCAGACTTGAACTTCAGGAAAATAATTTTAGGAGCTGAGTGAAGGATGGGTTGAGCCCACTCAAGACTAAGAAAACAAAGGACTAGAAGTTAAGTAACTTGTTTGAGGTTTATGATAGGTAGAAGAATTTATTCTAGAACCAGGTTTCAAGATTCTTAATTTATTTGCTATAAAAAATATCCTGCCAGTTATTACATTCAACTTGACACGATATCCCACACCTGCCTGTTGCAGGGAGAAAACTGAGTCAAGGGGACCAATTAGAAGGGTTTTACAATAGTCCAGACAAAAGGCGATGAGTGCCTTCCTAAAGTAAGTGCTGTCTGAGTGGAGAGAAAGAGGTGTAAACAAGAGGTATTGTGAAGGTAGACAAAAACTGGATATGTGAGGGGAGTGAGGAATTGAGGACAACATCAGAGTCTTCACTAGCAATAGGAATGTTGGGATGAGAGAAAGTATAGAGGAAAAAAGATAATGAGTTCTGTTTCACATATTTCAAATTTGAGATGACTACAGGATACCCAGTTTGAAATGTCTGAAAGGTAAGTTGGTGGTTCAGGGTTGGATTTTTGTAGAAAAATTGTGGCTGAATATTTAGAAGTGGGAAGTCTCTATTTATTGAGATCATAGCTGAATAGAGATGCATGAATCCACGGGAGAGAGCTCATAACAAAGCCTTGAGAAAACCCATGGTTAGTGGGCATGATGTGAATGAATATCCAGCATAAGGGACTGAAGAGAAGAGGCATACAGGCTGGAAGAGAACCAAGAGAAGGTAGTGTCAAAAAAAATCTAGAGAAGAGAGAATATCCAAGGGAGAAGATGGTGTTCAAGTGTCAATGGCAGCAAGGAAGTATATGGAAGGATGAGGCCTGAGAAGATTTCGCTGGAATTGACTATAAGATCATTGGCAACTTTGGAGAGAGCAGTCTCAGTTGAATAATGATATTGGGAGTCAGCTGTAGAGAGATTAGAAGTTTCTGAGAAGAGAAAAAGTGGAGACATCTAATATAATGAACTTAGCTAAGAAGGGAAGGAATTATAAATGACAGCTAGCACAGAAAGGTTAAATCAAAAGAGGTCTTCTTAAGGTTGAGAGGATCATGGGCAAGTTTGTAGATAGCA
Source organism: Gymnobelideus leadbeateri (assembly GCA_011680675.1). Classification (NCBI taxonomy): domain Eukaryota; kingdom Metazoa; phylum Chordata; class Mammalia; order Diprotodontia; family Petauridae; genus Gymnobelideus; species Gymnobelideus leadbeateri. The sequence goes on along the minus strand of WOXC01000605.1, from coordinate 148,459 downwards.
TCGACAGAAGGAGAGGGCATGGAGAGGGCTTTACCTTTGTAAGGAGAAGGGTCACTTTTTCATGTGAACAGGAGTGAAGGAAAAGTTAGTGGGGGAAATGCCTGAGTATTGGAGTAGAGAAGAAGAAACTCTGTGTGTGTGAGTGTGTGTGAGTGTGTGTGTGTGTGTGTGTGTGTGTGTGTGTGTGTGTGTGTGTGTGTGTGTGTGTGTGAAATAAGGCTAATTTAGGCAATAGAATTCCTTTCCAGATCATCTGGAAATCAATTAGTTCAGAGCAATGCTAAAGTTCCTATCCCAGGAACAGACCGATTCTTCAGGGTGTGTTTCTAAGTTAACAGCTTGTTCTTAATGATTTCTCCATGGGCATCTGGAATCTAAAGGTTGCTTTTGACTGGAGAAGCCAATGGCTGACGTACTTCCTTTACCAAAGTGAAAATTAAATGTGTTACAAGGGGCACTACCTTTGTCTTAGAGAGGTCCCACTGGCTCTTTTCTTACGTACTCTACCCAAACACTTGCTGGGGTGATGTGATTTTTGGTAGACAACTGGTGTTCAGTGACAGTTCTTCCCTTCTGCTTTCACCTGTCCCCTTTCCCCCCTTTCTCTTCTTTCTTTTTCCCTCTTTACTCTCTTTTCTTTCCTCTTTTTCTCTCTCCCTTATTTCACTCCTTTTTCTCCCTATCTCTTTCCTTCTTCTCTCCTTCCCCTCTTATTCTCTTTCTTTCTATTCATGGATAGAGGTCTGAACATAGAATAAAAAAAATCTGGATTAAAATGTCACCTAAGGGACTTTCTAGCTGTATGGCCCTGCCCAACTAATTTAACTACTCTGAACCTCAGTTTACCATTTGTAAAATGGGAGTTACTAAAGCACCTACCTCACAGTGTTGTTAAAAGATAAAATGAGATAACATATGTAAAACACTTTGAAATAAAGTACTAAATAAATGTGAATTGTTATATGTATAAATGTATATTACATATGTCTGTATATAATGAATTTGTATATGTACATATATTCTGGGAGAGCTGGAGCTGTCAGACAAGATCAGAACAATCGATTTGCAGTATGAAATAATTTCATTTTATAAGAGATAAAAAGGAAACAAAGGGAACTGCTTCTCTATACCTAGTTGCCTACCAAAATGAAGACCTGGTTCCTAAAGTAGAAATGATGTGATCTTCAGGAGAAGGTGACCCTTCCATCTTAGCATTCAAGTTAGAGAAGGAGAGATAACCTGGGTAAAGCCTAATGACAAGCAAACATCTGGGATTTAGGAAGAGGGGATTTCAAAGAGTTGACAATAGAAATGGGTAGAATTTCTATGGCCCAAAATTCTGCTGGTCAAGTTAGGCCAAGAGGTATGTGAAACCCTGAGGAAAGAATTTCTAACAACAAGCTTGAATAATTTCAGTGAGGAAGAAAAGCAGGAAGTATCTCAAGAGATAGAGCTGAATAAACAAATTATTAATAAGAGAAATGCAAATTGAAATGACCTCCACATTCTATAGCCTTACAAAGAGTATAAAAAAAGAATACTGTGAATTCTTTGAGAACAGGAACAGTCTTTGCCTTTCTTTGTGTCCCCAGTACTTAGGACCCTGACTGTCATATAGTAGGTGCTTAATAAATGTTTATCAACTGACTGACAAGGTGAGTCAATAGCTGGGGGGAGCTGGGTGGCACAGTAGATAGAATGCTGGACTTGGTGTCAGGAAGATCCAAGTTCAAATCTGGCCCCACTGTCTGCCTCAGTTTCCTCTTCTGTAAGATGGGAGAAATAGCACTGCTTTTCCAATGTTGTTCTGGGTATCAAATGAGAGAATATTTGTAAAGTACTTTGAGAATTTTAAAGTGCTATATAATTGCCTGCTATCATTCTAGGTACTATGTTAAGATTAGGGGATAAAAATACAAGCAAAAAGATAGTCCTCCAATTTCAAGGACTTAAACTGTAATGGAGGAAGAGTACATATAAGAAAGGGGCCGAAACATGGAGGGGCTGGAGCACAGGGAAAAGACTGGAGAGCCAGAAGCAGGAAAGAGCAGAAGGGAGGTAGTCAGGCTCAAGGGGAGCTGTGGAAAGACAGGAACACTAAGGCATTTTTGATGAAGCTGTTAATCCTCCAGTCTTTGGGCAGACGTTTGGGAAGTACTCAAGAAAAGTCACTAAGCTATTTATATACTTTGACCCAATGATACCACTCCTGGGCATATCTACAGAAGTTTATAGATGGAGGAAAGGTCCTACTGATACCAAAATATTAATAGTAGTACTTTTTTGTAGCAAAAAATTGGAAATAAAATGGGTATCCATCAATGATAGAATTTATATGAATGCAAGGAGGCCACTAGATGATTCAGTGGACAGAGTGCTGTGTCTGGAGTCAAGAAGACCTGAGTTCAAATCAGACATTTACTAGCTGTGTTAGCCTGGGTAAGTCACTTAACCTCTGTTTGCCTTAATCCACAGGAGAAGGAAGTGGCAAACCACTCCAGTTTCTTTGGCCAAGAAAAACCCATAGACAGCATTGGTGTGCTATGTTCCATAGGGTCATGAAGAGTCGAACACAACTGAACCACCATGATAAATGGAGTGTTATTGCACAGGTAAGAAATGATGAGGAATATAGGAAGATTATGCTTTAATGAAGAGCAAAAAAGTAAGAAGAGCCAAGAGAACAGCACCCACAACTGACTCCAGGAATATAAATGAAAACATTAAAATCAAATGAATTGCCACAGCCAATACCAGCTCTGGAGAAGTCAGTTGTGACGGATCTTTCTTCTCTCAGTAGAAAGGTGAGTGACCAAGGAAGTGTGATATACTCCATGACATTAGACATATTCACTGTGTTGGTTTGGTGTAAATGTTTGTCTTTGTTGTAAGGGAAGATTCAGTTGTTCCAGGGAGAGCATTAAGGGATCATGGATTTGGTATAAATATGAAAGATAGCAATAAAACTTTTGTTTTAATACAAAGAATAATATCATTGGGTTGACATAAACTTGTAGTTAGGCCTCATAGTAGAGGACCCACTGACTCATTAGCCCAGTAATAGCAGGCATTTTTTTTATCTAAGCAATTGGGGTTAAGTAACTTGCTCAAGGTTACACGGCTAGTCATTATTTGTGTGTGGGTGCTCATTCTCTGAGGTCAGATTCGATCTCGGGTCATCCCAACTCCAAGGTCGGCACTCTTACTCACTGCGTCACCTAGCCACCCCAATAGTAGGCATTTTATTAGTGACTTGGATAAAAGCATATAGAAAAGCTTATCAGCTTTTTACAAGACATGCACCTGGGATGATTATCTACCATGATGAATTACATAGCTAGTATTAAAAAAGATAACCAAGGCACAGAAAGGTGGGCAGGGGCAATACAGAAATTAGAACTTTGAATCTCATTGGGGGCAGTAGATGACACATAAAAAGTTAACCTATTTGTTAATTCCAGGAAGCTTCTTAGTAGCAGCTAGCATTTATATAGTACTTTTTGTACTAACTAGCATTTACAAAGCAGTAAAGTGTTTTTATAAAGCATTTCACAAGTATTTTTAAACTTAAATTTTAAAAATTCATTTTTAAACTCATTTTTGTAGCAAAAATAACTGGAAATAAAATGGGTATCCATCAATGATGGAATTTATATGAATACAAGGAGGCCACTTAGGTGACTCAATGGATAGAGTGCTGGGTCTGGAGTCAAGAAGAGCTGAGTTCAAATCGGACATTTACTAACTGTGTGAGCCTGGGTAAGTCACTTAACCTCTGTTTGCCTTAATCCACAGGAGAAGGAAATGGCAAGCCTAACCCTAGGTTAGGAGGTGTTATTATTATTCCGACTTAACACATGAGAAAACTGATACAGAGAGAGGTAAAGTGACTTAGCTAGTAAGTGTCTGGAATTGGATTTGAACTCAGATTTTCCTAACTCCAGGTCCAGTACTCTATCTACTATGACACCTAGCTCCCTCTATAATATACAAATGTCAAGTGAGTGGTACAGACAATTAGTGGATCCATACCTCACACTGTGAGTTAGGGTGGTCAGGGGAAGTTTTCTGAGCTGAGCCTTGATCCATAGATAGATTTTGGATAGAAAGATAGGAGTAGAAGAGAATGTTCCAGACAGTTCATACAGTATAGCTTCTAGTTCAGAACATAATGATTATCACATGTGTGAGGAACATCGCTTAGGCAATATAGTGAAGAGTAGTCATTAAACCTCCCTAGGTCCCATTTTCTTAATTTGTAAAATGGGGATGGTAATACAAACTCTGTAACAGTTGCAAACCATAAATGATTTATGTAAATGTTTTGCAGACTTTAATGAATTGTAGTTATATAGGTGGTTTGAGGGCCAGGTTATGAAGAGCCAAGGTAAAATAATGATTTCCAAATCTATCCCCCAGATCAAGGGTTCTTAATTTATTTTTTTGTATCACAGAACATTTTGGACCTATGGACCACTTATCAGAGTAATGTTTTTAAATGAATAAAATAAAATACATAAGGTTACAAATGAAACCAATTATACTGAAATACAGTTATCAAAATATTTTTTAATAGTTCATGGACCGCCAGTTAAGAAACCTTGTTATACATTTTGGGAATCTATTGAAAGCATTTGAGCAGAGAAGTGTCATAATTTATGTTTAAAGAACTGTTTTTGTTTTATCATAATCTGGAACCAGGTTACAAAATAGATGTGAGCAGAAAGACACTAGAATGAATGAATGAATGAATGGTTAGTTGGATGGACAGATAAGTGTTTATAAGGCCTATATATAAGTATTTATTAGGCCTATGTACCAAACCTTGTGGTAAACTCTCTAGATACAAATACAAGAGCAAAGTCAATTCCTGCCCTTAAGGAGCTTATATTCTAATGGGTGAGTTATACAAAAAGAAGAAGGGCAGGGAATGGTACTTTGGTTGGGAAAGATATGAAGGTGGTGAGTAGTGGATTGATTCACTAAATTTAGGAAAAGTGGCTGGATTGATTTGATAATGGTTCATGGTTCCAGAAGGTAGTGGTGGAGAGAAGATGAGAAAAGATACCTGAGAGTAGGTGAAGAAAAAGCTAGAAAGTAGGTACTGGAGTGAATAAAGTTCTTTTAGCAGTTGTTCCATCCCCAATAGAAGACTGAAAATGCCTTCTGGAGGAGGACACTTTTCCCGAAGAATGTCACAGATTCCTGATGCCATCCAGTATGTCTTCCATTCACTTGTCTTCCATACCCTTTTACTACAACCCAAGCTAGAATATGAGGAAAACTAAGCATGTGAAGGAGTCAGATTGTGCTCTACTCCAGCTCCTCCAGAATACCAAGGCAACAGGCACTCTTAGCAACACCCACCAGTCATGCCAACCTTTGACACTTTTTGACAATGAAGCATTCATGGAAGATTTATTTTTTACTCTTTCTGCAACTTGAAAAAGCACCAACAGCTCAACATCTGTCAACAATATTTCCAAGAGCAAGATGTTCCCTGACAAAAATCAACAAGTTTCTACAAAAATGGCAATCATTGAGGTTTTTAGGAGCATATTGTTGCTTGTAGTTTGTACATTTGGCATAAAAACATCAACACTGCTGTATGGCAATGAAAAAGTCTCAGAGAATGTCATAAAAATGAAACCTTGAACAAATAATAAGATTTAGTGAGGTTTGACTCGGTTAAATAGGCCTAGAGAGCCTCCTTCCCCCAGCTGGCCCTAGTCTGTGATTCCCTTAGGCATTTATCATATTCTAATTTGTATTATATCAATCTTGTCCAAGTCATGGTCTGAGGATATAAAGACAAAAGCAATACACTTTGCTGACTTTGAAGAGCAAGAACATACATGAATCTAGTTAGGTATGCACAAAACACATGTACAGCAGATACAAAATAATATGGGAAGTACAGAGCCAGTAGCCAGGAAAGTCCTCATCAAGAAGCTGGCATTTGAGCTGATACTTGAAGTAAGCTAGGGATTCTAAGTAGTTGAGGTGATGAGGAAGAGCATGGAGGACATCTAGTGCAAAGAGGTAGAGAAGGGAAATTGAATGTCCTGTGTAAGGAACAGAAAGGTCAATATGCCCGGATTGCAGTGTATGTGGTGAGGAGCAATGTTTAGCAGAACTGGAAAGGTTGACTGGTTCTAGGTAAAGGCTTAAATGCCAAACAAAATCTGATACTTGATTTAAGGGGTCTTAGGGACTCATTGGAGGTTATTGAGGTTATATGGCATGGTCAGACCTATGCTTTTAAGGAAAATTACTTTGGTATCGGCAAGGGCCAAGGAGGTTAAGAACAGAGACCAGTCAAGAGGCCTTTGAAATACTCCAGCGAGAGGAAATGAGAGCCTGAACTAGAGGCCAAGTACAAGACATGTTATGGAGATAAATAAAATATTTGCTAGCCACTTGGTGGGAGTGTGCTATGAATGAGAATGAAGAGCCAAGGGTGACACTGAGTCTGTGAACTTGGGTGACTGGAAGGATGGTGGTGTACTTGGAGAAATAGGGAAATTCAGAAAAGAGGTGGGGTTGAGGGTGTGCATGTGTGTGTGCATGTGCGTGTGCATGTGCACGTGTATGTGTGTGTGTGTGTGTGTGCATGCATGTGTGTCTGTAAATAACAAAGTCTCTTTTGGCCACATTGAGTATGAGATTCCTATGGAATATCTATTTTATTTGGGGCACTTAGTGATGTGAGGCTGAAGAACAGGAGAAAAATTAGGGCTGGTTACATAGATCTGGAAATAACGTGAAAAGAAATGACACTTGAACCTATGAGCCCTGGTGGGGTTATAAAGTGAGAAAACGCAAAGGAAATAGAGAAGGCCTAGAACTGAGCCTTGAGCTATTTTCATAATTGGGAAACATAAACTTAGAGCATGATCCGGTAGAAAAGATTAAGCAGGTAGTAAGAGAACCAAAAGAGGAAGAAAGGAAGCAAGCAAGCATTTATTAAATGCCTGCTACATCCTAGGCACTATGCGAAGCACTTTATAGACAACCTCACAACAACTCTGGGAAGAAAGTGTTTTATTATCCCCCTTTTATAGCTGAGGAAACTGAGGCAGACAGAAGCTAAGTGCATTGTCCAGGGTGGGTCATGTAGTAAATATCTGAGGCTGGATTTGAACTCAGGTCTTCCTGACTCTGGGCCCAGCTTTCTACCCACTGTGCCACCTCATAAAACCACAGAGGCCAGAGAGTATCCAGGAGGAGAAGGTGGTCGAGAAGTCAAGGAACATTAGGATCAAAGAAAAAGCCATTAGATTTGTCAGTTAAGAGATCACTAATATGTTTGAAAGGAGCCAAAGTTCCAAGGATGTTAAAGAAAGTGAGAGAGAAGGAGATGAAGGCAATGAGTGTAGCCAACTTTTTCAGAGAATCTAGCTGAGAAAGAGAGGAGAGATACCAGGAAGTATTAGGAATGGTCAGATCTGTCAAGGAGGTTTTGTTTTTGTTTTGGGCTTTTTGTTGTTGTTGTTACTGTTATTTTAGGTTTGGAGGACATTGGGCATATTTTTGAGTATCATGGAAGGAATCGGGCAAGAGGGAGAGGCTGAAGATTAGAGAGAGGGTAGGGTTGAAAGCAATATGTGGGGAGGGATGGGAGTGGAGGAGATCAAAGATACAGGTAAACAGGCTAGCCTTGGGGAAGAAAAAGGTGACCTCTTTGTCAGAGTAAAGAAGGAGATAGAAGGGGATCATGTAAATGAGTTGTGAAATGATAAGGATCTGAGGCAGTACTCCACCTGTCCTCAGCTAATTAAATGGGGTGCAGTAGTCACATTTGTCCAAAACCCAAATCCCCAGTTCAGAAAAATGCCTCTGTGTTCCTGGGAAGAATTTAGCATTGTTTTTTCAAGTGTCTATTCCAGTGGATTGAACAAAAAAAATCACAACAAAATCATTGTGGCAAGATTGTGATTGGTCTCTCAAATTCTAAATTTTAAAAACAAATAAAATTCAAATAGTTTCTTCAGCACAATTGTTAGAGAATCCTAAAATTCCAAGAATCTCTCTTGGTTTGTGTTCTCTTACCTTCAGGTCCCCTTATCTTATTCCTTAATGGCTAGCTTGCTATATCATCTATATCTATATCCATATCCATATCTATATTTATATCTATATCCATGTCTATATCTATATCCGTATCTATATCTATATTCATTTATAGGACTGAGGACTACTAGTTCAGCCTCATCATTTCCCAAGTGTCATTTAAAACAGAAGTACTGACACAAATATGAGTTCCTTAAAGTTGGTAAAGCCTTCTTTTCAGGAGGCCTCTCTTTAGGCAATTAGGTGATGATTACCATATATTACATTTTCATTTTAGTGTTTCTCTTCCTTTTTTAGTGTTGTCTTGATGAAATGAGATATTTGTAAAAAGCACTTAGCACAGTGCCTGTCACATAGTAGGGGCCATATAAGTGCTTACTCCCTCTTCTTTCCCCCCATTAGACTCTTTGAGTACCAAAGATCAGGGTTAACCAGTAACAGTGGTAAAGTTATATAAGTGACGGGAGGTCCTCTAGAATACCTCCAACAAGGAGTGAAGGAGTACTATCATAACTCCTGATTTCATACAAGTTTGGCTAGTTTTTCCCCTAAAAGACATTGAGACATTCCTTAAGTCTTGGTTGGCTCAGAGGACAAAAGGCTCAGGCTATTGATATCATTTCCTCATCATCCAAAGTTCCAGAACTCTCCAATGCCTGACTGGTAGATCACTGCGGAGTAATTCAGGCAAAGAAACTGTGCTCAGCTGAATGGACTTCAGATGTCCTGCATGCCTGTCCTTATAGAGTATCCTATTCCTGATATGGCTTAATAAACCTCTTCTTGTTAACATTTATATGACCTACATAGCCATTAGGTGGCAAAGTAGATAGGAGTGCTGGGCCTGGAATCAGGAGAACTCATGTTCCTGAGTTCAAATCTCACCTCAGACACTTACTAGTTGTATGACCCTGAGCAAGTCACTTAGCTATGTTTGCCTCAGTTTCCTCATCTATAAAATGAGCTGGAGAAGGAAATGGCAAACCTCTCTAGTGTCTTTGCAAAGAAAACCCCAAATGAGGTCATGAAAACTCAGATACAACTAAAAAATGCCTGAGCACAACAAGATCTAAAACTGTTTCATTTTGTTTCAAAATCATACCCAAGTTGAACACAGCCCAAAACAGAGAGCAAGGAGTATTACAACTCCTCACCCACCTAAACTTAGGACAGTTTAGTTGGAGGATATAAGCCGAGTTATAACCAGTTCTGAAGAGAACTGGGCAGAGAGGTAGTGTCATGGGAGGAGCTAGGCTTCTGTGAGTTCCAAAAGATTGAAGGAACATGAGATATAAAAAATATGAGAAGAAATGTATTCATTACAACTGCAGGGGGCATAGCCAAAAAGATGGGTAAAGCAAGAGTGCGACATGGTAGTATATCTCTGATGCCCGCAACCACAGGGGCATGGGCCACACGTAAGAGTGTGGGACTGATGAGACATGAGGCAGGCGGAAGCTGTCTAGGCAGTCCGTTTATTTATCTGACGGTAAAGGTTTATATACTAATAGCAAAAGTGACTTCATCTGGTATTCTACCTCCTAGTACTTTGTTACATTGTGTGCACGTGCCATCATCATTGTGTGGACAACAGACAGTCTTCACCTTCTTGGTTTTCATATGTAGACTCACTTGCTAATAACAATCAAATGCTCATCTGAAAAAGCTATCCTGATTGTACTTTTCAATAAATCTTGTATGATTTTAACATAAGCATCAGAAACAATTTATTGGAATTGTCTCAAGAATGCTAAGGCTTAAAGAAGCAAGGAAATAACAGAATTTTTGTTATTTCACTTTATTAACTCTACACATGACATCCCTTTGTGCCATCCATTCATTTATCAAAAATTCATTGTTTTGGTTTTGTGCTTTGAAAACATATATTAATATTTCCAAATGAAGAGAAAAATCATTTTAAAATGAACCATCACATTAATGATAGAAGTATCACTTCTAACAGATTAATTCGCTGATTGTTGCTGATTATTAGTATTAGTATATAGCATATTATTATTTGTTACTGCGGGGAGAGTATTTGAGGCATTCAGGAAGGAGGACCAGCATCTCTGGTGTGAGGGCTTACTGAGTTCTTTTCAGGGCTCCTCATCCACATTAAGTGTCTGACTTCACCCAATTCCCACCTTGTGACTCCAAGAAACTGTAACATATGCAGCAGCCACATCCCAGTAAACTGTGTCAGTAGATGGGCTAAACCAGCACAAGGGTAATGAACAGTTCTCAGACCTTTTGGTGAGTTAGGGGGATGTCTACCTGAAACACGGGAAGATTTTCCCCAGCAGAACGGGCAGGTGAGAACAATTTGTTCTAAAGGCCAAGAAGGTAGACAGGGCAGGCACTGTGAAGCAATTAGAGCTTGATTAGGCATCAAAGACACCAAGGTCATCCACTGCATCCCGGGGCCTTGGCCAGGCATCTTGACTTTTGTCCTGCCACTGGACTTCGATGACTCAGGAAGAGAGAGTGAGGCTGATGGCTTTGTGCAGCTCTGCCTCACTTAAATCCAGTTCATGCATTAGTCAAGACATCAGTGCTAATGTCATTGGTCCTCTTCAAAAACAAAGGACAAACAACAAATGTAATTATGCCTCATCCAATAATGCTGTGACAATTATTGACCTCGAATGGTCTCAGAATATCAGAGTTGAAAGGAACCCTTTAGTTTGAGTAACTCCTGTACAGTTTTAATATAGTTTAAAACAAAATTATTTTCTTCTTAATATCCCTTCATAATTGAGCAATAAATGATATGAAACTCAATTCCTGGAGAAGCAATTGGTAAATTATCTTTTGTCAATGAAGGTGATGACAATGAAGATAGCATTGCTATCACTAATAGTATCAGCATTTTATTCTGATACAAGTAATACAATTTTTCAATTTAGAGGTTATTGATTCCTCATATCCTTTTTGCTCAGATGATACATCTAAATTTAGTGAGTCTCTGTTTCAACTTACATGGAGAAAAGAACCTGATTACTTTTTCCCAATTTGCAGGTGAAAGAAAGTAATAGATATCAGGCTTATTTCTCTTGTGGATACACAATTTATAAAAATTATTTAGGGCATAATACTTGTTCCATAGCACTTAGGAAAACTTTCTAGTGCATGTAATACTCTACCCTATGAGACTGGAGGGGACTATATTAACTTAGCCCCCTTAATTCTTTCTTCCATTTACAGGCTTGCATCTATATTTTCCAGGTATTCTAATGACTCTTCCTTTCAAAAAACTTCACTTGAACTTGAACTTGAACTTCCTTTGTTAGTTCAGAAACTAAGAAAATAAAAGACTTTTTTAGAGCATCATGTGTGGTTCATTTGAAAAAAAAGTTTACAACTTGAATGGGTATTTTCAACCTACTTAGCAAGACATGAACATTATTGCTAATTAAACCCCTTTTTCATCAGTTTACAGACTGCTAGGCTGACATGGGATATGCTTAAGCAGTGGAAAAAAGACAGCTTGTTCCAACAGTTCCCATTTGATAATTATATGAACAACACACTTGGTCTTGTAACATTTCTTAAATTTCTTTTATAGTGGAATAAGATGCAGTTGTGGTGGTCAGGTTTAGGATTTCAAGAGAACATAAACAAAGCCTCACACTTAGTTATGTGATCCTACTAAGGGATTTAGTAATAATACACGATATGATTCAGTGGATATAGTTGTACATACAAGAATACACCAAATGCACACCACTTCGATGCTGTTCTCTGACTCCATTACAGTCTGGTTTAGAGAAATGAAGCTACATGCATGTAATTCCAGGGCCTTAGCAATTGGTTCAGTCTTGAATAGTAAGCAGTTTGGATGGCCAACAGATATTACAGACTGGGCAATTCTATACTAAGGTAGACAAAAGGATATCGGATGCTCCAACCTAGGGTAAGCAAAACAGCCTCCTTTGAATGCACTAATCATGAGTACATCAGATAAGTCTAAAAGTAAGGTTTGTATTCAGGCACTGTACTCATGGATATATTTTATTGTTTAGTCGTGTCCAAATCCTTGTGACCCCATTTGGGGTTTTCTTGGCAAAGATCCTGGAGTGGTTTGCCATTTCCTTCTTCAGCTCATTTTACAGATGAGGAACTGAGGCAAACAGGGTTAAGTGACTTGCCTAGGGTAATGCAGCTAGTGAAGTGTCTGAGGCCAGATTTGAACTTAGGAAGATGAGTTTTCTTGGTTCCAGGCCAGGGTGCCCTATCTACTGCACCCCTGGCTGCCCCTTCATGGATGTTTACTATCCACTCTTTCTATATCTGATCAGATATTCCTCCTCTCCTGAGTAATACTGGCTTCCACTGCATCCTACCTCTTAGCTTCCCTGCCTTCCTTAAGACTCAGTTCAGATCCTACTTTCTACAGGTCTTCCAATGCCCCCAAACTGCTAATGTTTTCCACTTTGAAACTATCTTCCTGTTACTCCATTTACTTAACATATATGTAGCTAGTTGTCTCCCCATTTAAAATGGATTCCTCGGGGCGGCTAGGTGGCGCAGTGAATAGAGCCCCGGCCCTGGAGTCAGAAGGACCTGAGTTCGGAGCCGGCCTCCGACACCTAATCCGCACAAACAAAAACCTAGCCGTGTAACCTTGGGCAAGTTACTTAACCCCAATTGCCCTAAAGGGGCGACTAGGTAGCGGAGTGAGTAAGAGCGCCGGCCTCGGAGTTTGGATGACCCGAGATCAGATCCGGCCTCAGAAAATGAGCACCCACGCATAAATAATGACTAGCCGTGTAACCTTGAGCAAGTTACTTAACCCCAATTGCTTTAAAAAATAAAATAAAATAAAATAAAATGGATTCCTCTAAGGTATAGGACTATTTATATCTTTCTTATGATCCCCAGAACTTTATATTCTTCCTGGCACATCTATGCGCTTAATAAATAATTGTTGACTGATCTGATAAAAATAATAGCACTGTTGTGAGATTATTATGCAGTTTGCTGTGTAATAACATTAATAATTGGGTAGCTAGGTGACTCAGTGGATAGAGTGCTAGGGCTAGGGTCAGGAGATTCATTTTCCTGAGTTCAAATATGGCCTTAGATACTTACTAGCTGTGTGACCTTGGACAATTCACTTAACCCTGTTTGCCTCAGTTTCCTCATCCGTAAAGTGAGCTAAAGAAGGAAACGGCAAACCACTTTAATATATTTGCCAAGAAAACCCCAAATGGGATCATGAAGAATCAGACAGAGCTGAAAAATGACTGAATAGCAGCAATATTAATAAAGTTAAGATGGAATTACTTATGCTCTGCGGCCCCAATGGCCAAGATATCTCACTATACTAGCAGGAAGCTACAACTGACTCCCCTAGCCTGTGTTCCTAGAAGTAGGTGACTCCAGTGTAAAGATGAACCAACCTTATGGGGATCCAATATGCAGGTAAGCTAACCTTGAGGGGGATCCATTGTGAAAATGAGCCAACCCTGAGGTGGTTCCCTGGTGAGGGATGGATGCCAATTCTAGGGGAGTTTCTCTTAGGAGTGACACACTCAATCCTACCCTTCAACCTACAGCTAAACCTTAATCTTCATGCATGAAAAGCACCTACCTCAAAGGATGACCAAGACAGTGTTGTGTTGTCAGTAGTTCACTGGATTTGGAGTCAGGAAGACCTGAGTTTAACTCCTCCCAACCAATGCTTACTACTTTTGTGACCTTGGCTCAGTCAATAACCTCTGTGCTAATTTCCTTATCACTAAAAATGAGGGGATTAGATTTAATGGCCCGAAGGTGCCTTCCAATTTAAGACCTATAATCTATGTATGTAAAGTACTCCACAAACCTTAAAGTTCTGTATAAATGCCAGCCATTGTTATTTGAAGAAGCCAATAGATCTCTCACTGATCAGAAAAACAGGAGTCTGGATGTTAGAAATGCATTCCTGTCCACCCCAAAGTAACCTTATGCAAAAAGTTTTCTTCTCTTTCCCATACCTAATGGAGGGCAGGTGTTATAGTGCATACTGGGTTCGGAGTCAGAAGACTTGGGCTTGAATCTGAGATTTGCCACTCACTCCCTGTGTGGCCTGGGGGAAAGTCACTTGCCTTGTTTGTGACTCAATTACTTCTTTTGTAAAATGAGGTGCTCAAATTAGATAACCTCTAAGAACCCTCCCACCTCTAAAGTCCTTTCCAGCTCTAAATTTCTGACTTATTTCTATCTTTATTGCTCATATTTTATGAAACAAAACCACCCTGTTAGGAATACGAAAAAAAAAAAGTCAGATATGAAACTAAACTCCAAACCTCTGCTTACCACTTTAAATTTTTTCAGCATAGATTGTGAGATGAATTATGCAGAATCCAGTCCAGGGTACTTGTGCATCACTTTGTCTCCACCCACACTTCATGATTCATTAGGAAACCCCTCATACAATCTGGCTGTAAATCAAAGTGCTCGGGATACCAGGGCTTGGGAGGGCATGGACTCAGACTGAACTTGCACTGTACTGGAACATTGTGTGCATTCCAGGTTAGTTTAAGTGTAGGTTTTACAATTGTTCAGCAAGGCAAGTTGGAGCTTATTATGCTAAGAACAAGACAGTTAGGAGGATGGGGACTTCATAAAATTGCCACAGGAGAACACCAATCCCTTACTCCCCATCTTTGCCATGTGTTTTCAAAGCTCAGGCACAAGTAACACTTGAAAATGTCTCTCTGATGCTAATTCACATGTTCCTTTAGCATTTTTAAACATCATCACAGCTATACAGTAGGGCCACATTCCCAGAAATTGGCAGTATACCTAGAGTGGAAAAGAATGTTCTAGTATAAAATTGTATTACCATACAAGGTTGCTTTGAATTCCTGCTGCTAACCTTTTATTACCACTTTTAAGTTTTTCCAGGTTCTGCCAAACTTCTTGAACTTAGTGGAATGATTAGAGAGTTTTATAAACATAAAGCTCTTATTGGCCCTTTGAAATACTTCATGGGAACACCAGAAAGCTGACAATAAAGTATACATTAAAAAGCTAAAGAGCTGGAGTTCTGTTTCGAAGATTAATCCTCCCCTAGAAAAGATTCCTTTGTATTATTAGCAAATTGATAAATGGGCATTGCAACAGCTGTGTTGGTTTTCAGAGAGATTGTTGTGGAAAGCATCAAGCAATGTTTCTGTTTCAAGGCTGGCACTAAATTTTTGGATGGCCTGGAGATTCTTTGGATATTTAGCAAATTGCCTCCTTTAAAAATTCACAAATATTTGTTAGAAATACTTCATAATGTAAGTATGTTTCCCTTGGCACCTCCACTTGATATTTCTTCTTGTTTTCAGCAAAGAGTATGGGGAGTTTTATTGAAAAACAAAAAGAGTTTTGTCTTTAAGAACTCAACATGATGTTGCTTCAAATTGGATTGTGCCAATTCAAACCTTTGGTGATGGCTTCTTCTTACTGGCCACAAAGCTTGACCCTCATTTCAATTCAATTCCATCAGATGGTAAGCAATACAGAACCAGAATTCTGGAGAGATGTTCCTCCAGGATATGTAGATTTGGAGATCTTCTTCAATTCAGTAAGCAATTCAATAAATATTTATTTAGCACCTACTTACTATATGTCAAGCACATGCTAAGTGCCGGGGATAAAAAAAATGAGGCAAAAGACAGTCTTTGTCCCCAGGTTGCTTACAATCTAATGGGGAGACAACATTCAAATAATTAATACAAAGCAAGCTATCTACAGGATAAATTGGAAGTAATGAAAAGAGAGAAAGAAAAATAAAACAAAAAAAATTTTAAAACAAAATAAATTTAAAATTAAAAAAGAAAAGAGACCAAGCCCTGGAATTAAGAGGGGTTAGGGAAGGTTTCCTGTAGGTGGTATTTTAGTTATAACTTAAAAGAAGCCAACAAGATCAATAGTGAGAGAGAAAGAGGGAGAGCATTCCACAAATGGAGGACAGCCAGAGAAAATTCCCAGAGCTGAGAAATGGAATGTCTTGTTTGTGGAACACCAAGGAGGCCAAGGTCATTGGACCAAAGAGTATATACTGGGAGTAAGGTGTAAGAAGACTGGAAAGATAGGACGGGGCTAGGTTATGAAGGACTTTGAATACCAAACAGCATTTTTTATTTGCTCCTAGAGGCAATAGGAAGCCACTGGAGTTTATTGAGTGGTAGTGGGAGGGAGTGGCATGATTAGCCCCATGTTTTAGGAAAATTATTTCAGTGACTGAATAGAGAATGTACTGGAGTGGGAGCGACTTGAGGCAGGCAGACCTCCCAGTAGGCTATTGCAATAATAGGCGTGAGGTGATGAGGCATGCATGGGGATAGTAAATGAACCCATGCTAAGTCCCCCAAAGGAGAGAATGTAAAGAGGAGAGAGATCAGCAGAGGACTGACCATGTAAATCCCAAAGAAGATAAAGTTTTCAGCAAAATACAAAGATATTTGGAAGAATTCTCCATGGAAGAGCTCAGAAGAAAACAACCTTCATTCTTTTCTATTTATATGTATACCATCTAGTGCATGCAAATTGGACGGGGATTCATTCACGAGTTTCCCCTAGGAAAGGGAAAATTAAGACCAAATATCGTTCCAGATAATTAGGAATTATATACTCACCATCAATGACAATGGAGTCACGTAGTCTGGAATGTGCTGCATGCAGAAGAAGAAATGGTAGTGTAGAAAACAAAGGTAAGAAGACCAACTCCACTAGATCATGCCTCTACAGAGAAGGACCATGGTGGAAGCAACAGAATTTGGACAGTATGGAGGAATAGCTTCTCAAGGTCCATGCATGTTATTGCCAAGTAAAAGAGACCAAGAGAATATTAAGAACTGCAGATATATATGAATACTTTCTCATCTGAAATATCACATTTTTGCATGGTCTGTATGCATTTTTATTTAAAAAAATCTATGCACATAGAGGGAATCCTTGATGAAGGTTTGAGAAAGGAACAGATAGACTTTTTGCAAATAGCATCCTATATCCGACAACATCTTTAGAGTCACATAATTGACTGAAAGAGAAAAAGAAAGATCTCATTGTGCTGATTGTCTGCTGATTACAAATAGTAATTATAATAATAATTGGTTGATTGGGTAAAGCAAAATGGTATCGCAAAGGTTCTTTTATATCAATGTGACTCACATACATATATGAAAACTATATACGATTCCTTGTCCAATGTGTCAACACGGATAATTTTGTTTTATGACTAATCTAGATTATGTTTCTTTCCTCCAGGGAGTCCCACCTTCTTCCCTTATTATGTACCTTTCCCCCTCCCCCCATGTGGTTGAGACTCCCCCAGACCATGCAATACATTTGAGCGTGCCAGAGAGGCAACTTGTGTATCATTTGATACACACCTGTATCATCTGATTACCTCATGGCACTAAAAGAGCCAGGTTCAGGATCACTCCTTTGCATTATGGTTCTGTCCTTCACTGCTCCTCCAACTCTATAGCCACATAATTGCTCTTCTTCTCTCCAGGAGGTACTGTTGAAACACCACTCTTTCTCTCAAGGAAGCTTTTGTCCAGAACCTTCTCCTTTTCTCTCCAGAAAATGGGGTCCAGGAACTCTCAACACTCCTACAGAAGACTAAGCTTCACAAACACTTGCCGCTCTATGACTGCTCCTGGCTCTGGCCATCTCCTGGGCCACATCTATATATGTATATGTGGCTCCCTCTTCCCCAGAGGCCTCATGGTCCCAGTTCAGGGACTCCAGAAAAGCTCTACTAACTGCCTCTTTATAGCTTCCACTTCTGAAGCTGTGTGAATTATTGGAGAAAGCTGCACAAGTAAACAGGTGCTTCCCCCCCTCCCCCCCCCCCCCGGGACCTAAATCCACTCTCTGGTCCCTGATTTCTGGTCCCTGTTTTTATTCAGCTCTTTCTCAATCTCTTATCCATGGAAGATATCACTGTTCTCTTTTACATGCATATCCTAGTCTTACAGTGAGTTTCTTATCTCCAATACTGCTGACACAATCAAATCATGGAAAAGAGGTGGAACCAATTCCCTTCTTCAAGCAACCATCCACAGTGAGGTGTAACTGGATCAACAAGTAACTACACAAAGGGTAGTACTCACCTGCATCAAGGATATGTGAGCAAAGATCCAAGTAAATGATCACTGGGGATGTATAAACCTTGTATGGGAAAATCAATTCAGATCAGAGGCTTCAGTCTTTAATCAGTTTTGACCTGGCATTTTGGGGTCACATCCTCTACACAGGCTTCCTGAATGCTGTTGCTTACCTGCTAGATATCATTCTCTCCACTCGTCTCAGAGTCAGCAACATGTTTAAAAACTATTCAACGACTATATGATTATTATGAACATAAAGGGAAACATTTGCCAAAAGCGTTTTGCCACTGTCTTGTGCAGAATTCAGAATTCCATGTGTGTATATGTATGTAAGTATGTATAGAGATACACATGAATGGATGTGTATATGCATAGAACATGCACCGTGTGTGCTGACACATCATGAGGTGAATTTCAGAGGAAGAATCAATGGCAATGCTCGCTTGCCCATCCTCTATGCATGGAGTGATGCTCTGGATGTTTTTCTTCATAAATGACATTGTTCTGTTAGCATCAAGCCCCAGCAACTATAGGTCCTTGTGAATGACATCCATATCATTCAAAAGAGTGATAAACATCAGGGCAATTTCACCCTTATCAAACTTGTATATTCAGATAAAAGGGATGTTATGTTTCCATACCAATTGATATTCAAAGGTTACAAATGAATGTAGTTTTCAAAGCACTGAATAGTTTATTTTCATGTATTTTGAGATGGATTTTCATTTTTTCCCTACTGCCTTTATTTTGTCATATGTAGCCAATCAGAAACAAACTATCAATACCTATTTTATAAAAGTTGTATCTCAACAGTCCATATATTAAAGATAAATTACTAGAAATAAATATGCAAGCAGATCAGTAGTTTGAATTTTAAAGGACCTCAAGACATGATGTAGTTTAATATTCTCATTTTACAGACTAGAAAATGGAGGCCCAAAAGGATTAAGTGTCTTGACTTCAGCACTTGGTAGAGTATAAGCACTATATAAATGTAAGCTTTATTATTGCTCAAGGTCACACAGCTAATTAGGGCAGAGACAAAGACCCAACTCTCTTGATTCTTCATTTCTTTGTACAACATCAGCTTATCTCCCCCCGCCCTTCATTTTTCCTTGTTAAATATATGAGTATTGATGAACAAAGGCCGTCTATTTCACAGGACTGAAAGAATGAACAATAGCTTTTATTCTATTCAAAGCTCTTTTTCTTTCCTCTATGAATCTTTAGCAATACCAAAAGGTGTTTTTCCTTGGCATCTTTGGTGGTGGTGATTTAATTTTCCAGCTCAGAGAAGCTGAAACTAAAAATTCATCTATTTTGTGTGAATGTGAGACTTCACTTTGCTCCAATATCCATGATCCAAAGCCAAGTCTTTATAAAAAAAAAACCCAAATGTACAGATTTTCTGAATATCATTTATTATAGCTTTCTTTAACATTCAGCACACACATTATGAAGGTAAACTGGGCTGATAATCTAAAACTTATTTTTAGGGAAAAATGTTAATTCAGTGATTTTTCTACTTTTACAAAATGGAAAATGAAAAAAATCACTACCTTGGTGAATTTCATTTTTATATTCTTAGTAGAGAGGCAATGTGGCAAAGTAGATTGGATGCTGGGCATCTGGGCTCAGTTCTAGGATTCAAAGTTGGGTTTGAATCTTGCCTCCAGTACTTATTAGTTGTATGACTATGAATTAACAATTTTTGAGTGTCAGAGAAGTGTCTAAGGCTCTGAGTTATCAATGTTGACATAAATGCCTAAGATATAAATGTTGGTATGTATGTACATGTGTGTGTTGGGGTGAGTTCCACTGGCCACGTGTCATTTACATATTAGCAGTGATAGCAAATACCATTGCCTTAAAATTTCAGCAAAAATGGAGATAGGCAAATGTTCCTATTTTCAAGAATGGGGGAAAATCATTTAAAATAAAGTTTGATGTCAATTACTGGGGAAAATATAAGATGCATTATTAAGCAGATGGTTCCTGAATACTTAACAAAGGCAGATATTCATTATGATGGGCCAATATAGGATGAATAAGAACAAATCGTACAAGGCTAAATTAATTTTCTTTTTTGTTGTTATTATTTCATTCTTTCTATCTCTAGTATTAGCACAGTGCCTGGCAAATAGACATTTAATAGGTGCTTATTAGTTTGATTGCTTGACAGGGTTACTAGACTAGTAGATAATAATGGTTAGCATTTATATAAAGCTTTAGGGTTTGCAAAGTGCTTTACAAATATTACCTCATTTTATCCTCACAACAAATCTGGGAGGCAGGTGTTATTATATTTATTTTATAGATAAGGAAATTGAGGCAGAAATTAAATGGTTTGCCCAAGGTCATATAGATAGTAAAGTGCCTTTTTAAGAAAGTTTTATTGCTATGCTTTGTTATTACATTACATTTTCAGATAACTCCTACTTCAGGAGGCATCTCTTGAAACAGAGTGACAATTAATTAAAACTAATAATATAGTGACTTCATCCAAAAATGCATATGATATTTCACATCTTTCTGTTTAAAAAAATGAACAAATTTGTTTACATTTCCTCCAACTCCCACCCTTCCTCAGTGGGAAAAAAGAAGAAAACAAATTTCATACAACATAGGCAAAACACACGTGTGTATACCTAATATGTGGAGGGTACATGTGTATGTATATGTATATGTGTGTAGATAGATAGATAGATTGATTAATAGATTGATAGATAGATCGTGTTTGTGTTTCTATGCCCTAAATCTGTTATCTCTGTGTAATGAATAGCATGTTTCATTGTTAGTCCTTTGGAATAATAAATGATCATTGTATTGGTTGTAGTTCTTAAAAGCTTTCAAAGTTATTTTTTATAGTTGTTGCTATATTTAATAATTCTCATGATTTGAACTTAGCTCTTTTTACCTCTAGGTCCAATGGTCTGTCCACTGTGGCATCTAGCTGTCCTCAAGGGAATTCTGGGAATACCTCTATTGGTCAAAGTTACCCCCAAATATAGATGATACCCTTGAAATGAGATCTCCTTGAAAAGATATGTGTGTGTGAAAATAACATCAATTATAGGCCACTCACATGTTTATACAAGCTAGATTAAGGGGAAAACACAATCAGTAATTCTGAAAAGTATATGTGGTTTTCAACAAGTCCCTCAAAATATCCTTGTGGATTATTAAACATGGGTTGGGTGATAGTATAGTTATATTGATTCAAAATTTTCTGAATGATTATAACCAATGAGGGAGAATCAATGTATCCGCATCATTTTAAATCAAGGTTTCTTAATCTGGGGGTCCATAAACTTATTTTTAAAAATATTTTCATTACTTTTCAGCATAATTGGTTTCCTTTCTAATTTCTGCATTTTATTTTATACACTTAACATATTATCCTGAAAGGGGGTCCATACATAGTCTTCTATAGACTGCCATTCTAGTAAGTCCATGACACATGCAAAAAAAGGTTAAGAATCTATGATTTAGAGGGAGGTCTCTTATGGGCTTCAATCCTGTTATGTTCACTATTTTTGATACTGATTTGAATGAAGACATTGATGATAAGTTTTTTCCTAATGTTTTATATGACCAGGAGCTAGGAAGAATAGTTCAAACATTTGACTGACAGAATCAAGCTTCAAAAAGTTTATAATAGATTTGGATTATTGTCCTGCCTAGCAAAGCAGGACTATATATTAAAATTATTATATAATATAGAAATATATAATAGCAAATAATATATAAATATAAATTTTAAAAATAAGTAATATATAAATATATACAAAAGTACTATCGTCAGATGCAAAACATTAATTAAGCAAGTATATAATGTATCTAAATAGCCATTTATATGAAGTCACAGATTTTAGTGGACTCAATACAAGTGCAATAGAACTACTAAAAAAAAGTTAATGTAATTTTAGGCTGCATTGATAGAAATATAATGTCCTTGAAAGAGTTCACTGAAAGATATTTTGAAAGCTAGATAGTGTAGTGGAAAGAGCTCTGGATTTGGATTCAGAAAGATCTGAGTTCAATTGTGATCTCATATAATTTACTAGCTATGTGACCCTGGGCAAGTCACTTAACTTCTATCTTCCTCAATTTTCTGATCTGAAGAATGAGAATAATAATACCACCTACCTCCTAGGGTTGTTAGAATAAAATGAAATAATATTTGTAAAGCATTTAGCACAGTGCCTGGGGGATAGTAGAAACTAAGTT
Organism: Gymnobelideus leadbeateri; assembly: GCA_011680675.1. Lineage (NCBI taxonomy): Eukaryota > Metazoa > Chordata > Mammalia > Diprotodontia > Petauridae > Gymnobelideus > Gymnobelideus leadbeateri. Next base: position 126,062 of record WOXC01000605.1, on the reverse strand, counting down.
CTTGTTAATTTTTTTAATATGGTCTAAGTTTAAGAAACAAAAGAATTCAAAAGCTTGTACACTTCTCAGAAGCTTTATTCCTATGTGGCATGAATAATTTCTTCAACAAGAGAAATGGCAAACACAAAATGACATCACACACAAAAAGAAGTTGACTGATTCCTGAAGTGGAAATTAGTCAAAATCCACTGTCTATATGGAAATAATTCTAGCAAAGGTAAAAATCAACACTAAAGTAGAAGGAAAGTTAGATATGGGAAGAAGAATCAGTCTACAATTACAATAGTTTCAACCTAACCTACTGAAATAAACTGTTTTTGCCAAAACAGAAGTAGAAAAAACGTAAAACTCTTGAATATTACCCCGTCTTGCAGAAATTTAACCAAAGTGTTTTACAAACACTTGACATCATAAAGAGGCTACAATAACCTGAGTCACTGCATCCAGCAAACACTTGATTGCTTTGCCAGAGAAATATGGTGCCCAAGTCCAATTCTAGTTTAGAATACAAACTCATGTTTAATACAGTATGGAGGGGGATGGAAAAAGATTATGACCAATCTTGCCTCATAAAACAGAACAAAGCAGTACAGACTAAAACAAAGTCTTCAGTGCATTGGGCATATGCTAAGCCATATCATCCCAAGAACACTTTTTAGATGAAAATGTGAGAAACAGCAAATCGAAAATGTGACATTTGTAGTAGGGCTATCACAAGCTGTTGTGATCATCCATGATTGCAGAACCATCGCATCTGACCTCTGATTACCTCAGTATATATAAATATGTAAACATTTATATAAATCTAACTTAGAAATTTATATAAATATAAAGAAATTTTTATGACACATATAAAGGTGAATCCAGGAAGAGCAGTTAAACCAGTCCAAGTCCACAGAGGAAAAATCTGTACCAGGGGTGATGTTTTGATGCCACTAAGGAATCACTTTATATGAAAATTCAAGGGAAGTAAAATATCAGAAGCCTAGGAAAAAATCAAAATGTTGTTATACTTCACCAAGAGTGATCCTCCCATATTCCCATTCTCTCATAATCAAGAACCCTTTGAGGGAGGGATCTGTTAACATAATGAGGGAATCTTTTATGAAAATATTAGAAAGGAATAGAGAGGCTTTTGCAAACTATTTTTATAGCAGACCCCATATCCATAGTTTTAAAAAATAGGCTGAAAAGTGTAAAGAAAGCACTGTTTCTGGATTGTTGATTATCCCCCTCCCTCCAAAAAACAAAATGCAACCTTAAAGGCTTTCCTCCATCAAGGCATCTCCCATTCATAAGATCAAACAGTGTTGTTGTTATTCAGTCATGTCTGACTTTGTGACTGCTTTTGGAGGGTTTTCTTGGTTAAAAAAAAAAATAAAAACAAACCAAAGTGGTTTGTCATTTCCTTCTCCAGCTGAGGAAACTGAGGCAAACAGGGTTAAGTGACTTGCCCAGGATCACACAACTAGAAAGTTTCTGAGGCCAAATTTGAACTCATAAAGAGTTCAAAAGACTCCAAGCCTGGTACTCTATCCACTGTGCCACCTAGCTGCCCCAGATCAAACAATACTCCTTGATAAATGCCATAAGAATGGTTCTTTTCAAAGAACCATTATCAAATTGATTTTAAAAATGAAGCAAAGTGTAAAACAAGGAGAATGATGTTTGTCAATGATGTTTAGTAATGAAATAGAGGATTATCTTGTAAAGACTAATGTAAGCAGGATTCTTTATTCATAGGGACAAACCACACATGTTCTTACTTTTGGATAACATTGTATTACTTACATCAAAGCCCAGAATATTATGATCCTATGATCTTTCAAAGGAGAATAGACTTACAACCTACACAGGAACAGACAATGATGACAAATGAATTTAAAATATCCATGACTTGTAACACTATGACATGCAGTTAGATGGGCAGTCCATTGAATCCATACATATATATATATGTGTGTGTGTGTGTGTGTGCGTATGTGTGTAAATATATGTATATAAATCCATATATACACACATATATATCAGTATGTATATAATATACATATATTCATGCAATATATAATATATGCATGTTTACATGCATATCTGTTTTATATATGTGGGAGGATATACATGTGTGTATATATACATACATATGTGTGTGTGCGTTTGTGACAGACACAACAAAGCACAAATGATTTGAACCTGGCATTGAAAAGGACAAAGAAAGTGGACTGAATTTCATTGAAGACATTGCTCAGTATCTTTAACAATCCCTAGCTACTCCGTGACACAAATATCCATCTTTTGAACACTGATATTTTCCTGTTGATGTTGTAGAGCTACAAATAACAGAACAGTACTGTATTCAAAGAATCAAAGTTGCAGGGATGACCCAAAGGATAACAGAGAGATGCTTGATGAGCAGAAGTATGAGAAGACATATTCCCAAGAGTTGTCTTTGCACAAGAAATGGGTTAAAGGATGTCTTCCAGGAAAGTTTGATAATGAAAGGCGAGGGGCTGTATGCACTTTAAGCAGGGATAGCAGCTGGACAGTCCGACTGCTGTGCTGGTACCCATGAAATGTAAAGAGATTTAGAGGGATTTTCCTAGGATATTGGGTAGATCCTCTCCAAAGGATTTATGAGACAACGTAGTCAAGAATCACAAACGTGAGAAGGCATAGATGGTTTGTGACTTGTACTAATGTTGGGAATATTTGCATCTGTGAGGACATGGGTCCACTGAAGTTCTAAAGTTTCCACTCCAAGAAAGGAAGAGTCTTGTCTCATTCCTTAATGGCTAGACCATATCTGAAACTCTTTGTTCCCTTCTGGGGGAAACATTTTCATAGGGATATTGACCAACTAGAACATGTCTGGGTGCGAATGATCAGGGTGAGAAGGGAATTGAAAGTGTATCAGATCAGGAATTGTTGAAGGAATTTATTTAGTTTGGTAGAGAGATTCAGAGGAGATAAGATCACTGTTTTCAAATATGTGAAAGGCTAATATTGAATAATGTTTATTCTATATGGTTCTAGAGATATGAATTAGGACTACTGAATAGAAGGTATTGAGGGGAAGCTAAGAGGTTCAGAGGATAGTGTAATGGACTTGGAGTCAAGATATGAGTTCAAATCAGGACTCAGACACTTACTATTGGTTTGTCCCTGAGTAAGTCAGGTAACTTTTCATCTCTAAAGTGGAAATAACAAAAGTATCTCTGCCCCAAGGTTGTTGTGAAGATAAAGTGAGATATTTTAAAAGTACTTTACAAACCTCAAAGTGCCATAAATGTTCTCTATTATTAGGAGCAGATTAAGGAAGAATTTAGAATTTTCCCAAAATAGAATGGATTTTCTTATGAGGAGGCATGGCAGATTGAGCACTCGATTTAAAGTCTAGACACCTGGGTGTAAGAATACCTTCCAAAATCTGGGCTCCAATTCACTTTACTGTTAAAAAAAAAAAGGTATATTAATACTCGACTTAATTCCTACTTCAGTGCCTCATAGTGGCTTAAAGAACTCTAAATGTTATGACAGGCTTTATCAGTAGAGCTTTATGGATCAGGCTTTATCAATCAAGTTTAGGTAGATCTTACCAGCTGGAAGTGTTTCAAGCATAGACTTGGGGATGGAATGTCAATCTGTCACCCCAAGGCATTGCTGTTCAGTCCTTTCAGTGGTGTCCAGCTCTTTGTGACCCCATTTGGGGTTCTCTTGGCAAAGAGACTCCAGCTCATTTTCCAGATGAGGAAATTGAGACAAACAGGGTCAGTTGATTTGCCCAGTCACATAGCTATTAAGTGTCTGAGGCTGGATTTGAATTCATGAAAAGGAATATTCCTGATTCCAAGCCTAATGTTCTACCCACTGTGTCACTTAGCTGCCCCTCCCAAGGAATAGGATAAGTAAATTCAGAGATGTTCACCAGAGCTTCACTTCAAGGCATAGACATGTATAGAACATGGGCTGAGTTTTACAGGGTGTCCTAGTACATCCTAGGGTGTGAACTGGCCGTACTTTATGCATGCTTATGCTGCCAAATGATGCATTTTTTGGCCATAGGAATTTGTGAAACTCAGTTAAGTCATGGAGAAGTTTGTAAGACTCCATATAATACTTCACGTTTGGAAACTTCAAAATTGTAACATATGACCCATTATTATTGAAAATGGTGGTAATGGTGGACTTGAAGATCAGGATTAATTTAAAATTTATAAAAAATAGAGAATACGGTTACACTTCAAATGAATACATCAGTCAAAGGAAATCTCACATAAATCTTAACTTGCTTTTCTTCACATGTGACAGGTAGTAGCATGGTTGTTTCTTTTTTCCCTTTTAATGCCAGTCTGAGTATTTGTATAGCTTGCTGATCCTGCCACAATTATAATTGAAGGTTATCAGAGATAGTGGCAAGTCTCTTCCTGAATCATTCCAACTGGATAGTGGAGAGAATAATGCAGTGAATGTTGGCAGTGGTTAGATTTAATGAAGGGAAACCTTCAGCCCTACAGCTGCCCTGCCCAGACCCCATTACCCACAGGGAATCCATCTAAAATGCTTTAAATATTAGCAAACTTGTTCTTGAAATAACATTTTCCAGGTATTGAAATCCCACATGGTACTCCTACACAGTCAAAAATGAATGGAATATGTGTGGCCTTGATGAAGAGGTGGTTGTGCATCTGGCTTCCTAGCAATTGATTGTAGACACTCCTAGTTGTACGTGTATAAGATCCTGTACTCTAAAGTGTCCACCAGATCTCAGCAGCTGCAGGGTAAATTAGTCAATAAGTATTTATTCCACTATGACCTCAGGGAACATGACTATGCACTACACCCCTAGTGTTAAAAAGTGCACATCTGAAGTATATCCCAGATGTCACATTTTGGGATAAGCTGTAGAAAATCTAAAGAGGCATGACAAGGATGGAGACAGGCTTTGAATTCATATGTATGAAGAATAGTTGAATGAATAAATGGAAAAAAATTATTAAGCACTGTTTCAAATACTGTGCTAAGTGACATAGTCCCAACCTTTCAAGAAGCTTATATTCTGAATGGGGTTGACAACCTAAAAGGGGGGTGTGTTATACAGGGGAAGGAGAGGTCACAGGTCAGGAGAGAAGAGTTTGGGAAGTTGATTCTGGAGAAGATAAGACTTAGGAGGGAAGGTGACAGCTGTATTTAAAAACTATATTTGAAGGCAGATGGAGGAGGAATTCTTGTTCTGGCTGATGGAGTGTATGTGGAATAGACTTGGACTCCGGTAGAACTGGGATGGAATTCTGTCTTTGATACTTACTAGCTATGAGAGCCCTATTCAAGAAACCTCTCTGATCTTCAGTTTCATCTCTAAAGTGGTCATAATAATATCTGTACTAACTACTTTTCAAGGATCATTTGAAAACCTTAAGGCACTATAGAAATGTCAGTTACAATCATCATCACCATCATCACCATTATTCAGCTGGAGGAATGGAAGGAAATCATAGGGAAGTAGATTTAGACTTGAAGCAAGAAAAAATGTCCCTAGTAATTGAACTGATCTCAAAGTAGAATGAGCTTCCTCAGAAGGTAATTAGTTGCACCTCATTGGAGAACTTCAAATGAAGGCCATATGACCACTATTCAAGCATCTATATAGTATGTGGAGGCAACCTGTGTTAGTGGAAAGAACCGGGGTCCTTTTTTGTATCTGTAAAATGAGCTCTAAATCTATGATCCTATGAAATAAGGCTAGAAAGATGGGGTGACACCTGGTCAGCATCTCCTCCTAATCACCTCCTCCAGCTTTTTGAGAATGATATTGTAGTTATGGCAAGTCAACAAAATAACAGTTACTCTGATTTCATCAGAAAGAGAATCCCTGCAGAAATACAGAGTTGAAGAGCTCCATCTGGCTACATCAAGTTTGGATTTCAGACTTATGATCTGAATCCTAAATTCCTTGTCTGTTTCATCTTTATGATCACATGGTCTCCTACCAAAACACTGCTTTTTCCTCACCTCCAGATCCTCATCCAAACTCTCTCTACCATTCTTAGCTCCACTTTGATCCCTGGATTTCCTCAGCACTAGCTTTATATACGATATTACTCCACTGCCTCTTTTACTCATTATGTAGATTTTGAATAAGAAATTCCCTCTCATAGCCATATTCTAGCAGCATTGTCCCCTTCCAAGTACCTTTGTCTTATAATAGCTAGCATCTAAATAGTACTAACTAGTGACTTGTCCAGAGTCACAAAACCAGTAAGTACCTGATGTCATATTTGGATTCAGATCTTCATGACTCCAGGAGTAACCACATCATTTCAAAGTACATTTCCTGCAGCAAGAAGCCAGAGCACATGCCGAGCTTCATAGGAGCTCCCTGAGTCCAGACAGCTGTATCTGGATTAAAATGGAAGGTTTATTTGAAGAACTGGGCTGATGGATAGCAAAAATCAAAGACAAAACAAAGCAAATGCTACAAAGTCCCAGTGAAACCCCCTCATACTGCCCCTCTCTTCTGGTCATTGCCCATTCAATGGTAAAAATAATTCCAAGAATTTGTAATGGTAATAATAGTGACACTTTGAGCTTTAAAAGCATTCATATAATTCTTTGACTTGATCCTCCCAACAAATGTGTGAAGTAGGTAATGCTAGGATTACTATTTCCATTTCATAGAGGAAGAAGTTCTTAAAGAGGCTGTTTGCTGAAGATCATACAGATGTTAGTGGCTGAGCCTAAACTTTTTTCTGGTTCCTCGTCTGTGTAAAAATCCTTTCATAAACAAGAATAGAGTTGGAAAAGAATTGAAATATCATCATTTCTACTTTCCTTGTTTTACTGAGGAGAAAACTGACACCCAGGAAAATTCATTGATTTTTCTTAAGTATAGAACTGAGACGTGTCCAGGCCTCCTACCTCCTAGGGCTTGTGCTCCTTTTACCAATGTATTTCCCCACTTATTCAAATATATACTGAAAAATCAACTCATGTTTTCCTTACTCAACAACTGTTGTTTCCAGGAACGGTAATTAGGAATGGTTTTCCCTTCTTTGTCTGAAGGTCTAGACACCCTGGAGAGGGGTAGCAATGGGAAAAAAATCCATAGCGGCTTTTGGTAAATGGCAGCATCACTAAATAGTCTTTTAAGGAAGTGCTTCAAAACAGAAGTACAGATGTCAATAGAATATTGCTGAGAGTATCTTTCTTTAAGGATCTGAACATTATGATGGCATCTTTTTTTCATTAAGGATAAAAAGAATTGGGCGAAGATATTTGGGCAACTTTTTACAATTTTCTTGGGCTCTCAACCTTTCCATGAGGTACATATAAACAAGCTCAAAAACTTAATTTTGAACTTACATATCTGTATAAAATGACTTATGAATATATTAAATGAATTACATTGATGAAAACCAAATGTGTTCTAACTTCTGTGAAAAACTCCTCCCAAATATACCCACCAAGGAAGGTACTCTAGGTTTAATAATGATAATTATAATGATATTTAGTTGGGATTTTTATAAGGTATTCTATTTGCATTATCTCACTTAAGTCTCAATATTCAGCGTCAACACATCAAAATCATACATTGAACAGATAAGTCTGTCAGGAGAGGAAAATGCTCGGTAAGCAGAAAACAGGGTCATAGAATCATCAATTCAGAGCTGGGATGGACCTTAGAAGGTACATGGTCCAACCCTTACTTTACAGATGAGGAAAGGAAGGTTAGCCTGATAGGGGAGAATTTCCCAAGATCACATAGTTAAGTGGGTGGGAACTGAACCCAGATCCCCTGATTTTAAACCCATTATTTGCTACACAGACATAGCTATAGTCATACATTTTTTATGGTACTTAAACAAATGCCCCAAAGACAAGCCAAAATATGCTGGTAGATCAAGAACAGGGTATACAATATTCATCTGGGAGGTTTTCTCCCTAGTAACCATGGTCTGATTGGATGAACTAAGAATGCCCTCTGAGTGAGAAAATAAAGAAGCTCCTGCTTTTGAAATACTTCAGTCCCATTTTGCTAAATTCAAACTAGGAGATGTGTACTTGGCAACTTCAGTGCTCAACTAAACGAAAAAAACAACAACCACCCACACATCACTTTAAACTATGCCAAATATCGGTTGACAAATATAAGGATTTATATAAGATTTTATTGGCAAAAACCCATCAATCCTCCAATGGTATTTGAAATCCAGGTGTTCCAAGAAAAATCTGTGAATCATTGCAGTAGCTGTCACTTTCTCTTGTTCATTACATCTCACCTAAAAAACCTCAGTAACTTCTAAACTGGCCTCTCTCCTCCTCCAATCTCTTCCCGCTGCAATCTATAATATGCATTGTTGCCAGATTAAGCTTCCAAAGACAATGAATGTCCTGATCATGCCAAGTGTTCTACACAACTCCTGCTCAAAAACCTTTCACTACTCCCCAATTAACTACCATAGTTCACCCTTATGACACTTAAGACTTCCTATGATTTGTCCCCAATTCACATTTCTAAACTTAGCTCCCATTTGTGCTTCCCAGGGACCACTTGTGTTAGCTAAACCAGACCACGTGCTGTCCCAGAAGCATACTACTGAGCTCATGGTCTCCATGCCCGCCTTCTCACACTATCCAGCTCTGCCTATCCAGTATCCTGTCCATCTATCAATCCCAATATCAATGATCAGCTCAAATACCATCCTTTTCTTGAAATCTTCCCTGCTCCACGCCCAATCAGAAGTTAACGTCTCCTCTTAGTTCATATGACAGTGTTCTTCCTTTTACTGTACCTTTTTATGTTGTATGACATATGTTGTATATGTTGTATGACAAATGGCTTTCGAGTCAGGGGACCTGGGTTCTAATCCTGCCTCTGGCAGTACCTGTGTGACCTTGTGCAATCTATCTCACCTCTCTGCACCCTGGCTTCCTCATCTGCAAAATGAGGATTTTCCAGATAGCCTCTGAGGTCTCTTCCAGCTCTGGGTCAGTGAGCATATGATCTTTTCTAGGTAAGCTCCATAAAATCAAAGACATGATCTCATTCCTCTTTATTCTTCAGTGCCTAATGTGTTATTTAGATGTTTCAGTCACATCTGACTCCTCATGACCCCATTTGAGGTTTACTTGACAAAGATACTCAAGTGGTTTGCTATTTCCTCTCCAATTCATTTTACAGATGAGGAAATGGAGGCAAACAGGGTTAAGTGACTTGTCTAGGGCCATGCATCTGGTAAGTGTCTGAGGCCAGATTTGAACTCAGAAAGATGAGTTTTCCTGACTTTAGGCTGGGTACTCTATCCACTCTGTCACCTAGCTGCCCACAGTGCCTAATATAGAACCTCAAATAGAGCAGGCATGAAAGAAATATTTTAATGAATGAATACAGAGTTAGTCAAATGTGTATGTTTTTACATTTGAAAATATTTGGTTTGTTTCTATTAATAAAGGGTAACTTGCTTTTCATTAGTCCTTTACCAGAATACTGTAGCAGTTAGTGATAGATCCTTCCCCCTTTGTCTATTTATTAAAAACAGAACAAAACAAAACCACCTTATCATCTGGACCAACCATAGGATCTTGGGACACTCCAAGTTAGCACACTGATCCTGTCCTGTTCAACATTCTTATCAGTAACTTAAATGGAGGCAAAAATGGCATGCTTATCCAATTTGCAGATGACAGAAGCCTAGGAAACTGCAAAGGCAGTTACTATGGTGGATGACAGGATCCCAAAAGAGGTAAAGAGGTAAAGGTCTGTACTATGATGAATTTACTGATAGAAGTCGAAGGTGGAGCATGACTAGACACAAGTTTTCACAAAAAGGCTCCTGAGGCTTCAGTGGACAGCAAATCCAGCAGGAGTCACAAGAGTTATGCAGGCAAAAAACATAATGAAATCCCAGGACTGAGAAGTATGTATCCAGACCTGGGGAGGTGAGGGATCTACTGTACTCTGTCCTTGTCAGGTATCTGGATTATCGTGTTTGGTCTGGGGTTTCACATTATAGGAAGGACACTGATAAACTGGAGAGCATCCAGATGAGGGCACCCCACAAGGATGGTATTGGAGGCCACGCCCCATGAAAAGCTGAACTTCCTAGGGTTTTTTGGTTTGCTTTGGTTTTGCCTGTAGAAGGGAATAGTTGGAGAGAGGACATGATGCCATTTTCAAGCATTTAAAGGGTTGCTTTACCGAAGGGGAATCAAACTTTCTGCCAAGCCTTAGAGGGGAGAAGTAGAAACAGTGCATAAAAGTGGCAGAGAGATGAACTTCATTTCAATTTAAGTATGCACTTTTTAATAATTAGAGCTATCAAAAAGCTGAATGGTAATTTCACAGGACTGTGTCATTGTCAGGCCTATGACTCAGAAAGATTATCTTGGAGGGTATGTGGAGAATGACTAGAAGAGTATATGGACTGGGAGCAGGAAGAGTAACCGGAAGGCCACTGGAGGGGGTAGTTTAATCAGAAGGTGATGATGCTGGTGTTCTCTTTTGCTCCTACACCTGGAAACATTTCTCCCTCCTCTTGCTCTTAGAGACTTCATTTTGATAAAGGTATATCTGATTGGGGGCTGCCTGACACAGCTGTCCCTGATAAATCTAGAACCCGGCATTTGAAACCTAGAGAGGGAAAATTAAAGAGCAAAAAGCAGTGTCAGCCAAATGAACATGATTATGAATCAGAAAATCTGAAGCATTCTGGTCACAGGTTATAAGAAACGTGCTGCTGCTGGGTAGCTGTGCTTAGGAGACCGTATGATTTCATATGCAAAACAGAACCTCTTACCTATTTCCTATTTCTGGTGGCTGGTCAGCCAGGCTTGTCTTGTGCCTCAATCCCAGCTGAACTGTGCCTCTTTACATGGTATTATCAGTCACTAGCATTTTAAACAAACGACAAAAGTGATACAAAGGCTTTTTCCAATGATGCCATTCTTCTTGCATCAAGAGCTTGTACTGAATGAAAGTTAGATTTAAACTCAAGGTTTAGAGAATTTTTGGATGTACTGGCTCTGTTACAAGTTGCAAGTCTTATTCTATCTTAGTTCCCATGGAAACACTGTTTTGTTTAGTTCAATTTGCTGGCACAGTGGATAAATTGCTGGGCTTTGAGTCAAGAAGATCTGGATTCGAATTTCGTCTCAGATACTAGCAGTGAGACCCTGGCAAGTCACTTAGCCTATTTAACCTCCATTTTCTCATCTGTAAAATGGAACTATTTATCACACTTAATTCTTATAACCTTAAAGCATTAAATATAGGTAAATTAGTATTTTTTAATATGGAGGAAAAAAAATCAAACAAGGTAGCTAGGTGGCACAGTAGCTAAAACACTAGGCTTGGAATCTGGAAGTCTCATTTTCCTGAGTTCAAATCTGGTCTCACTAGTTATGTGATCCTGGGCAAATCACTTAACCCTGTTTGCCTCAGTTTCCTCATCTATAAAATGAACCGGCGAAAGAAATGGCAAACCACTCCAGTATCTTCGCCAAGAAAACCCCAAACCAGGGGCGGCTAGGTGGCACAGTGGATAGGGCATTGGCCCTGGAATCAGGAAGACCTGCGTTCAAATCCAGCCTCAGACACTTAACACAAAATCTAGCCATGTGACCTTGGGCAAGTCACTTAATTCCAAATGCCCTCCAAACGGGAAAAAAAAAATCAGGCATGACTGAAAAACTGCTCAAAAAAAAAAAAGTTTCCTTTTCATAGTAGTTAAAACCTTTAGTTGTGAATCCCAAACTAAAATGAATCACACTGAACAGCTTACTTCAAAAATAAGAATATTAATTTTTAATAACTGTTTTTTGCACTCTCCTTTAGGAAAACAAGTATTAGTCACGTTCCTCATGACCCTTCAGTTAACTTGTTATTCAGTCGTTTCAGTCTTGTCCAACTCTTCATAACCCCTTTTGGGGTTTTCTTGACAAAGATACTGGAGTGGTTTGTCATATCCTTCTCCAGCTCATTTTACATTTGAGGAACTGAGGCAAAAAGGTTAAGTGACTTGTCCAGGGTCACATAGCTATTACGTGTCTGAGACTGAATTTGAACTCAGGAAGGTGAGTCTTCCTGAGTTCAAGTTCAGCACTCCAGCCACTGTGTCACCTAGCTGCCCTTCAATTAACTTGAATATCATGCTAAATATATAGATTTACTCAAGGTGCATATCAGACTTTTATTGCGCTAATTCCTAGTTTTGCTCAGTTAGGCAAACTAGGCCCTGCCACCCTCTGTGTAGGGATGTATGAGCTGACCTGCTGTGATTCTCCAGTAGTATCAACAAGCAGTACACAGACTGACACAATGGAAAAGAGAGCCAGTCTAAATCAGGAAAACGTGGGTTTGAGTCCTGTCTCTGTGACCCTCTCAAATGACCAGGAAACTCTCTAAGCTTACAAGTTATAGACAAGTTACTGATGTGGTAGATGGACAGGAAAAGTTATCTTAAGATAAAATCAGTTTACTTAAATTAACTATTCTGAAACTATTGATTATAATTAAATATTTTCATACACTTTGGAGCTACTACTTCTTCACTTGGAGATATATAAGGGAAATTCTTAACTTTTTTTCTACCATGGACCTTTCTGGCAGTCTGGTGAGGTTGGTGGACCTCTCCTAAGAATAGTGTTTGGAATGCATAAAATATGTAGAATTATAATGGAAACACATTATATTAAAATCTTTATTAAAATATTTTTCAACTCATGGACTGCTGGTTAAGGACTTTTCTTGTAAAAATAATTCTTAGTTAGGAACCAGTTGAATAAAATGCCTGTAGGGTCCCTTCTAGGAAATTTTTTGTGATATTGTGATAGAGAAGCAAAGTGTCCTCACTACATTCAGAGAGAAATAGATGCATCATTTAACAGAAGAAAAAATACTCTGAGTAGTAAATCAATTTTCTGTGCTTTTCCCAGAGGGATAGATGCCATTAGATATATTTCCCCAAAACCGTACTAAGTAGAAACCTATTTTATAGGAGGTGTGGTCAGTTTTGATGTGAGAAAATCATTTTAGCATTATGGATACATTTTCTAATCTGCAAAATGAGTCGGCACGGGTGGGGTTGGAGTAACTGGTCTCTTAGGTCTTTCATAGTTCTAACATTCTAGAATCTTCTGTGTACAAAAAAGGTCAAAAACTCAAGACAGACCTTCAGATTTTCTCTTTCTTTGCCTTGGAACCTGATAGGAAAAATATTGAAAAGCCATTTTAAAAGTACTATAAAGAAGCAAAGTTGTCACTACAGTGCAAAAGTAGCAATTAGTGGGGAGCTGGCATAGTTGGGAAGTAACCCACAAATCTGGATTTGGAATGAGCTCTTACTACCTATGTGCCCTTAGGTAAATGGGCCTCAGTTTCTCCATTTTACAGATGAGGAGACTAAATTTTATCAATAGTTCTCAAAGTATTGTCTAGGATTCAGAGGATCCACAAGGTCAGAACTTTCTTCATAATAATACTAAGATATTTTAACTCTTAATATGACATATTGATAGATATGACTTACACAAAACCTCTTTGGGGGCCTCAATAATTTTTTAGCATACAAAGGAGTCCTGAGAACAGAAAGTCTGAGAACCAGTGAACCTTATTAAATTCATTTCCAATTCTAAAACCCTGTGCCCTAGCTCCCTAAATAGGAAATTTAGGCATTAACTGTATCTTCAGTTAAGATAATTACAATTCCCAACAAACCAAAACATCGATGACTCTAAGTCCTTTGCTCCTTTGTCTATTAAACTTGATACTTCCTCACTCTGAAAAGCCCAAGTATTGTGCTGTTCTAAGCAACAGCAATAGTTTAACTTACACTTTTAAAAACCAAGATGTCTTTAATCCTTGATGACACTGCCCCCTGCTGTAAAACGAGCATAGTTGCAGCAGGATTTAATTTTTCCTAGTAAAAAGATGAGAAAAAAATATATACAACCATTAAAGTGATCTAAGATTTGTTTCTTTTTTATTTTGAATTTACAATGCACATACATGCCTCTAAGGTATATATAATTTGGATGCTTTTATAAATAATATCCCAGGTAACTGATTTTGTGTGTGTGTATATGTGTGTATGTGTGTGTGTGTGTGTATACTCACACACACACACACACATATATATATATATGATGGGGGTCTTTTGAGGAAAAAGAAATTAGACATACCAATAAGCATGATTATAAACTGTCACAGAACAGTTATCATTCAGGAAAAAAATGAGAAATATATTAAGGATTTAGCAAATCCCAAATCTGCCAACTACAATTAACACATTTCACAAATTCTCTTGGCTCCACAGTATATACCTTGAGATCTAGACGCAGATGTTCTTAGAATTGACAACATATGCTATAGCTGAATTTCTGAAATTCAAACCACATCACCTTAAAAAAAAAAGCCCAAGGCCCATCTATAAAGAATTGTAAAGTAGGCAATTCCATACCACATACAAAAACTGCCAAAGAAATGTTATCTACGGATCAAGGACAGGTCATTGACTAGAAGAACTTTTACTAGACTAAGAATGTGAGACTGGAGAGTTCTAAGCAAAAAACAATGAATGATCAAGGCAAAAAAGAAAATGATATATCTTATATGACTGGGCAGTGAATACACAAAGGCTGGAAATAAACAACAACTACAAATTTTGCTGAGATGTTTGTTTAATAAGCAATCTGTATCCTTCAACCCCTTTCCCAAATATCAGAAAAGCTCATCATTGCATACCACCTGAAAGCTGAATAAAAACAGGCTGAGAGAGAATACATACTGTCCTTTATTTAATTTTAAAGTTGTTTCATTTCCATCTTAAAAGTGAGGGGGGGGAAGGGGGCAGCTAGGTGGCACAGTGAATAGAGCACTGGCCCTGGTGTCAGGAGGACCCAAGTTCAACTTTGGCCTCAGACACTTGATACATTTACTAGCTGTGTGACCTTGGGCAAGTCACTTAACCCCAACTGCCCTGCCTTCTGCCTCTCCCCGCCAAAAAAAGAAAAGTGAGGGAGGAAAAAGAAACAGATAAAGAAAGACTTGGTTTTCCCAAGCCAAACATGCCATTTCATGTATTTTAGAATTGAATAGGTGGTTAATACAATTTCTAAAAGATGAAAGCAAGGACAGAATAAGAAATAAAAATTTCTCAACTTATTCTAGGGGTTTTTTTCCTCTTCTTTATTTTTTCCAAATTCCATTTTACAGTAGAAATGCAGACCACTTTGGAAGCTAGCAATGGCTCAGAATTATCTAGTGCTTTCTCATTAAGACATCATCATCTTCTTACATTCTACTGAACAGAAAAGCATTGCTTCTACTGGAATAAACTTCTGACCAATCAGACACTTGCTGCAACAGGAACAGAGAAAGCACTCCTCAGTAGCATGCCAGTTAAAATTGTTGTAAGTCACTCGCTGTACTTCTGGATCAATCGCATTATGACATCCTTGACAAATCTGTTGAATAGAGAGGAAAAGAAGATTCTAACCAAATTCTAACCAAATACTCTAGTATCTTAACCAAACAGTTTTGACTCAAATTTTAGAAGAGATAATTAAATATCTATCTTCATTAGATGCAGGAAATATCCAACTAAAAGGGACTTAACTTAAAAGCTTGGGCAGAAACACTGTCCCAGAAATTCCACTGACTTTTTTTCAGTGGCAGTAAAGAACTGAAAACTGAAGGGCAGCTAGGTGGTACAGTAAATAAAACACTGGCCCTGAAGTCAGGAGGACCCAAGTTCAAATTCAACCTCAGACACTTGACACAATAGCTGTGTGACCTTGGGTAAGTCACTTAACCCCAACTGCCTTGCCTTCCCCCCTCCAAAAAAAAAATTGAAAACTGAGGGGATATCCATTGATTGGGGAATGGTTGAACAAACTGTGGTATAGAAGAGTAATGGAATACTATTATACTGTAAGAAATGATGAAGGCAATGGTTTCAGAAAAATATGGGAAGACTATTAATAAGCTGATACAAAGGGAAGTGAGTAGAACCAGAACGTTGCATATAGTAATAGCAATACTATAATGATGTTCAACTGTGAGCCTTAATGACTCAGATCAATACAATGATTCATGAAAATTCTGAAGGACCTGTGATAAAAATGATATTCACCTCCAGAAAGAGAAGTGATGAACTGAGTGCAGACTGAAAGATATATTTTTGTCACTTTTTTTGCCCCATAACATGGCTCAAGTGGAAAAGTTTTGTATGACTTTATATGTGTAATTTATCCTATTTTTTGCCTTCTCAATGAGTGGGGAAGGGAGAGTGGGTAGAGGACAGAATTTGGAAATGAATATAAAATTAAAATATGAAAAAAAATCCATGAGCTTTCACCATTGTGACAAATATAAGAAAAAAAAAAACATTTATATAGTCTTTATCCTACTTCTAGAAAAATATCCCCTAGGTGCTCTGAGTAGGCCCAGCTTCTACTGACTTAATTATATTGGGTTTCATTCTATTATACATAATAGTTCATTATAAACTGTAGTACCACAGTCTAAAAAGGATTTTCATGCTTCATTAGGGCTGTAATTAAGCAGATCTCACCTATTATATAAAGAATACTTATTAAAACCTATAGTTCTTATAGACAATGTTGAATGAAGATATTAAAGGTGATTAAAGATTTCACATAAAAGGACCAACAATATATGAGAATAATTAGTTTTGCAAAAGTTATATAAGGATATATAATAAATTCCACATACATTTGGAGACAGGTATTATGTTAAAAACTGATTTCACAGGGGAAATCTCTAGCAAACTGCTTTTTAAGTGAAAGGGGAGTCATTTGGAGGCAGGAAGGTCTGATTTATGAGACTGAGAGGTAGAGAAGACAAGCTATGGTTGGAGTGTTGAGGAATCTGAAGGACCTAACAGAGAAGGAAGGGCAGAGCAGGGGGCAAAGATAACTTGTCAGAATTGCTTTAAGAGACCAGTGGCAGGAGCTGCTTCTGACAAAAAAAGGGGGGCTAGTGCTCCACTGGCTAAGTGAAGACTGTAGGTGTAGCCAATTCCTTTTAGAATCACCTAGCACTTGAGAGGTGAAATCTCCTAAAAGAACTTGTGGTCCTTTTCTGCTCCCTCTACTTAGAGAATGAGAAGAAAGACTAGTATCGTAGCTGCTTTATGAGCTATGTTCCGATTGGACAACACTGTATCCTGGAGAGTGAATGACTGTCTGGGATGGTTGGTATAGTCCATAGATGGCCAGACTGATGAGTTTTCCCAATTCTCCAGTTTACTGCTATTTACAGTAGGAGGTAACACTGCCTAAATACCATTTTAAGGGTGATTTTTACATCAAAAGACCTTGGAAATGCTGTTTCTAGTACAGAAGAGGATCAGCCCAACTGGAGAGCAGTGATGACCAACAGACAAGAAGTTAACAGAGAAATGGTGTCATGTGATAGATTTGTTCCTGAATGGACCAATGAAATCAAAGAGTGCAGTCCAAACATGTGAATTAATCCAGAACATAAGGGTTTTCCTTCTTTGTGTGCTTTCCTGCCAAATTCATGCAAATGTATGCCTACTCTTTTCCTCAGACACTAGGTACGCAATGGTACAGTGGTGTGGATGTCGGGGTGTGGAGAGGGAGAGGATATATATGATGTCAAGTGCAAGGGAAAGGGTTAGGATGCAAAGGAAGAGTATCAGCAAGACATTGAACTCCTTGAGAAAAGAGGGAGCATGAGCTGAGAACATATAAACAAATGTCACCGAGACGGGGGATGATGCATCTGGATGGAGAAAACCTTAGAGGAGAGACTGCTGAGGTGGCGACAGTTCTCTATTGTCTGCCCAGCCTCTGCGAGTCTTGGCAGCAGACCTGACAGGCTTGGGGGATAAATGTGTGTCATGGCTATATACCTCAACACAGCTTAGATACTAATGGAGCAAGTTTTCTGTCCTTTTAGTTATTCTTTGCTCTTGCTTATTTTTTCCCCTGGTCTTGCATCTTTGTGATTATAGCCTCTAAACTTCTTGCCTTATGCAATTTTTACAATCTGCTGCATCTTGCAAATATCTGCCATTTGCCTCTAAAGTGTTCTTGGGGTGACCTTCAACTTTAATTCTTCAGACACTGGGTATCCCTAACTTGCAGCCATACAGCATCATGGAAGAACTAATGTTTAAAGATGAGTCTTTGTTTTAGCTGGTCGTCAAAGCACTGAACAATATCCCAAACGCAATTCAGCCCAAGCATCTCCTCCTCCTATTCAATTCAGAGATCTCTTCACTGTCTATGTGTAACATCTGTACAAGACATATGTCCTCACAGAGTATTTTAATGGTTTATTTATGCATAGTATCATCTAGATAATAGGCATTCCCCAGTGGTGTAGTTTTCCCTGGATGGACAGTTAGACCAAACTTTTTTGAGCAATTAAGGATATCATTTGGAAAGCACTTCAGTGTCTTGGGACTCGACACAGTCAGCATAATGTCATTCACGGTCAAGAGCATCTGGAGGCCTCTGCCATCTCTATGGAATCCTTCCTTTCTTTGGACTCTGTCTTGGACCTTCTCCATGACTGATGGTAGCAAACCCTTTTGGTGAGCAAGTCTCCCTGTTTTGTGTCTCACTTGATAAGAATAATTAGAAAGTTGTCAAATGAAGTTCTACTGAGGATTCTTGTATGATTTTCTCATATGAGTAGGAGATACTTCATTGGAAGCCTGTTCCTCTATCATATCATGATGACTGATGCCTAGAGTTTTCTGATATGTAATATAGCAAAAGGATACTGGCTCCCTATCATGCCTTTCATCTAGAATGTCCCAGATGTATGTGTAGAGTATTCTAAGGGAAATTTTGTAGAGATAAGAAAATAGGCTTGGTAGTTACCAATACTCTGCTACTTTTTTTTTTTTAATAATAGTAAGTTCTGAGGTTTTTGACAAGTATTTAGTATCCTCATCACTAGGAAAATACCAGTGTTAAAAAGACAAAAGTTTTTGTCTCAAAAAGAAGCTAGGTATTGCTGAAAATGCCATGTTGCCAGGCATTATAATATAATCCCTGCTTCTGATGGAGGCTGAGGGCAGAGGGATACCCAAATTCAAGAGCTCTGAGCTACAATATGGCTAAAGCTCATTGTATGTCTCCATTAAATCTGGAAAAAAATATGGTGAGCCTCTGGGAATGGAGGGCCACTAGACCTACCTAAAATGGAGCAAACCAAAACAGGTCTGAAAAGCAAGACCAACTTTGACAGCAACTTTGGTGTCAATCACTATTAGGATCCAGCTGTGAATGGTCACTGTCCTTGTAGGGCAGACAAGAAAAATTGTTTAATTACCTAGGCCAGGCTTTTGCCCCTCATTAATTTTATACCAAGATCACAATTAATCTTCAAGGCCTCTCCTTGAAGATGTTTCCTTATGAACTAATAAGAGATGGGCTGCCCTCCCACCTGCATGTCATAATCTTGGTGATAAGTGTTCTTCATCCACTTGTTTCTTGTTTCTTTCCTGTAAAGATTGTATGGCTGACCTTTTGTGGGGCTATAAATCTCATTGAAGTGGGCCTATGTTATTTTGGGAACCTGATGTAACCACCATGTAGTTTGCATAGAGAAGCATTTGGAGTGTTTTGCCTTCTCTCTTTTTTTGGCAGGGGGCTAAGAGGTGAGTATAGACTATTTTGTTTTTCCTAGTTATGTGTAAAAACAATTTTCTACATTTTTTTAAATTTTCAGTTCCAAATTCATATTATCATCTATTAGGAATCCTTCTTCCATTCCTGTTTTTATCTTTTACTTGATATTGATAAGTAGAAAAATTAGAAAATTAGAAATTAGAAAAAATAAATAAATTCCATATAATCTTAAAATGCTAATGAGAGGCATCTTGTTGGAGAATAGCCTTTAATGCTATGTTTCGCTCTGAGGAATATACTATTTTGTAATCTTAAAAAAAATAAGTACAGAAAGATTTTGTACTCTACTTTTTAATCAACTATGACTGAAGCTAATTTCTACTGGAGATTATAATCTGTGAAAGCCTCCCTAATCCCTTCTATTTTCAAAGGCTCCCTAGATCTGCCTTGCATGTAGTAGATGCTTAATAAATGTTTGCTGGATAGAATAAAAAGGTTTCATAAAAATTATCAAGCAGGCATGATTAGTACACGTTTTTGGTAATAAATTTAGTCAGTGGGTTTTCTCTTATTCTTTTGAGCATCTTTCCTCTTTGAGAAAGTTTGAAAATCAAGTGCTTAAATTAAAAAATTAAGTTTATATTGACTTTTTCTTCTGCTTTCTTCAGCAAAGAAATACTAATAATAGTAATGAAAAAAACAACCTGGTTTTCCCTTGTTCTACAAGAGAAAGCAGTAAGTTGCCAAAACTGAGACCTCTCATGCATTCAAGGTCCTGAATGCCTTCATGTGATAAACAGAATGTGAATCCTTTTCGTGTTGCTTAAAAAGCAAACAAAAGCTTAAAGGGCAATAATGAGGCTGAGGACTAAGAGGACTGGCTTTTGGAAAAGTCTTACAAAGAACCATTAGGAGCATCCTAGGAAAGCTACAGAATCCATCAGGAATATGGAGCTGATTATTTCCTGCCTGGGCTTCTATTACACCTTAATATCTTTTCCCTTTTTGTTATTTTTGCCCCACTTTCATTACTTTACATTTGTCATTAAGTCATTTTCCAGTTGTATCCAATTCTTCGGTTTTCTTAGCAAAGTTACTGGAGTGGTTTGCCATTTTCTTTTCCAACTCATGTTACAAATAAGGAAAACTGAGGCAAAAAGGGTTAAAGTAACTGGCCCAGGGTCAAACAGCAGTAAATGTCTGAGGCCAGATTTGTACTCACAAAGATGAATCTTTTTGATTTCAGGCCCAGTGCTCTATCCATTGTGCCACCTAGCTGTCCCATATATTTGTACATAACAAGAGACAGGAAACTGACAGAACCTGAATAAAGAATCATTTTGCATTCTGGAGGAAAGAGAAATAGCCTGTTTTCTTCTCTTTGCCTTGAGGTTTTGAATTTGTTTTGCATTAAACCTCTTGAACTATATGCAACTGATTGAGACTTATCTTTTTGTTCATGTGTGCTCCGGGAATGCACACACTATCTGAAACAATCTGAAGTTGGTAACATTAATTATTAGAAGTATATCAAAAAAATTGCCCTTATAATGAATGAGGAAGTCATAAATGAGTGGTTTGGAGATGACAAGAGAAGTATTTAAATATTTAAATCTCAATGCAGACTTGAAGTATATACTTCAAATTCCATTGTAATCCAAGCCCTCACCAAAAAAAAAAAAATCTGTATTTAGTTAAATTATTTTTCAGATTCCAGGTGGTGTTCCTAACAAAGA
Source organism: Gymnobelideus leadbeateri (assembly GCA_011680675.1). Classification (NCBI taxonomy): domain Eukaryota; kingdom Metazoa; phylum Chordata; class Mammalia; order Diprotodontia; family Petauridae; genus Gymnobelideus; species Gymnobelideus leadbeateri. The sequence continues at coordinate 104,703 of WOXC01000605.1, read as the reverse complement.
GATGATGGGCTCAAGGATTTGAGCCTGAGACATCTATGTATTTATTTTTGTATGATTATTCATATTTATCACAAGAGTGGGTTTTTTTGTCATTGGGGGAAAGTTGGAGAAAGAGAAATATTTAAAAAAGAAATTAACATCCTGAGTAAAAGGTAAGAGTCCATATGCAAAAATTTAATTATAACAACAAAGAAAGTAATTTAACTCTTTGAGGTCACCAGAGTAGGTTCTGACTTATATGTATATGAATGAATTAGTTGTTTTAAGTAGATTCCAAGAATTCTATTCTTTAAATCAAGTCATATTAAGCCTGTACTGTAGTAAGTTCAGAGAAGGCACACTCTCCAGTGGTTCCTATTCAACGAACCCTTTCTGTTTAAGTTCTCTGGGTACAACCCTTCATATTAAGACCACCAAGAGAAGCCACATGCTTTCCTTAATAGGGCCTTTTGCTTTCCACTCCTAAGATTATAGATGTATGTAAATACTTTATTGTGCTATAGGATATTAGGGGTAATTCTGTCTCCAAAAGAGCTCTCACCACAGCATGGTTCCTCACGTAGCAAGGCTTGCATATGGGTTTGTTATTGACCATAACATAGATTTCTCCAGCAAGAATGCAGTCGCAGTCAAAGCAGCAGAAATGTTTCAGATGCCAGCTCTGATTCTCTGCCTGAGTATATTCATTGCTGAATATCAACTAGAAAGAAGACAAAAAGAGAAAGAAAAAAGTCATTTCCCCCTCCTCTTTAGTCCTGTTTAACTCTTAAAACCCATTTGGCAAAGCACTTATGATTGGATCAATTTGAGAATCAGTACCATAGAGGGGTAGTTCAAGAACTGAAAGTCAGTTCAAATATCGTCCCTAATACTGATTGTGTGACCGTTAATTTGATTAAACTCTTGGAGCCCCTGGTTACCAACTTTCCAAGATTGTAAGTTGCCAGTGTGTGACAGCTGTTATACCATGAATTGCCCAAAGGTTTGCTTTCCTTTCCCTGTCCTCATAGCCCTTCAATTCCCCAAACATGCTATTTTTCTTATATTTCATACCTTGAAAAATAAAACCTAAGGTCTGACCAGTCATCTCAGTACATATTAAGACAGCCTTCTTTATATTTTTACTATTAAACAACTATCATAAGTTCTCCCATCTATGTGACATGGGAGCTCAGAATGAATCAGAAGTCATTAAGTACCAATTTTCTGATAGGTAAATAAAGCACATTTTAACTTGAACACATTCTAAGTACCTTTTCTCTATGGTTATATCAGTGAAGAGGACAACGTGGGGTTACAGTAGACGTTGTGTGTGTATATATGTGTGTGCACAGTAGGTCCCTGAAGCTCTTACCTCATCACACCCAGCGCACCGGGGTTTCTCACTGTCACAGTAATGCCTGCCACAATACAGTTTCCCATTCTTCCAAAAATAGATCATGTCCACCAGAAGCTCATTGCAGGTGCTACAAACGAAACAGGCAGGGTGCCAGAATTTGTCATACCCAGCTCTCTCGGCATAAACTGCGGGATCACCTTCTTTCATGCTTTGCTTGCAGTCGTAGCAGAACTGAAATGGACACCATGTGGAAGAATTAAAGTCATGCTACTCACAATGCTAATAAACACATCAGATTTATTAAGAATTCACTTCATTCATTCATATATCCAGGGCTACTGTCACTTGAGATACAATGAGGACAAGGACTTATGTAACATCCCTGTCCAAACAACTGGACCATTACTTCTTCCTACTAATATATCTACAAAAAATACTGACCTACCAAAGCTAATATGAAGCAGCGAATCATCCATAAATGACAAACAAGAAAAAAATTAACAAAATTTGTGAAATTAAACAACCCCATCTCATTTACACCCCACATTACCACTCTGCTATGAAAAAAGAAAACTTACATTTATTTACATTAAAGGTTCTTAATCTGAGGGTCAGTCATTTTTTTATTTTTATAATTATACTTCAATATAAATGGTTTTCTTAATAACCATATTGCATTTTATTTTATGCACTTAAAAACATTACTCTGACAGGCTGCCAAAGGGTTCTGTGACATAAAAGAGTAAAGAAGAGAGAGATCTTCCCCTCCCGTCTGTGTTTAACTTTAAGAAAGTGATCTATGACAAATAAGAATCCATCCCACAAATGAGAGGCATCATGGGTCTAGTGCATAGGTTCCCAAAGTGGGCTATAGATACTGCCCCCTGGGAGGTTCTGGAATGATGCAGGGGAAGTGTGTAGCAGCCTCAGGTGCAATTGTGTGTGTATGGGGGGGGGGTTGGGGAGGGGGATTGAATAAAAATAAGGGAGCAGTGAAAGTATAAGGAAAAAAGAGAAGAAATTTTTTTTAAAAATCATTAGTCCATGTAAGAGTTAAAGTTGTAGTAATTACATTATTTTCCAAATAAACACACAAAATGCAAGTTATGACCAACCAGTGGTCAAGTGGGCCAACAGGTCTTTAACAGGCAAGCGTTAGCAGGTGAGCCTGTTGGGCATTGTCAGGAAGTCCACATGCAGCAGCAGGAATATGTGAATGTAACAACTTGTTTACAATATGATATATACAGTTACAGGATGTGATACTGGATCATCAAAATTTCAATGCAGGGGGAAAAAAACCAAAATTAACAATAAATCATTAAATTTAAGGTGCATCATTTAAAAAATATATTTTTTAAATGATGCAAATTTTTTTTTAAAAAATTAAAAGGTTAAAGAAAGTAGATTTCTAGGGATGGTGCTGAGTAATTTTTTTTTGAAAAGGGGGTAGTAGGCCAAATAAGTTTGGGAACCTCTGGGTCTAGTGGATAGAGGGTTAGCCTTGGAGTAAGAGTGTGACCAAAAATCTTTCTCTGGGCACATATGGCTGTCTGTGTGACCTTATGTGGGTCATTTAAATCCATGTCCCAGGCAACTTCTCTGAGATAAGAAGTCTATTCTCATGGATGGAGGGATTTTCCTCAAATTTCATCACACAGTCTGCCCCATATAATTAGGAGATAATTATTCATTTTGCAAAAAGAGTTCTTGATTTGAGAAAAGGGTTCATCTAGGATTTCTTTAGAGAATTCACATTCTAATACTTTTGAAAATAAACTCATAAAAAGATCTGACTTATAACACAATTTCCCTATTAATTACTTATATCTGTTTTTACACATTGAAAAGCACAATGTCTGAGTCAGAGTTTCCTTTTTGTCTTTTAAAAAAAAGCTCAAGTTGTTACATAATCTGCTGGCAACTGGGGGCAAGGCTAGGCAGATTAAAGGGAAAACAATAAGAAATTAAAAGCATCAAGTGAAGAGTTAGTTAAAGAACAGAGCCAGCAGTAATCAAACAGAGATAGGAGAAGAAAAATACTCAATAAAACTAAATACCAACACAGTCAACGGTAAAAAGAAAGACAGGATAGATAACTCTAGTGACCTGCAAAAGTAAGCAAGAAATCTACAAAAAAGCAGAATCTAGAACAGGGGTGGAGAACCTGCAGCCTTGAGGCTACATGTTGCCTTTGACTGAATTCTCACCAGTAAATGGGTTAGAGTAAACCTGAAGTTTGGATTCAGTGCTTGAGGACCTAGAGGGCCACAAGTGGCCTCGAGGCCGCAGGTTCCCCACCTGCTTACCGTCTATGTACATATAATCTTATGATATAGATATGCTGTAACATTTATTGGAAAAGGGAATTAAATAAATACTAGGAAGGTGGCCCCTCTTAGGACAGTGGAACACAGATTTAGAATGGTCTGCCTCAGTTTCCTCACCTGTAAAAATGAGTTGTTGTGGGGGTAAAAGTAATGAATATTTGCAAAGTTCTTTGAAAATCTTAAAACACTATATAAACACTATTTGGAAGTTTGTGTTATTCTTAACATTGCTATGATGATTTATTATCAAAAACCACCATCATGTAGAAAATCATTGTATATTTATATCAAATCTTATAGCTATAGATAAGGCATTATTATTTTGGGGAAAGAGTAACGAGATGATACTAGGAAAGCTGCCTCTCTTAGGATATAGAACCACATAGATTTAGAGTTGGAAGAGAGCATTACAGACCATGAAGTCAATCAGCTTCATTTTACAGATAAGGAAACTGAGGCAGGAAAGTTACATTTTTTGCCTTGAGTCACAAAGATCATAAATGTCTAATACAAGATTTGAATCCAAGTATTCCTGATCCCCAGTACGGTATAATGACGGCCGTTTTATTAGTAGAGTTTCAAAACAGACAACTTATTTCTCTGTCATATTTTTTCTACATTTGGTACATTTACTGTGGAAATAATAACAGCTAACATTTAGTGAGAAGGCAGGAGGAGAGGGAGGGAGAGAAAATTTAAAACAAAATTTTATGGAAGTGAATGCTGAAAACTAAAAATAAATAAATTGATTATTTTCTAGAAATAATTTCTGTGGCACTTTTGCAAAGAGCCTTATATATGCTAATTCATTTAATCCTCACAACTCTTTGAGGTAGGTGATATTATTAATATTATCCCCATTTTGCAGATGAGGAAACAGAAGCAGTGATCATTTGTGATTTGCCCAAGACCACACAGCTGAATATCTGAAGCAGGGGGCTAAATTCAGGGCTTCCTGATTCCAAATTAGCACTCAAGGCACTTTGCCCTTATGAGAATATTCAAATTTTACTCCTTATTTTGCCATTAAATTAGCAGTATGAATGACCTCGGGAGTTAATTTAGAAGCAGTCTGAGGGCATTCAGAATCAGGAAGGACAAAGTTCAAAATCCAGCCTCAGATAAGTCATATAGTGATACAGTATTAATCACACAGCAGATGATTAATAATTGCTTATTTCCTTTCTTCCTATTTACCTAATCCAAGCCTTAGTCTTATCACTGATAGGATGATGGAGCTGTCTGGATTTTTTCTCTACAGACCTATCGAAATCTAAAATTATGTAACTAAATAAACTGTAAAAATACTGCATTAGTAATCAAGAGACCCAAGTCAAGCTCTGTCCTCCTAATTTTCTGCATAACTTTTACTAGTTTTAAACTCTTTGGGCCCCAGTTTTTTCACCAGTAAAACATGGGTTGGATTAAATTAGGTATTAAACCCAAGTCTGTGAATTTTTAAATAACATATTGATAACTCTATTTTGATATAATTGGTTTCCTTTGAATACCTATTTTATTTTATGCATTTAAAAACATTTTTTCTGAGAAGGGGACCACAGGCTTCACCAAAGTGCCAAAGGGGTTTGTGATACTAAAAAAGGTGAATAACTCCTGGAATAAATGATCTCTTGGGTCTGTTACTGCTCTCAATTGCTACTATTCTTTGAAAACAGTACAGGTTGTTTAGAGAATCACAGGGACCAGCTTGTACTCTCCTGTTTCTACTCTCAGTCCATCCCCTGCCTTCCAGGATCCTGAGGTTTGAGTTAATACGATATTTTGCCAGTCACCAAAAGCTCAAATATAAAATAATTTCACATTCAACATAAAAAGTTTGGAGAGTGTTTTAGTGCTTCATTTTATATAAATCTCATCCAACTTAAAGTACCTGTTTAAATGTTATACTGTTCCCTCCCTTCCCCATCCAAGTCTTACAGCCCATCACATAGTCTGGGAGCCAGGAACACTGGCCTTTTTGCAATTCCTCAAACAAGACCCTCTGTATTTCCTGACTCAGGCGTTTTCACTTGTTCTCTCCACCCTCCCACCCCTATACATGGAAGGAACCCTTTTCCTCTTCATCTCTGCCTCCTGAATTTCTTGGATTTCTTCAAGACCCATCTAAAATCTCTCCTTTTCAGGAAGCCTTTTCTAATCCCTCTTAATTCTAGTGCCTGCCCTCTACTGATTACTTCCAATTATTTCCTGTATATAGACAGTTTGAATATACTTTGCCATTTGTCTCCTTTGTTAAATGATAATCTCTTGGAGCACAGGGACTGTATTTTATTTTTCTTGTGCACTCAGGGCTTAACGTAGTGGCTGGAACACAGAAGGGGCTTAATAAATGTTTACTGACAATAGGCAATAAAAAGTACCACTTTAATTTTAGCCACAAACTTCCTAACAGCTAGCTCTTACACATAGTATTTTAAGGTTAGTTAAAACCCTACACAAATATTATCTTACAAATTTTATTCTCACATCATTTTACAGTTGAGGAAACTGAGGCAGAAAGAGCTTATGTGACTTGCCCAGAATCACATAAGTAGTATGAGTCTGAGGTCAAATTTGAACTCAGGTCTTCCTGACTCCAGGACTAGGGCTCTATCCACTGTACCACTTTAGCTGCCCAAAATTATGTTACTATCCTAAAAAGTCATTATGGACTCAAATCAATGCCTTCTATAGAAAGAAGTCAAGGTTAAAGATCAGGACTATATTTCTGGTCCTTCTGCAGGCTTTCTGTGAAACCGTAGGAAAATAAGTTAATATCCATGTGTTTTTACTTCTCCAGATACAAAAGCTGTTTCTTTCCCTCTCTTATCATTGTAATTTTGTGAAGAAAAAAATGGATGGCATTTCTGAAAGTACTCTGAACCCTTTCAAAGAAAGTTACATGAAACTAAGGGGTCATTGTTATGAAGTGAAATAAATAATAGCTTCCTGGAGGATTTGTCGATATTTTCAAGGTTCCTCACATTATTAGGAGTATGTGAAAAGAATTTTACCATAAACTATTTTTCATATTTCACTTTTTTTAGGTCAATTCAACCAAACACGAACAATGATTCAGGAATTGCCCACCCCCGCCCCAATCCTTTGTTTTTCCAGATAAAGGAAATGAATCATACTTAATAGTTGTTTTTTAAGAACTAAGTTATTATATTAAATAAAGTTGCAGGAAGAAATCCTAATTATCCTAGGATTACAGACTTATAGCTAAAAGGGACTTCAGAGGCCATGAAGTCCAAGACCCTCATTTTACAGGTATGGAAACTGAGGCCCAGAAAGGCTAAGTGAGTTGGTGGTGGGTGGGAAGAGGATTCAGACTCCAATTTTCTCAACACTAGGCCTACACCTCTATCCATTCTATCAGAGGTAGCAAACACATGGCCACATGCAGCCCACAACACTTCTAAGTGCTGTGGAACCCAATTAAAATGTAATTGAGAAATAGTTAAAGAAATAAATAAAAATACAGTAAAATATAGATAATTTTACATTTTAAAACTTAGTCAATAGGCAACCTGCAAGGATACTTACAGTCAGATATTAATGGCCCTATTTCTATTTGAGTTTGACACTATTGCTTTATAATTCCAGTACACCTGCATTATTTCTGTCCCCGCCCCCCTCCCAGAAAGATCTGAGTTGGAGGGGACCTAATGACATCAAATAGTCTAGTAACAATTTTTTTAAAAGGAACAATTAACAATTAAAAAAACAGGCCAACATCAATGGTTTCCATTTTTTCTTAAATATCTTCTTGGCTACAGCTATAACTATTCTTATCTCAAAGACTATTCCAAAATTCTCCTATTAAGTTTTTATTCAGTCATCTGTAGGCACAAAAACTTATCAGACAGCTCCTCCTTTAAAAAACAAAAACACTGAAGTAATTAAATAGTATCATGTCTTAGCTTTTTCTTCTCTAAGCTAGCCAAACAACTCAGCTACATTCTTTCTAATTGCAAGGCCAGTTCCATAGTTCACTAGAGCAGACTAGTGGCAGGTATGGATAATACATAAACATATAATATTTATTGATGTGGGGGTGGCTAGGTGGTTCAGTGAATAGAGCACTGGCCCTGGAGTCAGGAGGACCTGAGTTCAAATCTGACCTCAGGCACTTAAGACAAAAACTAGCCGTGTGACCTTGGGCAAGTCACTTAACCCCAATTGCCTTCCAAAAAGCAAAAAAAAAAAATCAATGTGTAGTTGATATCAGAATAAACAGAAACCCTCAAAAATTTGTCTTAACTTTCACAATTAAAACAGCAATTGAACCAACAGACAAACTGGCATATAGACATTTTGGTGGTCAATGAATACCACTATAATTTATATTATAATACCATGATAGTCTGTATTTCCTATATTTTTCTATAATTGAATATTTCTATAATTAAAAACCATATTTAGATAAAAGATTAGGTTCACTATTGTCCTTCTATTAATTAGACTAATTAACTTAATTCTTTAATTTAATCAGGGAAGCCCACAGATGAAAGCCTAACTTTAAACAATAATTTCAATGTCACTTCTCATTTAAGTTAGGTGATTGAATTAAATTTTCGTACCTTTTGGTTTCCCTTGCCCACCATTCTCTTAGAGATGCATGAAGGAAGTAGAAACATAAGTGGTCCTAGGGAGACTGAGCTAAAACAAAGACATGGTTCATGGCCTCGGAATAACAGAGACAAGTCTATCACTCTGAAACTTACGTAGTCTTCTTTTTGATCTGCTGATTTACTCTCCATTGCTCCCACTGAAGCCGTAGTGCCTCTGTGCCCACCTTCAAGTGTACTTCTGTCAAAAGCTTTTATCTCCATCTCACTGGGAAGTTTGACATCTCCAACACCCAGAGCCTCATTCTTGTACTTCTTCACAAACTGTTCCATCTGTTTCACCTCACTGGGAGTCAACTCATGACACCTGGAAGGATCCTGATCGTGAGCAGGGAGCTGCTTAGCCAACTGCTTCTTCCGATACTGAGCCCCCTCTGAGCCAGCCACAGGTTGTTTGTCCCTTGGAAGCAGCTGCATGTATCGCCTAGCCTAGAGTTAAACATAAAAGAACAGGGGCCATAAGAGAATTCAGCACTTTAAAACAAAAGTTTTAGGGGCAGCTAGGTGGCTCAGTGAATAGAACACCAGCCCTGGAGTCAGGAGGACCTGAGTTCAAATCCGGCCTCAGACATTTAATACAAAAACTAGCCATGTGACCTTGGGTAAGTTACTTAACCTCAATTACCTTCCAAAAAGAATAAAACAAAAGTTTTATGTTTCACTTAGGCAGACTTTTGTTTTTTATCTAAAAGTACAATAAAGGCTCCCAATATAAATGAATCCTGGGATTGTTTTTTAAAAGGAAGCTTTGAGAATAGTATTAACTATTATCAACTGAACTCTATATGGTTTTAAGCTAAATAGATCCTCTTTTCAACATTCATCCTATTTATTTCTGACTTCCTGATCAGTTTTAAAATAATGAGTCCATGTAACATTTTCCTTTACATTATATACAAATGCAGTTATTATAAGGCAACACACATATTAAAGAACTATAGAGTATGAATGTTTTTTCTTGCATTTTATTTTCATTGTCATACACAAAAATGACAATTCATGATGTCTTCACAAAGCTGCCTTCACTCTGTCCTAAATTTCTCAGCAAAGAAACTCTCCTAAAAGACTTCTCAGATGTCCAGTTTGGCTGGAGTTCTTAGAAAACTGGAGCATGCTCTGTACAGTGCACTCACTTTTTTGGCCTTATACAGTAACAGAAGGACTTCACTGGATGCTTTCCTCAGCATCAGTGACATTTACAATTACAGAAGTCATCCTTTATGGCCTTTTAATAAATGAAAAAGTTTCAAGATTTGCAAACTTGAATAGAGTATACACAAGGTGTGTACTCTTCTCTCCCTATTAATAAAGGGAGAATATGCCCCCTATGAAATTAAAAACACTGACTCAGAAATCCTTGAAATATTCCCTAACATATCTACACATGGCATAGTTGCAATAGAATTATGAGTTCAAGCAATGAAACTTCCCTAAAAGAATCTATTTTATAAGAATAAAAGAACTGGGGCGACTAGGTGGTGCAGTGAGTAGAGCATCGGCCCTGAAGTCAGAAGTACCTGAGTTCGGATCCGACCTCAGACACTTAACACACACACAAACAAAAACCTAGCTGTGTGACCTTGGGCAAGTTACTTAACTCCGATTGCCCTCCAAAAGGCAAAAAAAAAAAAAAAAAGAATAAAAGAACTGAGGACATTGGGCTACTAATAATATGAATGAAAATGTGAAAAGTACATAAGAACAGTGATTAATATCAATTTCTTTACAACTTTGTCAAAAACGTCAAAAAAGAAAAACCCTAATCCATAAAAACCCAGTATGAACAAGGTCCCTCATCTCTCTCTCTCTCTCTCTCTCATACACACACACACACACACACACACACACACACACACACACACTCATATATACATATATACATACTTTTTTTTCTTTTTTACTTACCAATGCTTGATTTTGGACAGGGGGAGCCCATTCATAGGTAACCGTGTTGATGGAGACATTCTTCTTGGCAGGCACAGGATTGGTCAGGATCATAACATTGCGTTTATACATGGGAATCCCATCTGTTTTCAGCTTTGCAATCAAGGTTGTATATTTGGTATCTTCAAAAAGTTTTCCCACTTTTCGATCTTCCTCATTGCTCATGAAAATATCGTGCTCCTCTTGGCCACACTTGCAATTGCGGCATATTTTCCTATAATTTTGGAGGTAAGCAGGCAATGTTAAGTATGCCATTTACCTAGTGTGGGATAACCCTGTTTTTGTTTCTAACAAAAATATATACACACTTACAAAGGAAGCAAAAAAGAACACACTGTATAATTCTTTAATGGCAATCTCCTCATTATGAAATATGTTCTGAATAATATGTCCTTCTCCTCCCCCTATTCCTAAGCCAAATACCCTAGCCAAAACTATTCCTTTCTCTATTTTCAGGTTAACACTCTGCTACCACCACGTAAGGGCAAAAAGGGAGATTTGTCTTCCAAATACCAAGTCCTGCATTCTCACAGTTTTCCCCTACCTCTTCTCCAATGGAGCTCCTCTTCCTATATTTATTATGGTCCCTTAAGCTTCAGTTCAAAGACACAAATAAACTTTACAATAAGGCCATTCTGCATATAAATTGCATTCAGCTAAAGTCAGGGGCCTTAATACTTCCAAGTCCAAAACCTCTTAACCCCTTGAAAGATCCATATGACTGGCTACAATCTAGAGGTCATATTCCTCTTACAGCAAGGATCCTCAAAGCTCTTCTTCCAGCATCACATTCCCAACTTGACTAAAGAAGTCTTTTATTGAATTTCCTTTTACTGAAATATCCCTTCTGTGAAAATAGCCATTTGTCAATACATATATAAACTATTACTATTAGAAAAAGGGAGGACTACATACTTGTTATGGGGAGGAGGTCAGATAGAGAAGACAAAGAACAACCTGAAATGAGTCAACAAAAGACTCACATAATATGAGAGTTGAAAAGGACCAGTGTGGCCATCTAGTGCAACCCCTACCCAAAAGGAATCCCTATTATACAACACCCAACAAGCGGTCATTCAGTCTCTGCTTGAAGACCTCCAAGAAGCAGGAAACCTATTCTGTCTCAAAGTAGCCCATTTCACTTTTGAACAGCTCTAATTATTTTCAAGTTTATTCTGATATCAAACTTATATTGATGTTTCTGAAACTTCCGATTGTTCCTTCGCCCCGAGGCCAAAATATTAAGAACAAATCCTCCTCCCCATGGTAGTCCTTCAAATACTTGCATACAACAATATGCCCTCAGCATCTTTCTCAAACTAAGCATAAGCATATCTAGTTCTTTCAATAGATATGATATCCTCAGTGCTCTTGTGCCATACTGGCTGCCTTCTTCTGAATACTGTCCCATTCAACAGTGTTCTTAAAAGGTGGTACCCAGAACAGATCACAATGCTCCAGATATGTCTAAAGACAGTAGAGTACAGTGGTTCTACCTGAAAACATAGAGAAGTATGGGCTTTAGGACATGGAAAGATGGAAAATGTTAACATATTGTCAAAGATGGACTGTCATTTATCCCAGCCATGTAAATAGGCTCAGAAATTACTCTACAGAAGCAGAATCTGGGACTCAGTAGCTATGGAAAATAAGTTATAAAATCAAAAGATCAAGCGATCTGAAGAAAAAGACTTCACCAACCACCACTCCAATCACACACGTCTATAAACATTTAAAATTTTGCAAAGCACTTTACATGCTGTCATTCATACGTATGCACAGTGGACTGTGTGCTCTATACATCCCCAAGATACGGTTTCAGTCTCACAGTAACATTGAGGTATGCATATTAATATTACCCCATTGTATAGAAGTGAAGGGGATGCTTAAAAGAGAACTGTCATCAGACATCATGTCAAATGGGCTGGTGATGCTGCTACATTTAGTGGTGAAGAGGCTATGTTTCATCTAATGGAGGAGAGAAAAAGCAAGGCAAGACCACTGACTCAGAAATACAAACAGGTCAAAGGTCATTAAGAGCCTAGATAGGGTCAAACAGTGCTAACTAAATAATCTTTTCTCTAGCTTTGTTTATTTAAGAAACTTGTGCTCTTTTTCTGAGCTTATTTCCATAGTAGGGCTTTTTAAATATTTACTAGGTCTTGTTAAAAGAAGGTCTTCCTGGTCCAATAAATAGAAAAGAAATGAAAGTTCTCTTGTGAACTCTGGTGAAAACTAGTGACAGCAAAGAGTAAAAGGAAAATATCTTTGAATTTCTGCATAGTCTCTCCTTTAAAATGAAAATATTAAGATTTTATATTCTTTTTTTTAATCACACAAAATATCCAAAATGGAACTCATTATCTTTCCTCCTAAAACTGCTCCTCCTCCAAACTTCCCTATTTCTGCTAGAGAAACCACCATGTAAGTTCACAACCTCAGACGTCTTTGACCCATTCCACTCCATACTGTATATACAATGAATTGCTAATTCTTGTTGATTCTACCTCTACACATCTCTTGCATTCATCATTCTCTTTCCACTCATGACCATTACCTTAGGGTTTAGGTCTGCACCGCTTCCCATCTGGTTTACTAAAATAAGTTCCTAATTAGTTTCCTCTGCTCCCCGTTTTTCCCCTTCATTCTCCACAGAGCTGGTAAAATAATCTTCCTAAGACAAGTATGACTGTGCTCCTCCCCTCCTCATAAATCTTCAGTGGCTCCCTATTCCCCCTAGGATGAAATATCAAATTAAGACTGAAAACTCTAAGAACCTTAGAAATAATTTATTCCCAATCTCTAGTTTATATATAAAGAAACCGAGGGCTGAAAAGAGTTTTAGTGACCTGTCTGAAGGTCACAGAGATAGATGTGGAGGTAAACCACAGGATGTCTCTGGGGTTTTCTTTTATGTAAGAGTTAAACCCAAGGTCATACAAGAACTAAGTGTCAGAGGTGGGATTTCAACCAACCCACTGTGATGCTGCCTCCCTCTTATGTGAAGCAGAGCCAGTCATATCACCTGTCTGGGCCTCAGTTTCCTCACCTATAAAATCCAAGTGTCCTCAGTGGGTCCCTTCCAACTCCCTAAGTCTATAGAAGGAATACACTATGTCTAAGGAACAACAATGTGAAAAGTCTGGAAAGACAGACTGGAACTAGCCTTTAAAGCCAGAGTTTAAAAGCCTTTTTTGTGTCACTGACCCTTTGGCAATCTGGTAAAATTGCTGGATAAGCCCATTCTCAGAAAAAGAATTTGAGGAAATGTTCAATTTCAGTGAAAGGTTAGTGAATATAAAGATGCATTTTTCCCACCCAAGTTCATGGATCCCCTGAAATCTGTCCAAGGTCTCCAGGTTAAGAACTCCTGCTTTAAAGGGCTTTAAAATGTCAAAAAGAAGAATCTGTAATTTATCCTAGAAGCAACTGGGAAACCACTGAAGCTTTCTCAACAGAGTGATTTGGTCAGACCTCATACCTGTAGGAATATCAATTGGGTAGCTAAAGATTTCAAATTTAGCTTAGGGTCACTGATACAAATGTGTTTCAGTTAACTTTCTAGAAATGCTGCTATTTTTAACTGTGTATGTAAAAATCTCATTATAGAAATCTACACAAATCATTTTATGTAGCTCCATAATAATGCAGCACTTTACAGAAAACAACAACAGCCTTTGACATAATTTCAAATGAAGCTCATGAGAGACAACCTTATGATCTTAACTAGGGCATGAATGATTAGTCCTCTTTTACATAAAGGAAAACCCCAGAGAGGTCCAGTGCCTTACCTCCTGGTCTTCTGATTCTAGTTTCCCACAAGCCCTCCAGCTTTTCATTTTAGAGGTTTGCGTTTTTGCATAGAGTGTTGCCTTAAAGCAAGGCATATATATTGAAACAGTTATTTCAGAACTTCAGAGCCCCAGGGAGTGTACAAACTACTTTTATTATCCACACAACGGTGGTCTGAATTCTGTACTTTGCAATTAGCTTCCAAACAGTCAGCACATGTCAGTTTGGCTCTCAAAGATTTCTTGCTTATGGCTGTTATCTTACACTCCCATCTAGTGGAAAAAAGAGCAAGTTATCTTTCTGAGGTTTCTATTCATTTCATCCTGTCTTTTACAAATGCTCAGGAAGGGATTTTTGATACTGTTTAAATATGTTACTGCTAGACCTAATTGAAGACTGTTTCTCTGAAGAGGAGATGTAAAAAAATTGGCCTTTAAGTTAAAAAAATTTAAATATTTAATATTTTGTCAGAGACTTCTATCTAAAAGTAGACCTTGCCAACAAAGGTGCTGCCCAAAGGAGGTCCTACAAGTAGGTGTCACTATACTGTCCACTGGTCAAGGTCATCCTTAGAGAAGCACACAGAGATAACTAACCGTGTGGCTAGTCCTAATTCCTAAGAGCCAAGATTAATTACAATTGAGTATCAAAGTAGAAATGAAATCACAAAAATGCACCTGGGGGGGGGAAATGCACCTGGAGCCAAAAGGAATATGGGAGGGAACTTTCCAGGTTGCTCACGGCACGATCGATCACCTGTGACCTGGCTTGGGAGGCTGTGAGGAAGCAGCACATCAGCGAGCCCAAGGCCAGCACCAGGCCCTCTGCATGAGCAGAAGCACCCTCCTTGCGGCTTGTGCTTGTGTGCTGAGCATCAGGACCCATTTCCCCCTTCCCTCTCCCACCCATTCCTTTAGAATAGATAGGCTGCTTAAGTGTATAAGTAGTTGTGGTCTGTGTGTGGTTTGTTTTTTGGGTTTTTTTAAAGGAAAACAAAAGCAAAAGACCAAAAATCAAGTAAAATAAACCACACTGCTATTGTTTGTAAAACAATCTGAATCACCTATGTGCTTTTTAGTGGCCTCAGTAACGTCTTTACTTTATACTCAACTGAAACGAATAAACTTTGAGCAGCCTTTAAAAAAAAAAACTAACATGGCATCCATTCACCATGCCTCAGGAAAAGGCTCTGTCACTTAAAATGCATCATTAAGGATATCCGAATGGATCTCTAGGTTCTGCCAATAGGTACTCTTTCCTCTCAAACCCCAGTGAAAGAGAAAGCAGCATAGCCTTGGCTGAATGGGCATGATGACACTTTATAGATCTTTTCAGATTGTAAGTAAAATAGAGAGCAGCCCAAAGCCTACATTAACTACAAATAGAACCAGGCTCTTAAGATTGGATGGATGAATGGAATTAATCCTTTTTAGCACTAATTTTATACTTCAAGTAATAAAAGAGAAAAGCCTAGCTCTTAAACCTGAGATACAAAGGCTTCTATTTTAGATTTTAACCTTTTCAAATTCACAATGAAACGCTTTATATTTGAGAAATGATATCGCATGATGGATAGAAAGCTGGCCTTAAAGTCAGAAAGATGAGGTCAAGCCCTGCCTCTGACACTTACTTGCCGGGTGACTGCCAAGTCACAAGAAAGGGATTCCTGCCAACAACATAAAAGACTTGGGAAAATGCAAATAAAAAGTATCTATGTTTTATTTATTTTTAGTTTATTCTATTAAACATTTCCCAATTTCATTTTAATCAGGTTCAGGAGAAAAGGAGTTTTGCAGCCAGGATTAAGACACCTTTGCTCTAGTCCAAGACCACAGGGAATTCAGAGAGGGAATTTCTTCACCCAGGAATTCTCTCAGTGAAATCATAGGTCTGGTTCCTATCTAGTTGTTATCTCTATCTTTATACCTGAAAATATTTTTGAGATCTTTAAAAAATAAAATCATTTGGAAGACAACCAATGACCGAATAAATCCCAACACTCCATGACCTGCGCTGGCTACTCTTTCTTCCTTTCATTATCTCAATCCCTTAGCGAACCGGGTCAACATTACTCATTCTGCTCTTGAGAGCCTTGCTTCCTTTGTCCTCGTGTTGCTGACACTCTGCCAGACTCAACAGTCAGTTGTTCCCACCATCCATCTTCTCTACTCAAATATTATGAACTGACCTACAAGTCTCCCAACCACACTCCTGGGTCCACTATAAATTCTTGCTATTTAATCTCAATTAGGTCTTCTCTATATCAAAGCAATCTTTTTTATTCTTCTCACCTTGTTTTCCATCATTTCACTCTTGTTTCTTGCTTAAACTTTCTTAAATCTGCCCATAAATCTGAACTGAGGATCTTACCTTATACTTAATGATAAATATCGGGTCACTTCCTGTGAGCTCTCTTTTCCTTTCCCCATCCCCACTCTGACATCATCACTCAGCCTTCCCTTCTTAAATCTAGACTCTGATGAACAGATGGTTCTTCTCAACAAGGCTAGCCTTCTGTATGTACCTTAGATCCAATCCCTCCTATATTCTCCAGCAGATGAGTTTGCCTCCCTTCTTTTTCCTTAATGTTCTCTATTTCCTCTAGCTATTGGTTCCTTCTTTATTGCTTATAAACATGCCCAAGTCTCTCTCATCCTTAAAAAAAAAACAATTCACTAGATTCTACTACCCAGATAGTTATCAGCCTATATCTTCCTCCCTTTCTCAATCTAAGTCCCTGAAAATGTTGTCTATACTTGATGCCTCCACTTCTCTTTTCAATCTCTTTGAAAGTCTTTTAAAATCTGGCTTCTATCCTCTCTTACATTTAAATGCTTTATAACTTGGCCTCATCCTATCCCCTTCATACATAATGATTATAGTCTTTTCATAACAAACTCACTCTCCTTCCCAACTTCATGACCATAGACGCTATCTTCCATGCCTAGGATGGTCTCCCTGACTTCCTTCCAGACTTAGCACCAGTTTCACCTTCTGAATGAGGCCCTTGCTGGTCCCCTGGTGCCTTCCTTTCCAAACACAGATACTATCTATCATATCTGTCTTTTCATTTACCTATCTATACAGAAAACACACAGTAACATATGTATATATTCTTCCTCTTTGTAATATATCAAAATATAAATTTATGTAAACCTATATTATATATAGTGTCTCTCTTTGTAATATAAGCTCCTTGAGGGCAGGGCCTGTTCCACTTCTGTTTTTGAATCCCCAGTACCTAGCACATAACTTCATAAATGTTTGCTTGTTTTATTGATCTTTAACTTATAGTCTTAGAAAGCTGCCCAGTCAATGAGGTTAAGTGCCTTGCACATAATCCCACAGTTTATATGTGTCAGAGGAAGGAAAGGACCCAAGACTTCCTGAGCCCAAGGCCTGTCCTGTATTTCCTGTTCCAGACTGCCTCTCAAAACAAATAGACATGTATACACATTCAGAGTGCAAACTTAAACTTCATAGTTCCAACTCTGGCAGTTAAGTAATAAGTACTATAACAAAATATATAAAATCTGGTGTAAAAATTACTATTATCTTTATAGTAAAATGTTCAAAATCAGAGGGGTAATAAAGCACTATTCAGTAGCAGCAGTGGCAGTTAATACATAAATTAACAACTAGGTGGAAACTGAGAGGTTGAGTGCCTATTCAGAGTCACAAAGCTAGTGTCTGAGTTAACAGTTGAATTCAAGACTTCCTGACTCAAAGCCCAACACTGTATCACCTGGTCATAATTCCTCCACTTCTGTTTTGCAGTCAGTATAAAAAAGACAACTTCTACAACAGCTTCTTCTAAGACAAGTAAATGGAACTTCAGTTCAGAGAAAAGAGATCCTTGAAATGCCGCCAATAGTAACAGTGGTTTAAAGGCCTGACCAAGACATAGTCACAAACTATAATTTTAAATAGTTAGGAGATGGTCTTTGGTAACAAGTATGCACATATATGGATAGAAACCTTTGTTACTGCTACTGAATCTGACAGGAGCACATGTATTAATCCATTTTTGGATGAGCAGATTTTGCCTGCTCGAAACCAATTTTGAACAGAAGCTTATTTTATATTCCAAACTTTTCTCCTAATAATTTGGAGTTGTTTTTACTCTTCTATTAATAATCCCAAGAACTTCACCTTAACTACAGCTGATATGAGATGACTCTACTTGGGCATTTGTAAGAATACGTAACCTTAGACCTTTTTACTTTACTGCTTATTTTGTAAGTGCTCAGCAAACAATAAATATTTGTTGGCTGATATCCATCGGAAGCCCCCGACTTTCATATCAGCTTCTTGGACAGGATATAGTGTTGGTAAAGATAGAAGAAACAATGACGTTTCTTAATTATAAGTGGTAGCAATGGAGGTGACAACAATAGTAAAATATATAATAAAACTAAGCACTTGACTCATTGGCCATTCAAAGAGTCCTATGAAGTTGTTGATAGAGATGATATTTTCATCCCCATTTTACAGATGAGGAAACTGAGACTCAGAGACTTAAATTACTTGCTCATTACCACACAACTTGTGAGCCTCAGAGGCATCAGTCTTTGCTCTCTCCGAATCTGGTGTTTCTCTCATCACAGCGCATAGTTTCCTAAAAACCAACTGGTTTTTACTTCCCCAAAGTCTTCAAATCATTAGAAGGTGGGATGAGAAGGAAGGAAGAAGGAAGCCAGTGAAGTAAGAGAGGGGCTCCTCTTCCAGCTGCTGTCCCTTCTCCAGTGGTTATTCTGGCAAACTTCACAGAGGAGGCCTAACAGTGGCAGCCAGCTTGGAAATCTACCCAGTAAATCCTGAAAATCTATCCACAGATCCCAACCCTGGGAAGATCAAATGACAGAGAGCCAAAGAAACAATGGCAGAAGTCTGGAATAATGGAATCAGGAAACCTACAACCGAGTCCTGGCTCTAGGACTTTGCCTCATCTATAAAAAGAGGAAATTAAAATGGACCATCTCTAAGTGATTTTCTATCTTTATAATTTTATGATCTGATGATTCAGCTTTTTTAGTTGTTTCCTCTATTTATCATGCTCTTGATCTGAGAGGAAAGAAAAGGGCTGCCAATACCTGGGTACCATCCAGGTTTGCCACACCACAATGCCTTCACTTTCCTCAATGATGTTAAATTTTCCTTCTAAGGTGAACTTGGTCTTCAGAAATAGCCAAATCATCTGAATTAAATTTGAGAAATGTAATGAGTTGGTTTTGTTTTGGTTTTCTTTTAACTCAAGATGACTAAGACCAAAATAACGGCAGCTTCTTGATAACATGATTAGTAAACTGGCTAAAAGGGCAAGATCTCTAAAGAGGAAGCCCATCTGTTTAAAGGAATGGCAGCATTTTGGGGAAATATGTAAGTAGCCTCCCAGAGTAGAATTTCTAAAGTACAACTCACTAGGTTTTATAAGTTCTGGTAGACACTGTTCAAACAATCAATTTCACTAGCTTCTTATTAAACTTTATAGCTTCCTGCCAGTGGGCAGCAGAGCTATGTTCCTCATCTATTAGAGTGGCAGCCCATCAGTGAGAGTAGGGTCAAAACCATCACTCAGTATCATCTGATAGTTGTAATACATGCATTATTAACCACATCTGGGGAACAGTACTACTCTAAATACATTTCCTGCTGGTTGACTGAAATCACAAGTGCCCAATGCCCTTTGTGCTTGTATGTACCATTTCTGTGACCAACTAAGGATGCTGTCTTCTCTCTAATATTTTTGTATAAAAGTTACTGACTACATTTAAGTGTTAAGGTATATTAAGTGAATAAAAGATAACATCTAAGGGGTCAGAGTGGTGGCTCTGGGCTTCAACTTTACCAAAAGAACAAAAGCAAAAAACAAAAACAAACAAAAACCACCTGGGATATCCTGGTGGAAAGTAGAAAAGTAGGTAACAAAAATGCTAGTAAGTTCTAACGGATCTCCTTAGAGGAGGTATAAGAGTTAGGTCAAAGTTCAGCCCGAGCAGAGGATAACTATTAAGAGAAACAAGTCACCACCACTGCCATCAACATTTACAAAATGCTTGAGGGCATTCTCTCCTTTGAGTCTTATGAAATACCTGTGTGTTAAGTATTACAGGTATTGTTATCCCAATTTTGCAAATGAGGAAAGGGAGGCTTAGGGAGGTTATGTGACTTGCCCAAGTCCACAGCCACTTAATGTCAAAGGAAAATTTAAACCCAATTCTTCCTGACTCCAACTCCTCCACTTTTAGCAGAAAGGTTTGTACCATCGTATACCATACACACAATATCCTACAAAACTAAAGGTAGAAGGTTGTATCATTTTTAGAAAGAGAGAAGAAAGGAAAACGGTACTTTTACAATCAATGGTTGGGAAAGAATTTTTAACTAAGCAAGACATAACACTGATGAAAAATGACAAAATAAACAATTTGTATTACTTAAAATTAAAGCTTCATGCACAAAATCACTGCAACTAGTATAAAAAGGTAAATAATTCTATCTTAACAGATCTAGAGCTTGTAGAACGGACCTCGGAGTTCCTCTAGTTCACCCTCCTAATTTTGCAACTAAGAAAAAGGCCTCAAAATGTTAAATGACTTGCCTAAGATCACATATGTAGTTAACCTGAGAAGAATTTGAATTCATATCCTCTCATCCCAGAAGCCAGTGCTTCTCTCCTGTCAGTGCTACCCTGGTCAACTGTAAGGACACAATCATCTTTGCAACTAATATCTCTGAAAAAAAGTCTTCAATAGCTATAGAGAACGGACACAAATATATAGGACTACGAGCCATTTCACAGAATGTAAATGGTCAAAGCAGAAGTGTATTTATCAGAAGAAATGCTAATACTCTATACCTGTTTGAAGAAAGGCTCTAAATTACTTATGAGGAAATGAAAATTAAAACAACTTTGAGATTTTTACATCATACCCATTAAATTATCAAAGATGAGAAAGAACGGATAATACCCAATATTGGAGGATTTGATGAAGATGGTCATATCAATATGTGCTCACTTATATAGCACTTACAGAATGCTTTTCTCAATAAATAAACATTTAAGTGTCTATTGTGTACAAGGCATTGTACTTAGTGAAAAAAGAGATAAAAGTCAGTCTCTGCCCTCAGGGAACTTACAATCTAATAGAGTAGGAAATATGCAAACAAATATGCACAAAGCAAGCTATATATAAGACAAATAGGAAATAACTGACAGAGGGAAAGGACTACAATAAAGAGGGGTGAGGGAAGGCCTCCTGTATAATACAGGATTTTAGCTGAAACTTAAAGGAAGGCAGAGAGGATAGTAAGCTGAGGAGGAAAAGCATTCCAGATCAGGGGAAGCCAGAGAGAATGGCCAGGGCAGAGAGATGGAGTAGATCATTGGAACAGCCAAGAGGTCAATGTTACTGGGTGAAAAAGGCCAATGTTACTGGGTTAAAGGGTGTGTGTCAGAGAGTAAGGTGTAAGAAGAATGGAAAGAGGAGAGGGGGCTGGGTTATGAAGGGCTTTGAATACCAGAGTATTCTCTATTTGCTCCTGGAGGTAATATTGGATGGGCACTTTAGGAAAATCACTTCCCTGGATGAATGGAGGATGGAATGGAGTGGGAAGAGACTTAAGACAGGCAGACCCACTAGCAAGTTATTGCAATAATTAATGAGGGGCCTGTTAGTAGTGTCAGAGAAGAGAGGGGAGTATATTCCAGAGGCATACAAAGCATTTTACAATTATTCTCTCATTTAATCCTCACAATAACCCTGGGAGGTAGAAGCTATTATTATCCCCATTTTATAGATGAGGAAGTTGAGGCAGACTGAGGTTAAGTGATTTGCTCAGTCACACAACTAGTAAGTGTCTGAGGCCTAATCCGAACTCAGGTCTTCTTGACTCCAGGCCCAGCACACTATCCATTATGCCACCTGGCTGCCTCAATCTAAACAGCTGCTCTGAAAAACAATTTAAGATTATACAGGAAAAAAATCACTAAACTGTTTTTACACCCTTTGAACTACTAAGTTCCAACACTGCTAAGTTCATAGGAGCTACTGTTCCTTTGTGATCAGGGGAAATTCAACTTGTATCTAGGATTAAAAGTTGCTTGCAACTAGAAAGGAAAAACAGACTTCCCATATACTCAAAGAAAGAAGGACCTGGGCTGGGAACCAGCTGTTTGGCTGCCTGGACAGAGCTACTAAAAGCAAGCAATCTCTACATAAGAATCACTGAAGCAGCACAAAGCTAAGTTCTGTGTTTCTTCTGGGTGCCTCAAACTGGCCAGCTGTGTGTAGTTCATACTTTTACACCCAGGTGATTCTGCTGCACTCCAGATAAATGAGTTGGTAGTGACTTTTTTTTTTATTCACAAGGTGGGACATGGGGAGGGTACAGAGGCAGGGAAAGGCTACATCTGGGAGGCTGTCACCACAAGAAAGAGCCCCAAGTTCCATCTCCAGTCCTGGAAGTAAAATCAAGAGGATAAGTGACACATTTTGTGATAGCCCAGACTATAAAGGCCAGAAGGAAGAGAGAAACTTGTCTCTGACTCACATCAGAAGGACGATAGATGGATTCTCGTCTCAAATGACCTTGGGAAAACCATGATACATACGAGGGCTTGTCTAAGGCTCGTTGTCTTTTATGGTTATTAATAAATTCTGAGGTTACATCTCGGTGAAATCATTAGTCTTTGTATATAGTAGAATGGAAATGAACAATCCTTTTTACATATCAAAGATCTGCCATTGTTGAGCTTTGAAAAATCATAACTATGTCAGGGAAGATTTAGGCTAAATTAGTAATTCCATTTGAGATTAGCCAGAGTTTGTGAAGCTGGAAGATAGGAGAAGGAGGAAGGAGAATAAGCCAAAAGTATTTCCAGCTTAGGTCTTTGAAGTTTCTCGTCAATTCTACTGGCAAGTCAATGTAAAATTAATTCAGCTACCCTTTTTTGTTATGATTATGAATTATACACATATTTTATATAAAGATATATACATACTAAGTATATGCATGTGTGTATGTGTGTGTGTCTTATGAAAATCCCAACTTTGCCCTATCTAGATAGCTAAGCAAGGTAAAACATGCAAGTTCACCTAAAAAAAAGTATTAATAAAATGACAAAGGCCTCCTATATTAAGTATATTATATCTGATATAAATTCAATATCTACATCCAAGTTCTGTGTCCAAGTCCAAATCATCCATCTCTTCAGAGTAGCAAAGACAGTTTAAAAAATTCTCATTTTTGTGAGAAAAATTAAACTGTAAGAACATGTAACAGAAAAAAAAGTACATTGATGCAGAATTAAACCACTAAAATGGACATCTCAACCTTTCCCTTTCCAGGAGAAGATGACATTTTTTTCACAGGCCTTTCTCACTTGGTCCGGGGCAGAGGTGGAGAAAGAAAGTCTATAACCTACCAAAAAGGCTATGAATCCCAGGTCTGGGGAATGACAAGTACATTCAGGCCCAGTAGAGGGCAGTGTAGCCTCTCACAAAGCAGGCAAAATCATCTCATAGACCATTCCATTAATGTGTTGGGAAGTACCCCCAATATCCAACTTTAAATATAAGACTTTACCTTTCTAAAGCATCCTAGAAACACAAGGAAGTACAAATTTAAAGTCCCTCTGAAGGTGCATTGAAGTCCCTTGGAAGATGTTTGCTTTAAAAAAACACTGGAGGTGAAAATGTGTATCTCATAGCTAAGCTACTAAAAAATATTTGGAATGCAATGATGCTTCTCAAATAATATTCATGCTGTAAATAGACCATTCAAGCATTCTAATAATAATCTCTTTTCCCTTTTCTATCTGGAATAAGCTACTTCTTAAGAAAAGTACTCTGAGACAGAGATATCAGACACTGAGGTTGTCCAAATGCAACCCAAAACAGATTAAAATGTAACTGGGAAATATTTAACAAATAAACAAAAATATAATAGAACATAGATAATATTGCATTTTAAAACTAAGTCAATGTGTGGCCTGGAGGGATGCTTTAGTGGAGGGTTTGGTGGCCTCTTTCTATCCCTGAGCTCCTGCTAAGAGCCTTTAAATTTGAGAAGCACTGTGCTCTTATACAATTGTGTTTTTTTATAATAACAAACTAAGATGTTGTTGTCTAAGAATGTCAGATGACTATACATGGCTGAGAAGAGCTCCCCAGGAAAATCTAAACACCATTCTTTAATGAGTCTAGCCATTATAGAAACGAATGCGATTCATGCCAGCATACTACATAATAAAGTTTTCTAACTTTTCAACAGGTTGCTGTAATGTTTCATATTTTTCCTCAGCCATTAAATTAACTGCTAAAAAACTTTCAGAGGCCTGAAACAACATTCACCAATACCAACTATATAGTTGGTTGCTTTCCACCCCTAGAGAAATATGTAGTGTTACAATCTTATTTTTTAAAATGACCCACTTAGCATCATTAATAGTATTCATGAAAATACACAGGGTTGCAAAACAAGATTAACTGCAATGTTTTATATTTTATTTTCTGTCCTGAGCACCTTCTACTTTATTCTAGGACTCAATGCCCCAACCATGCCATTTCCCATTCTCTCCCCCTTTGCAGTCCTGAGGAGCTGATGTTCCTTCTTGTTCTTGTTCCCTTCAAATTATCCTTTCCATCTCCTACTGGAGCTTGCCACTTTTGATTATTCCCTCTGGCTTATTCATTTTCACTGTCTTATCTCCTTTCCTGCTGCCCACAAACAGTCCCAGGTCTCTGAAATTCTTAAAAACAAAACAAAAACCCTTGACCCTGCCAGCCCTCCTATTCTGACCCTTTCATAACTAAAGTTTTGCTGCCTGTACTAGCAGGTTCTACTTCCTCACTACCCTTATCTCCAAAACTTCTCTAAGATATTTATTTGCTAAATCCAGTGACCTTTTCTCAGCCTTTATAGTTTGTGACCTCTCTGTATGCTGCCTACAGTACACCCAGGTGAGGCCCAAACCAGATTAAAATATAATTGGCAATACTATACAATTAAAATATAATTGGGAAAATTTTTAAGAAAATAAAATATAACAAAATTCTGCTTTAGACCACCCCTCTCTCCTGGAAATTTCTCTCTCTTAGCTTCTGGGACCTGGCTCTCTCCAACTTCTTTCCAGCTCTTTCCTCTGTTTCCTTTGCTAAATCATCAAACATCTCCCATTCCCTAGCTAAAGATTAATCTCCAAAGCTCAGATCTAGACCTCCTTCAAGTCCTTCTTTCAACTCTCATTTTATTAGCTTTAACGTGTTCAATGACCATTTCTACGCAGATGATTCTTTTATCTAATCCCAGTCTTTCCCTTCATTAAATGCTACTTCCTCAACTTCCTGTTGGGTATCTTCAACTGGATGTGCCAAGGGGCATTTTATAGTTTCCAACCCTCTGGGACAAACCCCTAACCCCTTTAAACCTCCCCAGTTTCTGGTGAAGAAACCACCATCCTTCCAGTCATCCAGGTTAACAGTCCTAGAAATATGCTTTACTTTTCCTTTTCCCACCCCCCCATATCCAATCAGATGCTAAGTCTTATCAAAATTCTAGTTCTACCACATCTATGATATTTATCCCTTTCTCTCTAATCACACAGCTCAGTCCTTCATTATCTCTCCTAGACTAATGTCTAAATTGGTCTCTCTGCTTCCAGGCTCAGGACTTCTATAATCTATACAATTACTGAGATAACTTTTCTGAAGCATCATAGGTTTAATTATGTCACTCCCTTGGCTCAAAAAATCTTCATTGATTCCCATTTCTTTCTATGATAAAAATACAACACACACACACACACAATATAAAGCTATTTAAAATTTGGTTTCTACCAGTCTTTCCTAACTTATTTCACATTAATGGCCCTTTTACACACACACACACACACACACACACACACACACACACACACACACACACACACACACACAACTTGCCAGCCCAACTATCCTATTCATTCTCCAAACTTAGCCTTCCATCTCCATCCCCGCCATTGCTTGTACACAAGCTATTCTCTGTGCCTGGAAGGCACTCCTCTTCTTATCCCTTTCTCCTAGAATCCTTAGTTTCTTTCACACTTCAGCTCAGCTGTTATTCTTATGAGAAGTCCTTCCAGATCATTCTAGATGATCATGATCTCTTATCTGTCCAGTTACTCAGGTTAAGTTCATCTAAGTCCGCTATTCCCTTCTCATCCTGCCACATACACAGCCACCTGCCAAATCATGTTGACTCTACATCATCTGTCCACCCAGAAAGCCACCATTCTAATGTGAGCCATTTTTACCTGAATCCGAACTGCCACAATAGCCTCCTAATTGGTCTCCCTATGTCCAATCCCTTCTTTCCACACACCTGCCAAAATAATTTTTCTAAGGCATAGGTCTGCCCATGCCACTGTCCCGTTCTAGAAACTTTAGAGGCTCACTACTGCTTCCAAAAGAAATGTACAAACTCCCTTGTATGGCATTTAAACCTTTTATAAACTGGTTCCTCACTACCTCTCCAGACCCTTCCTATCACTGTCTACATTCCAAACAAACCTGGCATTCTAAGAGCTCTAGCCTCTATGCCTTTAGAAAGGCTGTCCATCATGTCCAGAAAGTTCTCCCTGCACACTGCGGCTTTTTGTCCCTCTCAGGTTAGCTGTCAGCTTTTCCATGAGACCTTTCCTAATCACCCCTAGTTCCAGTGCTCTTTCTCCTCATCCCTTTCATCAAAATTATTTTTATTTCCTTTGTATATCTTTACTGGGTACAAGTTTCACTACCTTCCCTCCTCCAATAAAATATAAGCCTTTTGAAAGCAGAGGCAATCTGTGATCTGAGTGTCTAACATAGTAAACGGCACATCACAGGTACTTATCCAATACAATAATCATTAATTAACTTACCTTTATATAAAGCTTTACAGTTTACAAAGTATTCTCATAACAGCCTTACAATTAGGTAACATAATTATTATCACCCCCATTTTACAAATGGGAAAACTGTGTGGCAAGCTCATCATCACACAGCAAGTAACTGTCACAACTGGAATTTTGAACTCAGGTTTCCTGACACTCAATCCATCATTTTTTCAGTTACATACCATAGGAACAATGTGATTACAAAAATTACAGTGATATTGCTGATCAATTGGTCTGCTTTTCATACTATCAGTCAAATAAGGTTACAATTGGATTTCCCCATTTTCATTATATTTTTATTTTATTATAACAAATTGATGATGCTACTGAAGAAAAGTTGTTAGTTGGGGCATTGTGGTGTGGAATATGCCTAAAATACTGAAATAAAGATGTAATCCCAACAGATTAATAAAACAAAGTCATTTGCTACTCCAAATATATCAGATCCTACTTTTTAGACCTAAAGGCAATTTAAAAGGAAAATGAACAAATCAAGTCCTTTAAAACATGGTTTTGTGGGCCAATTAGCTCATTACAACATGACAGAGGGAAAGGAGAGCTTTATATTTTATTCACATCTCAAAATAAAGAATGATAGATCTGCATTAGCAATCATGCCAGACAACTTGGCACTCTCTCACTGTACAAAAAAGCTAAGGAATTATTGCCACAGAGAAGAACTTTCCAATGTAGCACTTAGTTTTTTAAAAGCATTACCTCCAGAAGTGTAGCTCAAATCCTTCACATTTATCCTTGCATTTTAAGCAGGGGGCACCAAATCCTTGCTCGTGGCCTAAGCCCATCTGTTCAAGAGAAAATAAGATAATTTAACTTTAATGCAAGAGGTTAAAACTAAATTTTAAAAAAATTCAGCTACCACTAATTTTCCATTTATAGCTTATAAAAAGTCGTTTTTGTGGGGAGGGAGGAAGAGAGAGGAGAACACCACACCATTTAAACAGTAACGACACCTTGGTGGGTGATGTTATCTATGGTATAGTGGAAAGTAAATTGTAGATCTGAGTTATACTCATGTTGTTCATTTTAGAACCAACTAAACATAAAAAAGAAGTTAAAATAAGTTCTGACAAGCAACCAATTAACAGAATTGGAATACTGCAAACCCTAAAGTGCTAGAAAAATGTTGTGTGTGTGTGTGCGCACGCATATATATTCATATATTATATGTGTACATATATACACACATTGGATACACATACACACAAACAGTATACAGAAAGAACTGAGAGAAAATGCTACAAGACAGAAAGGTTTAACCAAAATATTTGTGACAACATATGTTTTGCTCTATGTTTGGGAAATGATGGAACTGTGCTATGTAAGCCCATGGAAGTTCCACTATATAAGTTCCTGTAGCCTATGGGCCTCTTGCAGCACATGAAAGGATTTTGGGCAGCCTGTGAAAAACATTCTCTGCATTTTTCACTGGACACCCGAAATCCTTTTGGGGGGCCACAGGCTGTGTAGGCCTGTTCTACAGCAAGCAATTCAGAGTAACCAGATTTGCAAACTAACAGAGTAATCAGAGAACCAGAAGAAAAAAACATAGAAAGATTATAGTAATACAAATGGAAAGAATACCAAAAGGAGGTGAGACTGAGTAATTGTAATAATCTTCCACAAGATGATAATGCAATACTCTCCCTCCTCTTGTCAGAAGCAGGAGATTATTAGGGTAAAATGCTGAATACATAGTTAGATAGGGTCACTGTATCTTTTGTTTTTCACAACTGTTCTGAGTTGTTGTTTTTTTTTTTTTATTACAACGGAAGATTTAAATTGGGGATGAGGACGAAGTGGGGCTATGCAGAAATGACAGACATACAAATAAAACTAATATTTTTAAAGCAAGATTATAAAGTCCCTTCCTTATCAATGATGGGTCAGCTTGATCATTCTCTGTCTTCTGCTATATGAAATAAGAAGTTATTTAAGTTCTAACCTGGAAAATAGGAAGTTCTAGCAGCAGTTGATTAGAGACAAAGAATTTAAGAAACAAACCCAGGATGTTTTGGGGTTTTTTTTAAGTGTACCTAAACCAAAATATTTTAGAAGAAACACGAAATATGTGGGAAAAGGAGACTTGGGAAAGCTCAAACTGATATATCATTTCAAGATTAAAATGATGATGATGACTGATGATGATAGAGAAAAGCATTTTAGTTCAGCTTAAAGAATAATACTTTTTATAGCATAAGTATAAAACAATATATCCTGAACCGGATTAAAGTGTAATTGGGAAAAATGACAAAATAGAACTATAATAGAATGTAACATATGGTGTTAATATGAAGTCTTTCAACTCAATATGAGCACACCAGGGATTCATGCATTCAGTTTAGCAGTCCCTTTTTCTATACGAGTTGGACACCACTGCTTTTAGAGCTCCCAGAAACTTATTCAAGTGAAAGGAGCTAAACAACCAGAACCTAGTGGATCTTAGAAACTTGTTATACTTAACCACAGAGATGACAAAACAGCTCTAAATTCCAGGACACTGGCTGATCAGCAGCCACAGCATTCTGGATTCGAAATCTCTCAAGCAATTTCTGACATACCAGTGACAGCACTTGAAATAGCTCTTTAAACTAGAAACTTTTCAACTGGGGCCTGCATCCCTGCAGTGTTATTCCTATCAATGTGCACTCAATACCATGGGGTATTGATCACTGAAAGATCAATCTTTGATAAAAGGCAAGTATTAGGGTAATCATTAAATAAAATTCTTGCCTTTTCTCAAACAAAAGTTACTACACTCATTTACAGCAAATCCTGTATGTACCCATATATGTGTGTATGTATGCATGTATACACATATATATATACTATATATACTTTGTGTGTATGTGTTTATGTATATATATATATAGGTATATGTTTATGTGTATATGTATACATATATATGTATACTCCTGATTAACATTTATAGATGGGTTTTATTAGACTCTTATGTTTGACAATAAAACTAACCTGATCAAAAAATAATCTTTTTGTTTTTAATGATTTAAATATCTCTTAGTGACTCTGGCATGTAACAGCGACGACCTTCTATGATCATTATACAGAGAACAATGGAAAAAAATAACTGATGATTTGGGCTTTCTAACTGGCAAGAATGTGAGTAAAAGGACCCAGACGGTTCTTGCTTTATGTAAGTGGAGTTTTCACAGACCTTACGTAAGGTGAATTTGCCCAGGCCAGGGGGAAGGGAAGGAAGCAGGAAGGGAACCACATCCCAAGAGAGGGGAGCAGGGGGAGGTAGGACATGATTCAAGGACATATTGGGGCTGGGGACAGAGAATCAAAAGCAGCAAAAGGAACATGCTGGAGGCCCAAGTGGACAGGGTGGAGCAAAGGTTGCCTCTCTTGGCACTGGAGATAGGTATCAAGCCAAACTCCTGATCCAGCTATACTGGGGTGGGGGTGGGGTGGGAAGGGGGGGCTCTCTACCTGTATATTCTGCTTTTATCTGGAAGGTTGTTTTTTTCCCTAGTTTTTTGGGGGGTAGGGGAGTAGGATGCCTCAGAGACAGGACCAGAGGAGCAGGAAAAACAAGAGAAAGAACAATATTGGTGTTCTTTGGAATATGTTTCTTTCAGAAGTGAATTTCTGTAAAGCAAGAACTATCTCTAATACATTGCATTACAGGTTCCATTTTGGTATGAACAGCCTATGTGTAAAGGCTGTATTCTTCATTTCTCTTCCCTCTTTTCTTAAAAAAGTGAAAATGCTATTGGGATAGAAGCCCTGAAGTCAACTCTGTGGCCCTGGACAAGGCACTTAACCTCTGTTTGCTTCCGTTTTCTCATCCGTAAAAGGAGGACTATAATACCACCTACCTCAACCTCCCAGGGTTGTTGTGAGGATCAAAGGAGACAACTGTAAAGTGCTTAGTAGAGTGGCTGGCGAGCTTTCGCGCATGCACACACACGTTAGATAAATGTGCTATATTCATGTAAGCTGTTATTATTTTAGAGGCTTTTCTCACATTGGCTTTAATAACATCCTCTTATCTGGGGCTCAGCTGAGAAAGGGTAAGGGAGATACTTTACTAAGGTTTGACTAAATTGCTCTACCTAGATAACATCTGGAAGGAAATCTTCTGTCCCTGAATTATGAATGGCCTTTTGCAAGTTAAAGCCATTTTAGTCTGTCCCTCAAATCTGAGCACCTAGGGGTTTATATCAGGTAACTAAAACCCCTGTGACATGAGTGAGACAGAATAACTGATCTCATGCCTCTCTTTCCCTTTCTCCTGGTGGATTTGGCTTGGTCATTCACCTATTATTACGAGAACCTTTTCTTTTGGAAGAGGACAATATCACTGATTTCTTAGACTAGGCATTAATATCTACTGTGTATGACTTTTCTTTGTAAATTATTTTTAAGTCATCTTAAAAGAATGGTAAATGTCCTTTTTTTTAATTTACTTTCTCATTAACTTTTGACCTTCCTAAAAATAGGGCAAAAGTAGAAAGTTTCACACAAAAGTAGAAGCTTCACTCTCTTTGCAGTCAGAATTTCTGATCAACCTCAGCAGCCAAGCATTTATAATTTCAAATATGAATCAAAACATGAAATCATCTTATTTTTTCCTAAACAGAAGCCTTAGTTCATCCCTTCCTCAAGACAAAAGGCTAAAGGATAGAAACAGGGACTGAATTTGTGATTTCGTAGGTATAGGTAACTCCCACATGAACAAGCTCCCTCTTCCAACTTGTACAAGACCTCACCCCCTCTGCTTAGTCTAAGAGAGTTGCCAGTAACACAGAGGCTGAATGATTTGCCCAGGATTAATCAGTCAGTTTATGTCAGTAGCAGAGCTTGAACCTAAATCTTCCTAACTGTCTACTATGTCACAATGACTCTCCAACAACTAAAGATAAATATTATGGTACTACCTCTTGGGTTCCAATTTTCTGTCTTTTTTATTATTTTACTGGTATCTTGCATTTGATTTTATGTTCAGACCAATGTTCCCTTTAAACTGTGTGCAGGCATAGCCTCAAATGCCCTTAAATATCTCCAGGAACAGCTTTTATTTATAATAGTCAAAATGACTTAGTTGCTCAAATAAATATACATATTAAAAATATAAATATACATATTAAAAATAAAGGGTATAGGGGCGGCTAGGTGGCGCAGTGAATAGAGCACCGGCCCTGAAGTCAGGAAGACCTGAGTTCAAATCTGGTCTCAAACACTTAACACACACACACACACACACACACACACACACACACACACACACACACACACACACACACAGCTAGCCATGTGACCTTGGGCAAGTCAATTAACCCCAACTGCCCTCCAAAAAGCAAAAAAATAAACAAATAAATAAAGGGTATAAGAAGAAAGAAAAAAGTGATAGAATAGTCAAGGTACATGGGCCAAATTATCTTATAATTACATTTTATGTAAAGAAGCTATATATATATATATAGTTTCTTTACATAGAATTTTACATGGTCTGGAAAGAATCCTGCTAATTGAGAAAGGACCAAAATAGAAAACAAGGGGCATATAAAACACATTTTACCTACCTGACATGCCTCCTCTTCTCATATACATATATACATATATATATATATACACACACATTACATATATACATACATACATATATAGGTAAAATGTGTATATATAGGTAAAAATGTGTATATATAGGTAAAAACACATTTTACCTACCTGACATGCCTCCTCTTCTCATATATATATATATATATATATATATATGTAAAATGTGTTTTTATATGCCCCTTGTTTTCCATTTTGGTCCTTTCTCAATTAGCAGGATTCTTTCCAGAACATGTAAAATTCAGTTAGTGATGTATAGTGTTAAGAAAATGGGAGACACAATTTCAACTGAGCTGTTGCTGACAGGTCTGCAGAAGTAAAAAGGAAATTCCACAAAAGAACAATGCCCTCAGCAGAGTCACCTTCAAACCACTTGATCCCACACCTCTATTAAAACGTTTTTGAGTATGACCCCAAAAATGCATAGATATATTGTCAAGGCTTATATAAATACATACATTTACCAATTTACATATTACAAACAAAACAAAATCTAAAAAGGTGAAACATTTTAAAATAAATTTCACTTTGTTAGTGGCACAAATACCTTTATAGTTAGAACAACTTGACTGAAATGCTTCATTTAAAAAAAAACTCTGTCACTTTTTGATAAATCTAATTTAAGCTTATTTTAATACTTGGTTTTAATGGAAGGATTTACAGACTATGTGGTGTTCAGTCATGTCCAACTCCTTGTGACCCCATTTGTGGTTTTCCCAGCAAATATTGGAGTGGTTTGCTGTTCCGTTCTCCAGATTATTTTACAGATGAGGAACTGAAGTAAACAGGGTTAAATGACTGGCCCAGGGTCATTTAGGTAGTGTCTGGGGTCAAATTCCAGGCCCAGCACTCTATCTACTGTGCCACCTAGCTGCCAATTTTACAGACTACAATTCCACAAATCCCTAGTCTCAAAGGTAACAGGGAAATTGATCAGTGATAAATGTATTATTTTATTCTTCCTTACTAACTCTGAAAAAAAAAAGTCAGCACCTCAAAAAAAAAAAATATCAGTTCTTAGAAACGCCTTCTCCTTCAAGAAATCTTGAGGTTCTTCCCTGCCGTTAGACCGCCTTCTCCCATCTCCCACCCCAATTACTTGGTATTTGTTTGGAACATAATTTATATTTACTTGTTTTTGCTGCTTGCCCCTCAGGAAAATTTAAGCTATCCAAAGGCAGACCCTATTCTGCTGTAGTACCTACTATCCCAGACACACAGTAAGTGACTAAAAAGTTCTTATTGAATTTGATGGAAATATCTTTGTTTACCCCCCTTCTCTATCATAAACAATCTTTACTTATATTCACATATTAGGAAACAAAATGTCTGTGAACACCAAGGGGTGATCAATGTCTACCATTCTTGTAAAGGGCAGTACCATGAGACATCATACCAATGGACCCAAAGGAGCAAAAACCCACCAAACACACCATTAGTTAAAACACAGACTCACCTATCATCATAGCTGTATTTGGAAGGTAACTTGGAAGGAGTAATGATATGTAGAAACTAAAATCTATGACACTAAAATTCTATGTAAAAACTCAAGTCTGAGACTACTCTCCCCAATCCCACCCCAGGTTTCAGCTGGAAGTATTTGTACTTCTGTTTTTGCTCTATCTGTGAAGCAAACATCTCCTTATAAAAGTTAAACAATATTAAACTGACAAAAAGGAACACACATGGGAATGGGAGATTCAAGCTGAAAGCATTACAGAAAAGACACCCCTCCTTCTCCCCCAACTGCCAGCCCTTCAAGGGTGCCCATAGACCCCTGAAAGAAGAAAAGAGAGAGATAGTAACCAGACTTGTTCTGGGAGATTGAAGCCATAGCTTTGCTACAAGATGAAAACTGAACCTATGGTCCAGAGGGAGAGGTGAAGAGAAACTAGGCCAAAGCCTCCAGACACACCCATGACTCCTAGAGGACTCCTAGTCTGAACTTCCTACCTTTCAGCCCACCCATGTTAATTACCACTGTATTTCCATTTCCTGCCTCCTGAACAGTTTAGTCCTTTCAGTTCTCAATGGCAATAGAAAACAAAAGGATTTTTCCAGGATTTATTCCTTGTTGCAGAAACAGAACTCATCTTTTTAAGCAGGTAAAGTTGAGTGGACCCAAAGGAGGGGAGTGAATGAGGAAGGAAAAGGGAAGATGAGTCCTTAGAGACCACCTAGAGAGCAGAATTGGGAAAAGCAAAGATGACACATCACGAACTTCTCAATTCCTATTTCTTTCCCCAAATTAGACAAAATCCGTTAGCACTTTCCTAATGCGAATCAACCCTGGTTCCGTACTTCATAATCAAAGGACTTACTGTGCCTTGCTCATATAGACAGATTAGACCCATCTTCTTCCCCCACCCCAATTGCTGTCCTAGGGAGCTGGGGTAGTCAGAATGATAAAAGAGGGGAGACATCAACTGGGAAACTGCTCAACAAATTATGGCATATGAATAGGTCCCACTGTGCTGTAATAAATGACAAAGGAGATGATTTCAGAGAAACCTAGGCAGGCTAGTATGTACTGATGATACTGAGTGAAGTGAGTAAAATCAGGACAACAATTTAAACACTATCTATAGCACTGCAAAAATGAACATCTTTGAAAAACTTAAAAACTATAATCAATTCAGTGGGCATCAATGATTCTGGATGAATGTTAAAGATCCCACCTCTTGCCAGAAAGGATAGAGTCAGGGTACAAAATGTGACATTTTTTGAACATGACAGTATGGGGGTTTAATTTGGTTGACTATGTATGACTTTGCTATAGATTTCTTACAAGAGTTTTGTTTTTCTTTTTCTTGGAAGGAAAAAAATAAATGTTTATTAAGTGAAAAAAAATTTAATTAAAAAAAAGAGCCGCAGGAATGAGTAAAGAGAGTCTTCTGCTTATTAAGGGGCTAAGGAAACAGGAATAATTTATATTTACCCAGCTGCCCAAGTATGCAGGGCATCTGACAAGCACAAAGCTTCTACTTATAACCCAAATCTGCTCCAGCTTCTAATTATGCTGTCTCATCACAAAGTACTAAAGAACTGTAATGACACTCAATTCCTCCCAGTTTCCATAAGCACTGGTGACATGGGGAAGACTTACATAATATATCACTATCTAGCCCAGAGATCCAGAGAGATAGCCAGTGTCTATTATCTAACACCAGGTTATCCAACAATGTCGATATGCAACGTTAGAGATAGAAATAAGACTTGTAATTTCATTGGTACAAGGAATTCTAAATTGAGGAAACTCCTTCTAACATCGTAGGTCAGTATCTTCTGTGCAATGTATAGTATTAGAGAAATGCCTAAAACACTAAGAGGTTAAGTGATTCTTCCAGGGTTATGCTGCCAATACGTGTCAGAGGCACAACTAGACTCACATGCTCCTGACTTCTGAAACCAGCTCTCATCCACCATGCCTCCTGCCTAACTATTAGATGTTAGTAAAGCTTAATTTCTCTTATTTTTACATAAAGATAAAATACAAATTGAAGAATGTATTATAGAATAAATGTAAACAGAATAAAATAGAATATGAATGGAAATGTAATATTTTCTTCCCACATTCCCCATGGACAAGCTTCTATGTCTCATTTTGACCACCACTGCCCTAGAGCGTAAACAATTCCAATGAGAATACATGAGTGTGGTATTGATAGTGAAGAAAACAAACCTTTTGCCTTAAAGAAAGCATGGTTTGGGAGAAACAATGAAAACAAATGATGACCTGGAAGTTTATTTGGCACTAAATTTAAGTATAATTTCCCATCCCATTTTTTTCATACTTTCTCTGTTAGTAATGCGGTAAGGAAGGGAAATCAGATGTGCCTTCAGGGTCCCTTCAACATGAGCTTGTGAAAGTTTGAAAGAGACACCTTTTCTTCTACCTACATCTATGCTTCCAGTTTACTGGGAGAAAAGATGTGGTATAAACAAAGGATACAGTGACAATGATGGTGACAGAAGTGAGAGTATCAGTGTACAGGCAAAAAAAACATAAATTACTTTTACCTCTGCTCTTCTCTCCCTTAGGAAGCCAATGCTGTTAATTCCTCCTAAACTGCAGATTAAAGGCTGAGGTTATATATATATATATATATTTTACTCATTAATGAATGAATAAAGTACACAGCAATGGACTTGACAGGAATAAAAAGCCCCTAAGAACTGCTTTGGACAGAAGAAAACATGATAGATTATAGAAACTAAACCTGAGCAAAGTATATTTTTCCAGCTAATTTCCTCCTCCTGTCCATTCTCTCTTCATCCATTCCATGTTCCCAAATGCCTCAACATCCAGAATACTTTCTCCACCTTCCTCCATGGTATCATCCATGACCAAAATCCTATCTTCTAGGCCAAATGATCTTGCTTCTGTAATGTGATGTCAATTCAACTCAATAAACGTTTATTAAGGGCATATACTCCGTACTGGGATATGAAGACAAAAATGAAATGTTCCCTGCCCTCAGTGAGCTCATAGACTACTGGTGAGAAGACAGCAAGTACACAGGTAAATACAAAGTAATCTGGGGGAGGAGAGCTCCAAACTTAGAAAGGCCTTCATTAGGAGGTGGTATTTAAGCTGAGCACTAAAGGAAACAAGGGATTTTATGAGACAGATGTGAGAAAGAGAATTCTAGACCCGTGGTGGGGAGGAAGAGACAAAGGCACAGCGATGGGGGATGAAACATGTATGGAGAAAAGACCAGTTTGATTAAAATGTCAAGTGCATGAGAGGGGAGTGCTAAAAAGCAGGCTGAAGATAAATTGTGGAAGGGTTTAAATGTAAATTTTAAAAAAAGTTTTTCTTTCCCTCTGGAGGAACTGAAACTTAACAAATAGGGGCATGACATGGTTGGGTTTGTACTTTGGGAATATAGTTTGGAGAGGGGAGAAACTAGCAGCAGGGGGTACAATTAGGAGGGTACTGGAACAACTCTTGTGCAAAGTTGTAAGAGCCTGAACTACTGCAGTGGCCACGTGAGCAGAAGCTATAGTGTGGAAAGACTCAACAAGACTTGGCAAGTGATTACATATGGTAGGGGAGGCAATGTCAGGGAAAATGGAGAGTTGAGGATGATTTCCAAGGTTACTTATCTGGGTGACTGAAAGAATGGTGATAATGTTTCACTACAAAACATACCAAAGGGTGAGTTTATTTTAGCTTCTTTTTTATTTACTTAATTTTTTTTTCTTGCTTTTTGGAGGGGAGAAGGCAGGGCTTGGGTTAAGGGACTTGCAGTAATGGGAACATAAAGAGAATGTAAATTTAAGATCTTCCCTGGCCCTAGGCCCTTGGATAGCCTTAAGTGCACCTAGAGCCTGTGGCGGGAGGCTTGTTTTTAAGGAGATACTTTGTGATCTCGCAGTGGGTCAAGAGGATGGTTACATTCTTTGAGCCAGGAGAAGGCTATATAAACCCTGTTGTAAGGCCTTGTTTTGGGGTTCACTTTGAGAAGTGTTGTGTGATTTGACCAGACAAGACCCTGGGCAGCCGTTGTGAGCCCCCCCCCTTTTGAAAAACCCAGATGTTGGTGCTTCCGTCTCTGGTAACTGGTGAGGTATAGATGTAATGGTTGGACAGTTGGGGGCCTGTCTGCTTGATCTGTTTGTTTCTCTGTCTTCTGGTAATTTTTGCTTGTAACCTCTGTATACTGTGAAGTTCGAGGTGCTGACCTTTTCCCCTGAACTAGGTAAATGATATGTTTGATTGACTAAAGCAAGATTGTTAATGAACTTTAAGTTGCTTTCCTTTAGAAAAGCCGATCTGAGAACCTGTGTTGGCAGCCACCCTGGGTATGTTGGGGTGCTTGCTGCTACACATGCCCAAGGTCACATGGCTAATAAGTGTTAAGTGTCTGAGGTCAAATTTGAACTCAGGTCCCTCCCTCAGGGCCAGTGCTCTATTCATTGTGTCACCTAGCTGCCCACATGTTAGTTTCTTTTAAAAAAAAAATACTGAGTTTGAGATTCAACATCCAAATGTTAATATCTAACAAGTATGGGACTGGAGCTCAGGAAAGATAGTAATATAGCAGTCATATGTGTGATGATAATTGAACCAATGGGAGCTGTGGAGATTACCCACAATAAAAGAACAGAGGAGGGAAAAGGGTCTCAGGACAGAATCCACAAATTACCTAAAATTTCATGTCCCAAAGGTCCTTTTATTTCAACATCATGAAAAGCTAGAATCTTTTAGACGTCAGTAACAGGAACCAAGCACCTGTTGAAAAGTCCTGTTCATGGGTTCCTACAGTAGTATGGTGAAGAGAAAAG
Source organism: Gymnobelideus leadbeateri (assembly GCA_011680675.1). Classification (NCBI taxonomy): domain Eukaryota; kingdom Metazoa; phylum Chordata; class Mammalia; order Diprotodontia; family Petauridae; genus Gymnobelideus; species Gymnobelideus leadbeateri. The sequence goes on along the minus strand of WOXC01000605.1, from coordinate 65,856 downwards.
CATAAAACTAAAAGGAAAAAAATATAGGAAACTTCAAAGAATCTCAGGTTCTGAGCTAACACTATTCGGGGGTTAGATCAAGGATCCATCTGTATTATAATGAACCTGAGTGCTAATGTGTGTATGATTATATGACTGCAAGTATATATTAGTCTACCTTTCTTGGTTTGTTTTTTTTTTTTTGGAGAGGGAGTAAAGTTGAAGGGGACTGAACCTGTGACTTTTTCATTGCAATGTGGAATTTCCAGTGAAGAAAATCTCGTATCAATGTTAATTATCACCTACTCTGCAATTTATAGTCCTAGAAGCTTGCCTGGAGACACTCTGAGGCCAAAAAGACTGGGCCAATATATGTGTCAGGGAAAAGTCTTAAACCTAAGCCTTCCTGGCTAGCAGCAATCTGTCCTCTATGCCATGCTTCCTTTGTTTATTTGCTTAAAACACTAAATACTATTCACATGCTCAAGCTATATAGTTTTTTGCTCATGTGAGAAGATCTAATCAAAGTTAAGAAAAAAATTAATTTGTTTCAAGATCAAACACAATCATTGATCTAGTCAACTTTCTAAAACTTTCAAAAAACAAGTTATAAGTTACTAAAAATGTGTAAAAAGGATACTAAAAGATTGTCTTCTATGCATTTGAAAGTATATAGGAGGGCAGAATAAAGATCAGCAGAATGCCAATAAGTTCTTAAACCCCTACAGTATTTGAAAATGTAATAAGCAGACTTTTTTTTAAAGCAATTGGGGTTAAGTAACTTGCTCAAGGTTACATGGCTAGTCATTATTTACGTGTGGGTGCTCATTTTCTGAGGCCAGATTCGATCTCGGGTCATCCCAACTCCAAGGCCGGCGCTCTTACTCACTGTGCCACCTAGCCGCCCCAATAAGCAGACTTTTAAAAACAATTTTCTTCAAAAATAATTTCATAAAAAATAATTTCATATTCATATAACACTCATAGTATCTGTTTTTTATTTCAAAAAGTATTTGACTTATAATGCAGTATTACTAGTTTTCCTCAAATCAAGCGTCTCCCATGTATACAAGGTCATGTAAGTTTCCAAAACAGATGTAGTCACCATTACTTTAGTTTAACAATGTGCTGAGTATTAATGACAATGACAACAGGAGGGTGGGGTTCACCAAGTGTGGCCATCTGTGTCATGATGGGTGTCTTATGTGAAGTCCAAATAGATGAGGGGTTTCATAATGACAGTGAAGTTCTAGAGATACTCTTTATTTGTAGGGGACTGTGGTGTTGATTTGATTACATTAAGTCCTGGAACCTTCTGATGGTAAAAGGAGATGGACCATTCACAGTGAAAAGTAAAGTAGATAAAAAACACAGATTGCCCATTATGGCATGCAGCTGAACAGTCCACCAATGACTACAGTTCTTGGCTAGAGGCACAATGACTTTGAATTGAAGTCATTCAATGACTCAGAATTAAAACAGGAAAAGATAAGAATGAGTCATAATTTCAAAATCCAAAAGAATGTTCAATGATGACAAATTATTCTATGCTACCATAAAAGCCCATCTAACACCAATATGTTACTGGAAATAATTTATGGCATAAAGTCATGAACAACATTAATCTAAGAAAGATCATACTCCACCTTTTAAAAATCTGTAGCTTCTTACAAAGCTCAGTTCAAATACCACTAGGTCCAACGTTAGGCCTTTCCCCATCTTCCAACCCAACTGTGATTGTTTCCGTCACCAAATAACCTCATATGTACTTGCCCTAGGGGCAGGTAGGTGGTGTAATGGATAGAGTATGGGCCTGGAGTCTGGAAGACTTGTCTCCCTGAGTACAAATCCAGCTTCAGATACTTCCTAGCTGTGTGATCCTGGGCAAGTCATTTAATTCTGTTTGCCTCAGTTTCCTCATCTGTAAAATGAGCTGGAGGGGGAAAAAATGGCAAAACACTCTTTGCCAAGAAAACCCCAAATGGGATCATGAAGAGTTGGATACAACTGAAATGAGACTGAACAACAAAAATGATATCTCCTACAGAATGTAAATATCTTTAGGATACAGGTATGTTTTTTGTACTCCCAATACCTAACAAGGTTCTCTGACACACTGTAAGAGCTTAATAAATGCTTGCTGATTGAATTGTAGATCATTAAAAGATGCATGATAAACATAAATAGGCTATAAAGTTAATTTTAACATTAAATACTATAAAAGACATTATGGGCATGAATGACCAAAAAACAAAATGGAATGATCATGTAATAAGAGTGAAGGATAACAGATGGGTAGCCCAAGTATTACACTAGTCTTCGCTAAATATTAAAAGAAGCAGAGAAAGATATCCAGTCCATTTGGTGAGTCCTCTTTGCACAACCTGCAGAAAGACCCAGATAAGAATCAAGCTAGATGAGAAGCTGTCACTGGGTCAGAATCTGCAGAACCACAGACACACTGAAGTTATGGAGTAGACTTCTCTGCTTCGAAGTCTAAGGCACAAGCCAGTCCCTTTTAAAGGTTTTAAAGTAATCATGAATTTATCTGGAGGAAAACCAAATACCACACAGACGGAGCTTTTAAAAAATACACTCGGCTATTGTCATACCAAAGCATGTAGAGCTCTACCGCCAGTATCCTAATATTACATTTTAAAACATTTTCATACTTAAGAGGACAAAACAGCAATGGAATAAATTTCTTTAGACACAAAACTTCCAACTAACCAGATAGACTGGCAACACTTCATATGACCCAGGGAGAGGGGGAGGAGGGTCTCGTGAGTGACTTTAAAGAACAAAAAGGGGGCTAGGAAACATCTGGTATTTCAAATATGCCCTGGGCTGATTTATAGACAATTTGGGTCTGGAAGATATTATAAAGAATTTAGGGTGAGATCATAATCTGTTTCATGCTGCTTTCCTAACTGAATCTCCCTCCAGAGTAAAGGACCATACTTGATTACCAAACAAGTGAGTAATACTAAAGACTACTTTAATCATTTTGGAATGAAGTTGACCTTCAAAGGTGGACTATCTGTATTATAAAATATATTCAACATTTTACTTTAGTTTTATGAAACCTTTAGCTCTGAAAGCAATGTGGATAATTCTGTAGAACGCTATAGCTGTGCCCTCCTCTTTCCCTCCTATCCTTCTCCCCCCACCCCATGGCTTCAGTCTGTCTGTCTCTCTCCCTCCTTTCCTCTCTGTCTCTCCCCACCATCCCACCCCATCTTGATCCAGCAGGAAGTGTAAAGGCTACTAAATAAGTCCAACCTGACTTTTGATCATCATGAGAGCTATGATCTACTCTGTTTCTAACCCAGGCCAGTTCAACCCTCTATTAAAATCAGTGTAGACCCCCGATACCCATATATAGCCATAATCCACTGCAGCTCTGACTTCCAAGATCAAGAGATCCAACTAGTTTCAGCCTCCTGGGTGTCTGACATTACAAACCTGTGCCACCATGCCTGATATGCATTTCTATTTTAATCATAATCTGTAACCATGTAGCCAGACTTTCCACACACCGCCCCCCCCCCCCCACCAAAAAGAAAAGAAACCTAACTGGCTAAAAACTGATCTAATCTATGAAGTAGGGGAAAAAATTAGGGGCAGTGGGAAAAAACAAAACAGAAACATTATATTTAGAATCATCTACCCTGTGTTGAAATACTAACTTTGCAATTTATTTCTGTATAACTCTGAGCTACTCCATTTTATTTCTAAGATTTTAAACTTCTTCACCAGTAAAATAAAGGGTTAGGTCCACTTCTTTCATCTTTAATTCCTGTAAAGTTTATTTTTCCCTTTTCATATTTCAAATAAATACTGACAAGATGTTCAAGTGTTTTAGGGGTATATCTTTCTTTGAATTTATTGACTTTTTTTTTAGTTTTCAACATTCATTTCCACAAGATTTTGAGTTACAAATTTTCTCCCCATCTCTCCCCTACTCCCTGCCCCAAGATGGCAAGCTTACTGAATATCCATTCTTAGGGGTACATCTTAAATACACAGAGGAAATGCATTATATAGAAAACCTGTGTCTTTTATCTATTTACACAAAATTAGTAACCAACACTACTACACTCCAATACACATCTTGCCAATGTTCTTGAGTGAAACCATGGAGAAACTAATCATTGAGAAGAATAAAATCATTTTACTTACCCCCCCCCCAATATATCTGTTTCAAAAGAGACAGAAAGATGGTGTATTTATTTTCCAGCAGTCCTAAGTAAACTAATCAATACTAATATCAATACCTCTCAGAGTCCTGTCCAAAGCTGGGGAGGATGTGTGGTACAGCAGAGGAAGAGTTAGATTTGGAATCAAAAAACCAGATTCCAAATTCTGGTTGTGTCCCTAATTACTTGTGTGACCTGACTGCTGACTTCAGTTTTCTCAACTTCAAAGATGACCTCAATGGTCCCTTCAAGCCCAAAAACCTATGATCTCAAACTTGTAATCCTATAAATCAAGACATATATATAAGACCACCTCTAACCCCCAAAGAAAAGGTTGTTGTTCATTTGTTTCGGTCTTGTCCAACTCTTTGTGATCCCATTTAGGGTTTTTGTTGGCAAAAATACTAGAGTGGTTTGCCATTTCCTTCTCCAGCTCATTTTACAGATGAGGAAACTGAGGCAAAAAGAGTTAAGTGACTTGCCCACAGTCACACAGCTAGTAACTATCTGCAGCTGGATTCAAACTCGGGAAGATGAGTCTTTCTAACTCCTGGCCTGGCACTATCTCTACTGCATCATTTTAGCTACCCCCAGCAAAAAACTACTACCTCATATTTCAACAACAACTTTATTCTAAATAGCTTCAAAATGCTACTAGGTTCAACAATCTTGTTAAGTAAATGTGGTTTTACTAAGAAGAAGCAGCAGCAATGTTAGAGTAAGAATTGTTGAACAAAAGTCTCTTCCGTATCTTCCAGTATTCATTCCAAAGCTAACTACTGCAAGTGCCTTATAATCTTTGTATTTAACCCTCACTTATGCAGCCTACAGGTAGCTAAGACAAGGGAAGTGTACTCTGAACATCAATCTCATCCCAAGGTAACTGAAGTAGTTTTGGCTAAGACCCAAATGGTAGCAATAACAAATGGCTTTTTGCTTTGAAAAGATCTTTTGTCATAAAGTAACATGAAACCGGTAATCCTTTTAGTTTATACATTATAAACAATATCTTCCAGAAATCTTGAATCAAATCCTTGAGCGATTCTTCTTGGGCCAATTGTTGTTCAGTCATTTCAGTAATGTCCAACTTTCCATGACCCCATTTGGGGTTTTCTTGGCAAAGATATGGAGTGGTTTCCCATTTCTTTCTCTAACTCTTTTTACAGATGAGGAAATTGAGGTCAAAGGGGTTAAATGACTTGCCCAGAGTTAAGACACAGCTAGTAAAACTATATTCAAACTCAAGTCTTCCTGACTGTGGACCAGGTACTCTATCCATTGCACCAACTAGCTGTCCCATGGGACCAGTAAGCCCTGAAAAAATCCCACCCCTGCCCCTAATCCAGGTATCCAAATTTGTACCTGCCCTTCTTGGAGCTGGCCCAGAATTAGACCAGTCTTTCGATTTCAGGTGTTAAGTCACCAAGACTTGCATTTCCAAAACTTATTATGAAACAGAACACTACAAACCTTAAAATATATCCACGAATTCCATACACATAGTTTTGGGGAAGTGGTCAACTGTTAAATACCATTGCAAAAAAGATGAGTCGGGAAAATTTTTGACCAAGAGAAAATCAAGCCTATTTTCATACTCCCTAGAAGGTTGGACATAAGAAGTTGAAAAATCTATTTTCACATTTAATATTTCAGAGAAAAAAATGTCACTGGTATGCAACTGCTCAAAGAACCATTTTTATACTCATACTTTAATACTTTGAACATATCTGATAACACAAATATCATATACTCCCTACACTGGTGTGGAAAGCAATCCATACATGTCTTCTCACAGCATGAAATAATGGAAGAAGCACTGAATTTTCCCTACTAACTTGGGGGTTATGAAACCTGAGTCCAAATTCCAGCTCCTGCTGCCACCTACAACTTGTGTGACATTGGTCATATCATGTCTCCTCTCTGGACTTGTTTCCTTCTCTATAAAACAAAGGGGTATAATAAGATGATCCTTGATGTCTTCTCATCCAAGATCTTTGACTTATAATTTCTTAATGGGAGGCTGGGGATGGGCCCAACTTTTTGGGAGGCTTCTAAGTTCCCTGGTGTTATAAGGGTCACAGTAAAATAAAGCCATCCATCTGTAATCTCTAGCTCTTGATATGTGAATAGCTCACCTGTAATACCTTAATATCCTCTTATATATCTTTTATGCCACTTTTCTACATGAAATAGTGATGGGAACATCACAGACAGTAAAAACAATATTGTTTTAAGAACAACTCTGAGTGACTAAGCCATTTTAACTACTAAAAATACCCAAATTAACTGCAAAGGACATATAAAGAGAAAGAAACAATAAAAGTATGTATAGAATGGTTTTTTACACTCACACACATTTGTGTCTAGTGGTAGCTATCTTTAGGGAGGAAAGAAAAAAAGAAAGTTACAGGATAACTTTATTACATATTTAAAAGGAATAGTAAGCTGCACATAATAGACTTGCAGTTTCATGTACAATTGTCTTTTTAAAAAATATTCTATTATGTTATGGAAATGCTTGCTTTATTTCTTAAGTTCAGAATAAAATAAATATTTTTTTTAAAAGAGTGGTGATGACAGGGGCGGCTAGGTGGCGCAGTGAGTAGAGCGTCAGCCCTGGAGTCAGAAGGACCCGGGTTCGGTTCTGGCCTCAGACACTTAATGCACACACAAAAACCTAGCCATGTGACCTTGGGCAAGTTACTTAACCCCAACTGCCCACCGAAAAGCAAAAAAAAAAAGAGTGGTGATGAGGTAGTATGCTGTAGGCTATTTAGGCCCATCCATTGTACTTCGAGTAACTTGCAAATCTGATTGTTGTGAAGAAAGCAGGTTTTTGCAAAAAAAAAGTATGACGTTTATTTGAAAGCATGTGCAATTTCCCATGTAATCTAGTCCATTTTCTTCCTCATATATGACATAGAAAACCAGGGGTCCTTAAAAAAGATCAGAAAATAGGGACCTAAATATCAAAACACAGCAGAGGGTAGGGCATCTAAGAAATAAAATATGACATCATCTTAGTTATTTAAAAGCCCTAAGCTAGATAAGAAAGCTGCCTTTCTTAAGGAAAAATTATTAGGCAAGATGACAGAGTAAAAGCAAGGACTTGCTTCAGCTCCCACTCCAACCACCTCCAATATAAAATATGACTCTAAACAAATTTTAGAGCTACAGAACCCACAAAGTGACAGAGAGAAACAAATCTCCCGCTGAAGGCAGCCTGGCAGGCCAACAGGAAAGGTCTATCATACCAGGCTGGGAGCCTAGTACAGATTTCTGTGAGCCATGCAGGCCCAGACCCCAGATGTTCTCAACCAGCAGCCAAGACTGACCAGAGCAGACTTCAGGAGAGTGAAGCACCAGCAGCTGTGGTGGTTTCCAGACTTCTCAACCCATAAATGCCAAAGACAAAGTAAAAGGTCAATGTGGAACTCTGATGGAAGGCGGGGCAGGGGTTGTGGGGGCGGGGGGAGTCTATAGGGGGACAGGAGAATGAAGAGCTCAGTCAGGGGCCTGCCTCCACCACCAGAGCAAGAAATGTGCAGAGGGCAAGGCAGCTGCGATTGCTTCTGCATGGTTGCCTTTGGAACTCCTGGCCTACAGATCATAAGGGGACCAAGCATCCAGGAGGTGATCACTCTTGCTTTATCCTGCTTGGATATGAGTCGCTATCTTGGAACGATGGTCCTGGGGTGAGAAACACCAATGTGCCAGAGCTTGTGGTAGCTGTAGAGAGGATGCCCCCCCCCCCCGACCTCTGACAACATTTGCAAAAACCCTAGCAATTTGCGACACAGTCCTCTCCACTCTGGAAGCAGAGTTCTACCATGGCAAAGAACTCAAAACTCAAGCAATTGGCTGGCAAGATGAACAAGCAAAAGAGGCGTAATCAGACTATAGAATCCTTTTTTGGGAACAAAAAGGGTCAAAACATGGAACCAGAAGAAGACAACAAAGTCAAAACTCCTGCATCAAAAGCTTCCAAGAAAAATATAAACTGGTTACAGGCTATTAAGGGGCTCAAGAAGAATTATGAAAATCAAGTGAGAGAAGTGGAAGAAAAATTGAGAAGAGAAATGAGAATGATGCAAGAAAATCAGGAAAAGTGAGTCAATGGCCTGCTAAAGGAGACCCAAAAATACTGAAGAAAATAACACCTTAAAAAATAGACTAACTCAAATGGCAAAAGAGGATCAAAAAGCCAATGTGGAAAGGAATGCCTTAAAACGCCGAATTTGTCAGATGGAAAAGGAATTTCAAAAACTCACTTAAAAGAGTAATTCCTTCAAAATTAGATTGGATTAAATAGAAGCTAATGATTTTATGAGAAATCAAGACACTATTAAATAGATCCAAACAAATGAAAAAATAGAAGGCAATGTGAAATATCTCAGGAAAAACCACTGACCTGGAAAATAGATCCAGGAGAGATAATTTAAAAATTATTGGACTACCTTTGAAAGCCATGATCAAAAAAAAGAGCCTAGACACCATCTTTCAAGAAATTATCAAGCAAAATTGCCCTGATATTCTAGAACTAGAGAGCAAAATAGAAATTGAAAGTATACACCAATCACCTCTTTAAAAATATCCCCCAAAGAAAACTTCTAGGACTATCATAGCCAAATTCCAGAGTTCCCAGGTCAAGGAGAAAATATTACAAGCTGTCAGGAAGAAACAATTTGAGTATTGTGGAAACACAAGCAGGATAACACAACATCTAGCAGCTTCTACATTTAAGGGATCAAAGGGCTTGGAATATGATACTTTAGAGGTCAAAGGAGCTAGGATTAAAACCAAGAATCACCTACCCAGAAAAACTGTGTATAATGCTTCAGGGGAAAATATGGTTATTCAATGAAATAGAGGACTTTAAAGTATTTTTGATGAAAAAACCAGAGCTGAACAGAAAATCTGACTTTTCAATAAAAGAAGCAAGAGAAGCATGAGAAGGTAAACAGGAAAAAGAATCATAAGGAACTTATTAAAGTTGAACTATTTACATTTCTTCATGGAAAAAGGAGAATTATAACTCATGAGACTTTTCTCAGTATGATAGTTGAAAGGAATATATATATATATATATGTATATATGTATGTATAGGAGGATATATGTGTGTATAAATACATGTGAGTGTGTACATGTATGTACATGTAATACATGTGTGTACATGTATATATAGACAGGGCACAGGATTAGTTGAATAGGAAGGGATGATATCTAAAAAATAAAATTAAGAGGTGAGAGAGGAATATATTGGGAGGAAGGGAAAGGGAAAGATAGAATAGGGTAAATTATCTCATATAAAAGAGGCAAGAGAAAACTGTTACAATGGAGGGGAAGAGCAGGAAGGTGAAAAGAAATGGGTCAACCTTACTCTCCTTGTATTTGGCTTAAGGAGGAAATAACATACACACTCAATTGGGTATCTTAATTTACATGAAAGTAGGGGGGAAGGGGATAAGAAGGGAGATGATAGAAGGGAGGGCAAATTGGGGGAGAGGGTAGTTAGAAGCAAACACTTTTGAAAAAGGACAGGGTCAAAGTAGAAAATAGATTAAGTGGGTGCCGGGATAGGATGGAGGGAAATATAGTTAGTCTTTTACAATATAACTACTATGGAAACGTTTTGCGTAACTATACATGTACAACTTATATTGAATTGCTTGTCTTTCCAGTGAGGGTAGGTGAGGAGGGACAAAGAAAAAGAATCAGGAAATCAAAAGTTTTAAAAACAAATGTTAAAAAAAATTTTACATGCAACTGGGAAATAAGATATACAGGTATGGGGATATAGAAATCTATCTTGCCCTACTAGAAAGCTAGGGGGAGGGGAGGAAAAAGGATGTAAGAGAGAGCAGATTAGAGGAATGGATATTCAGTGGGCCTATCTTGGGGTGGGGGTAGGAGAAAGACAGGGAGAAAACTTGGAACTCAAAATCTTGTGGAAATGAATGTTGAAAACTATAAATAAATGAATGAATGAACAAACAAAACGTTATTAGTTTAGGTCTTCTAAGGCTACCATGATATATTAATTATTAAGACCATTTTCTCATCAACAATTGACTTGATAGGTCTTCATGACAAAATGTCATTTTAAAATATTCTGCAGTACTATCCTTCCAAAATTTTTTCTTTTACTTTAGAGGCCATTGATCTATGATTGGATGAATGATTTTTATCATCTGGAAACCTTTATAAAAGACTAACTTTAAATTAGAAAGACAGATGTTCATCCCAAACCAGTAGTTCCTTTCTCTATGAATTAGCTATTTCTTGTACAAAGTTGCTGTGTCTGAAGACCAGCTGTACTAACACTTGTGACTGCAAGGTCACTGAGTCACACTGAAAGAGCCCTCAAAAATGGTACTGGATTTATTGTCAACTCCATAAGGTCATAATGAAAGGGTCTGTTTTGTGCTTTTTTTTAGTCATATCATGGAAATAAAATACAAAGACTAAATATTCCCATCAAAGAGACTACTCAAAACAAGGAAATTATGAGCCAGTGGTCAATTTTTTTCCCTTATTCAGAGGATACCATCCTGTGAGGTAGATGGATTTGGGTGTAAGGCTTGAATAAAGTTTCTTTCTTACATACTTATCTTGGTAAACCCTGACTTTTATTTGGATCTTGATTCCACAGAAGACTTGATTTACAATAACACAGTGGTAAGTTTAAAATGGCAACGACCTAACGCCTTGCCTAACTTTTAAAGTCTTTAAGGATCTCTAAACCAAAAGTTTTAAGTGATTAATATAGTAGAACCTTATTTTGTCCTAACCTTCACTCTTACCTCCTTGGGTGTTATAATTAGTCCTTCTGCACCCAGAAAAGCCCATTAGTCCCAGCTTTGCTATGTATTATATGACCATACACACCCTAAAAACCTCAGAGTCTTTTTTTGTCCCTGAATCGTTCTGCCCAGCCAAGACTGTTTTGGGATGGGTTTTTGTTTTTTTTTTAATTAACAACTGGAAAATGGTTGAACAAGTTGTGGTATATGAATGTAATGGAATACTATTGTCCTTAAGAAATAATAAGAACAGTGAAAAGACTTTCATTACATTTGTGGGAAGAACATGGGAAGATTTTCATTACATTTGAGCAACTGAACACTACTGCAGACCACTCTGAATCACAGCCAACCAACACTAAGCCATTTTGCTTTAAAAAAAAATTAGAGAAGATAAGTACCTGCCCAAGATCCGAGAGGAATATAAACTCCTTAAGAGCAGCTAGGTAGCACTGGACTTGGAATGTGGAAGTTCTGAATTTGAATCCTGTCTTAGATATTTGCTTACTTAGCTGTGGGCAACTTGCCCAGACTCAGTTTCTCCACCTATAAAATGGAGATAATGGTAGCACCTACGTCACAGGTTTACTGCTAGGATTAAATAACATAAAAATAAGATAACATAAAATACAGAAATGCTAGCTTTTATTAGAGGCAGCTAGGTGGCACAATGAATAGGGTGCTAGACTTGGGGGTCAGGAAGACTTAGATTAGCTGTGTGACCCTGGGCAAGTCACTTAACTCTGCCTACCTCAATTTTTTCAACTGTAAAATGGAGGTAATAATAATATTTACCTCGAAGGGTTGTTGTGAGGACCAGATGAGACAGTATCTGTAAAGAACACACAATGGCTGGGACATAGTAGGTGCTTAATCAATGCTTCTTCCCCTCATTATTTTTTTTACCTTTTTGGAGGGCAATCGGGGTTAAGTAACTTGCTAGGTTTTTGTTTTGTGTGTGCGTTAGGTGTCTGAGGCTGGATCCGAACTCAGGTCCTGCTGACTCCAGGGCCAGCGCCCTACTCACTGAGCCACCTAGCCGCCCCGTCCCCCCCTCATTATTTTTAACACAAAGAGGGGAGGAAACAAATATTTATTAAGAGTGCACTATGTACCCTGTAAAGAAGTTTACAAATCTTGAATCACAAAACAAATGCTATATTATTATTATTATTAAGAGGCAGGGACTGGTTTTTTTGTTGTTGTTATTCATATTCCCAGTGTCTAACGTTGTCTACATAATAAGCTCTTAATAAACGCCTGTTGAATTGAATTACTACCTTTGTGACCTGTGGCAAATCATTTTGCCATGGTTTCCATTTCATCATCTGTAAATTGAGGGGTTGGAAGAGATGATTTCTAAGGTTCCTTCAGCTCTAAAACTATGATTCTGTGACATGAGTTAGAACTTTTCCAGAAGTTATAAACTCAAAGCCAAATTAACTTCTCCCCTTCGTTTCATGCTTAGCAGGGGTCTGCCATGCACCCCAACCACCCACCGATACATACCTACATATACCACCTATACAACTCTTTGACTGATAGGGAATTTCCAGGGGAAAAAAAGTTATTCTATTTGTGAGTAAATTTTTCAGGCTAAAATGTATAGATTTAATCCCATATCCCATTTCTTTTATGAGAATATGGAATACTATAGAAATAAGCAATAGTTTCAACAACATTTTGTCAGTTTAATTTGGTGATGGCATTGATCAGGAAGAAACTTTTTTTTTCCAAATTATTTATTTATTTTTCTTTTTCAACATTTATTTCCACAAGATTCTGAGTTACAAATTTTTCTCCCCATCTTTCCCCTACTCCCCACCCCAAAACAGCAAGCCTACTGAATACCTCTTCCCCCAATCTGTTCTCTCTTCTATCCTCCCCCCGCAACTTTCTAGTAGGGCAAGATGGAATTCTATATTCCAGTGCCTGTATATCTTATCTTCCAGTTGCATGTAAAACAAAGCAATTTTTTTTAACATTTGTTTTTGAAACTTTGAGTTCCAGAGTCTTTCCCTTCTTCCCTCCTCACCCACCCCCACTGGGAAGACAAGCAATTCAATATAGGTTGTACATGTGTAGTTAAAACATGTCCATAGTAGTTATGTTGTGAAAGACTAACTTTATTTCCCTCCATCCTATCCCGCCACCCACTTATTCTATTTTCTACTTTGACCTGAAACAGTTATTTTGGGTGTTCTCAGGAAGCAAATTAATTGGCATACAAATTAGTTGGTAGTTTCTAGTTTACATTACCATTACCCTTTTTAGTCTAAAAAGACTAAGAATGACCACTCAAAATCCAATAATAAAACTCAATCTTTTCCAAGGAAGAAAAGCCTTTCAGTATTTTTTTCAAAGTCCAAGTTAATTTTAAGTAAAGGAGATGATTAAGAAGATAAATTCAGTTTTCCCAGAACTTTCCAGGTTACCCACAAACTATCAGTCAGAGTATCTTGCCCTAAACCAATTATGATTCTGTAATTCTGTAAGAATACCAAAAAAATACAAATGGTCGCTAAAACACAATATATAAAATATGTCTCCTGTGGCTTCTCCTCAGAAAAGGATCAACTCCAAGGATGTTATGCTGGGAGATGAAAAATTCAGGCACTTCATCACAATTAACAATTTGTAATTCCTTCAGTAATAATCCTTCAACTTGTCTTGGCAAAAGTTTGACTCCTGATATAGAGTTACTCTTATCTAGTTCCTAAGTCTAACTCTGAAGGGTTTTCAATCTGGGTCCTGATTTTTCTAGTTCCTGGAAAGAGAACTAAATCATAGACCAGACATGTGTCATTTGTATGTGTTCCATTACTAAGGGGCCCAGCTTCCAGGGGTTGTCCTATTGAATTCAAAAATATTTATTTAGTATCTTTTGTGTGCAAGTCTGAGGAGAAGGCTTCAATGCTGCCAAACAGTTCCTGTCCTCACATAATTTAAGACTCCATTAGGCAGACATACAAAAAGCAATAATGAGCATTTATAATAGTGTTTTAAGGTTTGCAAAGTACCATGGTTTTAAGCACAGGGTCTGGCACACAGAAGGCACTAAATACATGTCTGTTGATTTCTGGATCCTTACAAAAGCTTTAAGACGTAGGCACAGATAAGGATACTTGGGCAGAGACGTAAAGTGTCTTGCCCACAGTCACACAGGTACTAAGTGTCTGAGGGGGGATTTGAAATCAGATTTTCCTGACTCTAAGCCAGTGTTCTTATTGAACCAGTTAGCTTTCTTTGCTATATAGTAGTATATGAAAAACAAAAGAAATTTAAATAAAATACTCTCTAAGGTGGTGGTAGGCTGATAAGCCTTTAAGTGATAGGGAAGATTTATGGAGGTTAACCTTCATAGAGCAAGAAACAGTGTGAACAAGGAAATGAAAGCATGAAGTATGTCTGGACAATAGCACACATGCTCAAATATCCAGATGGAATTAGAATCTCAATTCAGATACTCCCTCCAAAGATGCCTGACCATCCTATGTGACTCAGTACGTTTTTTGTGTATCCTAGAGGCAGCTAGGTGACAGGGAGGAAAATATGTGTTTGGTCTTGAGTTAAGACCTGACACTTACTAGCTTTGTGGCCCTGGACAAGTCACTAAGTCTCTAGGTCTCAGTTTTCTCAATTATAAAATGGAGATAATAATAGCACCTACCACCCAAAGTTGATATAAAAATCAAATGAGATATTTGTAAAAGAACTTCTCACAGTGCCTGGCACACTGTTGTTTCTTAATAAATGACTGTTTCCTTTCTCCCTTCCTCCCTTCCTCTTTTCCCTCTTTCCTTCCTTCCTCCCTCGGGCAGCCTAGACCCCTTCTTCTTGTTGTTCTTGTTTCAGTCATGTTTGACAATTCACGACCCCATTTGTGGTTTTCTTGGCAAAGATACTAGAGTGGTTTGCCATTACCTTCTTTAGCACATTTCACAGATGAGAAAATTGTGGCAAATTGGATGAAGTGACTTGCCCAGGGTCAAGACAGTGCTAATAAGTGTCTGTGGCTGCATTTGAACTCAGGTCTTCCTAGCTCCAGGCCCTACACTCTATCTGCTGCATGCACCACCTAGGTGTCAAGACCCTTCTTAGAATAGTTTAAGTGCTTAAAGATACATATGATTACAAAGACAACAATTTAAATAGTTATCAAATTTTTTTTTAGAAAATTCCAGACTCCAGGCTAAGAACCTTTGCCCTTGTACATGTCCTTCATTGAGTACCCTAAGGGTCTACTCAACATGCTTTCAGGCCTTCCCTGTTTTCTCTGGACAAAGAGAGGAGACCGGAAGAGCCTTCTGGCCATACACCTATCACTCTATACCACTTGGCCAGTCCTCTCTGCTTCCTATCATACATTTTTCTCATTTTAACTTATGTTCTTCTTTCAAGTTCTTCACTGGTTATAACTTAGCCTTCTAACAGGAAATTGGTTTCTCCCCACTAGCCTCTGTGTGATACTCAGATTCCAGTTCTTACAATTTCCATTTCTTGCCATATCGCAACTCCAACAGAATCCTGGTATTAAAAGAATGGATCTTTGTTTCCAGGAGAAGCCTGAGGTCGTTGTATTTCTCCTGGGATTTCCAAGAGGCAATCCAACCTGTCTCTTCCCTCCATTCAACTCAGGACCCAGCTTTTTATCCATTTGTACTGTGTCCCAGATGTCCATATTGATGGGACAGGCTCTGTTCATCCAAATGCACCCAGATGTAATCTGAGCTTTCACAGAGCAATGCTATGTGATAAAGTGATGCCAGATCATGGAGAAGCTTTGTGGAGGAGGCTGAGTTGATTCTGAAGACTGTAAGGAGTCGCTGAAGATTTCTGGAGTAGGGGATGAACATAACCAAATCTGTGTATGACAACAATCATAGCTAGCATTCATATAGGACTTAAAGGTTTGCAAAGTGCTTTACATTTTGTGATATTCCTAAAGTAGTAAATATTTTTAAAGTTTCCTATAATACCTGGCACACAGCAGGCATTTAATAAATGCTTACTGGGATGGCTAGGTGGCACAGTGAGTAGAGCACCGGCCCTGAAGTCAGGGGAACCTGAGTTTAAAGCTAGCCTCAAACACTTAACACTTACTAGCCCTGTGACCTTGGGCAAGTCACTTAAACCCAATTGCCCTCCCCAAAAAGGCAATAAATAAATAAATAAATGCTTATCCCCTCTCCCCCTCTCACATATATAATCTTTATCTGATGCTTACAACTTAGTGAGAGAGGTACTGCTATTGTCCAAATTTTATAGATGAAGAAACTCAGGCCAAGAGAGGTTAAATAAACTTGTCCAAAGTCGCAAAGCTATTAAGTGAGAAGTAGAATTAGAACTCAGGCCTTCCTGACTCCAGGTCTAGCTCTCCATCCACTCTACTGCCTAAGTTCCATATAGAAGATTATTTAGGCAAAGGATGAACTGGAGTGAGAAGAAAGTGGAGGAAGGGCCACTAGAAGCTACTGAAATACAGGCAAATAGTGATGGTGAAGGAGAACAGAAAGGGTTGGAAAGATGGGAAGGAAAAAGTGGAGGAAGAATCAAAAGAACTTGGCAAGTGATTAGAGGTCATGGAAGACATTCAAAAATAACCACAGGGTTTTCAAAATAGGATACTTAAGAAAAGCAGATTTATGGAAAAGCTAATAATAATAGTAATAATATCAATATGAATTTGCTATCCAGGCAGAATGTTCCCCCAAACAGTAAGAGAAATGAATCTGGAACTAATAAGAGAAATCAGCATCATAAAGATGGTCATAGGAGTCATTTCTGCAGAAATATTAGTCAAAGCCACAGGGGTATCAGGGGAGAGAGTGCAAACAGAGAAGAGGGTCAGAGACCGAATTTTGGAAAACACACTCACCCTAAGTGGTAGAAACAGGAAGCCACAAAAGAGACTGAAAAGGCTCTGTTAAAGGTAATAAGAGAATCTGGATAGGTTTCTAGCCAAGAAGCCAAACAAAGAGGCAGTAGTAGTCTCTAGGAGGGGGTGTGAGCCAGAATAGCATCACATGTAACAGAGAAGTGAAGGATAAAGACTGAGGAAAGGAGACTGGTTTTGGTTACAAGGTCACTGGTAATCTTGGAGAGAGTAATTTTAGTGGAGGGATGGGAGTTAAAAATGGTATGGACGTCTAGGAAGTAGAAGTCTAGTTTTTGGTTTGTTTTTAAGCACCTTGGCCAAACAGAGAGAAGAAAAGAGATTAAAGAGTTGGAAGGGGAAGGGGAGAAGGGGGGTATTTATCAAACACGTTGTCCCAGGCACTAGGATAAGTGCTGGGGACACAAATACAAACAAGCAAAAAGTTCCTGCCCTCAAAAAGCTTACTTTCTATCTGTTCAGAAGACAACTCATAAGGTAGAACCGAAAAGGGGAAAGGTCATAGTTAGGGATGGCTAGGAAGCATTGCAGAGGACAAGTAAGTGGCAAGCTCACCTATTAGAGTGGGCTGCTAGGTGGCACAGTGGATAGAGCACTGAGCCTGGCGTCAGAAAGATCTGAGTTCAAATGGAGCCTCAGACACTTGCTAGCTGTGTGACCCTGTTTGCCTCAGTTCCTCATCTGTAAAATAAGCCAGAGAAGGAAATGGCAAACCACTCCAGGATCTCTGCCAAGAAAACCCTAAATGGGGCCACAAAGAGTTGGACATGACTGAATCCAACACTTATGAGAGGATCCAGACTTCAGAGCTCAAGGTACAGAGAGGCGGAGGGAAAGACTAAGATACGATGTCCAAGTCATGGCCATCTCCTGATAGCCTTGGAGAGGGAGAGAGAGAGAGAGAGAGAGAGAGAGAGAGAGAGAGAGAGAGAGAAAGAAACTGTCTTTAATTCTGGCCAGGAATATTTGTTCCCCACAGCCAGGAGGAAGTATTTCAGGGCAGTGGGAAGCTAGGTGTGATGAATAACTACAATGCATAAGAGGTCTGAGAAAAAAACCAATATAGTTTGTAATAACCACATTAGACACTAGCTCAGTTCTTATGTAAAATACACAGTTGAGATGTGATTTCTAGAGTTCCAAAAAGCTTTGCCTACCCCAACCTGATTAGAAAATTGGAGAAAGTTCCAAGTAAACTCAGGCAAAATTTGAGACATGCATGCTTGAGAGAGCTAAGATAGTAACACAATACATTAATAACTTAGTTTGTCTAAAGGAAATCTAAGGGACTTAACTTCTCTCCTACACATTTTTTTAATGGGCCTTCGATTTCATGGATAAAGTGATCGCCTACATGAGAAATGAGTATTTTCTCTTTTCTATTTAATGCCTAATTATTGATTCAAGGCCAAGGTTTTTCCCCTTTTCTACTTTCTCATCCAGAAACCAATGAGTATGGGAATTTTTTCTTAAAGATTTAGCCACGCCAAGATCTAATCAGACAGTAAAAGAATTTCTTAGTTTGGGCTAATGGTGCTCATTGCGTTTGCTCAGACAGGTCTGGGGAAGTGTAGATTCTCCCTTTCGTCAAGACAGGTGATAAATTGATGTTTCTTTGACCAAGATTTGGGTAATCAAGTCACATATCCCAAGACCCTCATTTTGATACAGGCACCCTCCCACAGTGTTAACCAACCAGAGCTGATTGTACCTACCCTTCAGGGACACCTACTCTTTGAAGGGCGCATATACTGTGAGCCCACCACCAGGAGGTGGTCTTTACTTTAAGACAGATGGTCAAATAACCATCCTTTTACTAATAAACATGTTGGACTTAGGAATAAAATTGTTAAATTATCCAGAAACTATGTCTCTCAGAATTTTTTAATCATTAATTACAAACTAAAAGTAGATAAATATTTTTTTAATTTTTTAAAAGATCATTAATTACACTTATTGAGAAACTTATGCTCCAAATGCAGACTGACACCTTCTTGGGGGGGCTGCCTGTGGCACTTGGGAATTAAATGACCTTCTCAGGGTAAAACAGCCAGAAGTCAGATCTTTAGCCCCTATACTGTGACAATTCTCATCACACGCCTATCTTATATTATACCTAATTATCGGTGTCCTATCTCCATGGTGGGAAAAAAGGAGGTGAGACAGAGGAAGAGGAAAGAAATTTTATCTTAATTTTAGTTTCTGTCTTCCACAATGCCTAGAACAGCACTCTGGTGTTGTTCGGGTACTTCATTAATGCTTACTGATGTGAATTATCTTTTATAATTAATTTATTTTTACATTATGTTAATTATATTATTACATATATGTAAATATATTATATTAATTTATAATTAATGAAGTACATCAGGTACTTCATTAATGCTTACTGATATGAATTATTTTTTAACTTATTTTAAATACTAAAACTTAAATACACAAAAAAGAAAAAGAAACACATTATAAACTTAAATACTGAAACAAATATTAAAAAGAAACATATTATGAGCTTGAATACTAAAACTTAAACACAATATAAGAAAAGAAAAAAAAGTATTGCCAAGCACACAACAGAATATAAGAGAAGATTCAAAATATACAGCAAAAAATTTCCATTTCAAGAAAGTCTATATAATAAGTCTTACACACTGTGTCAAAGACCATCCATCCACCTTTTGTTTCCTTCCTGCTGGGTTTTTTTTGTTGTTGTTGTTCTTTGCTGTGTACTTCTTACTTTGTTCTTTTTCCCCCTCTTCCTCCCTCCCCCAAGAAGGCTACAATTAAATGCAGGTATATTTATATATAGATATAAATTCTTTAAAATGTCTAATTCATAATTTTGCCTAGGCCTGGAAGATCAGAATTGTGTAATTAAGGCACAGCAATCTAGGAAAGCTTAGAAACCACTAGTCTTATCTAAAGGAAGGAGAAAATGAAGAAAGCTATTGTTAGCTAGCTTATCTTTTGCTCCTTCCTGTTGTACTAGGTGAGTTTCTAAAGTAACAAAAAATTAAATGTTGTATATTTCGTAATATAACAAAGACAATTTTTACCCATCCTCCTTTGTCTTTGGGGGAGTAGAATAAAATACATACAACTAAAGAAAAATTCTTAAGTGCATTTCAGATTTGCATGGTGCATTAGGAGAAAAAAAAATCTCTGAAAAATTGCATAGACTACTTATTTCTCCCCAGGATCCAATTTTGTCCTCCTTCACTACTATTGGTCACTGTAGCAAGGCTTGGATTGGCTGCCTTGGGAGAGGCACTGAAGTCTCTAAGGATCCTGGGGAGGGGTTGTATTTCTTACCAGTTGTTGAAGAGATGAAGTTATGGAAGGATCAAAGCTGGAGGGCATACTTTTTTCCCTCCACAGTGGAATTATTTAAGTCTCTGCAGAGAGGGAAGTATGTATTAAGGGGCAGCAACAGAGGCAGGAATAGCAAAGTAGCAGCAGATGTTTGTTGTTTGTCCTTTGTTCTCAAAGAGGACCATGACATCAGGAAGGTGATGTGATGACTTGCAAGTGAACTTGATTTAAGTGAGGCAGGGCCATGCAAAGGCACCAGCCTCACTTTCACTTCCAGAGTCATCTGGATCCAGAGATGGCCCCGGATGTAGCAGAAGATCTTGGCCTTTTTAAGCCAAGGTCTTTCCCAGGTCTCAGTTTGTCTGAGGCAGACCCATTGGGTGATTAAAGCTAGGAAAGAAATGAGGCAAAGAATGGCCTCTTTTACCTAGTTTTAAAAAAAAAATCAATCTTGGAGGGGAAGACCCTCAGGGTTTCGGACCAAAACAGAAACAACTGCTATTTACACTCACTCCAAACCATCAGAGCCCAATGAACGAATGAGGCTTGGGCTGAAATGAATGAAAAGTTCAAGGGATTTGAATTTAAGGCAGATGGAAAATTATTTCCAAAAAGCCTGACTTTAAGCTGTTTAGCTGCTGGAACCTTCTGGACTGGACTCATCACTTCACTTATTAAGAGAATAGAGTGCAGTGAATAGAGCACCAAGCCTGGAGTCAGGAGAACCTAAGTTCAAATTCAGCCTCAGACACTTAACACTTACTAGCCGTGTGACCTTGGGCAAGTCACTTACCCCAACTGCCCAGCCTTTCTCCCTCCCCCCCAAAAAAGAAGCTATCAGTGAATGACTTAATTAGGGCCACTCTGAGAATGTTATAAGAGTGGTGGATTTACTCATTCTCTGTTTCTCCCTTCTGTTCTGTCACATGCAACGAGCAACATTTTTGTTGTTCAGTCATGTCTGACTCTCTGTGGTGACCCCGTTTAGGGTTTTCTTGGCAAAGATACTACAGTGGTTTGCCATTTCATTCTCCAGTTTATTTTACAGATGAGGGAAGTGAAGCAAACAGGGATAAGTGACTTGTCCAAGGTCACATTGCTAGTGTCTCAGGCCAGAAGTGAGTTCACAAAGCTGAGTGTTCCTGATTCTAAGACCATCCCACCCACTGTACCACCTAGCTGCACCTAATTAGTGCAAAAGTTCATTACTAAGTGTTTCTCTGCTATTCTAAAATTTGCTTACATGTCATTTGCATTTTAAACCATACATGTCTAGATAAAGCTAATTTTAATTATGTCCTAAATTAGTATTTTTGGTAAAGAGATTGTAATGGGGGTGGACAAGTGGGAAGAGGGGAGGTCTGCTAATAATTGGAAAACTGGTTACACCAAATTCCCCCGGGGGAGACCATTCGCCTGGCTTGGCAATCAATAGATTAATTGTGGGCTTATAGCATTTTATGAGTTTTATTTACAATCCATATTTTTAAGCTTTCTAGCCTTACAAAGCAAAGAAACCACATTGAACTGGGACCTTTTGACCCAAACTAAAACCTAGAGGAGGTAATTTCATTATTTTTAAGAACAGGCAGGCTGCTGTGTACCTGGGGTCTTTGGTTTTTGTTTTTTTCCCCACCCCAACTCCTTGCCCCCACTCACTTTAAGCTAGAGGAAGCCTGGTTGTAGAGGCATCAAGAGAAGGTCACACCCTAAGCTGCCTTCAACACCTCCCCCCTTTCTCTAATTCAATATTCTTTTCCATTCTTTGTATACTGAAATGTGACACTATATTTGGAGTCAGAGGAGCCAAGTTTAAATCCTGCCCCACACACATGCAGGCTGGATGACCCTGGCCAAGACACTTGAATCCTCAGAGTCTTGATTTGTGAATATATAAAATAGAATTAATAATAACACTACCTGCAGAGTTGTGAGAATCAAAGGAAATAGAATATATCAAGTGTTTTGTGAACTTTAAAGCACGATATGACAGGACATGTTAATTACTATCTTGTGTGTTAATGTTCGTAATAAAAAAAAATCATTATAAAGGTTTCCTCTGTGTGGTGTTCCCAGCTGCCCATAGAGAAGAAATGTAACTCCAGAAGCCAGTGTTCTAATTGATTCACTTCAGACAAGATTCCTTCCAGCACTTTTCCTACGTTTCTGAGACACCTACATAGACTAGTTATATGTTGTGCCTTCATTCAGAGGGAGAGGCAACATACAGACAGGGTTGGCTAGAGTGACTGAACAGAAATGAGTATGGGCCTCGATTCCAAAGGAATCCTGCCAGTTCCCCTTTAGCTACATTTGCTTCCTCTAAGTTTAATGTGTTTGTAGCTCCAGGTATAATATGTCATGGCCAGTAGAGGAAAGCACTAAACTTCTTTTGTGTGTGCGTGTGTGTGTGTGTGTGTGTGTGTGTGTGTGCGTGTGCGTGTGCGTGTGTGTGTCTTCCTTCCTGGGGCAGATTAAGGTGGAAAGATGGCAGTAATACATGCCAAAGTATGTCTTCTTACATCTTTTTTGTGTAGGTGAATACTGCACATCCCTCTTCTTCCCCCTTTTGTTTGCACATTAGTCAATAAAACCCATAGTTATGGAAGTTCAAGATGGGTGTAACTATGGCTCTATTCCAAGATACTCTGAACTTGACTTCCAGGTGATTAGCACACAATTAGAGAACAGGGGCCCAATTCTGAACTTATTCCCCACTCCATAGTGTCAAGCACAGCTGTGCTTTTCCATACAAAGTGGATGTGCTATAAACTCGTTATCTGATTATCCGGTGCCCTGTTAAATGATCTAGGACTTACTTAAAACTCTCACATAATCTCCTTTTCCTTCCCCATCTTCCCAGTATAAATTTCTTCAATAAATGGACTCTATATATCCAGTCTCTGATCAATTAAAGAGACTAAACACATTTAAAAAGAAAATTCAGTTTATAGTAACAGCACTTATCCATATTACATAAGGAATCTACCCTTTCTCCTGCTGTCTGCCCCCAAAACTTATCCTTGAACTCTCTATTCAATTCTGCACTTTGTAAATGCTACTATTGAAAACCGGCATTCCAGAAAATTTAAAGGGAATGTAAAAAGTCCTTATTGAGAGCCTTCAGTCAGATGGCAACTGAAAACTAATGAAAACCTTATAAATCTGAAGTACTCTGGGTAAGTACAAGGAAAGTATTATATTTGGCCAACACAGGAACTGAAAACACAAGGCTAAAAGTTCCTTCTGTTCCTATTACCTTACATACTAAATTAAATCACAGATAACATGTGGTGGCAGTGTATACTGATGACAATGTATAATATAAACATTTCATCAATGTTAACAGCTGTTGTTCATGTGAAAAAAGTTCTCAGAAAACACTGGGAAAAAAGAAGGCTATTGCTACTGACCTGACTCCTTTGGACAATTTTAACAATAATCATTTGACATTATTAAAGAGAAATTTCTAAGGGAAAAAAATTTACAAGATCACCAATTGAGGGCTGGAAGGGACCATGGAAGGGATGAAGTCCATCTCCCTTATTTTACTTTTGAGGGAAAAGGCTGAGGGAGGTAAAATGACTTGTCCGGGGTCACACAGTAAATCTAAGACAAGATTTGAATTTAGGTCTTCTTCATGATAAGCCCAGCAGCTCTTTTTACTGTGTCACCTGTCTGCTTCAAGGCATGATTGGCTTTTTATTCCAAAATATTTCCATTCTCTTCCTCTCCTCATTTTAAAAATAGTAATCATACTAATTTTAAATGTATTTTTTAAAGGATACTTTTCTGGTAATATTTAAACAGTACCTTAACAGACCTGGGAGGACTTCAAAAATACAAAGAACTACAATTAATGAAATATTGGTGCTCCCATTCATTTGCTACACGCTGATCAGTGTAACTGCAGAACCAACTAACCATTAAATATTTACCTGATCCCAATAATAATGCTTTTCAACAAAAGCAATCTACGGATGCCCAGTATGCTTCTCTCATGATGTCCCCTGGAAACACACATAATGTTTTAATACGCATTGATGAAATAATTGTAGCACATAAGGCTTGCCTGCCCTTAATATAGAAAACCTAATTTTAAACTACCCATAATTAAATTTTTCTTCTTATATGAAAAATATAATCTGATATGTCTCAAACATAACCCAAAGAGAAAGTAAGGAAGACAACCTGCCTAATTCAATTGGTGTCCCTGCCTCATGGCTCTTCCCTCTCTAGCCCATTTTCTCAACAACTGTCAAATCGATTTTCCTAAAACCTAAGTCTGGAAATGACACCTCCATTCCTCCTAACCTGATAAGACTCCTGTGGCTCCCTATTACCTCCAAGATAAGGTTTAAAAAAAGT
The DNA here is from genome assembly GCA_011680675.1 of Gymnobelideus leadbeateri. NCBI lineage: Eukaryota > Metazoa > Chordata > Mammalia > Diprotodontia > Petauridae > Gymnobelideus > Gymnobelideus leadbeateri. Next base: position 41,301 of record WOXC01000605.1, on the reverse strand, counting down.
CCTGTTTAACTTTGAAAGTTCTTCATTGACCCTTCCAACCTTTCAAATTCCTACAAACTTTTTAGATTTTAGCCCTCTCCCCACACCATCTGGCCACCACTCATCTATTTATTGTTCCACACATCTGACACTCTTTTTCCTTTATACTGGCTGTTTATTTCAAATGCCTAGCTTCCTTCAAAACTCAGCTTGAATCCTACTTTCTGCTGCTTTTGGAACCTTCCCCTCAGATTACCTTGTAGCTATTTTGTGTTTATCTTGTATGTTCCTAGTTATTTCCATGTTTCTCTTTGCCAACATTAGAATGTGAGTTCCTTGAGAGCAGGAACTGCTTTTGCCTTGTTCTTCAATCTCAAAGCTTAGCATGTGTGCCTGGCACATGAAAGTGGGGGTGGATTTGTTCAACCTGGTCCCAGAATGAAAAACTAGGAGTAGTATGGGCAGAAGTTTCAGGGAGGCAAATTTGGGCTTGATGAGAGAGAAAAAACAGGCTGTCCAGGGAAGTGGTAATGGTTTCTTCCTGTCATTGGAGGTCTTCAAGAAAGAGCTAGAGGACTTGACAGGTATGCTACAGAAAGAATTGTTCTTCAGGTCCAGTTAGATAAAAGGGCCGCTGAGATCCCTTCCAAGGCTGAGATTCTATGATTATCCAACCCACTTGTTTATGGGATTAGGAAACCAGAGGGGTTGAGTTATTTGCTCCTTAGTCACAAAGGTAGTAAGACACAGAGAGAAGATTTGAACCTAGGGCTTCAGATTCCAAGTTTAGTTTCATTTGGCCCCTCAAACAAGTATGTGTGCCTCATGTGGGGGGAAAAGGTCGATGTTACTGCATGAAAACCTGTCTTTATCTTCCTCTCTCTTTGAATAAAAACTGCTGAACTTCACTTAGCTCTTTAAGGTTGCAAAATACTTTATAGACATTATTCTATGTAAGTCTCAAGAGTCCTGTGAAGGTGCTTATTATTATCCTCATGTGACAGGTGAGGAGACCGAGGCTAGCTAAGGGTCTCGAGGCATATCTCAAACCCAAGACTTCCAGATTTCAGATCCAGTATTCACCCCACCAAATCATACAATGTCCTTTTCATTTTCTTCTAGAATGACTTCACTTTAGTCCTAATCCCCGACAAAACCAAATATATTGCTTCACATATGATCAGCATTCAAATATTCATTGAATGAATGATTAAATTATGTCCTTTGTTATATTTATGTTATAGTTTTATGTTCCCTAATAATCATTTTAAAAAATAAAAGGACTGGATCATTTTATATTAATATTACTAATAATGGCTGGCAAACATGCACATACATATGTGTGTATGTATGTATATATATATATACACACACTTTACATGTTATCTCATTCAATCCTCACAACGACCCTATGAGGCAGATGCTAATGCTATTATGATCCCTGAAGAAACAAGGCTAAGTAACTTACTGAGGACCACATTGCTAGTAAATGTCTGAGGAAGGATCTGAACTTGCTTCTTCTTGATTCCAAGTTCACTATTCCGTTCACTAGCTACCCAACGATGTCTAAAAACACCACTAACACAAATGAAGTGCCTTCCATCCCCTGTCCTCTGGCTCAAGTAGGTAATGCAGTCATTGCTGACTCAAGATGCCCATCCTGATGTACTGAATCTACATTCCTTCATAGTACAAACATCCTATGAGGTAGTCAGGGCAGGGCCTTTTCATATAGGCACTGACTCACTAAGGCATATCATTAACAGTTTACACTAGGCTTTCTGTACTGACAGCCCTTCCTGAGCTCATTCTTTTGACAAAAAAAAAATTTAAGTTTGCTCTTTTGAAAAATCCTTTTTGGTCAGTTTTCTATTGTAGTCAGAATTCTGTAGTGTTATAAGATCATATATGCATAATTTAAAGATAAGTACATATACCCCCTTTCAATATTCTGGAAACAAAAACATTCATAGGCAATTTGGGCGCTCTTAGGGCTGCAATATCATCATCATCTGTAAAACAAGGGACTGAATTAGACTGAGGATTTTTTTTTGCTTTTTGGAGGGGGAAGGCAGGGCAATTGGGGTTAAGTGACTTGCCCAAGGTCACACAGCTAGTGAGTGTTAAGTGTCTGAGGCCAAATTTGAACTCAGGTTCTTCCGACTCCAGAGCCGATGCTCACTATAGACCGAGGATTTTTAATGTGTGTGTGTGTGTGTGTGTGTGTGTGTGTGTGTGTGTGTGTGTGTGTGTGTGTGTGTGTGAGACAGACCACTGTGGTAGCCTGGCAAAGCCTCTGAACCCCTTCTCAGAATAATATTTTTAAATGCATGAAAGGAAATATACAGGATTACTAAGGAACCCAATTTTATTGAAATTAAACTGTAATTTTTTTTTGCCACCCAGGTTCATGGATCCCCCTGAAATCTATCCATGGACAGAGATATTAGACCAGGTTAATGGCCTCTGTATTACAAGGTATCTGAAGTTCCTTCCAACTCTAGCAGTCCAAGAATCTAACTTGAAGCCGGTTTTCTCAGATAATGTCTATTACCATACCTGATAGTACTAGATGCTCAGTAAGTGCTTGAATGATCCCTGCAAACTTGATTGCAACAGAGCCCAAAGACCACCAGGAAGGAGAGAAAGATTTCCACACTCCTCCCCACCCCACCAAGAATTCACAAAGCTCTTTCCTCCTCTCTCCTACCCAGAGGAGAGACTGAAACAATGCTAATTCCAAAAGGCCTTCTTAACGTTTGGAAATTTCTACACTTCTCCCCAATAATTCACACAGCTCTGTCCTTCTCTCTCCTACCCAAATGAGAGAGGAAAACAATGGTAATTCCAAAATGGCTTCTTAACCTTTAGAAATGGCCACTATAATGAAAGTAATGTTAGTTTCCATCAATCAAGAGATTATAAGGCACAATGGAAAGAGTAATGGAATTTCAAACAGAAGCACTAGCCTCGGAGGCCTGCTGTTATTTAATGTTTGTATGACTTTAGATAAAGTCTCCCTTTCTTCATCTGTAAAATGAAGGGGTTGAATTAGTTACTCTCTACATTCCCTTCCAGCTAAATCCAATGACTCCAAGATAATTTGAGTAAAAGGACCTAAATTCTAATTATGACTCTACCATTTAATACTTTCGTGTGGCCTTAGGAAAGTCACTTAACCACTTGATGTTAATTTTCTTATCTATAAAATGAGAAGATTGAATTACATGAACCCTAAGGTTTCTCCCAGATTTAAAACTATGATGCAATGATACATGATGCACATAAATCCATAGGCAGTGTTCTCTAAATAATCCCCTAGAGACATTTCAGGAACAAGCAAAGGTCTCGAGTGGTCCTTTTTCTCTCTTCTCTTGTCAATTCAACAATCAGTCAATAAGTATTTATTAAATACCAACCAGGCGCAAGGCAGTGATAAGTCTGAAGGATATAAAGACAGAACCAAAATTGTACCTGCCCCCAAAAGCTCACATCCTACATGGGGGTAGGAAAGAGTGAAAACAACAGTAAGTAGAATGGGAAGGAAGAAACAAATGTAAGCCATCAAGGACATATAAATTAAACATAATTTTTTTAATTGGAAAATAAAACAACTTGTACAGATTTTGTAGATACAGGATGCGGCCAAATATGGCACATTCACACTGAAAACATTCTCAGAGATGATCTAGATCCCCTAATTTCAGGAAGGAAGAAACTGAACCCCAGATAAGTTATATAATGGCCATAAACTATAGCCTCCCTTTTATTTACTACATGTAAATATGGCTTAGGTGAAAATACAAATGGAAACTTCTCTAAGGTCTAGACTCTAGTGCATCTATTCTTAGAAAAAGCCAGAATATTTTAGTATGAATAGCTAAAAAACCTGAAGTCTAATCTCTACTAAAAGTTTTTGAGAAAAGTGTCTGGTTTTTGAAGGGTCCCTCAAAGAATGAGATTAAAATGAGAAATAACCAAACTTTTGTTCAAGGAAAAGATTCTGAATTTTTTTTTAATTCCCTTATTTGATTATTCTTCTATTACCCTTTACCTTCCCATAAATTAAGAATATATCTACTCTTCAGAAATTACATAGTTCTCCATCTAAGTCATTACCTTTTCAAACCAAAAATGACCCAAGTTATAATGTGCTTTGAAGATTTAGAGGGAAGATTTTGTTATCTTTATTTCAGTTACCATGGTAGTAGAAATCAAACAAAAACATTATGGTTGCAAACAGGAAATGTAACCCCAAACTGACCATTGACTCCTTGGAAAGGTATTCATTTTCAGATAAACTGAACCTTGCTCTTGGGATATATACTTTGTGGGTGTGAGGTTATACTTTAGACAGCACATAGTAGGTGCTTGGCTGTTGAAACCTTCTGTTCATTTATGTGTTATTTGAAATTTTGACAGTCTTGCTGAGGTCTCATTTATTTTCAACTTCATTTTAGATAGTAAAAATGCAATTTCTTATTTACTAAGATATCCTAAATAAAGTACTATACCCTGACTATACGAAGAGCCAAGGGCATGAATCACCAAGTAAACTGCTGGTGATCAGGGTTGAGTCAAATGAAGAAAATATGGTTTGCAGTATAATACTGGGAACTACTGGCTCAATGAAAAGAGTTAATTGATGGCTCAAACTGCCCAACTAAATTTCAGTCAATGCGACATTATTCTAAAATTGTGAATGCCTAGGGCTGGAGGGTTGGGTGTCCCTGACTTCTGAAGTTCCTTTATAACTGAAATTCTGTGAGTAAAATACTCGACTCTTTTATTGCTGTTTTGAAAAATAAATCAGTTTAGTGATGATTCTGATTAATATATAAGTAAAATATCCCCTATATAAACTTTATAACATTTTAGTTTATAAAGATGTCATTGCTAAAAATTTAAGAAAAAATGATGAGTAAACTAGACTTGTTATATCTATAACCCTCCTAAATATTAAAGAAACCTTTCAAAACAATCTGTGAAAACCAGTATAAACAGAGAAGTGGAGTGGTGGAAAAAATGCTGCATTTGGAGAGAGAAAAACTGGATTCAAATCTCTTCTCTGCCATTTAATACCTATGTGACCCTGGGCAAGTCATGTAACTTCTATGATCTTCACAATATAATCTGTAAAATGGGGAGATTACATCAAATAACCTCCAAGATAAATTTCTACTCTACTCTAAATCTTTCCACTTTCTTTCTATTCTAAATCCTCTCACAATATGAAAATGCTGTAATATTCAGTTTTTCTTTAATTTTTCATTGTAGTTTATAGAATACTGATTATGATTATTATGTTGTTGCTTATTAATTTTTAAACAGAATAAAAAAGGAAGGAAAAAAGCAATTAATAAGTATATGAGCCAGGCACCGTGCCAAATACCTTAAACATATTGTCTCATTTGATTCTCACCACAGTACTGTGTGTTAAGTGCTGTTATTATCCCCAGTTTACAAATGAGGAAATAGACATAGACAAAAGGTTAAATGACTTGTCCAGAGTCAAACAACTATTAAGTGTCTGAGGCTGGATTTGAACTTTGGTCTTCTTAACTCCAGATTCTTTGTAGAAACCATATTGTAGTTAAGAAAGTTAACACATAAAAGTTAAAACATCCACATTACATGGAATCTGTTCAATTTTTTAAAAAATAGACTTCTCAGATCTCTTGATGACTCAAAATCTCAAGCCCTTGATTTTGAGTGTAGAAACCCAGACCTCACATCATATTTCTACTTTTAGGCAAAGCTGGAACAAAGAATATGGTTGTCTCTGTGGCAAAGTTTAAAAATTGAATTCTCTAGGCTTACTATATCCACAGGAGGTTTGGAGCCTTTGATTTTAACACATGAAATCTGATTTATCAAAAAATAAACATGATGGAGAATATTCTGCCCTTCAAAATATGTATATTTTCATAAAGTATTGCTAAAACATGTTCCTCATTCTAAAGGTAGTTGACTTCCTTGGCTATCTTGGATCTTCACTCCATTTCTAGCTATGTTAGAAAAGAAACATGGGCATTTCCTGCTTTGCATCTTTTAACTAGTCTTTACTGGGAACTGGGGAAAAAAGACAGACTGTGTGTTAATGTTGCATTTTTAGTCTCAAGTTTTGCATAGTCGAGTGCCTTGCACACCCATAAATTACTAGATGGAAAAGAAAAAAAAGGAAGCAATTAATTTAATGAAACTATATTCAAATCTAGTATAAGGGCATGGTCAGAAACATCCTGGTATAGAGTAATGAACTTGGCGTTGAAAAAACCTGGGTTCCAATCCCATTTCTTACATGGACAAGCTGGATAATCAGGGATAATTTAGTCAACTTTACATGTTTCAAGCAACAATCTAGATAAAATGAATCATGTAGTGAGTTCCCACACTGGGTTTTCCCCTCCATTCAAAATTACACAGACTTCATGTATTCCCATATAAGGGCACAGTATAGCAAGTACTGAATGAGTCTTAATCCTGAAAGTGGTGATTTCCTTTCGAGGTTTTCTGGGTTACAATTATACCATATTATATGAGTTTTGGAGACCTTCTAAACCATGCGTGCTGCAATTTGGGCCCTTGATTCTCTAATTCCTTTCCATTCTTGTTTGTGAGAGACCTGAAATCACTGAGCTTCTGTCTTAGAGATGATTGAAAATTATTCTGTTCTTTTAAAAAAAATAAACATTCAAAGTTTGTATATTTTGTTTTAAGGTCAAAGGTTTAGAGCCGGAAAGGGCCTTATAGGTCATCTAGTCCAACGCCTCACATCTTCCTTTTCTAGTTGAGGACATTAAGAAGTTGGGATATATGCCAAGTCTTGAAAGATGCCAGGGAAGCCAGTGGACAGAGGTGAGGAGAAACATAATAAACAAAAAGAGAATGAGGAAAAAAACAAACTTGGGCCCAAAGGAGGTTTTCAGTAGACATCACAAGGTAGAATGCTTTCCTGAGGTCATCCATGGTTGAAGGGAAAAGAGTATTCAATAGAAAATGAAAGGGTAAGAGGACATACACAATCCCTTCTTAGCTGTATCAAGTGGCAAAGTTAAGACTAAAGGGGAAAAAGGGAACCCCTGGAATTTGTGCCCTAGCAATCATGCTCCCTGCTTCCCAAAACAAGGGATAAGGAATAAGAGGTTTCAATTACATTCCTGTTTCTCAATTACTCCATAGGATTTTAGAACTTCCTCCCCTATCATGTAACACAGGAAGGGAATGTGAGGGACTTGCCCACATCCACATAGAAAAATAAATATTTTAAAGTGTTCAGAGACAGCACACATACATGGTGCAGTAAAATGCCAGACTTGGTGTAAGAGAACCAGGATTCAAATACAGACCGTGCCACCTATGCCACCTTGGGTAATAGCTACGAAATACGCAAAGGATACTGAGAAGGGGCTATCCCAGATGAATCTCAAAACTGTAAAATGCCAAGTTGCTTACAGCATTTTTGAAACAAGATAATGGTTTTCTCTAGAATACCATTTCTAAGAAAAAGAGAAAAGGAAGTAGGTTGAAAAAAAGAAGCTAAAAGGGATGCAATTGGCAATTGCAAGAGAAGGAGAAAAAATAAAACCTTTAGTCTTCCAACGAGTATGATGGAATGAACATCTCCTTCTCCTCTTCTAGAATATTTTTTTTAAATGGCTCACATGAAAAGCTAGTCTAGATGGAAAGGGGGGGAATGCCTGGGTGTGGGCCATAATTTTTTATTTACCACAAAATAAGGCTCTGGTTTTGACTTGTCAGGTGCTATTTTTTTGCCAATCAGATGTGAGCTGTGCTTACACAAATTGATGAGAATGAAAAGCTCCTCAGAAAGAGGCTAAAATGCATAAGACCAGAAAGTCTTATAGGCTAAATCCTACCACAACATATCATCATGGCAAAAAATCTCTATACAACTGAGATTTCTCTAAACCTGATTTTTAAACATGATACATGATATAAAAAAATTCCAGGAGAACCAAAGAATCTGGAATTTGGGGGTAATGGGTTTAGGCCTCCAACAATCCTAGCACAAGAGAACCATTTTAATGCTTAGTTTATAACTTTGTGATATTGAATACTAAAATATGGCTATAATAGTATACAAAATGAAAGACCTGGCTAAATATTTTTCATTTGAGTAAAAAGTTAATAGAACGCAGTGAGTAAGAGCGCCGGCCTCAGAGTTGGGATGACCCGAGATCCAATCCGGCCTCGGAAAATGAGCACCCACACATAAATAATGACTAGCTGTGTAATCTTGAGCAAGTAACTTAACCCCAATTGCTTTAAAAAAATTTTTTTTAAGTTAATAGAAAAAATAAGGTAGATTCTTCCATTGTTTGATTAAGATTTATTATGGAATCACTGATGTTGGTCTTCTTATTTTAGCCTAAAAAAGCCAAAAGTGTCTTAAAATGAAACATCAAGTTTAGTTTATAAAGATGCAGTGGTAATATTCTAGCAATTTGTGCCAATTTTAATGCTGGTTTTCCTTAAGACAAGACAATTGCTTTGTTTCTCATACATTTAAGACAAGAAGTAAGAAGAATGCGAAATTGATGGGCTACAAAAAATAGGATAAACAGAGGGCACTAACTGATGGTCACAGAAGTTTGACCAGAGGTACTGTTAAAAGCAAACTCCACTCTCCCCTTCCCCCCTAGAATGTAGGTTCACTTTTGAGTTTAAAGTTGAACTTACTAAGCCCCTTCACCTAAGCCAGGGGTCATCAACCTGTGAGTTACTTTCCATTTCCTTACAAACTTTTTGGAGAAATGTAGGGTTTATGTTTCCAAATGGGAATGCTGGACACTGTGGGTTTGGCTCTTCTCCCAGCTGGAAGTCTAGAAAACTAAGAAAGTAGATGAAAGATTAGGTATGGAAAAGATGGAAGCAAGTACCTTGAAAAATCTATTAGTAAAGATTTCTGGATCTATCAGTAAAATTTAGTTCGGCAACAAATTTCAACCTGGGGCTATTTCAGTAACTGTTCCTAAAATTGTATGGGTTTCAAATAAAGAATTCAGAGTATAAAAAAGTAAGAAAGTAAGTTTTGAGTGTTGGGGGCTGGAGAGGAAAAAAAATGAAGTATACCATGACACTGTGTAGGGGTCCATATTGGGAATATTTGTTCAAAAAACTGCAATACTACCCAGCTGTTTATAAATAATTGGTCAATGTCTTCGTAGCTGGTTCAATTATTTACTAACACACTGGATATTTGCCCTCCAAATGACTGGATCTTCTCTAAAATGTTTTCAAAACATGTTTTAGATGTTTGTATTTATAAAAAAAAATACTATTTCAATCAATATATCTGGTCAACTGTAAGACCACAGAAATGCATTAAGTAAATTTCAAAAAATTAGCTTTTTTACTTCTGGTACCAAGTTGTTAGAGTGAGGAAGGAACCCTCTGACACGCTCCCAAATGCCCCTTGAAACAACAAGAAAATCACCTCAAAAATTATCTAGGAGCAGGGAACCAGCTTACAAGCATGGCAGGAAAAGGCCTGTCTCACTGCGGTGGGAGGGGAGCAAGGGTGAAGAACAGAAGCAACAACCAGCCTCAGCAGGGGGCCTGCAGTAAGACTCCTAGCCTGGGGCAATCCACCAGTGGAGCCCCATCCTCCTGCTAGACTGCAGATCCTTAGGCAAGTAATCAATTTGTGCAGCGCAGCAAGACCCCACCCAAGCAAACCCACCCCTAGCTCAACAAGCCACCAATGAAGCTTTGACCCCACTTCTGACCAGTAGTGAAGCCTCACCTTGGGGCTGGCCAACAGTAAGACCCCACCCTGGGGCCTACCAGCAGAGAAAGAGGAACCTTGTTTCCATAGCAACTCAGCAGCTCGGCCTTACCTCTAGAGCAGATTAACAACAAAATTACTCTTCCTTGACAAATCACAGGAAAAACTCTGTTACTATAACAAACCAGCAGTAAAACCCTCACCCCAGGCCAGCAACTAAATCCCACACTCAGGAGAGGCCAACAGGGGAAGCCCCATCTCCCAGTACAAGCCAGAAGGGAAGCCTACCTTCCTGAGAAAACAAGCATCTAAGCCCTGAAGCCCAGTGAAAGCCAGCAGTAAAACCCAGAGCTTCAGCACAAAAAAATCTTGTGATAGCGCAGGACTGGAACCCAACTCTCACATAAAAATACTAAGTCACAAAAAGAGCTGAAAAATGAGCAAAATTTTACCAAAAAAAGAGCCTGTCTATAGAAAGTTACTATGGTGATAGGGAGGATTAAGTCATAAAATTAGAAGAGGACAACAGTATCAAAATGGCTACAAGTGAAACCTCAAAGAAAAATGCAATCTGGTCTCGGGCCCAAAAAGAATTCCTGAAGAGCTTAAAAATGATTTGAAAAAGCAAATTAGAGAAGTAGGAGAAAAATTGGAAAAGGAAATGAGAGTAATACAAGAGAATCATGAAAAAAGAGCATGGGAAAGATAAAAAAATTTACCCAGGAACTAACTCCCTAAAAACCAGAATTGGTCAAATGGAGAAGAAGGAAGCACAAAGTTCATTGAAGAAAACAATTCCTTAAAAATTAGAATTGAACAAGTTAATTAATGACTCTATAAGACATCAAGATAGAGTAAAACAAAATTTAAAAAGTAAAAAAAATAGAGGAGAATGTTAAAATTCTCAATGGGAAAACAACTGAACAAATAGTTCAAATCCTGTCTCAGACACTTGACACACTAGCCCTGTGACTTTGGACAAGTCACTTAACCCCAACTGCCCTCCGAAAAGCAAAGGAAAAAAAAAGATACCATTAGGATACCCTGTTTTCCAGAGCTAAGGCCCAGCAAAAAAGCTGTGCCCTGAGTTTAGTATAACAATCCTTTGTGTTCACCCCCTGGATGATCTCACCCACTGACAAAATCACATGATTAATGTATTGCTTTGGACAGTAGCAGGTAATTCTCTTTGGACAAGCACCAATTAAACTACCAAAAAACTATTTTGGAGAACTAGAAAAAAATAACAAAATTCATCTGGAAGAAGAAAAACTCAACAATAGCAAGGGAATCAATGAAAAAAAAATGAAAAAAAGGTGGTCTAGCCACCACAGATTTCAAAATGTATTAAAAAATGGTAATAAACAAAACAATCTGATACTAAGAAATAGAGTGTGGATCAGTGGAAGAGATTAAGTACAAATTACATTATACTAACTGACCACAGTCATTTAATATATAACAAACCCAAAGATCCAAACTTTTGGAACAAAAACACATTATTCAACAAAAACTTCTGGGAAAACTGGAAAATGGTATGGCAGAAACTAGGTATAGACCAACATCTCCTAACATATTCCAAGATAAGGTCAAAATGGGTACATGAATTACACATAAAGGGTGATACCATAAGCAAATTAAGGGAGCACAGAGTATAAGAATAGATTGAGAGAACAGAATGATTGTAATGGACTACTGTTGTGCTATAAGAAATAAGGAGTAGGCTGATTTCAGAAAAACTTGGAAAGAATTATGTGAACTGATGCAAAATGAAGTGAGAACCTCCTAAGGAGAATATTGGACACAGTAACAGTAATACTGTTTGATGAAGAACGGTGAGTGACTTAGGTATTCTCAGCAATATAATGATCCAAGACAATCCTAAAAAGACCAAGGACTACTCTAGAGAAAGAACTGATAGTGACTGAATACAGGCTGAAGTATGCAATTTTTCACTTTCATTTTTTTCTTTTATTCGAGTCTTCTTGAACAAAATGACTAGTATGAAAGCATTTTAAATAACTTCACATGTATAACCTTTATCTGATTGTTTATAGTCTCTGAGAGGGGAAACAGGAGAGGAAAAAAGGAAATGGGAGGGAGGAATGGAATTTAGAGCTCAAACCTTTAAATAAAAATGCTTTAAAAAAATGTTTTAATAGAGCTTTTGTCTTTAAAAAAACCAGCTTTGAGGATATCCTTGTCACTAGAAAACTATTTTTAATGATATGCAAAACTTTCCATCATGCACAAAAATTTGTCAATAAGAAATGCAAAAGAAGAAATCAATATCGACTTTAAAACAAAAGAAGAAGTAGTCATACTAGAAGATATCAGCACAGTCAGGGCACCCCTAAGTCTTTCATCTGCCTTCCTGTTTCTCATGTTCCCATTTATGTGGTGGCTTAGTCACAGAATGTGCAAGTTTATGAAAAGTTTTGTTGTTCTTTTCTTAGGTTTCCTTAAACTTAAAAAAAATAACTTCTGGAATCTTCACTGCAAAAGAAATTTAATTTTTAAAAATAAAGATAGCATTGTTGCTTGCTGTGGCTGGGTAAGTGAAATATGCAAAATGTTAAGGTCTCTAAAATTTCCATTTTCTCCTCTGCCCAGAAAAGCCCCTACTTGGGACAACCTTTACATTTACAATGCACAAAGACTGTTAAGATTCCCAAAGATGGTATCTTCCACCTAGTGCAATGAAAGCTTAAGCTGGAACTGCCACTTTCTGTGACTCACTAGCTGGCCCCGGGCACCTCTTCCTCTCAGGTGCCTTGTACTGGCAGGAGTGTCTGGAAAGATTATAGCCAAGTCTATCACTGACAGCCTCCTTCACCCAAAGGAGAAAAAAAGTTGCTAGCCCTTAGCGACTCTTTTAACTCAATCTGTTTGTGGCACACTGTCATCAAGTAGAGGGGGAGCAGAAGGGGAAGCATGGGTTCTTTGGGAGATAACACAGGGATATCAAATTCAGAATTAAACAGCGGGTGCCTAGCCATCGACAGGTTTCCAAAAACTAGCCAGGAGAGAGAGAAGCAGGTTTCATGAAAAGTCAGTGCCCGGTCCCGAAATCCTGCATGTGGCTGCACAAGAATCAAAACCCAAGTCTTTTCCACAGGCTTCTCAGAGTCAGACCAGTGCCCTGAAAACCACGAAAGCTCAAGACAGATTTCCTGAAACAGGAAAAGAATGCGCCCGGGTCTTGGGGCGTCTCCTCTCAAACCCCCTTTCCAAGCTCCCCCAGTAAGGCTTAGGAAGCTGATGTCAACTTGCAAGCAATTAGCCAGAACCAAGAAGTTTCTTTCTTTCCTCCCTTTCTCTTTCTCCCTCACTCCCTCCCAGTCTCGCCTTTTGTTACAAGGAAGTTAGGGAGAGGTCAGCCACTCCCTCAGTCCCCAGCAGACAGGGTACCTGAAACCGGATCGGACAGAATATCTGGGTCCTTTTGGGTTTGAAGGTTCCGGGAGGCATTTTCTCTGCGATTTAATCCCGGAGCAAGGGATTGGTCAAAAGCTGGGGCTGGGGGAGACCCGCAAGGGAGATGCTGCAGGGGCGCTGCCCAGCTCAGGTGAATGCATTTCCTGCCTCTCTTACCTTTTTCATTTTGTTCTCCAGATCCATGATTTTCTTGCCCAGGTCTTCCTCCCTCCCGCCTAGGGAAGGAAGGGATGGGACCTCAGCGGCGACACAGGCTGGCTGGGCTTGGCTGGCTCGCTACTGGGAGGCGCCCAGAAGATCTGCCCGGTGTGGGCTGCAGCTCCCTCGCAAGCCGGGACTTAGAGAAGAGCTTGCCCAGCAAGCAGTGAAACTTCCGCTGCCCTGAAGGGCTTCAGACTGCGGAGTAGAAAAAGGAAACAAAGGCGCGGGACAGCCAATGGCAGCGCAGCGGATTCCGAGGGCGCGCCAATCACGTTGCCCTTCAAATACCTTCCTAGGCTAAGGCCCGCTGTGGCTGGGAAGGTGTGGGGCGGGTCAGTTCTATGCCTGCCTCTTTTCAGGCAGATGACTTGGGGCTACCTGGGAGGGCCCTGCAGGCTGTTTCAGAATCCCGTTTAGCCGGTCTCCTGGGAGTTGAAATGCAGCCCCAGAGACTTGCTGAAGGAGGGGATGGTCCCTTTGACAAATTATTCTCTTGGTGACCTTAGAGCCCTAATTTTTGCAAGGACTTGGGCTGTTTCCAGGTCATTAGTTTAATAAGAGATGCTTTCTTGGAAAACAAAGAGGAAAACAAAGGGGATGGGAAGGAGATTTATTATCCCCAGGAAAGAAGCCCCCTGAAAGAGGCTGTTCCCATAAGACCCAGCCTAGGAAGGGATAGTAGCATACCCTAGTGCAAATCTGCTCATGCCATAACTCAGGAAGCAAAACAGACTAAGTTCTGTTTTCATTTCTTAAAACAAAAGATTGTTACCTTGTTACCAGGATTCCCCGGGAGAGTAACACAAAATGAATTTCTCTGTAGAGAAAGTATCCCTGCTTTCGAAGGTAATGTTTGTCCCAAGTCCCTGATGCTTTAATGTGAAAATGCTCACATTGTATTTTCCCAGGTCAGTGTGTAACTAGTATCTTAACCAATTCTGCAAAAGCTATGTCCTGTTTCAGGGATGTAAAAAAACAGCAAAGCCACGTCAACCAGAGCAAAACAATCATAAAAGCAAAGTTCTGGTGATCACTAAAAAGGAACCATTAACTCGTGATTAAAAGAGAAGGGAAGAGAAGGGGCCAGGTGGTGCAGTGAATAGAGGACCTGCCCTGGAGTCAGGAAGACCTGAGTTCAAATTCTACCTTAGACACTTAACACTTAACACTTACTAGCCACGTGAACTCGGGCAACTCACTCAACCCCAACTGCCCTGCCTTCCCCCCTCCAAAAAGCAAAAAATAAATAAATAAATAAATAAAAGAGAAGGGAATTCTAGCTCCTGGAAAAGTGAAATGGAGAAGTATCTTGGAATCCAATAAATATGAATACATTTGTTTCTCCCCACACCCTACCCTTAATTATGTAAATATTTGAGAAGTATAGTGATGTTATGGATAGAGAACTGTTTTTTGGAGTTAGAAAGACCTGTAATCAAATCTTCTCTCTAACATCCTCATATAGGTCGTGAGTATTAACCTTAGAAGTTCTCCAGCTCTCTTTGGAGCCCTCTTCTTTTCTCCATGTCCACCAAAGGTTTTTAAACTGGGGGTTGCAAATGGGTTGTCTTTTAAGTGTTTGTGTGTGGGGGTATGTATACACAAAAACACATATATACATATTATTTATAAGTAACTCTTTCAATATAATTGGTTTCCTTTCTAATCCTATGCAAATTGTTCATTTGAAAACATTATTCTGAAGAGTTGGTAAAGTTCATAAGATTGCCAAAGAGGTCCAAGACACACAAGAAAATGAAGAATCCCTGCTTCAGTATGTGCTGTACCCCATAGTAGGACTGATGTTTCTGAAACATTGTTCTTAGTATCTCAGTCCATTTTTCAAATACTTTCAGAAGTTCCTTATTGGCTTTATGATAATTCTACACTTTATCCTGGCATTCAAGGGCCTTCTAAATAAGGGCTACTCATTTAGTTGATTGTAGGAAGGACCCCATAAGCTTGAGGAATTCAAAAGTGAACTAGGAAACTTGATCATTTTTGCCTACCTATTTCAATTACTTCATTTGCTGGTAGATGCCTCTCCAAATGTGTGATTATAGGGATAACCTAAACATCTGCACTAGGGAGGGGAAAAAGAAACCCAAGAATAAGATTTAAGTATTCAAAGGAGATTAATTAAAGTATATTGTTTACAGATATCTGGAGATAGGAATCAGATGCTACAGGCTCCAAATCTATGTCCATACGGGGTGATAGTTTGGCAGTTCCCCAAATTGGGGTGCTATGACAACTCTTGTAGGAAACATCCCATCTATAGCACCACGAGTACAGAGATGCTCCCTACTTTTGTAGAGTTCCAGGATATCAATTTTGGGGGAACAAGTATTATATACAACATCTACTTTCAGACTGCACTTCTGGATCCTTGAAAATAGTAATTGGTTGAGGGGAATGAGAGTTTGAAACTAGAATGTTTTTCGGAGTTATTAAAGGTTAGCTAATAAGGGGGATATGGACAGTCTATGATGACAGGTATTATGGAGCGCTTTAAGCCCATAAATATACTTTATGAGCTTAACCTCAGGAAAATGTAGAGAAACCTCAGATAGTTTTAGGGATGAAAGCAAGGCACAATTAACACATTCCATACATGACAATTATTTGGCAATAATAACCAAGGAATAACCAGAAAATGGCCTCTGGTTATTCTTTCAAAGCAAGCAATGAAAGTCCTTCTATATAGTCCAGGCATTGTGCTAAGTGCTACAAAGATACCAAAAAAAGGCCAAAAACATTCCCTGCCCTTAGGGAGCTTATATTGTAATGGTAGAGAGTGTAAACAACTAGGTAGCTACAAGATGTCTATACTGTAGCTGGAAGGCACTTTGAGAAGTTAAGCTTCTAGTAGGAGGTGGTGGGAGGAGGGGGAAAGGGACTGGGAAATGCCTCCTGGACAAGGTGGCATTTGAGATGAATCTTTAAGGAATCTAGGGAATATAAGAAATGGGAATGAAGCAATGAGCAATCTAGGCCTAGGGAACTCCTAGTAGGAAAGAATTGAGATGGGAGATAGATTGCTGTGTTTGAGAAACTGTAAATAGGTCAGTGTTGCCAGAGCATGTGAAAAGGTGAGAAAGGGGGAGTAGAAACAGGACTTCCACCACAGCTCTGGCTTCCACCTTCCCCAATCCATGTAAAAGGGGACTCTGAACAAACTTTGGAGTTACAGAAGCCACAAAATGACACAAAGAGGCTAACCTCCCACTGAGGACAGCCTGGCAGACTGGCAGGGAGTGGCCAGCACAGCACTCTGGGAGCCAACCCCAGCCCTGGGTGAGCCAGAGGTTTTAGCCCCAGGGTGGGCATGACCAAACACCGGCTGGAGGGACCCCAGAACACCAGCAGCTGTGGCCATTTCCAGAATTATCAATACATAGATGCCAAGGACAAAGTGAGAGGTCAGTGCACTGTGGACTTTGGGACCAGTACTGGGGAGAGCCTTGGCTTTTAGCCCCAGGGCAAGAAGCCACTGAGGAGCCACTCAGCTCCCCCACCACATTGCAGCTTCAGCTCCTGGCCTGAAGACTGGGGGGATGGGGGGGCAGGTGACCAGTCTGAGGGGTAATTGCTCTTGCCTTAACCTTCTTGGATCTGAATTGTGGTCTGGGGTGGAGGCCCTGGGATGTGTGACCAGTTTGCCAGAGCTTTTGGAGGCTTCAGAGAGGGCACTCAACTAATACCTCCAGCAGCTAAGAACATCCCATTGTTTGGGACAGAAGCTCCCCTGTCTGGTGGCAGACTCCTACTGTGGCAAAAAGCCCAAAAGTCAAGTAATTGAGTGGCAACATGCCCAGGCAAAAGAAGCAAACCAAACAGAAAAATCCAACATTAGACTCCTATTCTGGGGACAAAAGGGAGCAAAGCATGGAACAGGAGGAAGACAGTAGGGTCAGAACTCCTGCACCAAAAGCTTCAAAAGAAAATGCGAACTGGTTACAGGCCATAGAAGACCTTAAGAAGCAGATAAGAGAAGTGGAGGAAAAATTGGGAAGAGAAATGAAAATGATGCAAGAAAATTATGAAAGGAGTCAACAGCCTGACTGAGGAAAATAACACCTTAAAAAAATAGACTAACTAAAACGGCAAAAGAGGCTCAAAAAGGCAATGAGGAAAAAAAGCATGAGAAGGTAAACAGGAAAAAGAAATCATAAGGAACTTATCAAAGTTGAACTATGAAACTTTTCTCAGTATGAAAATAGTTGAAGGGAATAGAGATAGATAGATAGATAGATAGATAGATAGATAGATAGATAGATAGATAGATATAGATATAGATACACACACACATATATATGTATATATATACATATATATATAGTCTATCAGAGGGTATATAGGCATATGAATATATATATGAATGTGTATGTATATGTTTACAGGTATATATAGATAGAGGGCACAGGACCACTTTAATAGGAAGGGATGATACTTAAAAGGTGAAATCAAGAGGTGAGAGGGGAATATAATGAGAGGAGATGGGGAGAGACAGAATGAGGCAAACTATCTCATATAGAAGAGGCAAGGGAAAATGGGTACAATGGAGGGGAAGAACAGAAAGGCATAAGGTCAGCCTTATAATCATTGAATTTGGCTCAGGGAGGGAATGACATACACACTAAATAGGGTATCTTACCCTACAGGGAGTAGGGGGGAAGGGGTTAAGAGGGGGGATGCTGGAAGGGAGGGCAGGCTCGGTGGGAGGAAAGTTGAAAGCACACACTTTTGAAAAGTGACAGGACCAAAATAGAGAATAGAACAAGAGGGCAGTGGGATAGGAGGGAGGAAAATATAATCAGTCTTCTATAATATATCTACTATGATAATGTTTTGCATTAGCCACATAAGAACAACCTATATTGAATTGCTTATCTTCCCAGTAAGGGTGGGTGACAAGGGAGGAAGGGAATGAATTTGGAATTCAAAGTTTTAAAACCAAATGTTTAAATATATATACTATTATTAATACTATTTTACATGTAATTGGGAAATAAGAGGAGGGGATATCCTGGGGGACTGCTATTTTGGGGAGGTGGGTAGGGGAAAAATGGAGAAAAATTGTAACACAAAAACTGGTGGAAATGAATGAAGTAAACCAGAAGTTAATAAAGCATTTGAAAAACAAAAAAGGTGGGAAAGGGCAAAATTATGAAGAGCTTTAAATGTTAAAGGAGTTTATATTTGATCCTGATGGCGTTCATTAGGGAGCCACTAGAGATCATTGTTGGGGTAGTGGGAAGTGTGTGTGTGTGTGTGTGTGTGTGTGTGTGTGTGTGTGTGTGTGTCTGAAGGAGAGACAGAGACAGAGAAGGAAAGAGACAGAGACAGACCTATACTTTAGAAAAATCATCTTGATAGCTGAGTAGAAGATGGATTAGAAGGGGAAAATCTAAAGGTAGAGATACCAATTAGAAGGCTATTGCAATAGTCCAGGTGAGAGAGGTGATAAGGACCTGAATAAATATTGTGGCTTTATCCTGTTCCAAATCTTGTAAAATATTATTTTCCATTTTCTCCTCTTTCTTAACATTCTTTCACTTGGCAATCTTCTTTTAAGAAGATAACTTCAAATTCTTATTTCAGTGTCTTACTTTTCCTATGAGCTCTATACTCAAAGTCCTGCCAGCACTGAATATAAATAAATATATAAATGAATGAATGTAAATGAATATAAATATAATGAATATAAATAAAATCAAGGTCATTCATGTATTTATTCATCTGTATATTTAGGTCTGAATCTGTGATTTCTTTATATGTGTGTGTGAGATGAAAAAGTTCGGAGTCTGAGATCAGAAAAGGTCTTAATTCTTTCTCATGAGAAAGGGCACTGCCCCTGTGGCTCAAATGACATCTGCCAGGGAGTGCAAAATGTAGAAGCTCACAGGCTTCTCTTGTCCTGATCCTAACTCCATCTCTAACACCTGTCCTACCTCACCATTGACTGGTGAGGCAAGCTCACAATCTTTCACTAGTGTTAACTAATTGGTGCAAAGCAGTTTCAATCTTTCATTATGCATTTCCTGTCAGCAAATTTGGAAGTGCCCAATCAGAAGTGGACTAGTGTGGCTTTCTTTCAAATGACCTCATTTTGGGTAAATCATGAGTTACTTGCAAGACTGAACTGGCTAACAAAGAATGGAGAAGAGATAGGAATGTAACAGGGAGTTTAAAAAATTGGGAAAGTTCACTGTGAGTCATCTCACATGTATGCATATATATTTGTGTGTGTGTATTATATACATATATATGTGTGTGTGTATATATATGTATATATATGTGTGTGTGTATATATATGTATATATATGTGTGTGTGTGTGTGTGTGTATATATATATATATATATATATGTTTATTTGCCATTTGTCCATTTTCAAAGAAGAACAATAACATCACATGGTGATAACTTGTGAGTGAATTTGATTATTGGGGTAGGGGGAAGTGTGTGTGTGTGTGTGTGTGTGTGTGTGTGTGTGTGTGTGTGTGTTATCAGCCTCACTCTCTCTTCCTGAGTCATAGAAATCCAGTGGCATGACAAAAGTCAAGATAACTGGCAGTGGCCCAGGAGGCAGTGGATGACCTTGGATTCTTTGCCATCTGACAAAGCTCTTAGAGCTCCACAGGACCTGTTTCAGCTGCTTTCCTGGCCGTTGGAACAAATTGTTATCATCTATCTGTTCTGCCAGGGGAAACCTTCACATGTTGGGGTAGACACCCCCTCCCAACTTCATTGATGGGTTTGAGACCTGTTGGTTACTTTCAACCTGCTTTAGCCTGTCTGCTGAGATGATTTATTGGTGTGTGGCTGCTATGCACACTGTAGTTTCTTGGAGTCACAGATAAGAGTTGGGTAGAATCACATCAAAGTCAACTTATACCCATATCCTCTGTCTATATATAATCCTTCCAACTTATCTAATAGAGATACAGTTCTCAAGAGTTACAAGTATCATCTTCCCATGTAAGAAAAAGTTTATTTTATATTTGTTTTGCTTTTTGGAGTGGGGAAGGCAGAGAAATTGGGGTTAAGTGACTTGCCCAAGGTCACATGGCTAGTAAGTGTTAAGTGTCTGAGACTGGATTTGAACTCAGGTCCTCCTGACTCCAGGGCTGGTGCTCTATTCACTGTGCCACCTAGCTGCCCCTGTGTAGGGAAAAGTTTAAATCTTATTGAATAGCATTTGGTTTTTTTTTTCTTGTTTACCTTGTTATGCTTCTCTTGAGTCTTGTATTTGAAGATCAAATTTTCTGCTTAGCGCTGATCTTTTCATCAGGAAAATTTGAAAGTCCCCTATTTCATTGAATGTTCATCTTTTCACCTGAAAGATTATGCTCAGTTTTGCTGGGTGGTTGATTCTTGGTTGTTTTCCAAGCTCCTTTGCCTTCCAGAATATCATATTCCAGGCCCTGCAATCCTTTAATGTAGAAGCTGTGTCCTGTATAATCTTGACTGTGGCTTCTTGATATTTGAATTGTTTCTTTCTGGTTGCTTGCAGTATTTTCTCCTTGACCTGATAATTCTGGAATTTGGCTACAATATCTCTTGGAATTTTCATTTTAGTATCTCTTTCAAGTGGATTCTTTCTATTGGTTATTTTACTCTCTGGTTCTAGGATATCAGGGCAGATTTCCTTGATAATTTCTTGAAAAATGCTGTCCAAGTTCTTTTTCTGATTGTGGCTTTTACATAGTCTAATACTTCTTAAATTATCTCTCCTGGATTTATTTTCTTGGTCAGATGTTTTTCCAACAAACATTTTACATTTTCTTTTATTTTTCATTCTTTTGATTTGTTTTACTGATTCTTTTTTTTTTTTTTTTTGCTTTTTGGAGGGCAACTGGGGTTAAGTAACTTGCCCAAAGTCACATGGCTAGGTTTTTGTTTATGTGTGCGTTAAGTGTCTGAGGCCGGATCTGAACTCAGGTCCTTCTGACTTCAGGACCGGCGCTCTCCTCACTGCACCACCTAGCTGCCCCCGTTGTTTTACTGATTCTTGATGTCTCATGGAGTCATTAGCTTCCATTTGCCCAATTCCAATTTTTAAGGAATTATTTTCCTCAGTTAGCTTTTGTTCCTCCTTTTCCATTTGTCCAATTCTACTTTATAAGGAGCTGGTTTTTTTTCTGTGGTTTATTTTTCCATTTGATCAACTGGAATAACATGAACAATGTAGGTGTTCCATAAATATGTGTTGAGTGCTATATTCACAAATCTCTTATAGTCTTTGCCAATTATTTGACCAGATATAATCCTGAAGCCATGAGAACTGAGAAGGTGTAAAGCCACAATTATGAGAATTTTCCACCTTTTCCTGGAACAATCATGTAAATTCAGTATGACAAATATTTATTAAGCTTCTACTGTACAATAAACACTGAGGGAGATAAAATATTTATATAAATTATGTCCCTGCCTTCAAGTAGTTAATAATCCAATAAAGATGCCAACACAGAACTTTATAGTATGCAATATTACAGAATAAAATTTTGTTCTTCCTTGTAGTTATTTGTGTGTATTGTGTGACTAGATTGTAGTGTATATGTGTAGATTTGTGTGTATATGTATAACTAGATTGTAGATTCTAAGTGCAGAGAGGATGTATCTTAATTAAACCTTATATCCCAGTGACCAGCACATTGATCTATATATATATATAGACAACAAATGCTAAATCATGAGGTCTTAAAGTTTGACAGGTCCTACTACCCTGGGAATGGTGAGAATTGTTGCCTAAGGATCAGTATGGCTGACTTTGGAGGGGCTATCACCAGGTTGGCCACAGAATAATGAATCTTTGAGACCTAATATCCATCTCCAGGCATTTTTTTCTGGCTATCCCCACCCCCAATGCTCTCTCTACTCCAACTCCTGATCTCTCTGCCTTCCTCTAAGTCCCAACGAAAATCCTCCCTTCTCCAGGAAGCCTTCCCTAACCTCTCTTTATTGCAGTGCTTTCCTTGTTTTTAATTATTTCCTATTTATCCTCTATGTAGCTATTTTGTATATATCTGTTGTCATGATGTGTCTCCCATTAAGCTGTAAACCCCTTGAGGGCAGAGACTGTCTTTTACCTCTTTTTGCATCCCCCAACATTTAGCAGAGGACCTAGCACATATTAGACATTTAATAAATGTTTATTGAATTGAATAGAATGAGTTGCTAAAAAAAATCCAACAGGAACAAAATCACAGGCTTTTGAAGTATTGCATCATAAGAGTATTAGAGAGTAACAAAATGAAGTGCTAAATGAGCTCAGAAGAGGAACTAGAATGTTAGCTCCTTGAACTCAGGAAATATTGTCATTTTGGTCTTTCTATTATATCCTTATACCTACAACAGTGCTGGTACTTCAAAGGCACTTAATAAATTCATAAATTGATTTGAAGGTTGCTACTGATGTGGGGGAAGGTTTCCTGGAGCAAATGGCATTTGAGTTTTATTTTAAAAGATAGGTAGTAAATTGTAAGGAGAGGTAGGGATGGCATTCTAGGCATCAGGAACAATGTAAACAAAGGCACAAAGATGTGGGGATGCTTTATGTTTGGGCAAAAAAGTAACCTAGTTTGTCTGGAGTGTAGAGTACAACAGGGGAATATTTGACATGAGAAGGGAACAGCAGAGTGGTAGCAAATTATATAAAGCCTTAAATGTCATTTCTCAATAGATCATTGGGTAATAACAGCCCAGTGAAAATTTTCTTGGGCAGAGGCGTCACATCATGGTCCAATCTGGAAAAATTATGAAAGATCTTTTGGAAAGGAAAGAGTCAGACATCTGAAGAGGAAAGAGACTGACATCTGTCAGTCAAGACATCTGAATATTACAAAAATTTTGATGACAAGAGCCTATATTAGAATTGTCACAAAAGATATAAAGAACCATGGAGTAATGCAAGAAATGTAGGTGTGGAATCTACAGAAGCTGATAACTAAACTAATTAGAGAAGCTATATGAGGGAAAAGAAAGCAAGAAAGATAACCCTAGTGTTACAAAAAATGGACACAGAGTAGTAACATAGAAATGGTGAAGTTAGAAGGAAAAGTAGGGTTAGAAGGGAAGAGAATTCGTTTTTAATGTATTAATTAAATTTAATGATAAATTTCATTTAATTAATATAGAATTTGAGGTGACAGTGGGATAATCAGTTTGATAATCAGTCCTGTAGGCAGATGGGTATGGGGGTCTGGAGTTGGGTTCAAATTTAGGGTAGAGATTTGCGAATCATCTGCAGACAGCTAGGCAGTACTGTGGCTAAAGTACCGGGCCTGGAATCAAGACCTGTGTTCAAAGTTGGCCTCAGACACTCATCACATGACCCTGGACAAGTCACTAAGTCTATGCTTGTCTTAGATTCCTCATCTGCAAAATGGTACCTCATCTCCAAAATAATGACACTTATCTCCTACATTGTAAGGGTCAATCAAAAAATATAATTATAACATGCTTAGTACAGTTCCTAGCACACAGCAAGCACTATATACATGTTGTTCAGTTATTTTTCATTCATGTCCAGCTCTTGGCAACCTCTATTTTGGGGTCTTAAGACTGCAATGATTACAATTGCTACATTTGAACATTGTTTCATACTTTTCTGGCTCTTGGGAAATAGGTGACAATATTGTAGGGTAACAGAGATAGCATATTTGTTGCTCATTGTATGTATTAACAAAGTCCCCATTGTTAATTTGGCCCCAGGAGGCTGGTTGCAAAAGTGTTAAGTAAGTATTAACACGTCTTTGGGGACTTGCTGTAATATTACTGCACATGCTGATTGCTCATTAACAGTTTAGAGAGGAAGGTCTGATTGTATTTCAAGGATAGCTGCATAGCATATTACAGTTACCAAGAACGACTAAGAAATTAATGCAAATTTGCAGAAATGCTTTGCTGAGTAAATGGTTCAAACCGTACATTTACAATGTTAAAACTATGAATTCGGGGCGGCTAGGTGGCGCAGTGAATAGAGCACCGGCCCTGGAATCAGAAGGACCTGAGTTCGGAGCCGGCCTCCGACACTTAATCCGCACAAACAAAAACCTAGCCGTGTAACCTTGGGCAAGTTACTTAACCCCAATTGCCCTAAAGGGGCGGCTAGGTGGCGCAGTGAGTAAGAGCGCCGGCCTCGGAGTTGGGATGACCCGAGATCAGATCCGGCCTCAGAAAATGAGCACCCACGCATAAATAATGACTAGCCGTGTAACCTTGAGCAAGTTACTTAACCCCAATTGCTTTTAAAAAAAAAAAAAAAACTATGAATTCCAGGAAACTATCTATCTATAAATGTATTGATTTTATATTTATCATATAGTAATATAGAATCAATATATCTATATATTAAATATAAAAGACACACATTATTTAGAATATATGTGTAATATATAATTTCCTAGAACTTACAATTTTATGAGTTTTCTATTATTACATTATAAATACTTTTAGCATTCAATTTTTCCTAATCATATTGCCAGTGCTCATTGTATCACATGCCATCTCCTGAGACTTCATGATTCACAACCATGTTTATGCTTAAATGATGGATTTTGGAACAGTGGGTAACTTGTGATCATTGAAAGCACTGTAAAATGTGATAAAGCTCATTTTTTCCCCTTTTATGTAATCCTGGCTACCAATTAATTGTCCTTCTACAGCACCTGCCTAAGTTATACATTACTAGCTCTCTCACAGATGCACTTGCACACACACACACACACACACACACACACACACACACACGTCTTCACGTCTTTTTTTGTTTAACCAGACTGGTGATTTCATTAGTAAAAAAAAATAAAATGTCAATGAGGAATTCCCTCTACCAGTGCAAAATAGCACCTGTTCTGCAACTTATAGTCCTAGAGCGTTGTATGATACATTGAGAGACTGATTTTTCCATTAGGATAGTATAGATAGCATGTGTTAGAGGTTAGAGACATAAATAAAGTTCTTAATTCCAACATCAGCTCTTTATCCACTGCTATTCTACATATAGTATATTGGTATTTATGTCTATATACATATATTTATATATACAAAATATGTAAGTGTACATATACATGCCAATCACTAAAAGAATTGGTTATATATCTACCTGTATATCAGAGCTAATATTCATTTTCATCCACTTTGTTTTCTGGTGTGGATTGTTAAACCAACTTCCTTGGAATAACTATAGATTTTGCTGAGGAAACTTTTTAACATTCTGGGATTTGATATAATTAACACAATGTCATCTGCAAATAGGAACATGTTGAGAATATAACCCTCAATAGGAAAATGTGGTATCCTACCAAATGCTGAGTATGCTTTATGTAGAAGTCTCAATGTTAACACCTAGTCACTGAACAAAGTAACTTCTGTTGTTGAATTATTATGAGATCTTGCCATATCAATATATATGGGAGGTATTTTATTTTTTTTAGAAAAACTCATGTGCTCAACTGGTTTGTTAATATCAGCAAACAATATAGGGAGCAATATCTTATATTCTGGTTCATGTTTTCAAAGACTTGCCTGTTTCATCTCATGTTTTCTTTAAGGATACCTTCCATATTTGTATAGATCATTAAAAATGATTTTATAAAGATGGGGAGGCATTCATATGGACTAGTAGGTCAGTCACTGGATTTGGAGTCAGAGAATTTGGGTTTGAATCCTAGCTCCACTATCTAGGAGGTCACTTGACCTTTCCTGATTTCAATTTTCCCATCTCTAAAATGAAGAGAGTAGGACTAGATAGTCCCTGAGGTCTTCTAGCTTTAAATCCTAAAAACCTATAATAAAACATTTCTGGTGATAACCAATAAATTAAAAGTGACACAAAAGCCATCATCAAGGATATGTATGACCAAAAGAGCACCAGCTAATATTTATATAACACTTACTTTGTACCAAGCACTATACTAAACATTTTACGATTATTATCTAACCCAATCTTCACAACAGCCTTAGGAGGTATGTACTAATATTATCCCCATTTTTCAGATGAGGAAACTGAGTCAAACAGAGGTTAAATTACTTGCCTAGGATCATACAGCTAGTTAATGTCTGAGGCCAGATTTTAACTCAGGTCTCCATTACTCCAAGTCTAGTTCTCCATCCGCTGTACTCCCTAACTCCCTCTACAATTATAAAGTTATGACACTTCTTCCCCCATTTCCCATTTCCCATCATCAGCCTAATCATGCCCAATTCTTTCAAAGAATGATTATATAACAAGATCATATGACTCAAAACCTTTGATCCTCCTGGTTGTCCTCTTCTGAGTATTCTCCAGTTTATCACTTTCTTTCCTAAAATGTGGCATTTAAAATGAAACATAATTTGCAAATATATTCTTTTTTTTTTTTGCTTTTTTTGGAGGGCAGTTGGGGTTAAGTAATTTGCCCAAGGTCACACGGCTAGGTTTTTGTTTGTGTGTGCATTAAGTGTCTGAGGCCGGAACCGAACTCAGGTCCTTCTGACTCCAGGGCCAGCGCTCTACTCACTCCACCACCTAGCCACCCCTTGCAAATATATTCTAACCAGGACACAGTACAGTGATACATAGCTACTATCACCTCCTATTCCTAGAAACTCTGTGTTTCCTAATGGAGCCAAAAGATTGCATTACTTTTAACTGCTATATTACACTGCTAACACATATTGAGCTTGTAGTCCACTAAGACCTCTAGATTTTTTCAGGCATACTCCTATTTTATCATGCCTACCCACCTTGTCTTTATAAAGTTGATTTTTAAAACCCAAGTGTAAAGCTTTATATTTATCTCTACTAGATTTCATCTTAGAGAAGTCATCCACATGCTCAAGGCTTTCAGGATCTTTTTGGATCCTATGTCATCTAATGTGTTAGCTATCCCCTCTTAGCTTTGTGTTATTTGTAACTATGATGAACTTGCCATATAGGTCTAATGGATTAGATGTGGCACATATCAAATACAAAGAGTACAAGGTAGAATTTGAGAAGAGTAAAACCAGTAAGCATGCTATGATAAATTCAAGGGGGAGGGGTTTGTGGGAAAAAAATAGGTTAATTGTACCTGAGGATATGAAGGAAGACTTTAAGGAGGTTAGTTAATTTTATGTAAGAAATGGTGATTATCAAGGTCAGTATCTTTACCTTTTTGCAGTCCCATTTTTAATAGCTCAGGTTGAATCTAATTTGATGTTGATTTTGATGTTTGCCCTACTAATATAGTAATGACTGCACATAGAGAATCAATTCTGATTGTTGTTGTTGGTTCTTCATACTTAAAGAGGATAAATGACAACATGATGTTGAGGTCAAGGTACAGTGTGTTCGACTATGGCTTCTCAGTCCAATAAAAGCTTGGAACATTATACCACAGGTCAGGCACAAATAGTCCCTTTGAACATTTGGGGTGGAGATGTAATCTGACTATACACAGAGAGTCAATATTATTCCCATGTCAGTAATGGTCATTTCCTGTGTGTTAAGGTATAGTCAATTTCATTTTTTGTGCTGTTTAGTTTTCACCAAGTATACATACACACAGAAGAGATATATGCATGTATGTATGTATGTATGCATGTATGTATTTTAGGCTGTTTTATAAAAACTTACATGCTCAAGAATGATTTCTTTGAAAGCAGCAGACCTCAAATACATTTCCCAGTGATTTAGGTATTTTTTTTTTAGAAAAACATGTCTAATACCTTCTGGATTTCTTTTTAAGGAAAGTATTTATTACATATAAGAATGAAGTTTCTAAGTAGTTGCCTTTATTTTTTTTTAATGAGACTGAGTACAAATTCAACTAGCTCACTATATTTAGCTTATTTCAAACTACCTGGCCAGATCATGCTTACTGTCAAAATGTAGCCTTTCACCCTTACTATCTTGCTATCGGTTCTGTTGCTTCTCTCTTTCTAAATGAGCACTCCTAACCAGAAACCAGCACATAATGCCTCCCATGCTTGAAAATATTTTTCCCACTTGGCTTTAGAATGCTAGGTTGAGCTGAGTTATTGAACTAACTAGCTTACTCTACCTAGCAAGGCCACCTCAGACCATTAGACCAGATAATGTTTTATGTTGAGCCATTCACCCTAGATATCTTGTTTATCCACACTGGCGTTTCTATGTTCTACCTCTTACTCTGAAGTCAGTGAATTCTACTATTGCTCCAGGAAATGTGAGTGAAATGAGAATTTGCTTTTAAAGGTAAGGGAAACATAGGAATGTTTATATGAAGTAGGGAAATATCTAGTATACAGGAGGAGACCAAAGATTAGTTTAGTGAGAGAATGAGGATGATCGAGAGTTCAATTTGCTGGAGAGGAACAGAAGATGTACAATCAAGGGTACATATACAGGGGTTTACCTTGGCAAGGAGAAAGGTCACTTCTTCATCTGAAACTGGAAGGGGGTAGAAATAGTGGAGGGAGAAGCCTGGATTATGTCAAGCAAGAAAGGGGAAAAGGGAAGGGGGGTTGTGTCTTGGAAAATGGTCTTAATTGTTCTTGTTATTGTTATTGAAGTATGAGGTCAAATTCTTGGTTACAAATTGGTGGGGTGAGGGGGAAAAGAGGAAATGGTACCATGGGAGTTTTGGGGAGAGATAAGAAGGCTTGCAATAGTTTCTGTGGAGAGTTTGATAGAGAACTAATTGGGGAAAATAGAATCTATGCCTTAATATATTAGAGCCTCAGTTGAATTTAGATGACATAAGTTTATGGTATGCTGAGTCAGCATGGTTTTGTGATTTCTCACAGCTCTATTAAGCAGCAAGCACATAGTTACTAAGGAGTAAAAACATTGGAGCAGTACAGTATTGGGATTTAGAAAAGTGTGAATGATCATAGGACAAGGGACATGAGGATCTGAGAGTAGAGTATATTATTAAGTTGAGTTGGTATACCAAATGGTGAGGATAGAGCATTAGATGATAAATTTACATTGTGTGAAGTTTAAAGAAACAGAGTTTGTTTAGTGAAGGTGGTACAGGACGTGCCCATGTATGGCAGTGGGGAACAAAGAATATTCTGACTCTCACCAGGACCAGTGTAAGTAAGGGGAATATGAGAGAAAGTAACAGACAGTCCCAGAAAGGATGACAAGGGAATAGGTATCATCAGGAAGCATATATGTCTTAGTGAGGGCAAGAAGATGTAACAAATGAGTAAGGAGTGGTTTAAGGTGCTAAGAAGTTTGTTAATTATGGAGCAAACATTCCAAAGAGCACAGTGGAAGCTGCAAGTAGATGTGATAAAATAGGATCTTGTGGGGATAAGGTTGAGGCCAGGTGAGGATAGAAAGTAAGTTATACCTAAGCAGCTAGATCTTCAGAATCACAAAGTTGAGGAAAATATGAGAAAATGAGATAATGTTAGTCACTGAGAAGTGAGCCCAGGCAGAATATCAATAGTTGGAGAGCAGTCTACTAAGGGAGGTACATGATTAGACTGATTATAATTTTCCATCACTAAAGAGTTGTATTCAGTAAAAGATATTTAATATTTCTGATTTTTAAATTTTGAATTTATTATGCCTCAAACCATGGTTAATTTTTGAAAAGGTACAATAAAAGATGAAAAATACATATATTGTTATGATTCTCACTTAGTCATCATAAAAATCTATCATTATCTACTTTTTCTAAAAATAATTCAAATCAACTTCTTTCTTGGTTATCTTTTTTTCTTATATTCATTTAGGTCTAAAAGGAAAATATTGGAGTCCCAAATAACTATTGTTTATCTATTTGTCCTTTTAGTTCAATTAGAATTTCCTCTAACTACTCACATGTTATGCCATTCAGTGGGCAAGTCATTTAATCTCTCAGTGGCCCAGGAAGATTTCTAAAATTGTAAAATACAGATATGTTCCCAAACAGCATTGGTAGAGGGAATTTACTCACTGGGGAATTCCCTATGGTGATGAAATCATAGATCAAGGAGGAAAAAACCCCAACTGTGGTTTGTATACTACTAGCAAACCTCATAGTTGGCTTAAAGTGAGTGCTGGAAAGCCTACTGTCAAAAACAAATAAAGCTATGAATTGGTCTGGCAATTCTGTAGAGCAATTGTGAAGTCTGCTCCCAAAGTCACTAATCTGAGCATACTCGTTGACCCAGCGATACCACTATTAGGCTTATTTCCTAAAGAGATTATTCAAAAAAAAAAGGAAAGAAATTATATGTACTAAAAAGATTTCTAGTAATCCTTTCCATAATAACAAAGAATTGGAAACAAAGGGAAGTGCTCACCAATTGGAGAATGGATGAACAAATAATGGTATATGAATGTAATGAATACTATTGTGCTTAAGAAATTAAAAAAAAAAGTATGGTTTCAGAGAAACTTCAAAGATTTGCATGAATTGCTACAGAGTGAAGCAAGCAGAATCAGGAGAAAAATAATGTGAATATAAATAATTTTGAAAGATTTAAGATCTCTGATTAATGCAATAACCAACCATGATTCTAAAAGACTTATGATGAAACATACTATCCAGTTCCTGACAGAGAGGTTTTGGACTCAAAATGCAGAATGAGATATATTTTTAGATATTGGTAATTTGTCGATTAATTTTGCCTAACTACACATATTTGTTATATTATTTTCATGGGGAGGGGGAATGGAGAGAAAAAAGTTATTAATTGAAAAAAAAGAAGAGAAATCTCTCACTGTTGGTTCTTCTATCATTTGAACTATGAAATTATCATTAATATAACATTATACTTAATTAATAGTGGTATTTTTATTAGAGACAAGTATATACCTGAATAACTGAATTTTCATATCACTATTATGTAATAAACAAAGCTCTTGATCTGTTTCCCAAGCTCGTCCTCTATTTCCTTTTCCTGCTTAGGTGGCCTGTAGTACACTCCAATGACAATATTGATTCTATTCCTGCCTCAGTTTACCTTTCCATCATCCTTTTCCCCTCTGGTTGCAGGATTTCCTCACAAAATGAGACTTTCTTAAAACATGTTTTTATTATAAATTTAATATTAACTATTGGCACTAGTTAAACTTGCTTTACAATTAGATATATAAATTATTTTCAACATACATTATGACATTTTTTCAGTCATTCCCTTTTGGTTTTTATATATATTTTGTATTTATTGATTGAATCTCTACTTTTTCCTTTTATATGGTGATTGTTAGTGTGTATTTTTCTTTTTCTCCTTTTCCTTCTTCCTCTTTCATAAAGATATTTCTAGTCCTCTTTAGAATTCTCAAACTTTCCAGTTATAATTTTGTTATAGTATTTCATAAAATTAATGTACTAGCATTTATTCAAGCTTTCCCTTCTTGGGGGAAATTTTTTTCCATTTCTTTTGCAGTGATAAATAATAATTGCATTTATTTTTATAAGACTTTTGGAGTAAATTCCTAACAATGAAATGATAGACTATAAATATCTTTATAACTTTTATTGTATTTTGCCAGATTTCTCTTTTAAAGATTTCACAAGTTTGCAATTCCACCATTGAAGAATTAGTGTACCTGCTTTTCCAGGACTCTGCTAATATTGAATTTTGTTGTTTTTAATTGTTTTTGCTCTTTTGATGGATAAGAGGTAATCATTAAAATTGTTTTGCATTCAAATATTTGATTATATTAAGTTTGAGAATTTTTTTCAAATTACTCTAGTGCTGGAAAAGAGCCTGGAACTAAATACATGTGGATGGAACTGGTGTACCAAAGTAAAAGGGTGGGAGCAGACATCCAGTCAGGATTGAGAGGTATCACTGCCATGAACTCCTATTCCCTGGGGCCATGTACAGACATCAGGTTTTTCCATCCATGATCAGTGGTCTTGTGACCACATACGTATACATTCTTCTATCCACTCCCTATACAGGAAGTAATAAAACAAGGTGAAATCTGCTCAGTGTCTCAGGGGGAGGAGAGTGCCTGGGCTTGGTCTTCATGCACTGACATCATTAAGAGAAGTGCTTCATACCTGGCTGGCCCAGGTTGGTGGTAATGAAAGGAAGATGTGGGTATGTGAAGAAAGCCTTTAGAAAGTAGATTCCCTCCATAATGCTATAAAGTTGGGGCTGGCCATGTACAACCTAACTATTACATAATTTTGCAAATCAATAGCAGATGCTACTATATGATCCACAGGGTGAAGGCATCTCGTGAGTGCCCTGCATTGTGTCATTTTCCTAGGACCTTTATTTTCCTTCCTTTCTCCTCCCACTCTTTTTAGGCCTTTCCTGACTTTTGCCAAAGGAACAAAAATTTCTAGTCAAAATTCTGAATGTATTTTACTGCACATTTCTCCCTCCTGTCCCTAATTCAATAAGTATAATTTTGAGCCCTTGTATTTCTTGATAATAGCTACCCTGAATCACTGCTGTGGGAAACTGCTTTAATGAGGGGAACAGCAGGACTGTTTCCTTTAAACCTGGGGTCATCACTCAACTTCTTACTTTGTTAACTTCTGTCTTCCCTTTATACTGTTATTAACCTCTTCTTACTTTGTCTTACCAACTTGTTTTATTTACCTTACCTTTTCCTTTAAGTCTTATCTTCCTATTACTTCTCTTCCACCTTCTCCTCTTTGAATGGCCCTTCTCCTTCAGCTAGAGTCCTTCTCATTCTCCTTTCACTCCTCCTTTCCCTTTTCAGGTCCCTTTCCTTGTTCTTTTTTTCCTCTTCTCAAGTATTTTTTTTCAATGTGAGTTCTTCCCCTTCTTCTATGCTAATGTTTCTATGCCTTTAACTCTAGCCCTTCTTTTCAAATTTTCCCTCCCCAAATTTAATTTCTGGTCTTCCTTACAATTCAAAAGTCATCTAAATCACTAAAGCTCTTTCTTCTCTTTCCTCATGCTTTTCAGCTCAAGGCCTTCCTCTGCTTCCTCTCCCATAAAACCTTCTTCTATGAAGAGCAAAATAGAATGGTAGCTGGAATTAGAATTCTACCACTTGTCACCATAGAAACTGATTCTTCAAGAGAGAAGTGATGCTAATGAATATGGTCTGGAATTGTGATTTCATTGGTGTAAGGAGTTCCTGATGAGGATACATCTATCAAAGCAGAGTGGCAATTGTTCTGCATTCTGCCTGGGGACCCTGTGGGGCCAAATGCCTTGCTCAAGATGACATAGATGGGCCTTGAAGCCAGGTTATCCTGATCCAGAGGTTTCTAGGGTTTTCCTATCCTGGGGTTTAAATACCTGCAGAGGTTATGAGAAGCTTGTCAAGGGCATAGGGTAAAATATAACTATATTGTCCAAACAAAGTCAATGTATTTTATATCCTTTTTTGGCATATACACAGTAAATTCTAGATTTTATTTCTTTTTATCCTAAATAGAACACAGGAGAATGTTTTTCTTATGTCTATATGCATGGTAAACGCTAGAATTTCTTTCTTTTCATATTAAATAAGGTATATAAGGGGGTTTACTAAAAGCCAAAGGTAATAGGGATCAAAAAAGTTTGGGTACTCATGATTCATTCACTATACCATCGGTTCTCAACCTTCTTGGTCTTGGGAACTTTCTTAAATCTTAAAAATGATTGAGGACCCCAAAGAGTTATGTGTATGTGGACTAATTCTGTTGATATAGACCGCATTACAAGTGAAAATTGATAAAAATATTCTAAATATCTATTAGTTCATTTCAAAATAACAATGATAAACTCATTATATATTAACATAACAGATTTTATTTAAAATAACTGTGTTTTACAAAACAAAAAATATCAGAGTGGCATTGCTTTACATAATTTTTATAAATCTCTTTAATATCTGGCTGAATGGAAGATTAATACAAGATGAAATCTTTTTTTTGCATTTATTCTATTGTGATATGTTGTTTTGGTTGAAGTATATGAAGAAAGTCTGGCCTCACATAGATAGGTAGCTGGAAAAAGGGTGTGTGTATATTTTAATAAACAAATAACATCTTAGTATTATCATAAAAACAAGTTTAATGTCAAGAACCCTTTTAAAGGGTCTCTGGGATTCCCCAGGTGCCCATATACCACACTTGGAGAACCACTGCTTTATACTATGCTGCCTCTCACTATTCAGTAAATGTGTGTGTGTGTGTAAGTATATAAAATCTTTTTACAGAATGTGCTATCTTAAGCAGTCTATGTACATCACCTAAAGGGAAGAAGATTACCAATGAGTTCAGAAATATCCTGCCCAAACAGGTAAATTCACCTATTTAAATCTTAGAAAGATTATAACACAATTCACTTTGATCATTCTAAAGCCAATACGTTGATTGCTGTTTTTTTGTTGGGGTTTGTGTTTTGTTTTTTTGCTTTTTGGAGGGGGAAGGCAGGGCAATTGGGGTTAAATGACTTGCCCAAGGTCACCCAGCTAGTAAGTGTTGAGTGTCTGAGTCCAGATTTGAATTCAGGTCCTCCTGACTCCAGAACTGGTGCCCTATTCCCTGTGCCACCTAGCCATTCCTAAATTGATTATTTTTGATACATATTTTTTCTTAAATATTATGATCCATGAGAACGAATATGCTTTAGCTTGAATTAATGATAGAAATGACCTCCAAACCTCTGCCAAAACAACTGGTTTTCAATGAGGTGTGGCTTGTTTGTTTGTTTTGGGTTTGTGTGTGTGTGTGTGTGTGTGTGTTTTGTTTTTTGGGGTTTTTTTTTGCTAGAGAAGAAGCAATGTCACTAACCAATTAGATTAACCAGTCTTGGACTTATTCTGTTTATTTTTATTGTCCAAATTATGGGACAATTTCTGTCATGAAAAATTCATTTTTCTACTTGGGGAATAAGGCATTCTTTTGTCTGACTTAGAAAGGAATATTCTCTTGCTACTAATTTGCTGTAAGTTTTTGTTTGTTTTTGTATTTTATTGTTTTAGTTTAGTTTAGTGATTTTTTTGTAATATATAAGGACCAATTCCAGGGAGGAAACATCTTCTACCACTATAAATAGACACGTCTAAAACTTTGTCTTAAAGAGTTTTGAGGGGGTAATGAGAGGTTAAGGGACTTTCCCAGAGTTACACAGCCATCATTTATCCGACTTGAATTCAGGTCTCCTCATCTCTGAGGCCAGCACTATGTATTAGCCAAAGATATTAAACCTAGTAATAGTCCTTTTTAACTTGACAGATAAATGAAAGACGGTGATGCTTGGAGAGGAATTTAGATTTGATGAAATAATAATAATTCCTGTGACTGCATGCTATCTAGCCAAGGCTACTTGCCATCTCCCATCTTTATATAATTTTAAAGGCTGCCTTAGCTGCCTGGGATGCACTTGATCCCTCTTCACCTGTACCTCATAGAATCCCTCTCTTCCTTCAAAACTGAAATCAAATACCATCTCTTTCTGGAAGCATATCCTGGATCTCTCATCCTCTCTTTGCCCTCTTCCCCACCAGCCTCCCATCCTTAGACAGACTTTGAGAGACAGTAGAGGATAGAAAGGCCTGGTGTGCTATGGTCCATGGGGTCATGAAACGTCAGCCATGACTGAATGACTGAATAGCAACAAATGCTTATTCCCTCCCTCCTGGAAATGACTCTGTATTTTATATTTTTTTTTCTTTGTACCCCCAGTGCCTAGCATGCTATATGACACATAGAGAGAACATAATATATGTTTGTTAAATGAATGAGTGAACTTATATTTGTATAACATTTTTAAAGTTTGTAAAGAACTTTATAATACATTAAGTCATTTGAGCTTTATAATAGCCCTGTGAAGGAGTGATTACAGTGTAGGTCACTGTTTACTCCACAGGAGAACATTTCAATATTTCAAGGACCTGTAATTTTATCCAACTGAGTTCTCCTACCAATACAGATAGTATCCCTTTTATAACTCAGAAGATAGTTTGGTGGGTAACTTTGACCACAAAAAGACCTTCTGGTGACTCAACCCTCTGTTGATGTGATGGTGTTCCACACTCAGTCCTCAGAATATTGGCACCTGTGGAGCCATCCTTAAAGTCTTTGCATATTGGAAGAACCTTCCCAGAATTTGCATAGTTTTTTTAGAATATGAAGTCACCCCTCCACATTAATATTAAGGATGTATATGTGAATGTGTTATGCATATGTATATGTGGGCAAACCTGTGATTTCTTCAATGTGTGGAACTCCTAGAGTAGAACCACCACTACCCTCATCACCAAAATCACCATCACCAATACAGTCTAGTAATTCTATAACTTACTATTTAGAGAGTTGTCTGGGAGGCATTGAGAAGTTATATGACTTGTCCGGGATCATCCAGCAAAGTGTGTCTAAGTGGCAGGACATCAATGTAAGTGATCCATATTCTAAGGCTAGATCTCTATCCCTTCTTCCAGGCTGCTTCTCATGAATAATAACTTTTGGTATATACAGACCTAGTCAAGCATTGAAAAAGTAAACTGGAGTGAATAGTGTAAAATGAAAGTTTTTTATAATATGTTTCTTATTACATGTACTTTCATTCATTTAGAAAAGGAATAGTTTGCTTAAAAGACACATGCTCTTTGGAGAACAGAGACCTAACTCATGAAGCATTTTAAAAACAAATGTTTCTGCAAGAATGCACTGAGCTCAGAGCAGTATTTGTGGAATGAGTTTCTATGGTAGCAAGCTTATTTAGAGGGATGACATAGTTTCAAATAAGAAGAAATCACTCTTAGAAGCAAGCCATAAGGGTTCTCCCATTCTTATCCAGCAGCAGAAATCCTCACTAAAACATTCTCTAGATAGTATATAATAAGTGCGGTTTATATTAAAATGGAATTCTCTTAATAACTGAACTTTTGGGGGAGTGGGAAATGGAAAGAAAGGTACTCACCATTTATTTTCCAAGTTGTATGATCATAACATTGTGTTGGATAGTCAAGATAGAACTTTTGTGCATAAAAGGAGAAGTCAGTGTTATGTAGCATAAGAATGTTGTAAATCAAACTTTAGGTCTAATTTTACACAGTCTTGGCTCAGTTCCTACATGTGTACAATCATGAGGTTTGGATAGCCACCTTAAGGGGATAGCAACTTCTTGTCCTCACCACCTTAACAAACATCTCATTGTGCTTGATACTTAATAATTTCTTCTACTTTAAAAAATGGGCACAATGCACCCATGCCATTTTTTAGAGCTGATTTTCTCTTGCTATGACTTTCCCAAGAGCTCAATATGTCATATCTAGTGACAGTGTTGTGCTTTTGAGATGGTTTCTTAAGTATAACATAAACATTGGTCTCTGGTCTGCCTCGGTGAGAGTAAAAACACTAATTTATTCTTCAAGAGTTAATTCAGCCCTAAAAAGGGATGACACTGGCCTTTTGGGATCTATTTAAATGTATCACTTGATGTCACAGCTGGCTGAGCAGAGAAATCAATTAAGGTCCTGAAAGGGATGAAGAATGTGTTCACTTGCTGCATTCCAGGCTTTTAATCCCCTTCATAACAATCTGAGTCACATTTATAGGGAAACCACTGGGACTGCTCCATGGAGTGTTGCCTTCTAGTGTAAGAAGATGGAGCAACTTCTAGAATCTTATCATTTAAACAAATAGACTGGCCAAAATAATGATGTGAAAAAGATTCCAAATAAGGTCAGAACTGTATATTTGGCTCTAGGAAAAGCAAATTGTGTAATAATATTTTCCATCATATTTCATCTAAATGTTGATAGGTCATAGAAGTGAGATTGTTTTTATATGCATATGAAAATCTAAGATTTTTTTAAAGATTTTTTTAATAAAAAAACACAACCAGACTAATTTCTTTCACATATTTTTAACCAATATTCCTATTGGTTAGCTCTTCAGACTCACAAATTAATTTTAGAGGCCAGAGTGTATGTGTATATATATATAGTTGACTTTGAATTATTTAATTAATTCTCCACTTGGGGATTATCTAAAATAATCTAGGAGTTTGCTAGCATACAGTGGTATGTTGGCTACCCAACTTACTTCTAGGCTATCTCAAATGCCATTTAATTCTACCTGACTCAGTAAATATTTCATGAGTTTCTACTGTGATAATTATAGCACATTTATAAAACACTTCAAAATTTGCAAAGTTCTTTTCTCAGAATAATCTTCATGGCTAGGTAGTATAAATCTTATTATTCCCATTTTATAGATGAGAAAAATAAGCCTCAGAAGTTAAGCAGCTTGCCTAAGTCAGTCCTTAACCAAGGTCTTCAGACTCTAAGTCATAGGATCACAGATCTAATCTTAGTCATTATCTGGTTATAGAATTATTAAATTTGAAAATAGGAAGAAACCTCAGCAGTCATCTAGTCCAATCCATCTATCACCCCACTGTATCATTAGTAGCAAGTGGTTGAACAGTTTCTGCTTGAAGACCTTCAAGGAGGCAGAACCCACCACCTCTTAAGGCACACCATTCTACTTTTGGATAAGTCTGATGGTGAGCAAGTTTTTCATGAAATCAAGCCTATGTTGGACTCTGTAACTTAGACCCACTACTCCTAATTCTGCTCTCTGGGGCCAAATGGAACACTATTAGTCCTTCTTCCATGAGACAGCCTTCAAATACTTAAAGGTAGCTCTAATGTCTCCCTTGAATCTTCTCTTCTCCAAGCTAAACACACCTGGTTCCTTTAACATGTTATGTTCCTCACATGTTATGGCCCTTAAT
Organism: Gymnobelideus leadbeateri; assembly: GCA_011680675.1. Taxonomy (NCBI): domain Eukaryota; kingdom Metazoa; phylum Chordata; class Mammalia; order Diprotodontia; family Petauridae; genus Gymnobelideus; species Gymnobelideus leadbeateri. The sequence goes on along the minus strand of WOXC01000605.1, from coordinate 2,318 downwards.
CATCTTTGTAGTCCTTCTCTAGATACTTCCCAGCTTATCAATGTCCTTCTTAAACTGTGATCTCCAGAAATGGAGAGAGTACTCCAGATGAGTTCTGCTGAGGGCAGGATACAGTGGAACTATCACCTCTCTGTTCCTTGAAGCTATGCCTCTCTTACAGTAGCCCATGATTACATGAACTTCTTTACTGTTATGTCATACTACCGACTCCTAGATCTTTTTATTTCCAATTGCTATCTATATCCATGCTTCCCCTATCTTGTTTTTGTGAAGTTGATTTTTTGGTAATCAAGTGCAAGACTTTAAATTTATTCTTATTGAATTTCATTTAATAAATTCAGCCCAATTATCTAGCCTGTCATGATACTTTTGTATCTGATGATCAGCTGGTGTTTTTTGCTTTCCTTCCTACTTCATTTCCAATTTTTTTGCTACCACAGCAAGTACTGCTATAAATATTTTGAAGTGTTTTAGGCCTTTTATTTTTTTTATTACAGTCCTTGGGGTAAATACCTAGGAGTAAGAAATTCAGGGGCAAAGAGTATGGATGGTTAGTCACTTTACAGGCATATTTTCATTATTGCTTTCTAGAATGGTTGGACTAAACAATAGCCCCACCAAGAATCTGTTAGTCTGCCCCTCCGTCCACAACCTTTACAACATGTACCATTCCCATCTTTATTATCTTTGCCAATTTGCTTTATATGAGGTAAAACTTCAGAGCTGTTTTGATATGCATTTCTCATATTATAATAATTGAACTTGACTGAATAGATATGAGTAGCAAAGGAGAATGAGGAGTTGGAGATAATTCCAAGGTCCCCCCCCCCCAAATTGAGGTGCCTTTTATAGAAAAAGGGAACTGAACTGGTTGGGAGAGGAAGAACTATGGGGGCAAGTGAAATTGCCCAGTCACACTAACTCATATTTCAAAAGCCCTTTAAAATGTACAAAGTGATATTCTTATAACAAACCAGTGGGGCGGAGCCAAGATGGCGGAGTAGAAACAGCATTTCCAATGTGCTCTGCCCCACACAAATTTCAAACAATGTGAAAGGGAGCTCCGAACAACTTCTGGAGCCACAGCACCCGCAGAACGGCACAGAGAAGCTAACCTCCTGCTGAGGACAGCCCAGCAGCCCTGCAGGGAGCAGCCAGCGCAGCACTCTGACAGCAGGCAGCACAGCGCGCTGGGAAACTACAGCGCAGCCCGCAGAGCCGAGCCCAGGTCCGAGGTTTTAGCCCCAGGGTGGACGGGCCTTCAGCCAGCTGGTGCAACCCCAGAACACCAGCAATTGTGGCGATTTCAGAATTATCAGCACAGATATGCCTAGGACAAAGTGAGAGGTTAGTGCCCTATGGACTTTGGGACCAGTATTTGGGGAACACGTAGCTTCCTCCCCTGGGGGCAAAAAGCTGCTGAAGAAACAGCTGCACAGAAGCCATTTTGCAGCGTCAGTAGTGGCTCTAGCTCCTGGTCTGGGAACTGTAGGAAGATCCAGCAATCAGTCTGGGGGTTAATCGCTTTTGCTTTAAACTGCCTGGATCTGGATTGTGGTCTGTGGGTGAAGTTTGGGGTGGGTATCCAACTTGCCAGAGTGGGTAGAGGCTTTGCAGAGGCCACCCAACTGGCGGAAGTTGTGAAGACCCCACGTTTGGGCGGAAGCTCCCCTGTCTGGTGGCAGAGTCCTACTGTGGCAACAAGCCCAAAAATCAAGTAATTAAGTGGCAATATGCCTAGGCAAACGAAACAAAATAAACAGAAAAGTTCAACATTGGACTCCTATTTTAGGGGCAAAGAGGCTCAAAGCATGGAGGAGGGCTGTGAGGTCAGAACTCCTGCACCAAAAGCCCCAAATGAAAATACAAGCTGGCTACAGGCCATAGAGGACCTTAAGAAGCAGATAAGAGAAGTGGGGGAAAATTTGGGAAGAGAAATGAAAAAGATGCAAGAAAAGTATGAAATGACAGTCAACAGCCTGACTGAGGAAAATAACACCTTAAAAAATGAGAAAGATGCAAGAAAATTATGAAATGACAGTCAACAGCCTGACTGAGGAAAATAGCACCTTAAAAAATAGACTAACTCAAATGGCAAAAGAGGCTCAGAAAGGCAATGAGGAGAAGAATGCCTTAAAAAGTCGAATTTGCCAGATGGAAAAAGAATCTCAAAGCTCACTGAGGAGATTCATTCCTTCAGAGTTAGACTGGAGCAAATGGAAGCGAGTGACTTTATGAGAAATCAAGATACTATTAAACAGATCCAAACAAATGAAAGAATAGAAGGCAATATGAAATATCTCATGGGAAAAACCACT